>JAOPFQ010000002.1:16540335-17790335 GCA_030064505.1 Chouioia cunea
TTAAAAAAAAACAGAAAAAAAGATTGTTTTATTATGGTATCCTTTAGAAAGAATAAGTGTAAGCAAGATTTATGATTTAAGGTACTGAATAAGTGATGTTTTTAATAAGTAGTCGTGTCTGTTAATCTATATTCAAGGGAAAAAATGACCATGCATTAATGGAATAAGAAGAAGATAAAGATTAAGTGAGATACTTGTATAAACAAAGTGGATCGGAAAATGTAAGAAAGTTGACTCATAACGGTGAAAGAGAGAAGAGAGAGAAAAGAGAAAGAGAGAGAAAGAAAAGAAAGAAAGAGAGAGAGAGAGTGATTTGTTGTGGTAAAGATGGGAAGAGGAGAGGAGTAAATAGCTCGCGAGGTCAAACGGTGCGAGGCGCTTGGATGGATACACACATAAAAGGTTGGAAGATCGGCTCGTCTGGAGCTGAAATATTTGATGGTTGAGATGAGCCGGGCTCAACCGGACCGGGCTTAGCAAAGCGAGACTTAGAAACCAGTTCCTGTCGCTTAATTTCCACAAATGGACATCTCACTTTATTTATGACCGCGGACTGTAGTGACTCGGCCCTGTTTCGGCATTTCGTCGAGTCAAGGAGTTTGATGGCGGGTAACCAAGGCGACAAGTAAGTAAAGTACCTATAAGAATAAGAAGAAGAAAATGAAAGAGAAGAGAATAATAAAAAGAAGAAAACGAGAATTAATCATGGTGGAGAGAAAAGGAGAGAGAGAGAGAGAGAGTGAGAGAGTGAGAGAGTCGTACACACAGGAGGAAGACATTTTTTTTCATGTGATCTACGTGAATGATATGAGACCATGGTGACGAGATGCATAGGAGCAGGGATAAGAGATCGCTCATTGCATGAGACGTGTTTCGCCACTGGATCTTAATAATTAGAGCCAAACCGTGAACATCGCACTTTCTATCACTGCCTCGTTTACAACTAATTGCCTCTTAGCCCAATGGCGGCGACAGCGACGGTTTTACACTCGTTGATTGTCGCATCAGCCCTCCAAATCACTGCCATACTCCGACTTTTCACAGACATATCCAAGTGTATATTCATAAGTAGCAAGAATTTATTATTGCACTGTTATTTTTGCAAACCAAGAAATTGAATATTATTGGTACTTATTACATGTTCGAGTATTTCTATTGGAGTTGGGGTAGAGTAATCGGTAATGCTCGATTTCTCAGTTTAATTTGAACACAAAGTGATGCAATAATCGTTGCTACAGTGTGGATACGCATTGGTTGTGAACTGTCAAAAGAGTATTCATTATACAAGAGTCGGCAATGAGTGCTCATTATCACGACGACCGACGTTTACGCGTACTTTTAACTGGCACTCACTCTCTCTCTCTCTCTCTCTCTCTCTCTCTAATCACCCAGATCATCCAGTTGTAGAACTATATCAAGTGCATAGCGCAGAATCGAGAGTTACACGCATTTATGTATAGGTATAGGTAAGTAAAATATGTGCGTCTTATAGTGGCTCGTATATGGACTGTGTGTATACAAGTGTGCGAAGAGGCGAGCTGAGAGGAGATGAGAGGTCACGAGTAAAAGTCGCGTCCTCGAGGTTCGACGCGCCCGCGTGTCCGTGCCCGTGTCTATATGCACTATATGCTCTCTGCACTCTACTAGCGCTCGATGAAAGTAACCTCCGCAAACCGAGCCGAGTCGAGCAGAGTCGAGCTGAGCTGAGCAAAAGTATGCATCAGACCTTTTCGCTTTACTCTACACATGCTAATGCGCGCATTGATCAGCAATCTTTCAACTATTATATTCGCGAAATCTGCTTCCGCTGTAACTTTATAGTCTATGCAATAGTTATTCGTAATTGATTATCTTAGGGCTATTTGTTCAGCTCCACATTCAAGCATGTTCAATTATTGACGAGCACCTGTTGCAGGTTGATACTAGTCGCGATTTTACACTATAACAGTTTTCGAAAGGGAGGCAAATACGATGCCGCCTCTACAATAGATGCCAACAAATCGCCAAATCACGTTAAAAGTCAGCCTCGCAGAGAAATCGTATTGAAAGCATTATTAGCGTGTCGAATAGAAGAGAAAAAAAAGTAAAAGCTCCAACGCGCAGTACGAAGAAGAGCAATCGGGTTGATCTCGTGAATGTAAAGCGCGCGCGCATATGTGTGTGTGTGTGTGTGTGTGTGTGTGTGTTAATCGGGCTCGATTATCTAGAACAGGTGAAAGAGCCTCGGACAAAGATGCTCGCTAGACTTTTTCACTAGTTCACATGTCGTTACCTGCTCGCTGCTCAGTACGATGAGCAGTCAGCGAGAAAGAAGGTCGTTGCTACAAAGACGCGAGTGAGTCGATCGGAAAGCACTTACAGCCTGGAGAAGGCGATCGCTATTATTCATTCAAGGTTCATGTACATTTATGCACCGTTAGTTCTTGTCGCTCGCTGCAATTAAGTCAGGCTTACAGCACTAATCAAACGCGACTGTGAAACGTCAATGTCTTGCTCTCTCTCTCTCTCTCTCTCTCTCTCTCTTTCTCTGTAACCTGATTTATATATATATTGACTTTTTCTACTGTATATCACATGATTCAATGCGGCGCAAAGAAGGCAAGGAAAATCAAATAAGCCGACGAGAATCGAAGCGATAAGATCACAGTTTCGCAATTGGATGCGTTTAATTGGCGACGAGTTGAGCTGAGCAAATGTTTCGTCAAACACTTTCTCGAACATAGGTTTAGATATGTGACGTGTGAGATTGACCTTCATTCGAGAATATTGAGAGAGAGAGAAAGAGGAGGAGAAAGAGAGAGAGAGAGAGAGAGAGAAATAGAGAGTAAGACAACACTCTTATAATCGATTCATTACTTGTCACCTGTTTCTGTCAGTTGAACGTATAGGTACGATCGCCCGACAATTCACTTCGCCCGTATGCAATATGCCACGCCACTTCTCTCGCTTACTCCATTACGGTTATTCTCTACTTTTCGCTTTTTTATTGGTAGCTTCTTCTCAGTTGTCACATAGTTTTCGTATCGACCACACCTTTAACTTCATTACTATTCCGAAAATTCTCATAAATTTGGAGATTATAGTGATGCCACCTAATGTGTTGCCGAACGAGCATGAATAATTTTTCTGCCCCCCCCCCCCCCCCGTCCGCGGTCTCTCTCTAGATGTTACGGTTATCTGTTTCAACGAGGGTTTGAGAATAAAAATCATCGCTCACTCAAGTTTTGTGACAGTATCCACAAAGCAACAAGGAAACACGTATTCAATAAAACTACTTTACTAAGCCAGTTTCACTTCGGTTAAGCATATAAACATTTTCTTATGTCTTCCAAATAAATATTCTTATTTTTTAAGTTTAAACATACTGACAGCTGACATAAAAACATATCTATTGCCTGTAACAATTTATCGAAGCTAAGTTACATAGTCTACATTGCTTTAATAATATAAGTTCTAAGTTCATTTTTGTCAACTGTGAATCGTGTCGTTCATACTAAATTTTATTCGTCTCCGAAAACTTGTACAAGCCTACGGAAGCTATAAATCTCACCTTTTAGATTATCTGTTCTGTTCGAAGAATAAAGGTCAAATAACTCATTTGTATTGAAATGATTTGTCCGCTCGCTTCTCAAGAGCTTCCAAAAGCCCGATCTGGAATTATAAAAACTAGAAATCGACTCGATTTTTTCTACGGCGTTAAGCGTCACTAAATTAGATGAAGAACCTATTGCCTCAGTCCTTGTGCACTAAATTACAATTTACTTCAGGGGCAAATAGTTTTCGATCTCTGAAATTCGAAAAGAACAAACATCATTCATTTACATAATCATTTGAAATCGACAAAAATAGCACTCGAAATATCTAGATCCGGTTTGCCTGGCGTTCTGATACCGCTTCCGCTGTATTGGAAACTGGAAAAATAACATCACAGATGAGATAGGGCAGGTAGTATTACTGAAATACAATGTCCATTATATCCTGTCCATTGACTACAGACGTACGTAATCATCTATTTCTGCACGAATTTCTTCTGAAACTAATCTTAATGACAATTTAATCGGAGTCAACTTTCTTGAACAACGAGCCACCATCAGTTCATTTTTTTCAAGTTCCTAGTTTAGTTTTCAAATACGTACTTTTCCAAATATCCTCTTAATTATACATGCGTTTGAAGAGTTTGGAAATAATTTGAACTGAAGTACTTGTGAATATACATTTCTCTAAATGATTAAGTATGAAGTCATTCAGAAAAATGTAACATCATTCTTGATACAAAATTAAATTTCTTTTGACAAGATTTAGTTATCTCAGCAATATTTGAATATTATTTTATCGGTAAAATGATCTGTTACATTTGCGATTCAAAAAAACATTTTGTTAATCATGATAATTTTCCTATTATTAAAAAGTATTAATAACTTTAGATCAATAATATTTCATTGTTGAGAAAATAAAAGATTTGATTACAAAATATATCGGGAGTTTACTGTCTACATTATCCTAAATTTCAGAAATGTTTATAAATTAAGTTATCTGATTAAATATAAATTAATTAAATATATAACTAGAATGACTCAAGGTTGGTTGGGCGTACATAATTACGTCTATAAGACATTTTTTCCACAAACATACTAGACTTATTTGAACGTTTTCATATATTTAAAAAAGTAGTAAGTATTTCAATATTGAAATAACTTACTACTATCGAAATACTTACTAGTGCAATGTATACTTAAAGAATCCCACGTATACACAAATTTCAAATATTTCATTGCGCCAATTAAGAAACATTCCGTTTATCACACGTGCAAGAGTTCCGTATTTACCTGCCCAAAAGAGTGTAATCACAATGTCTAAAATCTAACATTTTAGTCCCTCTTTACGAGGATAAAAACACACAATAATTAATACGTGCATAGTGAAAAATATAATGTGCGCCGAGCACAAAGAATAATTGGTATAGATGGATTTATTCTTGGGTTCAATATTATGATAAACTATTTTAAACTCATATTACTTCAATGAATTTTATTGTTAAATGTTTTATTGATTACTCAACCAAATCTGTTTCGCATCGTATTAAGCTGTGAAACGCCTATGTCCATTGTCGAACTGTTGATGAGGCTGTTGTTCAGTGCCGATTGGTCGCAAACTTACGTATCATCAATGTTTAAAGAAGAGCTAATACCTCAACAACATGTGCTAAGAAGGTGTGAAGTGAGCCTTATTAGAAAAACAATTCTAAAAGCATTGTTAATGCCATGAAATGAAGAAAAAAAGTGTGTGATTTTTCATTCACTAGATCTATCTGATCTATGATTGATTGTAAACGCACGTATAACACGTGCGTGCGTTATGTATGTTTATTGTTACCAATAGCTCGAATTTCGAGGGTTGAAATTCCTGGTAAAAAATGTATACAATTCTTTTTTGTAGAATGAGAAATGAAATATTTGTACGATTTAAACAAGACAGTTTGTCGACATTTAGGGTACGTGCTTTTCTGTTCAATGATTTGTTTTTGGTTATTTGTGCACTACATACGAATTTGAATAAATATTGTAATATAATTTATTTATTTATTATTCGTATACGTCTTTAGTAAAACAATAATCACAATAATTATTATTTTGTATAGTAGGTAATTAGTATAGTACTAAAACAAGCTCAGAAAAGTAACTGTATCGATAGTACAGGTTAGAAGCACACTAGCTCTACGAAACATTCAAATAGAAAATATTTGTATTACATTTGGAGTACTCATTTTTATACGAGTAACTTTTTCGCCATTAAATTATTCAGAATTGCAAGAAGTCAATAAATGAAATTTTATGATTTATACGTGTGCGTGTATTTTTCAGTAAATGAAAAATCGAAAACTCACGCGCGCATTTACGTTGCCATTTCATGAATTGCGTACAAATTTTTTTATATTATGTATTAAAAATCAAACTAGTTGAATGGGGGGAAAAGTTCCTTTGCATTGTAAAATCGAAAATTTGGAAAAATATCCTTGCATTTCAAATATTGAAAACATAGTGTAAATAATAGAGATAATTGATCAATCAATACACTCATTTGTCGCCGTGTGAATTATATAATACTGTAAAGATAAAAGTGTTCGATATTTTATGCAATTACTATTCAATAAAAACTGTTGAATATAGAAAATTGTGTGTATATTTGAATTTAAATACGGCAAAACAATCTCGATTTTAGTAAGGTGTAGTCTGTGTAAATGAATAAATAACATGAATCTCGAGTTGGTAAGTTTGACAACTAAAATAGAGATATGCAAAGTGAGTAATTACGTCGTTCATAAGCAATGACAGAGAAAAGTTGAAGTAGCAGTTGGGTATTAATCAACCGAATGTTGATAAAATGAGCAATGTGCATGGGTGCTTTTGAGGACAGCAAATCATACAAAAGAAAGCGCCAGCAGAAGGAAGTTGGTATGAACGGCCGAGTAATGGATGTCAGAAATTAAGTCATTTTGAAACATGAATATTGTCGGCTCGATCTTTAGATGCAGCTTTGCAAAATGATGTATTAACTCGTTAATCAGCGGCGGGCGAATTGAACCGATGTGCGATTACAGCAGAAGTATAGGAAAGTATATTGTCCTGCTTGTTAAATTATTCCCATGCATGCATAAATATATCTTTCTCCTATGATGCTTCCTGCGAGGAGGAAGATAGTGCATATAAGGTGGCCATGTAGGATTCGAGTTCAAGATTGAAGGACGGATGGATAGATCTAACCCGATATAGCCTCCTTTTTTATCGTTATAATTTAGCAACTGGAAGTCGATTGAAAAATATTTTGTTGAGAGTGCAATAGTAAAGAACGCATGATCCGCCGCATGATAAACGAAGACACAAAACATTCAGACGATAGGAAAGACAGAGAGGTTGGATAAGTGGAGAGGCACGACACGGCTAGAGAATCGAATTTATTTGCGGATAATAAGAGAACGAGAGAAGAGCGCGCATGGGAACGTGGAAAAGCATAAATCCCGCGCTTGCGTGTGTGTGTCTGTGCGCTAGAGAGAGAGAGAGAGAGAGAGAGAGAGAGAAAGAGAGAGAAAGAGAGACAAGTTCGCAACAGGAAGTGCATGGCACGGTCGCGCAATTGCCGAGATGAATACGCTTTTGCGTGCTAACTAAGCAGCATGCCGTTCTCTCCGTTGGCTCATCTTGGTGAGTGGGATTGGCGAGCGCGTCAGACAGTAACGAGGCGGGGAGAGAGGTCACAGTAGACTCAGGCGACACGCACGCCGGGCAAGTGCAGGTCGCGCGCAAGTGCACCGAGAAAGAGAAACCGATAGATAAGTTGCGATGATGGGCCGAACGCTCGAGGACCGAGTCCCGCCCCGACTGTTGGGCATTGGCCAAGCACAGCCGAGCTATGCGAGCTGAGTGGAGTACAGACAAGAGGGGCGGAACGGGCCCACCTTCGTCAGTAGCTGAGAAGTGGGGAACCGCTGGGAAGATCGGCCACCTTACATCGATCCGACAGGTCGAGGATCGTTAAGCGCCAGTCCTCAGTTGTACAGCGACGCGGCTACACACCACTCGCGCTGCCGCTGCTGCCGTACCGTGGCTCTTGTACATTCGTACAGCTTCGCGCCTCAGCTGCCAGCCAGCAGCAAGTTTTACCAGTGCTACCGACAGTGCGATCTCCCTCCCCCCTCCCCTCCTTTATCATCCCACTCCGGCTATCCTGCCGATAGTGATAAGCCAGTGTTTTGTCCTTTGTCACATATCGTCCCTAGTGCACTAGTCTTTCTTGTATTTGTGCTTGGTGCAAAAGACGCCAACGTCAGCACTTTCATTAACGCAGGTGTAGTGTACGAATGACAAGTTCAGCGAAAACGCCGAAGTGCCGCTGCTGCCGCAAACTTAGATGTCGTAAGTTACTTCATAACTCTCATACCGATCGTTTTTTGATCGCGATCGAAGTATCTGTGGTTTTTGACAATGGACACGTGCTTCATATAACAACATTGCGTCTTCTACTGGGTTATAGATTTTCTTTGCTCAAAATCTCATGCAATTTTATAAAGGTTAGATAAATACGTGCTTTCGACTTTATCATAATATCTATGTTGGTAACTCATCTATCGTGTACTGGGTTGTATACCTTATAATATCATTTATTAGGTGTATGTAATCTATTCTTTTGTTTTATTATACAGCCATTATCAATTTCAATAATAAAACGAACAAATTTACTGTAAAACATTGAAAATACCTTCTTCAATGTTGTTCACCCGATAGCAGTGATAGATAATATCATATATCATTGGAGAAATCACTAAAAAAATAAAAATAATGTACACTCTATGGATCATATGGTATTTTTGCGCAAACGAATTTTCGTGATTAGGAAACAGTATTCAAAAGTAAGTAGTTGAGATATCATTAAACGCATAATGCTTCAAGAACAATGACCTCGGAAAAATCATTGTAATGATGACAATTATTATAATTATTGCGTGGGATCCACCCAAAACCTTTGCGTTATTAACATAATATTATAGAATATCAGCATTTATCACTCCATATGTGTGCGTAACCGTCTCAAGTACACATGCGTTGTCTAAATGACCATTCTCAAATCTTCGAATTCCTATCAAAAAGTTTGTTACGATTTGAAGGAGATTTAATTGAAAAAATGTCATTATGCGTACTGAAAATAGAGTGATTATCAATATATGCGTTATATTGTCATATCTACGTCAATAAAAAGAAACTTCGGATTTATATAACGATCTACATACGCATTAGCGTTCTCGCGTAATTGAGCTATCGTTACGATTTTTTAAGATGCTTACACTATGCACCAAATATGAGTGCTGATACATATAACAGTGGATTACCATAATAGATGATAATAGTGTACAAGTTATATTGTATTTAATGACTCATCTATTACTATCATTGTGCTAAATGAAATTACAAAACTCGTGCAGTAGATCTATGTAGAGATTGGTTCGTTAACACGAAGAAGTTGTAAAAGTTGGAATTTTTAATATTTGCCTATTTTCCGCTTTCAATCCGTAGAACTTATTTTCCCATAAATTACTATCGTTAAGAATATTCAATCAATTTTTAATGGATATTTCTCGATTTCTATTTATGATCAAACTAATGTTCTCACTAAACAGTTAAAGTATTTAAATTAATTATGTTCGATTTGAAGTTGTAAGCAATGTGACATTGCTTTTTGTAACGAGTTGGTTTTTTATTCAATTCAACAGAATAATACTAATGTCATAAAATAATTAACTGTTATACAGTTAATATATTTTTATTTAAGTTTCAAATCGATAAATCAACATGCTCATTTAAATAATAATTTTCGAATACTAGCAATAAGCTTATAGATTGTTTCATTTCATAAAAATGCATGCATTTGTTTAGTTTTGAAACATAGAGTATTAATAAGTAAGGCATAATCAGAATATGATTTTCAGTGTCTGCACTTTTCAATTTTGATGACAGTAGTTGACATCTCAGGGGCTTGTAAGATTTATAAGGTTTCTTTTTGTGCTTTTTTCACGCGGAACGACTCTAAAATTATTTGATCACTCAAAAAATAGAATTTAGGCTTGGCTATACGTTGTTAATTTATTCTATTTTATCAACTTGCAGATGAATCAACAGTGCAAAGTCTGCGGAGAGCCAGCAGCTGGTTTTCATTTTGGAGCATTCACTTGTGAGGGTTGTAAGGTATGCATATTTCATTCAGTTTAATATACTAGTAAAATTTGTTGTAAAGTTTCCTACGATAAAGCGAAGAATGGTTGTCGTTGTAAATTATTTGGTATAAAATAAAAAATGCCTTTTTTATGCAAGTGTATTTTGCAGTCATCAAACAATAATCTATGGGGTGTAAAGATATGTTTTTTAATTCATTTTTTATCGTGTAAAGTAAATATAAAATGGCAAATAATAATATGAAGTAAATAGCACGAAGCTGAGATAAGCCAAATGGAATTATCAGTCGATCTAGTGAAAACAATACTTGTATGAATAGCTGTAAGAAGAATGGCATGGTACAAGAGAGGCTAACCGACAGCCATGTTAGTGCAGTAAATGCATCGATATGAGCGTGTAAAATGAATATTGAATACATTAATGAATTATAAGTATGTAATACGCATGTTTTCCGGGATATTGAATTGCTCGAGGTGATCCATCGAGCTTTCGCCGGGAAGGGCGAAAGAAAGAGTGAAATAAGGGAGACTCGTGCAAGTAGCACATTAAGGGAGTCAGGGTAGATCGGCATGCAAGTGCGGAAAGTGATCGCTTGAATTCCGCGGCGTATGACTCGCCCATTCGGACTTCTTTTCCGCATTCAATTCACGCGCTTGTATAGCCTCGTCCGGCTGGTCACCGAAATATATCGCTGACCAGCAGGAAACATTATTCGCTCAGGGAATTCAGCAGAATCTAAAAGAATCGTTATGTCGTAGTCGCGAGAGTCGACAAGGAATGGGACACCGATTAGCATACTAATAACCATCGTGGTTTCCCAAGTGCAAACGCGGCTGAACCTGCATTTATAGGTATAGGCGAGAAACACTATCCGGCTTCCGTAGTACTGAACTCGTTACCTTTGTTTGATTGTCTTTGTCATCTCGTGATTTTCATAAATACAACACTCGCTACGTGCATTTCACCGATAAGGTGCTCATCGAAGACTGTGCCGACCAAGACGCGATCACTGCACTGTGATGCAAATTTCTTATGCATCTTTGCCATCGTTTTTCTTGAGTCACCAACAGCGCTTCGATTCAAGAGGGGAATAGCGTGAGGCGGGGCGAACATATATATATATAATAGGCAAAAATATGTATAATATGCAACATCATGATTTATTTTTCATCCATGATCAAACGTCAGCGTGATTCACAAGTCTCACAGCTCCATTGATCTCGAATCGGTCCGCCAACTCGCGGAATAGCCCGCGCTGTGATCATTGCTAATCGTGGTATTTTGTATAGTTTTGTATCTCCGTTTTACAAATTAAACGCTCATTTTTATTCATCGTCGATCGTAAATGCGACGATTACCACAATTGCGGGCAATAGCTTCGAATAAATGATAATGCCATTGTTAGATCAAATGCCATCTACGCACAAACGGTAATTTTCATTTAGGGACAAACATGTCGGCATTAACTTTTCCTCTAATTCAACATTTCATTGCTAAGCATTCATTCTATCCATGACTTTCACTTATTAATTTTTCCTTCAAAAACCAATTATCTACGTTGTTTGTCATAGCTTCGCCAGGTTTAAATCTTTTTTATAACATGCAAGTTTTGCCATTAGATTTACAATGACTTGTACACATGTTGTATGTAAAATAAGATCCGTTTGTAACTAAGAAATTATTCTTTACAAGTACGTTTATAGATTAAGCGAGTCTGATTACGCAAAATTTGAAAATCTGGTCCATAGTTTCATAACTTTATCCATTTTCATTCTTTAGACCTAATTTGATTTGTACAAATTCTTTGGATATTCTTAAAGAAATTATAAGAAATTGCTAATATCCAATTATTTGGAAAAATAATAACTTGTACGTAATGTTTGAATTTAGAAATATTAAATATATCTATATATTTTCGTGACATAAATTATTTTCCTAATTCGTATTTTAAAATATCAGAACAGAGCATTCGGGTTTGCATTTATATCGAGAAATTACGATAATAAGACGAGTATATTATGTTCCAAAATTTAAATGGCGCATCCAATCTTTATGCTCTGTAAAATAGTCTCTAAAAGCGAGCCTTGAATTTTCATATAGCGATCAATTCTTTTTTACCAATCTCCCAAAAAACACCTTATTTAAGATCGTTAATATTCCTACGCTAAATCAATGATTCCGGATTTAGATTTCGCTAAAGTGCCAGTTTTATAACTATCAAATCAACATTACGCAAACCAAATTCTTGTCTATCCAAAGTTGTCGCTACTTGACTCTATCTAAAGTTATAATCTTTTTAGTCATTTTGTTACAGTTATATCTTTCTATGATCGTAATTCATTCAATTTACTATCCAAGATATCCGTTTTATTTACGACTATCTGCTTCTCTTTGACCGTCGAATAGTTTAGATTGCATCACCTATTCTATATCGGACATAGCAAGTGATCTGTTGACTCACTAAAAAATTAATATTACTTTACTGCAAAATACTAATAGGAAAACGATTTTTAATATGAAATATAATTTATCAACTGTACAAATTATGTAATGGATACATTTTGCGAGTGACCCTAAGTGCTTTGTCAAGAAAATAAGAAAATAATATTTGCTATTTTGCTTGAGAGAGATAGAGAGAGAGAGAGAGAGAGAGAGAGAGAGAGAGAGAAAGAGAGAGAAAGAATGACAATCAATGATAAAAAGATGATCTAACCACGTAACTGGGTTGTATGTCTGTTGCAGTCCTTCTTTGGTAGAACATACAACAATCTTGGCAGTATATCGGAATGCAAAAACGGCGGTGTTTGCATAATCAACAAGAAGAATCGGACGGCATGCAAGGCTTGCCGGCTAAGGAAGTGCCTGATGGTTGGCATGTCCAAGTCGGGCTCACGCTACGGCCGACGTTCGAACTGGTTCAAGATTCACTGCCTGCTACAGGAGCAAACAAATAGTGGGACAAGTAGCGCAGGACTGCAGGCCTCACACTTTCCTACGAGCTTTTTACCCAATTTTTTGCCGGGGCTGCAGTCCAGTGCCATTCAACAGGGTCTGCTAGCCAACTTCCAGCCGCAAGGACCCAACAGTGCACAGACTGCGACCAAGGAGCCTCGTGAGGAGACCTCGCCGAGTCGAGAGGATCTGGCGCTTCAGTCGCACTTGCTTCACGTAGCTATGATGAAACACAAATCGAGGGAGCGTAACGTCCATGCACAGGCCGCGGCGCTGGCCCTTGCCGGTGCTAAGTCACCTCAGCCGTCGGAGGACCAGCTTGGTCTGCAGGGACAGCTCAAGCTACTTGGCTGGCGAGGAAGCGGGACTTGCGACAACCAACCGCCACCACCGCCACCTCATCAACCCTCGGCGATACTCGTGGAATCGCCACCGCGCAACAACAGCAGTACCGGTAGTCCTACACCGCCATTGTCGTTTACTCAGCCGCAGACTCAGCAGCCGCAGTCGCAGCAGCCTCCCGCCTCTTCCATTTTTCACGCGGTCAACTTGGCGGCCGCAGCTGCCGCCGCCGCCACGGGATCGCTCGACGTTTTCCGACCGTTCCTGCCCACCTCTGTGTATAAGCGTGCCAGCAATAGCCCCAGCGATAGTGGTGCTTCCTCCCAGGAGAGTGATGGTCCTGACGACGATTCAACAACGATGCGCTCCCAATTCCCACAGCAACAGTCCTTTCACCATCAGCAATATCATCACCATCAAGCTCAGCATCAGCATCGACGTTATCATCATTATCATCCACGGCATCATCATCTGCAACAGCAATCGAAGCAACAGGGTCAGCAAGGACAGCAGCAGGAGCAGCATGAAGATGAGCCACCGAGGCGGAAGATCAACGCCACTCTCACATTGACCACGGATTATCTGCCTCATCACGCAGCCCAGCATAGTCATCATTTACTTTATCCGGCGACCGAGTTGGTCACCCCTGCAGCATCCCACCACTCGTTACTTCGCGGCGGCGACTTGATATTGGCCAGCCCTAGTCCTGGCGGTCTTGCTGTCGAGCAGCTAGAGCCCATTGACCTGAGTGTGCGCTCGGCCAAATCGCTTCCAGTAAGCAGCAGACGCCGCCGGCGCTCGTCCGGAGCCTCGTCTTCGACCGGACGGTCAAGTCCCGAGTGCAACTCCAAACGTCAACAGCTGCTTGATTCTCGTGGCGAGCGCGACTCTCTCAGCCCTGGCACCCCCGCCAAAGGCAACCCCCTCGACCTCAGCCTAGATAATCCTGTCAAGAGGCCTGCCGCCGAGGTGTCGCTTTAGCCGTCGCCCACATCTTCGATCCTGCCCTCTTGTATATAAAGCCGATCCTTTATTTATTTCCGTCTTAACTGCCTTGTTCACCGTCTGATTGAAGCACATGCTTAGCTGCTTCCTTTTGACTTGACTCGGTTCGGTTCGGCTCTGTTTTGTCTTCTCTTTTTTTTCGATTCAACGTAATGCGACGAGGCTCTTACCTTACACTGACAATTTGCTTGCTCTTCATTGTAAATAAGACTGAGCTTCGCTAGCGCTCGAATAAAAATAGCTTCCTTTTACGCTACAGTTTTTTTTTCATAACGACCATTGGGTTTAAACTTATATGTTTTAACATCAATTCGGGTTTTCAATCGCATTCCAATACAATTTACAAAATCTATTTATTTGCCCGCAACCAAATCTATATTAGTTTCCATTGACAGTGAATATATGTTATATCGATATGGCAAATCGCAACCAACAGTCATAGATTTATTACTGTGTACTATAATTAATTATAATATACATAAATATTATTATGTACATGTACAGCATCTATTTTCTACTTTCTATTACATGTGTGTCTGTGTGACAGTGTGTGCGTGTGTTCGTGTGTGTACGCGCGTGTGTGAATGCGTGTGAGGGGGTAGGTAAATTTACGTGTATGTCTGTCGTAAAAACATATATGTATGTACATACACACACACACATATGTATATATATATATTGCAAGGTTTTTTTAATTCAAATTTAAAAAATGTGATCCTTAGTAAATCAAAAGGCCAGTAATCTACGCAAATCACAATACATAGAAATATATCTATATGAGAAAGTGACATTTTAATTTAATCAATCATAGAAGATTGTTTACTTATTTTGTCCAATTGTTATAAATAAAGCTGTAGGTAATATAAGTAAGGAATGAATTTTTCATTCGATCGTCTTATCTGTACATATTACTCTCTCACAGTAAAAAGCGGCCAGTACTCAAGCTTTTATTGAATAAATAAATATTTTTGTTTAATTTAATTGTCTTATTTTTTCATTGACCTTTTCCATAATATTTACGTTCGAAAATTATAGTATAGTTATTGGCTATTTGATTCTTTTCTTACGAAATATCACAAAAGCGATATATTTTTGAAAAATGAAAATGTTGAAAAAACAACAACTAATAAGTAAATGTATACGAGAATAGCCGATGAATTGGTAAACGAAATGTCTACTGAAAACTATACAAAATATTTTATTCAAGATCTATATCAGATACACTTTTTCAACATTGTATACAAAATGGAAGAAAAAAACGAATTGGACGGAGAAACAAAACACATGTGCACATCTTTCTTACGAGTTTCAAGTGGTCAACTTTGGAACATAAAGTTGATTCTCATGTCGTTCTTTAATAGAATGAGGAGGATGAAGAAACAAGGCCTTTACACTTTTGAATAGCGCATACGCAAGCTCATTTACATTACAGTATTCAATACGAAAGAGATGGAAAGTATATACAAGTGTGTGAGTAGAATGTAAGGGTGGAAAAACGTGAGTGTGGGAAGCGAGGATAAAGCATTGGTGAAAATTTGACGTTATTATCATTTTTAGTGAAACTTGTGTCGACATCTACCCTACGAGCTATCTAATACCTCCAATGCAGACATCGCTTGGTTTAATTAAACACAAGTATAGAACAAATGTATGCTCGTCATTCACTATGAATACTATGATGCTGATGGAACTGATGGGCACTCTGTGAGTAACGTAATAGAGAACAGATCGGAGTCTCGTGAAAGCCGGAAATAATCGAACGCGAGTCCGTTTCTTGTTTCTCTCAGTTTGAATAATAAGCTTGGCCCTTGGCTTTTCTTCAGTTTCGAGCGCGGCGTCTTACTCGATTTCAACTCCCGTATACAGCGAAGCGCTCAGCTTATCACTTCTCTTTTTCTTTTTCTTACTTTTGTCGAACGTCTGACGTCCGAAAGATTAATAGTACGATCGGTAGGCAGACTGAGCGGGACTCAATTAATTCCTGTCTTGTAGAGTGTCAGGTGTCAGCAGACAAATTTGTGTGATTACGAAAACACGGCATTGTGGAATGTTTGTTGCGCTTTAATCTCAAAAGAAATTTAGCTTATTTTTATTTTGTCAACCAATCGGAAGCGGCAAGATTTGTCAAGCGATATATTGCCGGCGTGCGATCAAGTGCGAGAAAATTTTGCCGTTTGTACGAGGATGAGCATGCATTGACACAACAAGTGGAAAGTTGATGCTGTTGCTGCTAGCCACGATACTATTACTTGCATTGTTCTGTCGCAAGCTAGCCTCGCCGCGCCATGGCAGCAAAGGCTGTTATTTGTTGTGAAGCGTGGCCAACTTAGCACACTAAGCCATTTCCGTTGATTCAGCAGTGGCAGCGACGGCGGCGAGAGGTTGCAAAGGCTTGATGAAGAGGAGAGACGATGGCCCGATAGCGAGATAGAGCTGGCAATAAATTGGCTAGACAATCGCCCGATTTATTGCCAGTAGTCGGTGCGCAAATAGCTATTTATACGACGCCACCATGTGCAGCTTGGCCATGGCATAAGTTATTTGATAACCCGCTTATACGGAAAAAGGTCAAAAATTGGAGCCACGAGTTGGCGCTGGCGTTGGACGTTGCATAATCGCGGCAGTGCTGCTATATAATGGCACGATCATTCTCGTGCGCGCCAGTGCATCTAGCCTGGAAAATTGCAGAGCGTAACGTGAGTGACTCAAACAATCGAGCAGCGCAATCACAGCTCCGATATTAGTCAAAGACATGGCCCAAGCGCTTTGGCAACTGAACTCGCGACTGCGACTCATTAGAGACATTATAAATGACATTCAAAAAATGCGATTCGAAGAAAAGAAACAATCGTGATAATTTTGACTATGATTCCTCCCCGCCATTTAGCCAACTGAACAAAAGTAATAAACACGAAACTCCCATGTTATTATCCTGATGAAATGAGCAATGGCGACAAGGGAAAAAACGAGGACGTGCGCAACGAAACTTCCGGTGCTGCACATGAACGTGCATATCCTCTGCTTAGAGGAGATCGGGGAGACGTTGAGCACTCTTGATGCAACTCCTTGTTTCCACGGCGCATAGATGTCAGAGGGCGCTTATATACATATATACATACAGTAGCTGCGACCGCGGTATTGCACGGCGGGGTCAGCTGGATGTATATAAGTATAAGGATGGAGCTGTAGAGATGGCCCAGTTCACGCCCGCGTTACCTCAGCTGCAAGACGAAGAGCGTAGAGCGTGTTTGCAAATAGCATTTAGCATTCAACTGGCGATCTGAGTATGTGCGCAACTCTGTCGAGCATACTCGAGGAGTAGTATAAGAGTGAGGAAGGAGAGGAGTCTCAGGGCTACTTACTTCTGGCCACTCGCCGTGCACTAGTCGTAGTCGTCGGCGGCGGTGATCGCGAGAACTTTTCATAACAATCGATATTATGCAATAGCTCGCTCGGGCTCGCTCATTCGCTCCGTCCGCCGTGCCGCGTCGTTCCAGATACGCATTCAGCGTTTCGTACAACGCATCTGCATTTCCAACAAATTGCAAAGCTCTTTGTGCGCTGCTTTGCTCAGCTAACAACGTGTCATTTTTTTACTTGTCGCTGCATCGCTCTCCCACCTTTCTCTGTTGTTCTTACTCGCACTCTCGACCCGTACAGTTATCACCGTGCCTCTATATATGTATACATACACAGACTTATATTATATACATTCGCTTTAGCCACTACTCTTGCTTTTATGAATGGACATTTCGCAAGCGATGCCGCGTCGCCTCCTCGCCTTCCACATCCGTGCGCCTTCTCTCTCTCTCTCTCTCTCTCTCTCTCTCTCTCTTTCAACAATTCCATATCTATATCGCTATATTAAACAGTCTATGCATAAGCGCGATTAGCGTTCATCTTATTTTACATAGAACTATAGTCTAGCCATTTTAGAGGTAAGACTTGCTAACGAATAACCATATGACTTTTGTAATAAATGAAAAACAAAACAATAATCATCAAGGAAAATACCACATTACAAAGACTCGCTCAAACTGATAGGAAGGAAATTCAAGATCAAATAGGCACACTGCCGAGATGAGGCATAAGTCATAACGGTAAATAATGAATAGAGCAATAGAAAGCGTGACATTAAAAATAAATCATAAAGTAGTGAGGTGCAAAAAGGAAAATGTCGCTGATTAGGAGCGAGTGAGTTTGAAAATTGTCACCTCGGCTGCATGTCGCGCTTATAGAGCGGGGCCGTGAGAAGGAAGAGAAGCCACTAGAAAGTAATTGAGGTGCGGCTACTGCTGCTGCTGCTACTGCATACGGCTCCGTGAAGAGAGAAAAAGGAAGGCAAGAAAGGTCGAGAACGGATAGGAGTCCAGGTTCGCCCGAGGCGTATGCGTGAGCTCGCTTGCGTATGTGTCATGCACCTTACCGAAGCATCGCACGGAAGCAAATACAGCTCGACCCGATAGTGGAGGTCCGATAACTCGACTAGCGCGACTTTCACTTGGAGAAGGAACAAACCGAGCCGAACCATACCGTGCTATGCTGTATTGTGTCGAGCCGAGTTCAGCCGAGCTAAGACGAAAAAAGACGAAGAAAGAAAAGAGAGAAGGGAAAAGAAGAAAAGCGTGCACGCACTCATCTAGTGTACCAAATTTATCTACTTGCTTTTCTTTTAATACTATCTATAGTTTGGACGCATCAAAGCATTATCTATTTTTTCATCACGTTTCTAACGGTTGTGTAAATATCATTACTAATATTCAGGAGTATGTAAAGTGCCAACGATGGTGTGCCAAGTAGCTGGCGAATATACACTTTTTAATAAGGTGCTAATCATCCATTCTTGAATCCCTATAAGTTTTTTGATCCAAGCTGAATTTGAGAGCACATGGCAGCAACATGAGAACCTATCTATGTGTAACTGAGCATAACCATGAGGAAAATACATAAGCGTTAAGGCTTATTATTATTATTATTATTAGACTGTAACACACGCACGAGCACACATATACACAGATCGTGGTACTCTAATAAATAGAAATTGATATCGCCAACAAATCTATCGTATTATACTAAGTTTCGGTGTTGTCACTCACTCTCATTTTGATTCATCGCTGTAAAAGAATATTAATAATAATACAAGAAATTAAAAAAATTCTATCGTATGTATGAGAACTAGATTATGTCGAGTTATTTTTGTGACGAACTAGCTCATTAAAAAGAAGATGTGAAAATATAATTAATATAACCATTAATTCAGTAAATTATTATTATTGACAATGTTAGAAGAACATATATTAGGCCGAACTTTTAGACAATTATATCCTAAACTTAAAAATATTGAACTTGATTTTGTCGACGACTTGCAGAGTTATTGGGTAACGTAAAAAGATACATTAGAATTTTTTATATTTCAATGAATAAATACATTCGCCAGTTCGCAGATTACACTTTTAAACTTTATATTTTAGTTGAAAATTCAATTTGTAGAACGTTAAAATCAGATATGTATAGGATATAATGATGGGATTATTTTAGCTTTTGTTGTTTGCAACAATAACCGTTGGCTCGAAGAAATTGAAAGTTATGTTTCAGAATTGTATTTGATTATTTGAAATTTGTACTGAGTAAACTAATTTTTGTTTTAAACTTAAAAGAAATTTATTTAATTTTGAACTGTAATTAGTATGTTTAAAAAATGTTCTTCGATCCTATAAATTCATAATTAAATCATACCAGTTTGAATAGTCAAATTTACCAAGGACCAATAAGGGGGATTAAACTTCTAATTAGACGCAGGTTAAATTAGATCTGCATTTGACTTATAAACTAATGGACGTACGTGACAATCAAACGAGTTCGAGTGCCAAGCTGTGCGCTACTTCCAACTGTAGCAAGTCGTCGGATCTAAGAAGTGCACTGTGGAGGGCGCTTGACTTTGCAAACGACTCTTGTCTGAAAAACAGCTTATAAATTGATGTCCAGTAATCCGCGTACACCATGACAACCATTTATATGTATGCCACGAGGCTTCGTTAAAGGATGCTGTAAAAGCTTTATCTCTGCTCGAATAAGGAAATACAATGAGAGGAATAAATAGAAAGTTAACAGACAATTCACAAAATCACAATTGTACTGAATTAACTGCAAATATTTCGGGTGATGTAGACTGTCTTTGCCGGGAGTAAGATATGAAAAAGAAAATCAAAGCACTTGCATGGAAAGCTTCTAAAATCATAATGTTTCACTCTTCAAAATAACACGCGAGCAAGTCAAATGTACAAAAAAGTCGCAAAATGGTCTTACACAATTGAGCCATGTAATGAAATTTGTGTAGTGAGAATATTTTGAATCACTCTCAAGCGACTAGCAGCGTGGCCAAAATCGTCGATCGAAATTAAAAAAAGAATTAATTTAAAAAGACACAGCGATAAAAACACCCTCTTATTATCCTAATATTTCCCTCTTAGAAATATTGTAAAAAAGTATGATTAATTAGGGAATCGAAAAACCTTAGACTGCGTGCCTCGATCGCTACAGAACGACACCGGAGAATGCAGCTAGGGATATTGCATGTGCGGACGAGTTTCAACAGCGAGTCTTGCGCATATTTCCTCCATTACATCAGTAGCCAGGCCGCTAGGCCAATTCATTGTTACCAAGAGAGCAAGTGCCAATTGCTAAATACCTTGAGGAAGTAACAATGACCTAGGCGCCGCCATCGCTAACGCTTGCGCCAGCGTTTGTATGCGAAACTGCTTTGTCGCTACTTTTGCAACCTGCTCTCTCGTCCAAAAATGTAGTCTCTCCAATATTGTCTACTATTATCAACATCTTTTATCACATCTGACTGACTCTATGTATTGTACCTGCAGCGTCTTCCATTGTCACAAATAAGCTGTAAATATATATCAACCCGTAATATTTACTATACAAATAACAAAGCAAAGCTTATAAGCAGCTATTGCATTGAGCAATTGTTCGTTTCACTTTTTACCCATCTGAAAAAATTGTCCGAGCAACTTATTTGGAAGTACGAGACAAAAAAGATATAGAATTCCACGTAATGTTTATAAAACCAATGACGACTCACAAGGTAGCCCTAACAATGAAATATACTATGAAGAATAAAGCAAATCGACCATTTTTTGATAATGACCCGCTGTTCCCAGATTAGCTTAGGCAATGGCAACTGACAATCCTGCAAGCGCTTACTGTATTTTATCTAGCTGCAGAATTATATTGACATCTACACGCTGGCGTAAATAATAGCCAGGTGACTTAATACCTTGTCAAGGTTTCACTTTCTCTCCCTTATCCATTCTTCCTCACTTTGGTTCTCTTCTTCTCTCTCTCTCTCTCTCTCTCTCTCTCGCTCTCTCTCTCTGTTAGAGCGTAGGACGTGCTGATATTGTACAACTACACAGTCAGAAGTGTACCAAGTTTATGTATTGTATTCATAAAAAAATTAGACCTTACTACATTTTTTATAGATCAGTCTTGATCGCTTTTAATAATATTTCTGATACTAGAATAGTTTTTCTAAAATTGCTCGAAAAGGATAATCTTACTTTTAAAAAATAGATACATTAATTTCGTTGATTTTTTCGATTGATTTATGATTGATTGAATGTGAAAGAAACGTGAAAACATGTTAGTAAATTCTATTTTTGTGAAGGATCAAAATCAAAGATTGAAACTCAATTATAGAGAAGGCATGAAATTAATGAATACAAACATTCAAAGTCAGTAGATTATTATTATTGACAGTATGGCAACAACATATAGAGCCTGAATTTTTTGATAATTCGAAATTCATTAGCTCGTATAAGCACGTGTAATTTTGTCATCACGTTCCCTCTCGTCAAAGTCCAAACACGTTACTCCTTCATGTCGCAGATCTTTAATACTGTTATTGTAATTTTCTATTTCATTGGAACCTTTATCTACAATAATACTCAAAAAAATCTTATCACGTATTTCTCTTTGATTTTCGTTTAATTTCTGATATCGCTCTTAACCAACATCTGTATCAACTGTCAACATCTGTATCTCCTAACCACGCTGTTGAAATTATTCAAAACTTTATTTTCAGCTGAAATGAACATTTTCATTGAAAATGTTTAATATTTGTTGAAATTGTGGAAAGTCGTCAAGATATTTATCTTCTTTTTTAATTTTTAAATGTCTTATATTACTTTAAAATAACTTTCATTTTTATTAAAAGAATGAATATAATCTGCAGCCATTGCATCTTTGAAATTTTGTCAAAGTTTTGTTAGCTAGATAGGATTGGCTTAAATTCGTTTAATTACTTCTGCTGGTCCCATGTAACGTGATCCTATAAAATAAGTCATTTTATAAAATTCAATAGATTTTTTGTCGGTAGCCCAATCAAATACAATATACATCCATACCAGGAGATGGTGAAGATTAACACATTAATTTTAAATAATAAAATAGATGAAATGATAAAAGCAACGATAATACCAAAAAGAGTATTAAAATACGTAACCAAGTGCTTTTTAAATATTAAATAACGACCACTTAAAATAATTATTTACTCCAGAAGACATTTGACTGATTACTTATATATTTTTTATGCGTACTATAACAATAAAAAATTGTTTTTTAAATCAAAAAGTAAATTTGAATTTAAATTATAAAAATTAAATTTCCAATTTTTATATTTTCATCACACTAAACCAAGCAGTTTTGTATTCACATATTTCCGAATCGCCATTAAAATTTACATGTACAAAAAATGCAATATAAAATTAAGTCATTAGAAATTACAGTAAACTTATACAAGATATTATATGCGAGTAGAGCTGTATTTTAGGGATGTATTCTTTCGATATTATTCTATTTATTGTCATGCACGCTGTCATATATGCCTTCATATTTATTTAAAAACTAAAAATAAATATGAAGGCGACATGTACTTATTGTAATAAGTATTATATTTTAAAAGATTTCATGACCTATAATATAAAAAGGTAAATATTTTCTTAAAAATACATTCAATGTTAGTTATTGTTATTATTGATATTCATATGATTATTATCAGGGAGCTTATCTTTTTTTCTTACGTATTGTAATATGATTATTGGAATTAATAGGTTATAGGGCCATAGCTTGTTGTCAAAAGAATACATCTCTAAAATACAGCTCTACTCGCATATAATATCTCGTGTAAACTTACGTTAATTTCTAATGATTTAATTCTATATTGCATTTTTTGTACATGTAGATTTTAATGGCGATTCGGAATTATGTGAATATAAAACTAATAGTGTAGTGTTATGCAAATATTGTAAAAAAGATTTCTCCCTAAGTTAGGACAGTCTTATGAATATTATTATTAAGAGTGATTGTAGAATATCTTTCAATATGAAGTTTCTTGATATTACGTTCTATTTTTATTATTATAAAATTAATTAATTCAACTTCCGAACTTACTATTAAGATATCGTTCATACTACTCGTGTTTTTCATTGGATTAATTTTACACTTATAATAAATAATATACTCAATCAGTAAACATTTCGTAAACATTTTTCCAAAGTTTGATATTGCAAATGATGTTATATTCTTTTAATATTGAGCAAACTGTGTAGTTATACATCTAATTAAACTTGAGATATCAAGCCATCGAGAATAATCTATGATCGTGATTTATATGTAGCTTTGAACGAATGCATTCTTAAAATATTTGAAGTTATTACTAACAATTTGATTGAAATAAGAAGATAATAAAAAGGCAAGAATCTATGAAAAGGACCTTATCATAATAATTACAACACGCACTTGTAGAGATCAATAACTGATGTCTTTTTTCAATTAAAGGGAATTCGAATTTTGATACTTTGCCATGCATTTAAGTATTTATATAACTGATAATAGTTAGAAAACAGCTTATAACTCCCTTATAAAGTTAACAAGAATTTATCATTTTGAAAGATAAGGAAAGGAATTGCAATAAATCAGAATATATTGTAGAAATTGCAAACCACAATATACAAACAAGATGAACATAATAATAAAGGTTTTCATAATTAAATAATTCGTTGAATTTATTAAAACTTCAATTAGTTAGTTTTTGTTCTAATTGAAATAAAAGAATATCCCCCAACGAATAACTCTAAATAACAATGGATTGTTTTTTTAATATAATTAAAACCAAAAATAAAATATGAAGGCTTATTACCATTAAACAATAATTGAGTTCTATAAACTTAAGCAAAATACAAAACAAATTAAAGAAATAACTGATACTAGCCATTCAAATATGTAATAATGTATACTAAAATCATTTATATGAATCAAGCATGAACATACAAATATGTATTTCTGCTTCTTTTAAATAACTTGGAGACTTATTGAATAATGTGTATGAAAACGTATTTTACGCAACCTATGAGGTGATGTATAAAATTTGACAATCTGATGATAAAGATAATTATAGATTTGGCATAAGAAAACGGAAGTTTACATATAAATATTTATACCAAGTATACATATTACCGTATTAAAATATCAGTGACCGGATGCGTTGGCGTTTAATAACACGATGTGATTAATTTGTATTGAAAGATTTTAAAATATTTCAAAATATACTGTATTTTATGCTGGTCTTTTTGTATTAAAAATAATCAAAATATATCAATGTATATTACAGAATCAAACTTTGTAGTACATCTGTGTTAAACATAACCCAAAAATGTATCAAATTTATAGAACATACAAAATTAGGAAATTAAAGTCAACAGCATAATTAATTGAATCCAACCTAATTAGTAATAAGTAATTAACCTTATTTATTTACATCATCTTAAACTAAAAAAAATTGTTTTCATGGGTATTCACTGTACTTGACGCAACACTTGTTAGTGACGATGGTATCAATATAAACCTGCGTATCTTACTGCATTAAAAAAATTGTGCTGTAAATATATGATCAGATAATCTACGTTTTGTAGTTCGTAGAAATGAGCTAATTCCAATTACGTATTTATCTTTTAGACATGTGTTTTTACTGTTATTATTTTTTTTAATGGCGATTTGTTGGAAAAAATTTCAGCACTTCATACTTTACTGTAAAACCCTTTATGAAGATGCCCGCCATCATCAGTACCCGTGTCTTTCGACGTTCACTTGTTCGTTGCAGGTAATCTCTCCTCTGAGCTCTCTGTTCCTTTAAATACCTTTCTTTATATAAGTTTCTAATTTGTGCATTGTTATAGTTATGTAACGCATTTTTATTCTTAAATTTTCGACTAGCGTTTCGTCTAGCATCACAAGTGGCCGTTCAACTGTCTTACTGCAGGTAATTCAATGTGTACATGTGCAAATTGTGATTACATAATTGTATTTACGTACCACGTGATTCTCCAAGCTGAAAACTAAATTGATTTTTCTATTCAAATCATTTAGCACCTTACTATATATATATATTCTTTCATTATATTGCGCATTTTCTATTAATTGGTTTTACTAGCATTTTACGTTTAAAAATCTTCCATACATTTTGGAAAGTATTTAATTCTATCGTCGTAATCATGCTTTACAATAATTTCTTGTTTAAATTATTTGCATAGCATTAAGGTTTCACATTTCTACGTTCTATTTTCTATTGATATCTTGTGTACTTGACTTAGTTGTGCGATTAATATTATAAAAATGCATACATTTCTAAATTTCTTCTCCTCCGCTGGATTATGTTTCAGCGATATGTTTCTGGTGAGAGAATAGAAAGCAATCTTATCAACTGCTCGAAATTTTAAAGTTCTAGTGGTAGGTAATACAGCTGGTGACCGCCAAGACGGGAAACTTAGAGTCGCAGTCATAAAGAGTTGGACATTGATACAGGTGGAAAATAAAATGAGTCGACTACATTTCTGTGTACATAATTATTAGGGTGAAGCGTTCAGCTTCAGTTCAAAAATCAAAATAATTCACAAGGACCGCTGTCCTTTACCACACAAAACTCATAGAAGAGTGCTCCTAGTGGAAGGACTGCAGGAAAGGTGCATGCCTTAATGATGACAAATAGGATGGAAGAGAAACTCAGGTAATAATAAAAAGAGAAAATATGTTTAGGAAATAATAATAAATAAGAGTTTTTATGTAAGTCTCATTAACATCTGTAAATGAGTATTCATTTACCAAAAGTTCAAACTAGAAATCTAATTCTTTCACATTTTCTACACTGCTTATATTATCATTCTTAATAATTACTTGAAATTCGCGTCCAGACCCAGAACAATTGTTAATTATGTAAACAACGTATCGACTAATATCGCTAAAAATTATGGTTTCTTACAACTCCATTTTGTAAATGTGCCACATGTTTTCAATCTCTGACAGTTAAAGTGAATAGTTATACACCATTTATTGAAGTATTGATATCTTTAATGACTCGTTGTCTAGTAAAAAATTTGTTTGCTGGACATATATAAAAATGAAATTGAAGTTCCAAACGTCCACGGTGAGCGAAAAAATAAAAATGAAGAATTTAAGTCAATAACTAGATTTATCTTATCTATACAATGTATTAGTGATCTATATGAATAACTAATACGTTTCTACAAGTACAACTCCTTTTGGAGTCTATTATTCATGCTGATTCAGGTAAAACGCATTTTTGTCATGGTTGCTTAATATCCCCCTCCCCCCCTCATGGACAAATCCGTGATTTTTATCAAAGATATTGTTATTACTTTTGCTTGTACAATATTGCGCTGATTGGAACTCTTTCAGATCATACCTACGAACACTTTTGCTCGCGATCAGTGAACTTCCCATTTCTTTTGCTGATAACTTCTTATTACTCAAAAATTACGCGTTCATTAATGTTTCATTATAAAGATATCGTTGATTCAAATGTGTAGAACAAATTTCACTGAACAAAACGAACTGGAACCACTCCTACGGCAATTTTTTTGATAGTGTTTGCACAATAGTTTAAATGTTATATAATAGAAAATACCAATGTTATAAAGCTCTAGTCTCCATTTTTGCGACGCTATATTGTTCAGTATTTGTTTGTCAGTCATAAATAGTGAATGCTTCTAGTGAATTCGTGAAAATGGACAAAAATTGGTCATCATTATGTGATAATACTTACATGTGAAAAGACTCACTCCAACCATTATCAAAGAAGAGCTAGATTCCACTCTGGTTAAGACATCTCCTTCGTTTATAACAATAAAATATATGATGACAGAGTTTAAACAAGAACATATGAACTACCAAGACAAAAAATTATAGTGATCGACCAAATGAGATGGCAACACCAGACATGGTGAAAAAAATTTATAAAATGGTGTTGGATGACCGTGAATTAAAAGCGCGCGAGCTAGCAGACATAGTAGGCATTTCTAAAAGTGCTGTATAATGTACGTAATATACTGACTGAAAACTTGGACATGAAAACTCTCGGCGCAAGATGGGTACCACGTATAATTACAATGGGACAAAAACAGCGTCGTAAAAACGTTTCAGTCAAGTATATGACGAAGCTACACAACAATGAAGCAGAGTTTTTACCATGAATAAAATGCGGATCCATTATTTTACAACTGAGACGAAGGAATAATCAAAACAATAAACTGAATGTGGGAGATCAGTTCCCCAGAAAGCGAAAATAGTTCCATTTGCAGATAAGGTCATGGCGTTAATTTTTTGGGATAGACGTGAGATAATTTTTATTGATTATCTTCCAACAATTAAAATTGTTTTCATGATACCTGTTCCATGACACCTGTGGTTTAGTGTTATACATAGAATATTTTGGGATTTAAAAAAATCGTTATGCTTGAAGTGTGTCTCAAATATTAACATTATGTCAATGTTGTTATTTATTAAAAGAGTTATCAGTTCAAAATTTCTCTGAATTATACTATTTGTATTCCAATGTGTATCCTTCAATTATTTTATTTGTAAGTGTGAGTAGTATTGCAATACAATAAATATTTAGCATTATATTCATTCTGTTCATTAGTTGAATCATCACAAATTCTAATTCACTGTTGTTAAATAGTGCGTCTGGATTTGATTTGTTTTGGTTTTCCTTGTATTTTTGAAGTATTGCCGTTTACAGCTTATGCAAAGGTTATTTTTGGTCTAATGTTAATTACATTTATTTGATTTTTTGAGATATTTACTTTGATCTTAGTGTAAGGAATAGTTTTTCTTGAAGTATTTTCCTTATACTATAGTCTATATAACTAGTTACCTGGTTATCACCACAATTAACACAACTTCTTTAATTTTATTTTGTATTGGATGATTAGAGGTGAGATGGTTTTTGGCAGATATCATATATATCAGGATTTAACTAAAACTTAACATGCTTAAATTAATAAGTATCAAATAAAAATTAATAAGTAATTTTTTGTAAGACATAACATTTAACAATACATACATTAGGGAATGTAGTGTTTTATATGCAGTGGTTCAACATTAATTATTTGATTCATTAGTTTACCGTTGTCTTACATTTTTATATTATTTTTATTTGTTTTTAATTATAAAAAGGTATAGATAATGGTCGTTTAGCAATTTTATGCGTTATAATGATTATTCTAAATACATTATGGTTACATGATCCTAATTCTAGTTTTGTTCGACAAGATCAACATTTAAACGAATATTTTTGAAACGATTTTGTAAGGTTTATTTTTTTTGTTCTGAAATGTATAGTATAGAGAAGTTTTTCTTTTCTTATATGACTACAATTACGTTAAACATTTCTGGTTATTCGGGTTTGAATTTTTATTTAGTTGTTACTGAGAACCTTCAAAGTATATTCATCTTTTGTTATTTGACCCGACAGGTTTTTTAAGCGATATATATTTTGAATGCTAATTACGAATATTGTTGGTCATCTAGATGAGGCTTTTATATTTTTATTATGACTGTAATCGTTGGAGATATCGAATTTTGGTTGGTTGGGTTAGCATTTACGTTAATTTCTTGTAGTACATCCAACAAATTTTTCTGTTTCTACTGGTTATTTGTTTTTTTCTATAACCAGTGGTCATTGATCAGAATTTGTCTCTTCATTGTGATTTTGTTTTCATCTCCTACTTCTTTTACAATTTACAGCTTTCCATCTGGCTTCTTCTGCATTTCTTGAGTCACTGATATTATTATCGAGCATCATTAACTCAAATTGTTGAGTAACAGCCATATTGGCTGAATTTTTGTAACGTTGAAACTATACATTTTGTTGATGTGGCAGTTTGGTGTACAACTGAAACTTGCTCTAAAGTTATAAAAACTAAATTATTTGTTTTTTTACTCACACTCTTAGGTGTGTATGATTTATACATTCTTACATGGCAAGTACTATAAGCAAATTGATTCAAAGAAGTTAAGATGATTTTCCAGAAAAACATATTTTCAACAGTATTTTCTTCAAAAAATCCATTTTTTTATTTGAAAACGATTTAAATGATCATTGGAACCATGAAAAAACATAAAGGAAAATTTCATTTCTTTCAAGTTTGTTTGAACCATAATTTTTGGAAATTCACCTATGCGTCACCAGAGAAACTCTTATTTTCTGCCTTTTATTTTGTTCTGTTAAAGTTTAAACCCCTTAGACTTTAAAAATTTGATTTACATTCAGTACTTGGTAGTAAATACGATAATTTTATAATTAATTGATTAATCAATGGTTATGCGGGTAAGTCACTAGCTCTCTATATTATCGTTTCAGAAATTGTATAGATAAAAATCTTGATAGACTTATTCATGTATAATAAAACAATTTATAGTTGGTACTGTATATTTTCAACTAGTAATAAGATAGTAAAGCTATATTAACTAAATAATCAAAATTTGTATTACAATGACCTAATATATTTTTTATTTTTTGAATACAGTGAACTTTTTAGAATAATTATTATAAAAACAATGAAATATTTTCTATGTTATACACAATTTATAAATCAAAGTCTTTCGTTATAGATGTTGCAGATGTATATCGTTTCAACATGCTTCTGAGAAAACTATATATTTTTTATATTCGCGAAAACTTCTCTGTCTGTCAACTTGGAAGCAAATCAATAGAAAATGTGTATAACGAGAAATATTGAAAAATTTATAAATATGTATCAGTTTAAACTGTTATTAACATCTTATTATGATCAATCCTTCGATTATGAAAATGTTACAAACCGCACGAAAATGGGTTAATCTAATCTGACGTCTATAGCACAAGCATAAGCTGATGCTACCAATTTATGTTTAGATTGTTGGTATCTCAAACTTTTTTCCAACTTCGGTCCAGGCCCCCTCCAAAATGGCGTTATTTTAAAATTTGCTCTGTTTTACACTAACCTAGTGCCTACTATGATGTTCTTTTTCTCCTTCTTTCTCAGTGTTCGTTATACAAATGCGTGTTTCGAAATCCTCCTACTTACTTCTCAGTATAGATGCTAATAAAGTTGGCCGTGGTGCAGTGCTTTCACATAGATCAACCAACGAAGGGAGTTTCGTTAAATTAAACAAAGATATAAGGGTATTTTTATTTGTTCGATAGAGTAAGAGACTCCTTGTTTCATTAAAATCTCTTTATTTTGCAGTAAAATCTGTTACTCTCAAATTCGTTAGTCATAAGTTATGTTATAAATTCAGTATTTATTTTTATTATTTGGAAATTTTATTAACTTATTTAACTCTAGATATTCACATTTTAATTAAAATTGTCTTCCATATCGTTAACTGAGCACTATTACTATATGTATCATTTCTACAACATGTACCTGTGAGTTTAATTATTCATGATGATTTCCGCTGTTGATTACTTGTTGCACATATATGCGCTCTTCATCTCTGTAACGATAATTTTGATAGTTACTAAAGGTCGTTTATGAGTTTATTTTTTATACGTATCATCCAATATAATGTATGAGGAGCATAGTGTTTCATCAATTGATATTTAGTGTATTAAGAATTTGCGACATTTTGAAAGTTTTGTAACATGAAAGATGTTAGTTTATGATGAAATCTACAGTTAACCAAAGTCACCATCTTGGATAGTAGACCTATGAGCACATAAAAGATCGAATGCCCACCTAGGGATTAGACTCCTGCCCTACGGTGTATTGATTGATTATTATTATCACTAACTATGGCATCTTATCATCAGGTATCATTCAGATATCTGCAGAGTGATGAGATAGGTTGATCAAGCAGATGGCTTTTAGAAAAAAGATGAGATCATCCTTTAGTCTGTTAGAGAACTAAAAAAATGTTAAATACTAACACTTCGAATAAGTTCATTAAGAGAGCATCAAATACAATATAATTCTTTTATGAAAGAGGGCAATCTAGATTTTTGAAGGAGCTCCGAAACGTTATTTTACTATATTATTGAAATAGTTTATTCGAGCTATATTCTAATATATATATATATATATATATATATATATATATATATATATATATATATATATATATATATATATCCTTTATTCGCAAGATCACTTGCAACTTCAGATCGAGCTGTGATCAGATCATTTGATCTTGTGACGTCATAAAACCATTAATTAAGTTAGCGTTTATATTTATTATTAATACCTATTTACTGTTTAGTAATAGCTCATTAAACTACAGCTTTGACTTTCGTTTTCATAATTTGTTCTATCAGGTTATGGCTCAGACACGTAGTCACGAAAAATAATTTGTTAAAACATTGCGAAAAGCTTAGTGTCGAAACGTTTGTCTCTTGGCTGAATATTTTATCCGAACATCGATTAAATAGCAAATAAAATGCCGACGAAGCATAAGACGAAATTCAATAGACAGATTGTGTACGTTACTGGAAAAGATATGTAGGGTACTCATTGGATGAAAGATTAACGTCGAACAAATTACTGCCCACATAGTGATTCTACTCGTATCGGAGATGTCTTCAGATATTAAAGTGTAGTACATAGCAAAAGTCTAGAGAATATGACGAAACAACAGTTTGATGTTCGAAAAGCTGTTTTGGTTAGGACTGTTATGGTTAAAATTATTATAGATTTTTTTATACTGTTTGGGATAGTGTTAATGGCATAATGTTGAAATACAAGTTGTCAGTAAACAATTAAACTCACATAAAACCGATAAAACAAGCGGTAACAGTATAATACAGGTTATAAAGAATTAAAATAGAAATATGTCTGAATACAATACACAATATCTATTTCTTCTAATATCTATGAAAATTCAAACAATGTTATTGATTTTTTTATTTTTGTTGAACATTGAATAACTGGAGTTTGATCAGTTGAAGATTGAGAAGGAAGTATAAGAAAACTTCTTGTGAATTTGATTAAGTTTAAAGGTATATTTTTAATTTCTGTTCGTAATTTGAGATACAATTTGAAACTAAATTTGAATTTGAATTTCGAACTCATAAGAGCCGGCAGTGTTTCTGTATTGGCGTTGAACCTTGCATTTAGTATTCGTTATTTGCGCCAATTCTCGTTCCTTCATCAAAGTGAACAGGATGACAAATACTCGGTTCAATTGGATCTATTGGAAGTTGAAGTTTTAAATGTTGTTTATTGTGATACATTTTTTGTTTCAAATGAGATTATTTTATCTACATGTTGCTTGAAAGCTTTACTTAAATAATTTATTTCATATGGTAAATGTACTTATAAAGAAAGAATTACTCCTGGTATACATTTGTCCAGAATTGCTAGAAATAAAATACACTTTTTGTAAAGGTGCAAAAGTTCAAAAAGTGTGCTTGCATTTACTATGCTGCTTCTCGATGACTTTTTCTTGCATTAAGCGTCGTTAAACAGGATCGATATGCATTCCTATATTCTGTCAGAGAAATAATTTTACGGACGTCTTCCCTATAGTGATATGTAGAGTTTTATGGGATGTTATAAAAAGACATTAAAATCATGATATAATGAACTGGGCGTACTTTTAATTTTACTCGATACACTCTTTATTGTACCAGTATAACGTTCAGCTTATTCATTTGTTGAAAGATGATAAAGAGGTATTAATTTAGGAAATTTAATGTACTTTTAAAAGAAATTTTGTTGACATAATCAAACGTAATTTGTAATGGAGCTCATGGACAATAGCCAACATTTGTGTTAGATTTGTTGGTGATAAGCGTAAACTTAAAGATAATAAAAGTTTTTTTGTACTGATCGCGCAATTGATAATGCTTATTTGTTAATTTTAGGGTAACGCATGTCGTTGTACAGCCAGCATAAGCAATTGGACGCTCACTTTCGTTGGTTAATCTATATGAAAGCACTGCACCATGACCAGCTTTATTAGCATCTATAGTGAGAAGTAAATGGGAGAATTTCGAAACACGTATTTTTATAATGAACACTGAGAGAGAAAGAGAAAGAGAACATTAGCGCACTTGCGATACTGAAATTTCGCTATTAATTCGCCTCGAGAATGAACTAAGCGCTCACGTTATTCTAAGTCGATCGAACTTCTGACCAGCCTGTTCGGTGACAACTTACACAATCTTTTGTTCGTTTGTCTTATTTAGAGTCTTATAACGTTGTTATTAATTGTAGATAATCTTTAATAAAAATTAATTACTGAAAGTTTCATTTTATTACTAAACATTAACCAGTAATAAAATGCGAAACTTAATATATTTATTATTACTCTAATTGTAAAATAATGAAATAAAAATTATTATTAATTTATAATATGACGAAGTTAATAATAGGAATTAATTAGTCAAGTCGTATTAACATCGAAAATATTACAGAATCGATAAAGCCCTCTAATTGTTTATCTTCGAATCAAGTCAAGTTTATTTGAATCATTTAGTTTTCTTATTATCATAATAAATAAATAAATTTCATATATTCAATTATGTAATTCAATTGATTATAGGTCAAGTTTTCTTTTAAATTGTAAAAATTCGTTTTACAAAAACTATTCAATTTATTAATTTTTGGTTAATTTATTCATCACGATTTTAATAAACATAGTAACAATATTGACATAAGTCGAAAGAGGTCTTATTTGTTTTAGTTATAATATAGGGTCAAACAAGTGTTCAGTTTGATATTCTATGGACCAAAATACATATTTTAATCATATTCGTTTAATAGCCTCCTTATTCAACTCACCTTTCAAGAAAAAGATTCAAGTTTTTAAGTTAATAAGAATAGGAAAAACCTATATCTTCCACACGTAATTCACTCAATTCCCTTTTAATAGTCAAGCAAACTAATTGAAATTCACATAAAATAGTAAGGTAAACAATTAATATACTGAAACAAGGCAGGGTCTGTTTAATTGTTGATATATTAGGAACGTGATAGCTAAGTTTTAGGGGAAATTTGCGAGATAATTTTGAAAAATAGTAGCTAACAACTAGACCTACATGTCTTAATATATAAAAAAAACTCAGAGATTAGTGTATTATATATCTTGTATAGGGACTAGATGTAATGAATGTCGATGCGAAAAAAAATAGCTAGTTACGATTTCAAAAAATTATGACAGCAATTAGCATTGTTTATTTGAATAATTATTCTTTTAGATACCACATCAAGTACGTTCTTACGCAAGAACTAGCTATTTTTGATACTCTCATTGTAATCTACTCTTGCATATACATTGTCATTTGTGGTAACGAGGAGTCTTCAAAACCTATGTTTGGTGACATCTGCCCGCTTTCATCCACCGAAATTACCTCCTTTATTTTATTCGACTTTAAATCCGACTGTATATCCTATCACGGGACCCGCTGCATTACTCCGTGGGGATAGTCTTGCCTCACTAGGTTCTTCTTATTTCGACTCTTAGTTCGCCAGGTCAGATCAATTATTCGCATCGTTGATCCTTTTCTTCTTTCTTCGTCTATTTTTATGGCGATTAGAAGCTTGACGATGGAATTACCCAGTATAGTCACTGCAGTCCATCCCTCCTGTGAAGCGATTAAACAACTTCTCATGCTCTCGAAAGTAATAGGACTCTTTCATGAGGCTCTGAGCCTATCACGTTTTTCTTCAAAGCGTGGTTAGTATGAAGAAAGCGTACTCTATGTTCTTGTGTATATTTGGATATGCTGAGTACTTTGCTTTCTAAAAGACGTCGATACGGTGCAAGTAACTACAGAAGCAGCCGTGCTCCATCAATATCGATGCTAGTTGGGAGGTTAGGAATCGATGTTTCCTGTTTATCCAATCGTTCACACTCGGTATGAGGCTATGCTTCCGTCGATTCTTCTGAGTTGAATCACAACTTCTTCTACTCATCGGTAGTTTTCCTGGACCATAGGCTATTGCCATTTTTCTTGGGCTACTTCATTAGTCTCTGTCTATTGATCCTCCTCGTATCACATATCTCTCATCGATAGCGGAATATTTGATACTACTCAGTAAACATAAGTTACTCTCAGTTGACCTATCTGACAATGTCGCCCATGTCTACCCCAAATGTTATAGGCCTCCACTTTGTGCAGCGTTATCCGTGAATGTCACTACGAGGCTAGTCTCAGAAGTACCCGACCTAACAATGAGAACACAAAATATTTGTATTTATTTACATAGTCTCCTTATAGTTCGATAGCTTCGATACCTTATTTCTAATGAGAATCATGGAGCTCCTCAACATAGCCATTAACAGCAGACTTCACCTTTTCATCGTTGGCAAATCTTTTTCCACCGAGCTACTTTTTCAAGTTTGGTAATAAAAAATACTCCAAAGGGGTCTAATCTGGTGAATACGATACATGAGGAAGCAATTCGAAGATTAACTCTTTGATATTTAACGTCGCAATAACGGATACGTGAATTAACGTATTGTCTTGACTTTATAAAAAGCCATTTTTCTTTTTCGCTAAATACAACTGTTTTTTCTTAATTTCGTTACTCAAACTCAATAAATCTGCATAATACTCGTCGGCGATCATTTTTCCTTTTGTGTTCTCACGCGCATCTTAAAAAATTGGCTAATGACCTTGCCTGCAAATGGAACTGTTTTCGCCTTCTATGAAACCGATTTCCTCTTTCTAATCTATTATTTTGATTAGTACTTCGTCTTAGGTATAAAATAATGTACCCACCTTTCTACCACGGTTATGAATTGAAGATTGATGAAAACTGTTTTATTGCTGTGAAGCTTCGTTACACACTCGACTAGAACATCTTCATAACGCTATTTTTATACCATTGTGAGTAATAGCGACATCCATCTTGCACGCAACTTTTTCATGTAAATAAGTAAATCTATTTTCTATATAGATGAATTTACAAATATGCTTACGATAACCCAATAAGTATTTTAATGAAATTTCAGGAAGAACAAACAAGTTGAAGTCTCACTCATATCAGAATTCAATTATAATAAGGACCATTCTTCTGGTTCGTTTTCCATGTTTGAAGTCAGTAACTTTTTTTTTATTATTATTATATTTAAATTGTAAAGGATAATAGTTTTCTATACCAGTGATACTATTTTTCATTTTTGCAGCAGATTTTCTAAAAATATCAGATGAAAGAACTTCGAGACTCCAATTTCTCTTAAGTAAATTGAACGATAAATGATCTTGATAAGCACATCTTCAGATTTATATTTTATTCTAAAAATATAATTACATTCTATCTCATTAGAGATTACCTTTCTGTTATTAACAGTTATATGATATCGATCATTATCAACTTACACATTGGAAATGTCCGTATTTGATTTAATTAATTCCTCAAGCCATGTATCTCAATAGACAGAACCGCTGTGGAAGTTGCACTTAAAGGAGACCATGACATGTCTGTATCGAAAATTTTAAGCAATATAAATGAACAAATTTGTATTATTGTAAGTTATATCGCATTTTAAATATATAGAATACTATGATTGCCGTGCAGTTTACGCAGGTATGGAGATGACACATCGGGCATATATTTTTTCAAAGTATTTAATAAATATATATATAATTAATATTTAAAAAATGGACTGTAGTCTATAAAATGTTATTAACAAATTTTGTAAAATCCTTTAATTTTTGAGAATGTTCATTACAAAGAAATGTTACCCGTCGCGGAACATATAGTAGATGCGAAGTCTAAAATATTATTATTTAGATAGTTAACGTATGTATTCGGAAAATTAATACAGGAAGCGCTATTCATATAAATGGTTAATAGAGTTAAATATCATTTTATTTGTATAAATAATTAAATATTTATAAAATTACAATAAGAACAATATTTTATAGAAATTGTTACAGAGAATTATATAGATAATACAAAGCACTCTCTGCTTCAAAATACATTTTTTTATTGTATCATTATCTAAAGTCAATGATGAAATCTTAATATTATGCGCATCAGAATTGACTAGTACTATGTCATTATTGGGTAACTTTGTAATCGTAATATTTAGCATGTCATTGTTATTAGAAGTATTTTGATTGTGAGATTCTATAAAAGTGATAATTGATCTGTGAGAACTGAAATATGAAACTAATGGTTTCGAGCTAGTTGTATCAATTTATCTTAAAAATATTGCATCAATAGTGTTTCCATGCTTAGTTCTAGATTTAGTTTTCTTATTATGTAACTGTAAATTAAATTCTTCTTTTAGAATGTTTATTAATTCTAGTAGCTTATCTGATGTTAAATTGACATCGATATTTCCTGCTAAGATTCATAACGATTGATATGAATTGTCGGTAAATACCTTACAACCACTTTCACTGTAGAAATATAACATTTTATGCAAAAATAGAATAATATCTTGCGTTTACTGATTAGCTGATATGTAAATAACGGCTAAAATCATTTCTTTTCTATCGTCCATAGTGAATTGAGCAAAACATGGGTCACCAATTGATATAGAATTAAAGCCATATTCCATAATGCTTCGTAATATTGCTTTTATATTAAACATATTGTAACGTAAAAAATCATTATTTTGATAAATTGCTACACTACTTATTGATACATTATGTCGTTGACATTTAATAACACAGTTGAAATATGGTATGCCAATATCATCACGTAGTCAAGCTTCTGATAACATAAAAAAGTTACAGTTATCTAGGACTCCATCTAGTGAATCTATCCCATTTTTTCTGAGACACTGGAAGTTGAAAGTGAAATACACTATTTCTTGAAATAATGAAATCTTTGATAACTCGTTGGAAAGTAATAAGTTTGCTAACTGAAAAATTTTAGAAATTCTTCTAGAGGTGCGAGTGTTATAATAAATCTTATTCTTTCGCGTTAAAACTGTATATCAATATTTGTTTTGTTATAAACAAATTTTCGATGTTCATGTCTCTAGAAAAAGATACACATATCAGTGGAAGTGCATTTATCATATTCATGAATAATTTCATTAAAACTTTCTCCTTAAAACTTATGAATGATCATAGCACATCTCTGTGTCAATGATGAATGACTTATTTTTGTTACAATGGTTTTATTGCTATTTAATGGTATCTTTCGATGTTTTCCTTAATATTACCACAGCTTGGTTGTCAATTTTATTTGACGTGGGAATGTCAATCATACACGAGTGACATAATTCTTTTCGTTGAGTTCAATGTAAACTAGTGTGCTGACAATTCCATTTCATTGGCCAATCCATAACCTACACCAATGCTAGTTGTAATGATATAAGGTTTGCATATATCAAAATTAATATTATAAGGCAGACCATCTGTCCGGCTAACGTTCATTACATGCATTTTTGTCTGAATGAGACGTCTTATTCATGATTTTTATATCTACTAATCTCGTCAATCCAATGTAATCTACTTTGTCTTCTATTTGCAATGCTGCTGTGTTATATCCATTAACAAATTTATTTTGATGATATAACCGCCAAGTGGGTATTTTAATAAAATCTCTTCATGTGTGAACATGCGACATTAAAAAAAGCATTACTCATCGTCGTTAAAAATACAGCCATTGCCTAATTTTGTGAGCAAAGTAGCAATAAATTGATTAGCTTGAAGCATAAGATGAGTAAGCTTTTAGAATTTTAATTCATACCAAAATGCAGGTGTAACGTTTTCACTGCTGATCAGTAACGTAAATCTCTAATAAATATTATATCCAGACCACCGAAATTTGTGCCTCTACGAGTCATTTGTTTTAATCATTCATTTATTTTACAATACAATTTTGTACCAGTCATGCTAATTTCATCAATTAATAAAACATTTACGAATTTAAATAGAGATGATGTTGCTGAGATCTTTGGTAGAATATAGTAAGTAATCTGTCTATTGAGAATTTCAAAACTGTGTGCACAGTAACCTTATCAATTGCAACAGTAGCTTTTCTTCTTAACACACACGTTATATAAACATTATAAAAGCCATTGTTGTCGGCAAAACGATTGCAAATCTTCATAATTAATTCAAGATAATTAGCCGAAAAATATCAATACACAACTATATTTCTAAGGGTACTTGGTGGAATGGAGCGAGAGCGTAGCATGACTTGAGCGTCTTTGGCATATCAACGATATAAACAAGAAATAGTGCTTGATAAATAGAAAAGTTATAGTCGACAAATCATAAAAGTATATCAAGTGTGATAAGAGATAAAGCTTTGATAAGAAATAAGAGTCAAGTTATAAAAATAGTGAGTCTCAATACTGAAAGTGAATTGGTAAAGTGTAGTGAAGTCATCAGTAAAAAAAGAGATGAGAATTATAATGAAATAAAGGTGATATTTAATAACTTGGAGCTGAAATATTTGTTAAAGAAAGTGAAAGATCTGAAAGACAAAAAATTGAAAGATGAAGCAAAGAAATATTTGGAAATGAAGTGTAAGAAGCAACAAAAGGAAATCACGGTGCTGAGTGAAAAGGTAGAAAAAAAATGAAAGGAAAAATAAAAGACTTGGAAAGAAAAGCGATATCAATTGGCGAAAAATTAACAACGGCGCTTGCGTTAGGAGAAGAAAGGATCAAGGAGATGGAAGAGTTGCAGTTCGAAGACCACGTAACAGATGACGATAGGGGTTTAGTATGGAGTCAAAGGAGCCGAAGAAGTCAGGATTTAACGGAACATTGCGAGCTGGGTGAGCGGAATGGTAGCGGTATCTAAGTTAGTTGCGCTTCAATAGTTTTGCAGATAAAGAAGTAAAAATTTGAAGAGGTGGTTAGAAAAATTTTTTAATGTTAAATTAGACATTTCGGTAAAAATGATTAACGCAAGGGCATGTGGACGAAGAGAATGGTAAACTTAGAAATGTATACTATAATAGTAAAATTAAAATATTTTTTTACTCATATTTTTATTTACAATTATGTACAATTATACATTTAGTAAATGTTTAATTTATGTTAATGACACAAAAGACAATAGAAAAGAAACAAGAAAAAACATAACAAGAAACATATTCTTTGAAATGCCTAGATTTCCCAAAGGAAGCTCAGTTTCATTTTTAATTGATTTTTAGACGGTTTAATTTAAAGTGACTAGTGGGCAGGTATCCTTTATGAGTCAAAGGTTACGTGATTACATTTATATTAATGTACTTTTAATCTTCACGATGCATGCATTTTCATTACTTCTTGTTCAATCACATTACATATAGACTTTTTGAAATGTTTAGAAAAAAATGAATAAACAATTAAATAATATATTTAATTGGAGAATTAAATTACACAATTAAATAATATATTCGATTTTTTAATTAAAAATAAAGTGTAATTTTTACATGAAATTTCTTGGCGATATTACGTCCATGAATAAAGTGATCTGTAATTAGTTGTAGATAAGAATTTTTTTGTGTTTGTAGTTTGTATTTACCTTCACATTATAATCATAACTTTTTTTATTCAAAATCATATTTTTACATATTTCAAGTAAATTTTCACGACTTCAGCTTTGTAAACTATAATTGATTTTCTAAATACAATAATTCTACAGATTATTTAAATATTTCGAGAGCGCTCATAATAAGTTGTCTAATGTCTATTTTTATTATATCAATATTCCCCGGGACTGTCATTTTCAAGTTAAACAAAGGATCACAACCGATCTATTATAAAATACTGATAAAGTTGATAGTTTTGATTATTGACGGTTTATTCTTTGTTTTATAATATTATTATTTAAAAAAATGAAAGGAATAAACAAAAGTGATCAATTAATTCAAATTGTTTTCAATATAACTCAAGTTAATTATGAAATGTTTTATACGAAGACAGATTGATTTGATAAGGTAATAAATTTTTGCATTCGCCATGCAATAACACCAAATGCAACATTGTTTCTATCAACTTTCATCTACTAATGGACTACTGGAATATTTTGAGTAAGCTGCATCATTTAGTTTATGTTTGACTACCATTGGAGGCAGACAACTTCGTAAATTTTAATGAATATGGACAAAGTGAATATAGTCTGTTGATTAAGCATTATTAAAATCATCATAGAAACCAATAAAAGTTTAATAAATACTATGGAGACTGTATACCGTCTATTTGAATAGTTAAGAAATGGTTTACTTTGTTCCATTATGATCGTACCAGATCAAGTAACGCTGAACCATAAGATCGTCCAACAGAGGTCGTTATGCCAAAAATTGTTGATAAAATCTATGGAATGATATTGAAAGATAGGAGAATGAAAGTGTGTGAGATGGCTGAGGCTGCAGGCATGTCAAATGAGCGGATATATCACATTTTAGATGTATTTTAGCCATAAAAAGCTACCTGCGTGATAGGTACCGCTATCGCTCATACTCGCAACTATAAGCGCAATCATGTGATCACTTGAAAGGAGTTTTTTGTGATGTTCAGCCCTTATTCGAACGAATTTCTGTATCGTTCATAACCGTAGTCGAAAATGGACCTATCACAATGTAATCGGACAGCGGGATCATAATTAATAAAATGTAATTATAATTTAAAATGTAGTGGCTCGTAATTTAAGGGTAGTCTCAGAAGTACCCGACTTCACATATAGATAGGAATTATTGTTTGAAAAGAATAATTATGAAGAAAAGTATCAATTTTATAAAGTTCGTGTTTAATGACTCTACGATGTTCTGTACTTGTTTGGCATCCATAAATATTGAACATTTTTAGTGAATTTGTAAAAATTGCAAATATTGATCATCGTTATGTAATACAATACTTCCATCTGAAAGATCTTAGTCCAATCAATATCAAAGCGAAGCAAAATTTTAATTTGATTAAATCTGTGTCTTCAGTTACAATTGTAAAATATTGAGCGGCATATTTTAAACGAGTACGTATGAGGTGCCAAGAAAAACATTGCAGTAGTTGACCAAACAAGACAAAAACGCCAGAAATTATGAAAAAAATCCTTAAATTGTATTAAATGATCCTGGACTAAAAGTGCACGAGCTACTAGACATGCTAGGCACTTCAAGTGCTTTACATTGTATAATAAGTGAAAATGTGTACTGTGAATTTTGTCATTTATATATTGTTTGTATTTTATTATATTCGTTATTCTTCAGAAAGATTTGTTCCTAGTTACATTTGTATATCTTTATTTAATAATTTATATTCAAAATCGTGATCATTTACGCATCACATAATATATCTTATTATTAGTTTAATACATCTTATTAAACGCATCACTGATACCGTTTGTATCAGTGAAAAACGAAAGACGGGATTATCATCTTTAATTTTAAAAAATCTGATCAGTTTTTTCATATTGTAGTTCCTTCTCAAGATATTTTTTTCATCTCTTACTTGAAGTTATCTTATATCTGATTTGAGTACAAATTAGTAGAATGATAGAACAAACTGTATAGTTTAGGATAGTTGTGAAACAACGGAAAATGATTAAATATTTCTTGGGGTCTTTGTTTAAAAATGAAATCATATAAGAAACGTATTCAACAACAAAAAACAGACAGGAAATAAATAAAAATTAATCTCAAATCTGTAAACAGTTGCAGTATAAACTAGTTCTAGCATAAAAATAAAAGATAGTAACATGATACAATCAAAACAATTAAACTATTTTACGAACAAGTACAAAATTAATGTTAAACAGTAACAGAATTAGATTAAAACTATTATTTATTTATTGTATTGCCCAAACAACGTCAAAACAAAAAATCACAATAGAAATAAGATTGGCCGTTGCAAGATACCTGGCAGATGTGAAACATAGAAACTGATAGTTGTTGGAAGAAAGAAATATAAAGTATAGTGAAGAAATATTTTGAGGTTAAAAAAAATATATTTTTTATAATGTATAAAAATATAATTCGATTGTGTCGTGTAAAGTATACATTCATCGTGAAAGGTATGTTACTGGGACCTACAATTTGTTCATGATAAAATATAATATTTTGACCAGTTACAGTACATTTTTTAGATTACCGTTATTACTATTAATTTTCCATTTGTTCATATTTCAAAACAATAAAAAGTGACAATTTAATTGGTTGGAAATATTCTGTTAAACTTGAAAAGACACTCCGATTAATTAAAAACTGAAGATCATGCTGTGCACATAAATAAAACGATTATAGAGCTCATCGATGAGTATACATATATTATATACATACATACACTGATCTAGGAATCAGGGGGCTTTTCCTTAGCTGATTGCCGATCCAAAGTTATTATGGTGTATTTTGCTTCTAGAATTCAAATCTCGAGGCTATTTTACCGTAGGAAGTGACTTTCAATTATTTATTAACAATTAAAATGTTTGAAACACTATACATTTCTTTTATTAAAATGATGTATGTTATAGTAATAAGAAAAGATTGCCAATTACATAGTAAATAAATAACATATTCAAAATTTAATAAATATTGATTAGAAGCTATTACATTTAACATAACAATTATGAGATATTATATTTTAAGTCACTAAATAATTTGGTGGGGGGGGGGGGGCATTTATTTAAGCCGCTACCAATTTTTTATTCATAAAATTACAGAAACCATTGAGCAACAAAACTTTATTTTCTAAGGAATCTCCTGCTTTTTGATAAACACCTAAAATATGGCAAAGTTACTACGAGAGCAAATTGTCGCTAAGTCAGTAAACATGAAGTATACTCGCGTTTTCTTGCATTATTATGCACAGTTGTCAGATTTTTTTAGTTAATCAGTCTAGTGTAGCAAATCTCCAGTTATAATTAGTAAGATAATTTAGATAGAAATAAGAAGAATAAGTGGATACTAATTTGTCCATATCTTCGGTTCTAATTATTTTGTTTTGCCTTAGCCAAAAGTAATCGATAGATTTTGAAATCAGCAATTACATTATTCCTGTACCATTTCGGCATCTCTACTAGGAAAAATATGATGATAGCTTAAACAATGAGATTCATTGAAATTACATGTTTTTTTGTGAATAAATTTGAATGAAACTAATTCTAATTAACATTTTGGCGATTTTCAAATAGCAGTAGATTCCTTGCAAAATCAAATTTGGTTATTCAATGATTTCTGTAATTTTATTAACAAAAAAATTGTAGTTCCTTAAACAATTGGCCCCCGCCATAAGATGAAAAAGCTACGTTTGTTTGTTAAACTGTAATATCTTAGTTTTTCAACAATATTTTTTCAATTTTCAAAAGGCTATTTATTAGTTAAATAATTCGCAATCTTTTATCATTACTAAACATTTATAACTTTCTACGGTTAAACATTTTAAAACATTGGTGTTTTATGGGACATCAATCGATCATTAAAACCCCCTGGCCCTTAAACTACACGTGAAAGCAGCGAACGCCTTGTGTATTATTTAAACGGATTGCGGAGAGAGGGGTCGACAGCATAGACACAGGTTACGGCATTCATCTATATACATGCACACATAATATACATGCTACAGAAAGAGGGAAGCACCATCGATATGGCGAAGAGAAGATGCGCTGAGTGATCGGTCGTTTCGTGGTGTGGCTATAGATGTTTGACATACAACATAACGGTGTATTCTTAGGTTATAAAATGTACATTAATTAGATGTAGTCCAGCAATGAAAAAAGTTGTTTATAATTGTAGCGAGCTCCAAATGACTACCTCCATGTGTTGTTCTTCTATTTTAAATTTCGTGCTTTTGATATATAAGATACATATGTGGTTTAAGCAGTGAATACACCTTTGCTCTAATTCGTGTTTTATTACTTCTGTATTGTGTCGCATTTTCAAGTGACTATTTCTATATTATTTTACAATCGAATTTAAATTGATCAGAAGTATACTTAAAAAATGAAAGTTGGAATCCACGCCGTTAAAATGTATTGTATAATATATTGTATCAGTAAGAGCACACTTGAAATTAATCTAGTTTGCGTTTTTGGAAAGGGTATACTATCTATATCTTAAATATTCGAACCTACACATGTGCTTAACTTGAGTTGTACTCGTTATGATTCAACCACGATGCGATATCGTCACGGGAAAGAGAAAGAAGGAGACTCATCCTGTGTGACATAGGTCGTTGATCGTTGCCTTGAATATATGGGTCTTAGCAGGATTCAGATTTCGGATAAAATAACCTTGGTTTTTCTAGGTCCTCTTGTTAACACTGCCAAATAGGTCAAGATATCTGGCGCCGTTATATCACTGCATAATTCTCTTTCACCAAAGCCAACTTAGTTTTTTAACGATCGTTTCGCAAATTTTTCAGAAACTAAATCCTTGACCGACGATACTGAACTACTGGGCAGCGGTGCTCTTCATGCACCCCCCCCCCCACCCCTCTGTCAGCCTATCTACGCGGCTACAGTGGTTCCATCCTCTCACGATGTGCCAGCACAATAAAAAAGTAATCGAAATGACGCCGAGAATTTTTCCCAGAGTTTAATTGTTTATTTGCTTTTTAATACGCCATATCTCGAATTTAAGCACGTCCGAGATTTTATGAGAATCGAGAGGATAAGAGGCCTAAAAATTGCCATATATATATAATCACATTTTTTATGAATCTGGATATTTTGAAAAATTCCATTTTTGTAATCAGCTAGCATGGAAAAAGAGAAATTAAAATTATGTATTCAACAATTTTTATAACACTTTTCAAAACATAAACCATTATTTTGCAATATCGTTTTACAATATAATTTTTCAATAAAAACTTTCATTTATAAAGTACTAAACATACATTCGGATATACTGCCGCAAAACCATACAACTTGACTGCTCAGATTGAAAATATGTTTGTATTATCGACTTTATCGGTGTGATATTACGATATACCGTCTACGATATACGTCGTTTTATGCAGGTGTAGGCGTGAATATTCAAATCATGGATCGTACCTTTTCACATGCATAAATTGTAGCTTCTACCTTGATTTTAATTATTACTAAATATTATTGAATTATTGATTATAATCGATCGTCTTCGTGTTGTCAAGAAAATTGTATAGCAAAATGTTATAAAATAATAGTAAAATGGTCATTCTTATATGCATTGGTCATATCTAACAGTATCGAAAGAACGTGTTCTCCGTTAATAAATGAATCCTGAATCTCGAGCTTCTCAAATTGTCAGCAGTAGATATATCTCTGCGGATGCCTAATTGACCTTCATGCTTAAACTTTCTTAACGTCTTAATTCGAATATTTTACATACACGTGAGGTTAGTGCTAACAATCTTCAGTTTTAATAAACGTTTATGATGGCAAGGACTACTAAATTAGGAAAACTACTAAACTTCACGTCAGGCGAACTAAAGCGCCGTTGAAGAACTGTTACTGCTCGTCCAAGCTTGAAAGGTCCCTGTCAGAGGAATCAAGCTTGAGCTTGAGTTCGGCGTTGTCAAGGTGGAATCCACCCTCCCGAGAAGGAAGTGACGAAGGTTCTCGCCCAAGCAGGAGATGTTTACATCGTGGATAGAGACACTGGCGCCGTAATACGTATGGTATTGAGTACAATGGCGTCAATGTCCTGCGAGGTTTTTGCTTATAGTTTACGGATGAGAATTACATAGATATGGAGTTTCCTCGAGCGGGTCGTTTCAAGAGTTTTGCAATATTCCTGAGAAGGAAATGGTCGCTACCTTACCGACGGTGTTTATAAGCAGAGCGAAAATAACAAACTGGGTTGCTGTGCAATGAGCGATTTCATTGCTGGTTTTTGCTTCTATTTTTGCCGCTGATTCTTGGACGTGAAATTGGATTGTGAGGTGATTCGCCGCACGCAGGGTAAATAATGATTACATCACTGTCTGCAGGTGTATTTTCAGGCGTTATAGAAAGCTACTCTCAGAATGGAAGCAATTTTAGCGAATTATCGCTAACCTGCACCCGAAGTACTCGAAGGGGATGTTTGGGAGGTAAGTCCATTAAGGATTTCTTCTTTGAACTTGAAAAAATTCCTTGAAAAAACCTGTTGTTCTCATAGAGTTCAAACCAATTCATTGATAATTCAATGAAAAGATGGAGTAAACTATCGTTTTTACAGTATCTTCAATCTGTGTAATGCTAATAAGGTAGAGAAAATCATTGTTCATTGGCAGAATGCTTTTTAACCCATTAACGATCAAAAGGCCTGATTTTTTTGTTAATTTTCGACGCGATTTTTCCGTAGTTATAGTCCTTAGAAAAATTTTGCAAAAACGTATTTCGACGTGAAATTTAATTACCTTTCAAAATCTGGGATCAAAATTCTCATTTACTGCGTAATAAAAAAGTTATAGCCAATTAAATAAAAAAAAAGTGAAAATTTTTGCAAAAAATCAAATTTTCGATTTTTTTTAGCAATGTTATCGTGAAGAAATCATGATATAAATATCATCAGAAGCGATCACGACTATCAAAGTATCTCAGAGAATTTTTGTGAAATTTTTGAACCACTCCTAACAAAATGGCGGCCAAATCGAAAAAAGATCATAAAAAACATAACTCATTTTTTTCTTGAAAACTATTGAGTTTAAAGAAAAAGTTTATGAAAAGAAAATGTCGTATAATTGATCATAGAACACCCTTAAATTTTTTCAGAATTTTTGGAGAACATGGAAAATACAATTTTCCAAATTCATCTCCAAAAATTTGAGGGGGTTTTATGATCTATTCTAAGACATTTCTGTTCTAATATTTTTCACAATGAATAAAGAACAGCTAACAATAGTATGGTAACGTTTTGTCTTTTTTCAGTGCATACAAGTACAATTTGTACAGCGTATAATAATACATATCAAAAAATCAATTTAGAAAATTTTATATAAGCTCATTTTTATTACTTGCTAGTCTCGTGTTATTTTGTGACCATACAATTACGGTCGAATCGAAGTGACAGTTTTTCCTGTCTGAAATCGAGATATTTCATGCGATCAGTCGATAAGAGGCATTCATAACCATAGTTATTGTTTTTATTACGTATTTTTATTATTTTATATTACAATGTCGCAAAAACGTAAGAGACGTTCCACTCCCTCTCATGAAATGTACGAAAATGATACATCAAAGTCACCTACGATGATATAGTTACCGTTCCAAATCTTAATAATTCGGGTTCTGATGCATCAGAATTCGATATTGATTCGGATGATGAAATTTCTAATATAACTTACACAGAAGCTCGTAAAACCTATACCGAAGCTCAAGCTAAATTAGAAGGAGACCATGTTTTCAATTGGGTGGAAGGTGAACAATAATATATTAATGATATGGAAGACAAAATTTTATTGAAAGACTCAATAATAAAGAAAATATGAGAAAGTGAGCCAGTAGAACTGTTTGAAACATTTTTCCCTACGGAAATGAAGCAATATATTATGGACGCTTGTAAAGAAAATAATTTCGATTTAAATTTACAAGACTTCAATACATTTGTGGGAATAATCATTTTGACTTCATTCAACAAAAGAAAATCTCAGAAAGGCTACTGGTCAGTAGATCCCTTTTTATCTTGTAACGTTGTTTCTTCTGCAATGTCACGTAATAAGTTTGAAGAGATCAAATCAGAATTAAAATATTTAAAAACAAAAGATAAAAATTCGACTGACTATGGTTGGCGTGTCCGATCACTACTAAACTTATTTCAAACTAATATTTTGAAGTTCGGTATATGGAGCTCTTTTCATCGGCTCTTTTCATCAATGAAATGATGGCTAAGTTTTATGCGAGGACGACACTTAAAATATACAGGCACTATTAGAGAAGATCGAAATGTTCTAAATAAAAAAGTTCAAACAGGTGAGTATGCCGTGAAGCATGATAAAAACAGCGGTATGAATTACATTACTATTATGGATTCCAAATCAGTTTCGATTGTTTCTACTGCTGCAGGGGTAACTCCATGATCCTTTTCAAAGAGATATAGTAAGCAAGAACGAAATAAAGTTGAGGTACCTTTTCCGAGGGCTATTAGCGTCTATAATAGTTTTATGGGTGCAATGATGTCCACGACGGACATTGCAACAATTTGCTTCCGAGTATTCATTCATAAAAAATGGACGTGGGTAGTTTTTTTAAGACTAATCGAAGCTTCAATTTTAAATGCTACTGTAATATTCAATGCTGTCAGTGATGACAGACAAAGAGTTGGAACAAAAGATTTTGCATTTTCAATAGCTAAAAATTACATGACACAAGGTCAACGAAAAAGAGAGGAACACAATATGTCCAAGCAAACGAAACTCAAACTTTGTTCTTATTGTTCCGAAAGAATGAACCACGGTCCAGAATCATGGCTTTCAATTTTAAATAACAATGTTTTTTTCTAAAAATTTTAGTTCTTTCTTAAGACTGGATAGAAATGGTATACTAACGAGAGATATTAGAACTAGTTATTTGACTCTCTTCATCGCTAGATATACTATCAGTTGAATCGTTTTTTTTTTGCTTAAATACCGTTTTATTCAATTGAAATTGTATCAGTATTTGAAAGCGAGACTGATGTTGATGACGAATGCGATGGTGGTGGTGATGACAAGGCTAATGTTTATGGTGTTCTTGCTTGTCTCGTTGCTCATAGAACCAATTTCGCCGGAAGTCTTCTAAGAAAAATGCTTATAAAAAAATAATGTTCAACGTTGCTTCGTATCAAAAGTTATTATATCAACATTTAAAATACAAATAATTGTATAGATCAATTCTAAAAACTAATAATATTATTTTTTAAATAAAGTTTATTAAATAACTTTAATTTAGTTAAATTCCTTTATGATATTCATGAAAAATTTTGATAATCAAAAATTTATTTTTATATAGTAGTGCTCACATATCGACACATTCTAAAATACCAAAGACATTAAGAAACATCTACCATAAAATACTATACTTCCAAACTATATTATAAAGAAAGTTAAACGTAACATACTTCCTAAAACGTGCAAATAAAACTTGACTCACATGAATTTTTATACATAATTATTACAAATAGATCGAATTAGTATAGTCGAGCTTTTACATGTAAATAGTTTTAACAAACTGATTTTTTCATTACTACACATTTTTAACACACTTTTATTGAATGGAATTTGAAAACCTTCTTTTAGGACCAAGGAAATAAAATTTATACGAAATAATAAATATACGTTGTGTCTCTTCTAGTTATTTTTGTAATAGCTCTGTTACTCTTTTTTCAGCATTAACAGGAAATTCATTTTTTTTGTCTTTGAAATCTTTCCACAGATCATTCACATTATCTTGCAATTTTGTTTTGAAAACTTACAATTTCATAGTTCACGATAAGCATTAAAAAATCTATTATACAAAGACATATTTAACAGTAATATCACATTATATTAACTAAATAAAACGTTTTGCATATATATTTGCACGCAATGTATGTATGAATGTTCTCGATTCTGAATCTACAACGTATTTGAAAATCAAAAGACTGCAGCATATTTGAACAAAAAGAGTATTGCTTATTGAAACTGTTGCTTATGCATTCTTGCTCTGATTGAGTGTACGGTATTCAAAATTACAAATAGAATACGATTGATAATAATTCATAAAAATATTTGTCTTTTAGTATCAACAACCGTCCCCTTACATAGCCTCTAAGTAGATCTTCATTGCTACACCCCTCCCCCCACCCGTCTAAAATGACCACGTAGTTTGTGTACATTCTCTTAACCGTTCGATTTTCTAATAACATGTATTGTGAAAAACGTAAATATAAGAGTTTGATAAAAACCGAGGAAAACCCAATAGGAATTGGGAATTATGCGGGGGATAACGTGCAAGGCACATGCGGACTCTCTTGCTCCTTCTCAAGAGCGAACTCGTGGCCGTGATGCCAGATCCCATATGTTATATGGAACATGTGGATCACCATACGGGAAGGGTGGCTGAAGAGATAGCTCTAGATCAGCAGGCAGGAGGACGAGAGAGTAAATAGGCAAGAGGGAGAGAAAACGAGAAAGAGAAGGAGAAAAACGGATCGGGGAGCGCCCGGTAGGACCCAATAGAAAAGTAACTATACTAGAAGAGGAACCAGAGGGAAGAATGAGGGAAGCGTTGGTCTTAAAAAGAAAAAAGAGACTCCAGTTATACCCTTCAAGAGGTAAGCAACGTGTAAAAAAATATTATAATTTTCGTGCGTAAGATTATAATCGTTGTGCGTAAAATGTTGTAAGCGTTTGTTTCACGCATCAAATGTTTCTGTGTCAAATTGTACCTTCGCAAAAAAAAAAATCCACTCCGTATTCCTGCTCACCTCACCATTTATATGTATATAAGTGTTTTTCCAGCTTCTGGGAGGAGGGGGTACTTCATAATACTAATAATGCTTATGTTTGATCTCTAGGTGTAACTCCAATTTTAACATTTTTAATAGTTAGAGAAAATTATTCGTTTGTAAGCTTACGGTCACATATTTTATTTGTGCGAACCTATTACAACCTGTTGTTTCCTTCTTTTATAAATTCTTCAACGGGTTGAATACTATTTAGGTACTAGAAAAGTCTATTTTGAGCAATTTTTAATGAGGCAACAATATTTATACCTTCAATGGTGTCTGATGATTGCCTAGTTCATTTTTGAAAAAGGGTATTGTTAGGGTGATTCTTGGATATTTCAATGGCTCTAGAGACGTTGGTCAATCGATTTTATTCAAACATTGCGTACTTATTACATATGAGGATGTAAACATTTTTCCAAATTTTTATGTTAAAATATTAATAAGAACAAGAGTTATTAAAAAAAAATAGCAATGAAATTTAAAGAAAAATTCATATCTCAAAAACTAGTAATAATGTAGGGGTCTATTTTTTGTTAAATACGTAAAACATCTTTTACTATAAAAATATGCAATAAAAAAAAACAATATATTTTTTTCCAAAAGTTATTAATATTTTTTTGAAACAATTGAAAATATCTCAAAAACAGTTTTTTTAATTCTCGGACCGACGAATTTTTTAGGGTTTTTTCCTAAAAGAAATACTCCGTATTATTTGCACCATCTTGTACACTAAATTTGTCATTTTCTCTTTAGTTGTCTTCTAAAGAAAAAAAATTCAGATAAATACAGAGCGAAAGTATTGTTTGACCATTTGAAATTGTATTGAGTATGTTAAAACTATATTATCTAACGTACGAAGTCATATAAATTTGTGATAATATGGCATTATAGTAAAATCGATTTTGCAAGTCGAACCTGGGGACGCCACTTGGCTGACAGCAGCGACGTGTGCTTGCCGCTGACCGTAGCATCCTTTTTTTGACTGCTACTTATTGCCTAATGGCAGGAAGTTAAATTTTAATAATGATTTTTAAAGAAAAAAAACCCTAAAAATGCGTCGGTATAAAAATTGAAAAAAAAGCGTTTTTGAGATACTTGAAATTGTTTTAAAAAATGTTAACTTTTGGAAAAAAATATATTGTTTTTTTTTATTGCATATTTTTATAGTAAAAGATTTTTTACGTATTTAACAAAAAATAGACCCCCTCATTCTTACTAATTTTTGAGATAAGAATTTTTTTTTTAATTTCATTGCTATTATTTTTTGTTAATAACTTTTGTCCTAATTAATATTTTAACATAATTTGGAAAAATGTTTACCTCTTCATATGTAATAAGTATGCAATGTTTGAATAAAATCGATTGACCAACGTCTCTAGAGCCATTGAAATAGCCAAGAATCGCCCAACTGGTTGTTGACATTATTATTAGCAGCAACAGATGCACTGCACATGCATTAACGTCGTTTCATTTTCTATTTGTTGAGTAAAGCTAAGCATTAGATACCCCTAGTAACTAAATTTTCTCTACTTTTTGACATTTTTCATATTTGTTTGCAATTCATAACTTCCCCTTAACCTCATATTGTGAAATCAAAAGATTATTTTGAGGTTAGAGTTGTTGATATACAGTTCACATACTCATGAGTATCTCCAAAATTAAGTCTTAAGATGGGAGAAATAGTTTTTAGCAAAGGGCAATGACTATTATTACAAAGTTGAAGAAGAATTGGGGATTAAATAAATTCAGAATCGCTAATGATTTTAGCATTGGTCGATCATCGCTCACCTTAATTATGTGCAATCATTATGCATTTAAATTCGCACATCAGGCATTGAATTTTCTACATATTTTACATATTACACATACGCATCCAACCATCTTGTTCGTACGTCTAATTTGTTTTATTTTATGCTACTCAGTTTTACAGAGTGGGATAAAAAATAGAAGCACATGACGATTTTTTCAGCAAAGTAAAGTATTGTAACCTTCCATAATGTTTCTTATGTAATTTTTTTCATTGTCTCATATGAACTACTCACTTTTTAGGAGCAATGCTAAAATTGATCATAAATAGGGACCAAATTGACACTTTCCATTAGAAACTGGTGTTTTTTAATTAGAGATTTTAATTATATTGAGAATTAGAAGTCTGGATATGATGTTAATATTAAAATAATTAATGTTTTTGCTCTGAAAAATAAACTCACTATAGAAAACTTACAAAAGTGTTAAACATGATCATGGGAAAACCAAGTATTTTTTTTGTAAAATTAAGTAAAATAACGTCTAAATTTCCTTAAGATATACTTTTTAATTTAAGGAAATATAATGGTTTAGTACATGAAAAATGGAACTACAAACTATATGAAGTGATGTAGTATAAAAATGTTTCAGACCCATATTCAGGCCCAAAAAATTAATTATTTTCATATTATTAGCGTCATATCGGTCGTAGAAATGCCCGGATCATTCAAATCTGCAGTAAAAAATAGTGGTACTAAATGGAAATTTTCACGATGAGTTCGATTTTGGACCATTTTCAGCATTGGGCTCTAAAGCTGAGTGATCCATTCGAAAGAACATAAAAAATTACAAAAGAAATATTGTTAAAGTTTACAAAACTTTACTTGCCTCAAAAAATGATTTGGTGTTTCCATCAATTTCATCCACGTTGTATGAGTAATCGGTGTATACATAAATTATTTATAACGCATCGGTCATCATGAACTCCTGCAACACCCGGGAATGTAGTACCAATAGATTAAATTAAAAAATATTTTGAAAAAAGTCATGTAGATCCAGTTAACTACATTTGAGTTATAACATTTCCGAAAAATTCACATTTAAAAAAATTGTTTATAACTTTCTAGTTAATTAATATATTAGCATAAAACTAGATATAAGTAATTTTCTCGATATTAATATTCGACTTGTCAAATATAACAAAATTTGAAATTTTCAACTTAATAAAATAAAGGGATGGATGGAAAATGTTATATTTTTCCAAATAAATTTTAAATTTTCAAATGCTACCGTTCGTATGTTTTGTCTTTATATCTTCTCATTTCATTTTTTATATTTAAGTTCTAATAAACAATTTGTTAATTGTCAATTCTTCTTAAATTGAATATTTCAATGGTTGAAATATTTTTCGTGCAATCTTAATTTTATTTTATAGAATGTCACATGTTGTATTTTGTTTCCTGATTTAAATATGTAATTGAAATTCAATATGTTTTCAACTTCTTCGTTGTAAGAAACGTATACATTTTTAACATTATTTGATGTAAATTTCAAATTTAATCACTATAAATTATTTCTGTCATCAATTCACTGTCAACCTTTTTTTAATTGAACGATTTAGATTTTACATAAAATCTGCACTCCTTTACATAACAATATGGCTTTGTGTTTATATAAATAAACCTAATCTATATTGAATAAACTTTCCTGAAAGATGAACGAATTTTATTTGAAACAATGAAAGAGAATGGAGTGTGGCGGAGCGAGGAGAGAGAAAAAAGTTCCACATGTTTTCCTCATGTTTATATATAAGTTTATGGATATATTCATATATAACGTGGATTTAATTCTTTATACCTTTTTACATTTCCTTATACATTGGACGGAACTTAAATCGCAACCCACGAAATTCAAAATTCAATGTCACCTTCGTCGATTGAGCATCACTGGTACGAATCGAGGTTATGTATACGATTTATGGTCGAGAGTTGTATAGTTTATGCTTGAAGTTGGAACTGTCGTGATAGTTTTGTGTTAGCAATGCAATTAAATAACTTTTCTAAGCAAACATAATTATTTAAGAACATTAGCATTACGCGAAGTACAAAGTTCATGCAGCTTCATTAACTGAAACTGTCAGATAACTTATTCTCAATTTTTTTAATGCTTAATTATTCTTGTACCAATATACATTGTATGTTGTTGATTTTTAGATCAAAACTCAGGATGTTAGGTTGATTTTTTTTTTGACAATCCGCAGATTTTCCCTAGATATTTATGACATCGCGTGGGTGCTTGATAGCATACTTAAAATCGCGCGAGACAGCGTACCCTCGACTTTCAGAATGAATCTTAATTGTTATGGAAAGTAATTCATGCTCAAATTTTACAAGTTGAATTGTTCATTTCAAAATTTAAATATAAAGCTTAAATGTGTAACTCTTAACATCATTATCAATTTATTTATCGAAGTGAAATCAAATTCAAATATCTGAGTTCTTTTCACGTCCATTCCATGTGTCAAATGTTCATAATTGATTTTAAGGTTATGAAAAAATTTCGACTATATCTATTGTCGCGGTAAGTGCGTGCTAATGACCTTTTGGGGGGAGGAGGGATTTATGGGGAAAATCCGCATAAGTCATGGAGAAGCCTTGGCTTAGCTCACGTGTTGTATACATGTACGCCGTACTTGGAATTTACATCTTCATGGTTTAGGATAAATAAAGGAAGGATGAATTTATTGCGAATAGTATAGTCTATTAGTAAACGTTTTTATGTTTGATTACTTTGAAAAACACGTAAATTATATGAAAAGGCGAGATATCTGTTAAATAAGATGTCCCTCAAAAAACCATGAGCCTAGAACTTCGTTCGCAACTCACTCGACCCATCAACGTGAACGTGCGCCCTGAGCGTATTCTCGCTGTGACGCTATTTATCTCTGCTCCAAGGAACCCAATTCCTGGAGACTAGTAGCATTACAGCAAACACATGGTATCCAAAGTTTACAGGTACCAGAAACAAAAACAAAGGAGACTCCCGAACTAACCTTTGAACCGAAAGGCTCGTAAGAAGGGGTGAGTGAAGGAGAAGACGCTGGCGTGTCTGAAAAAGTTTGTATAGCTCTTAATTCCGAGGAGCGGATGCCGTTCGCATAATTGTAAGAATCAGAGAAAGAGAGAGAAAGAGAAAGGAGAGTTGGAGGTTGTGCCCCATGGAATGAAAAACGACCCAGTTGTTTTAGTTTTTCTACTACAAGAAGCAGGTCGTTTTATCCACGTAATTTTTTCGTGTAAGGAATTCTATTTTTGTAAAAATAAATTATTCCTTTCTCTTTAGGATTTTTTATGCTAGTATTTTAGCGCGTAATTTTTAAATTGTTTGAAAAATATATCTCGATTGTAACTATACGTGAATTCTGTGCTGTGTCGTGTTTTAGCATATACATTGGTTGTATAATACAAAAATTAATAAGTATGTATATAATGGAAAAATTGTCCAAAAAAGGGCATAAAAATATTTTCATGATTAATTTAAGTATGTAGCAATTTTTAAAAATGATTTATAAATATGTTTATTAAAATTTGAATTAGATCTATACTTCAGAGATATGTAAGAGGGAGAAACAGAAAGAGAAATCAATTAACAGATAGAGAGAAACTCGATTGCTCTCGGGAATACCTAAATTACGGAAATCAAGCTTGGTATGTGAGGTTGCTGAAATACCTTTAATTTGTCTGTATAAACAAAAGTGGGACTGCGACCCTACTTATTCTTTACGTTATTCTCCCCTTTTGCCTTTTAGCTCGTGTACTATAGAAAAGTCAAAAGAACAAAAAGGCATCAGTCAGATTTTGTGCTTTAGGTTACACATCGCTTATAAATACTTAATATGTAAATTGGTTCCAACGTGCCAACCACTACATTCTCTCTCCTCCACTGTTTCTCTCTTCCGATGTCTTTCTCTTTCTCTCTCTCTTTTTTGTTTTATTATTTCATTTTTTTTCTTTATTTGTTTGTCTTATATTTATTTTTACAGGTAGGTACAGACTTAAATGACTGTAGTCAAATCCCGTTAAATATTAAAAAGCGACTTTATGCATGTAATCTATATTATCTAGCTTAAGGTTAGGAACTTAGTAGAAAAACTCATATATTAAAATTAATTATTGCTGCAAAGATAATGAATGAAAGCACTCAAGAATTCGACGGAATTGTTTGCCTATAGCAAAAGAGTATTCAATAGAGTCATACATATTTCGTTTCCATTGTAATATATAATTTAGAGAAAAGGGTGCGAGATTACTTTAACATCTTGAATTGAAGGTATGATATGACCAGGGATATAAGTGGGATAATAATCGTTAAAAAAGGGTTACCATGGAACTTTAACATACCTTAACCGACCATGCACTACATATAATATAAGGTTTCAGTAAAAAAAGTGTAGAACGCTGAAAAAATATATTTTATCATAGGATATAGAAAAAGAGGGAGAACAGGAGAGAGAGAGAGAGAGAGAGAGAGAGACAGTACGCGTACGAGAGAGATATTTCAATTGTTGCGCTTTTATTTTGGCTCACATGCATATATGCAGAACAGATATAACGGCACTAGTCGTCCCTACCTATACACAATGTGTAACCAAATGTACAAGTCGAGCCCATTGTCTCGTCGTTGGCTCCTTTCTTATATTCCAAATAATTTATTAGCGCTGAAGGATAACAATTTTATCATTTCATTTGCGTCCCCGTCCAAACTTTATTCAGGGACTTACACATAACACAAATACAAACAAAGCGAATGAGAAGCAACTATGGGAAACGACAAAATAGAAGCTAAATGAATCCAATATCTGTTCCTAGCGTATAGTTAACTCCTGTCCTATGAACAAACCTTTTAAAACAGGTAAAATCTTTCATCCAAGTAAGCTTTGAAGGAATTAATAAATTTAAAAATACCTAATATGCGATGCATAAATCTTAAAATTATTATTAAAAAGCTATTAACATTGAAATGGCCACAATCTTTACAATCTTTATCGTTACTTATCATGTGAATGCATTTTCATCTGCAACAATGCTAATCTGTATAGTTGCATAGTAAATATAATTTTTTCAACATTTTAAATTTACAAGAAGGAACTGTAATTTTTATAAAAACTTGTACTTTTGCATGATTTTTAGTTTTGAACAGTACTAAGTATTTATTTTGAAAGAGTGAATTCTAAACATACAGCAAATTTGTAAAAATTCAATTTCATAATTGAATTTAATATAATACAACTGGAATATTTGAAACACAATAAAATTAAATTGAAACACAAACTCTTAAATTTATTTCAAGTTAAATTATTTAGTAAATATAAATTGCATTGTAAAGACTAATAGCCGAATGAACACTGTTGAGTTAGAAATCCTATAAGTGATTAAAGGTGGAAGATCAACATTTCGTTATCGTCTGGAGAGAGCAACTGAACTCTTTTGTTTGAATGACGAAATCGCATTGATCCCTACTCCTGGATCCCCGTTTTTATATGTGTGTATGTGCAATGGTTTCATGTCTCATTGTTATGTGTTTATGTGGTATCAGATTGAGTGATAGGTGTGTTAATATGGTTATGTGTGACTCGAAATCGCCAGCTCATCACCCCGTGATTCTTAATTTTTATTATCAAGATTAATTTTGCTCTCCTTATACAATTTTCAAAAATTCCGGAGTTTTCCGGCTGGAATTTTCCAATCCCAAATTAACCAATTATACTACAGCTTTCGAGATTTTGCACCCTCCCGACACGTCAAGAAATGTACAATTGTTGACTTGAAACTTTGAACCTTTCTGCGGAAAACTCAGTATTTTCCCGTCACTGATGCGAGACTGACCAGCTTGTCAGAAAGAAAGAGATCATAGTACTAGGAGAGCGGCATCGATTGACATTCCATATATATATTATGCAAATTTTATTACTGATAATTATTACAAAATAGACAAGGAATCCAATGGAAAAAAATTTTGAAAATAAAAGTAATATTTTTTGAGATATATTCATTTATTTAAAAGAAAAGGTTATGGCGGCGCAGGGGACGGTGTTTATTATGACTCCCTGAATCAATACTAATATCGGCTCTATAAATTTTATTGCTAATTATTATAGAAAAATAGACAGCATATCAAATTTAAAAAAATTTGTAATAAAAATAACACTTTTTAAGATATCGTCATTTGTTTAAAACAAAAATTAATAACTTTTCGAAAATTTAAAAAAATCACTTTTGGATTATTAATTTCATAGTTTATATTTTTATCCGTATTTTAAAAAAACATTCGTTTTGATATCATTCACGGTTACAGAGATATCAATTTTTGAACAATTTTCAACAAAATTTTTATATTGTTTATAACTTTTAATCCAACAGTAATAATGATCTAAAAATTTGTACAGAAGTTCACTACTATATAACCAATACTTATACCAAGTTTCATAAAAATCGATTACCTACCTCTGTGGAGATGATCGTATTGTCTGTAATGAGACATGTGTCGAAGCGATATCAAAGGAACGACGGCTAGATCTCGTAGTCAAAACAAGAACAAACTTGTGGCGACAAGAAAAATACTCAAGGGGTAGTCAATTGCCAGCCGTAGAGAAAATAAATCAAATGGCAGAAACCACTCTTATAGTAAAACTTGCATTCGACAGAGAATCGATTAATAAATATTCTAGTGGAAATCGCAGCTAGTTCAAATTATTATTTATCTTCCTTAAAGCTTGATTGAAATCGATGAATATGTAAATTGTATATGTAAATTGCATAAAACGATTGCTAAAATTGTTTAGTGTACATATATCTTAAAACTCAGTTTATTCCCTATACATAACAAAACGTGAAAACATTCCGTCCACCAGTAATTTTAAAAAACTAAACATTGGCACCATCAAAGCCAAATTTCGCCGAGACGTGAACTTATGAGCACAAATGCGGCGCCTGTAATACAATAGGTTTTATAAAAAAAGACAGACTTCGATTACAATATATGGCATTCGAACCATAATAGATAAAACCTGTCTTATTTTGATTCGCTATCTGCCTGCACATTTTGGTTTTACTTTACGAAATAACAAACGAGAACGTTAACTGATAAATAAAATTACGCCTTCGTACTTCTATCACTTACATATAGAAATGAGATAAATATGTGTTTGTGATAAATATATTGTCTTCATTATTCAGATATTTAGGAAATATACATATGGAAAGATATATATGGACAATGAGAAATAATTATTTAACAATCAAATCGATAATAGATCTAATTTCAGGAAAATCTTTATCATCGAAAATTACATCACTATTTTATAATAGATCTATTAGTTTGACTTTATAGCTAATTGTGGATTACTTTTTCGATCACCAGCTATTCTTGATTTGAAATATATAAACCCAGATGGTGTCATTCTAATCACTACTACTGCTATAACATTTCATTTGTAATGAGAGTAAGGAAAAATACGCTCATCAACATACCATGGAACATCAATCTTTAACTCAGTACAACTTATAGTAACATGAGTGTTGGAGTATTAGCGTATAAAAAATTTTGGTACAACTTTATGCATGGGAGCTATATTTTGTCAAATAACCAAAATTGAAGTTGGTAAACTAAAGTAATATAAAGTTGACAAAAATATCTAAATAGTTGTCCTACGTAAAGTAAAGAATATTTTTTAAGAGTTTGCTTCTATTAATGAGCCGACTGTATCTAAAAATGCACATTTTATTATATGAACACATTTTTACTTTTCTGATTACTTACTATTTTCATATTTTTAACCTGTTTAAAACTATCACTTCAGTTATAGTCTATCCATGATAAGCTAAAGTTAGTAGGATTATCTGATTTTTTATTTCCTATTAAATAACGATTGCATATTGCTTCGTAAGTATTAGGAGTCTAGTTTAAGTCGTAAGGGCTAAAAGTAATATTTATGAAATTGTATAGTAACAGAAAAGTTAATGTTTTTATGGTACTGACTTTACTTGAAGTACGTAAAATTAAGACATCGAAAGTTAGATTGTCTTTACTAAGTTTTTCCTTTCGTTACCAACAATCCATTGTTACGTATCTTTTAGTTTTATGTATGTTGTCGGAAATTTATAAAATGTACAATTACTGTTTCGACCTTTGCTTTTATAATTAACAATACAATAAGTTTATTCCATATATTGCTGTCTTTTTCCATACAAATGGCTAATACAACATATGCTGAATAAATTAATGATCCCCTGAAACCGGCGGCTCACAGCAAATACAGGATGGACCATGTTAATTGTCCCACCGTTATTTGTCGAAAATAGTGAGAGTTAGTCGAAAATGTTTCAGATGAAAGTTACTGAATTCTGAGGGGGATATATTATAGCCAATTTAAATTAGATTGTGGACAAGATTTTCAAGATCAACTTTGTTTTATTTTATGGAAATTTTTATTTTTAATATCTAATTTGTAAATTTTCAATTCTAATGAAGTATCATATGTCGGGTCCGTTAGACCCTCGCGTCCCTTGAAGGTTAATTTGTGTATCTCTTTAATTCACCGATTGAAGGTAAGAATTAGTCAAAAGCGCTTTGGCTACTTTATCGATTTGATTTGTAAAACTATAATAATAAAAGCTGTAGTAAATTACATAAATTATTGTGGGTGAAAATTTGACAGTAAAAAGTATTCATACTAATAAAAAAATGTTGTTAATTATCTGATCAAAGTTTTTTATGAATGAGTCGATAAAAATGTAGTAATATGGTGATACCCATGATAGAAGACATCTTCATCATAATTTTATTCGATGCACTCATTTCAAATTTGCACACTAACAATTAACTTGTAAGCGAAGAAGTCGTGCTTATAATGAAAATGATATTCACATGTATGTAATACTGTATGGCAATGATTCACATAAACCCTCATAATACTAGTTTACAAATTTAAAGACAAACTGGAATACCAAATCAATCTGTACTTAGAATATTGAGAAAAGTACGATATCGACCACACCATATTACTCTCACATCAGCTCTGACATAAGATGATATAGAAAGACGCATAGAATTTTTTCGGTGGGCAAGAGAAAGGATTCAAAACAAAAACTTTTTTACATAACGTAATATTCTCTGACGGAGCAACTTTCAAAAATAATAGTAACCTTAAGAGGAATAATTGTCACAATTGATTGACTGAAAATCTTCATTCATATCAACAAATATATAATAATCATCATTAAAGCATAAATGTGTACTGTGGCATTCAATGAATACCTGATTGGTCTTTAAATTTTGAAGGAAATATTAATGGGGAATAGTTTTTACAATTTTTACAAGATAAATAATGCCACGAAAATTTTAGGGCTTATCTTAACAACAGATTCAATGATAGATGAATTGGTGGCGATAGTCCAATAGCCTGGCCTTAAGATCTCACCTCTACTTATGGGGGTATTTAAGGAATACCGTTTATAAACAAGATTAAACTATGAAAAGATACGATAATGGATAGAATCACAATAGTCATTCCATACATTGTACGAGATGTATTGTCGAGGATAATTTTCATCGAAAAATATAATTTTTATAGAATCGATGATTTTATAAAACGGAACCACTAGGCAAAAAGCGAGATATACTGAAGATATACTTAATTTGTATTATTACATTCTTTCCTATTCTCATACTTCCAATATATTTGTTGAAATCTTGGAAATTCAATTTAATTTATCCGAGACAGTATGTATGTATAATGTATTCTTCAATTGGAGATGATTGATGTTGTTATAAGTTACTATATTTGCGTGAATCTCTGTTTCTGAATGACAAATTTTAAATGAAACATTTCTCATAGATGCTTACAATATCATTTTACATTGTTAATAATTTTATTTAAAATTTAAAAAGTAGCAGTTTTTATTTACATTCATATCTATCTACTCTCTCCCTTCTGTACACTCCTATCATATAAGAATTGTAACCCTACAGAAGTGGATAAACTACTTAATCGTATCGAAAGAACGTAAAGCTACAATAAGACTAAATCTAATACTAATAGAGAATAGAATTTAAAAATTATACAAAAAAATAAAAATCATAAAATAATCTATACATCCAACTTCCACAACAATAAGTAGAAAGAACCAATTTCTCTCCACACAGTAGAAATAGCTGTGAGTCAAACAATAGAGAAATATTGGTATAAATAGACTATTAAGTCAGACAATAGAAAATCGAACCACTAAATAAAAAGCGAAATATACTGAAATTTTATTTGTGGTAGAGTGTAGACAGAATGAAAAATAAATGTTCGCGCCATTTGCGCTCCTATGTGATACGGATATCTATGTGAAAGCGATTTCGAGGGTCTATGGGGCACTTGTGAAGAAACCCCAACATGTACTTGCCTCATGTCTGGCAGGCTCTTCGCATCTGACAATAAACGGGGAGATACGGTAGTTCGGTGGACCCTGGATGGCTATGCCCTCGCGTCTCGCAGATTGGTAGGGTAGGGATAGTTCGTGGTGGGCTCTTGCTGCAAAACATTCATCGACGTGGGAGAGTCTATTCTGGATCACGGTGAGAGGTTATTCTTTCGACTCTGCTGGACAAATCGTACCTCTCTCTGTTCCCACTTTTAGTTGTGTACGACTGTGTCCGCATAGTTATACTTGTACAGGTTAAGCGAACCTTATAGACTTCACCGTGTTGCACTGTAATTGATCTACCTTGCTTCATATTGATTAAGATTAATGTATTTGTTCCTTATATTACTTCATATGTAACGCATTGCGTTCAGAAGGCTTTTCCCCACTCACGTTTGGAGTTATTTACGCCGGATGAATATAAAATCCTTATCCTGAGTCTAATTAATTTCTATTTTCTTATTTGTATTATATCACACACCTACTCATCCGCATTGAATTATATAAACATCATTCAATTATTCTTAAGTTACCTTAAGAACTACAACGCTTTAAGGTGAGACCTATTTTACTTATTTTACTTCTTTTACTTATTTTACTTAAATTATAATACTCTTAGCGTCTAAGCTAAACAATAATATTGAAAGAAAATCATATTATCTCAAGCCAGTTGATGTAAATAATTGAAGATTTTCTTTTGTAAAGCTAGTCTTACTTTTTAATTACAACTTAAACATATAGAATTATTTAGATCCATAGATTTATTAAAAGTTGCATAGAAGTTTGATAATTCTCCACTAGTTACTATCAAATTTTTATAACCCGGTACTTGTGTAAATATAAATTGCAACCAGGATACCTTTCATTTTTTGCACCTCCTGGATTTTTTGATATTTTTAAATGAAACAGATACAAATCATGGTTACAAAATCAGAACGAAGTTAATTAGAAATCAACAAAATTCTGTTTAAAATTAATAAAAAAAATTTAAGTTTTATAATATACAATGACAATGTTAAATACATCTTAAATATTGATATACTTTTAAAAAGAAACAAATGATTTAACAATGAGATACTCACTTTGATTAGCTCAATCGTTCGAAATCAATCAGATAGCGTTTCGAAACAATTATCGTCTATTTTCTAAAAATAGGAAGGAAGATTGCGTGCTCAAACGAATTGACCAGGAAAATTGGAGCAAAACATGTTAAAGAAACACGTTAAGAGGAAAGAACATCCAGTTTGGACTCTCTAAGAGGAGGTGAAGGTAAAAAGTTGAACGAAACATACGTCGTTTCAGGAAAATGCACAAGAAATAAAAAGAAAAAGAAACAGAAAATAAGAAAAAGAGTGAAAGACAGAATGAGATATACACGAGGTTTCAGAGCGCACACAGTTGAAATTCCAAATTGCACGAGCGCATACACCATTCTAAATTGAGTTCAATACTAATATACTCCACTCTAATGTCAAGTTGTAATTGACTTTAAAAAGTTTACATTACACGCAGGTACAATGAGAGAGTTCCATATGAGTTAAAAGAACCAATCTTATCTAGGACGTCATTCTGTTCAAACTTGTGTTGGTCATGCTTCGAGAATCTTTTAAGCGAATCAAATGATCAATTTGGATGTGGAACAAGTAAGACTAAGAAACTTTCAACGCATATCAGCTTGAACGATTGTAATAAATGATCTGATAAGAGTCAAGTTATTAACTGTTTTTAACTTCTATGGCGTGCATCCTGGTAATTCTCTCAGTTAATTGTACTGCACTAAATAAATCAGAGTATAAATTTGAAAGGTAATATTCTTCAAGACTAGGAATATCGAGCGCAGTGCAGGCTCATTCATCTTAAAGACCGTAAAAATATATATTCAGGAATAATCTTCAACAAAAACATTTACTGTACTCTGTACCCGCTTAACATACAGGTATATATATGGTGTGAAAGTTAATAGTTGATAGCGATCTTTAAAAGAATATGATACTTTTCTGTTTACTTATTTATACTGTTATATACATACAGCAATACTGTCTACTTAATTAGTATTTCTGAGACTTGGAGATTTATGATTTGCAAATGTTAATTCCTGAAATTCATAATTCGATTTCCGTAGGAGTTGAAGCTTTGTATATTTTATATTTTATAATTATGTTTTTATTCTTTTGTGTTATTATCCATTATGAAAATGGTTATTGATAATCAATTTAAAAAAAATATTTTACTGAGGTATTTCTATGAAGGCTTCTGTTTCTTCGTTAGCTCATGCCCAGGTTTTGGAAATGTATCGGAGGGGACGAATAAATGTAGGGATTTTTCAGTTTTTCTGTCGCCATCCATAATGAGTAGTCTAAAGCTACTGTGGGAATAAGATTTATTGGATAAGTTTGAACTTCGCTATTGTTTCTTTCAACAATATTTTTCTTAATTCTTTATTTTTCTATTGAGGTTAGTATTATCATATGCATTTCTGATAGTTTACCAGATTGTTCTCAGTTTTCTTTTCTTGCATATTGTTTGAAGAATTATTTTAGAGATGTGGTGTCTACTTACTTGTTTATAGTTTGGTTTGCTTCATTGTATGGTTGTCTGTTAAGTTAAAAAAATTTGTCAATACCTTGTTCTACATCACCTTTGAAGAATGTTGCAGAGAATTTTGCTGTCGATGTACTTTCTACATTGTATCCAGCCCATTGTTTTGGAAAATATTCTATTGCATGAATTGTAATTATGACTAAACGGTGTGTAGCTCAAGGTTAGATCTAAGCTATAAGTTGTTTTAAAATAAATGGAGTTGATACTTATTATAATGACGAAATCAATTGAGTCTGGTAACTTTTTCAGATCTGAAGCGTAATAAATTGAAATACCGATTAAAATTATAGTGTAATTATTGCTACACATTGTCTGCTATAGCTGTTTACCTCATGGTGTAGGAGTAGATAATTTTGAACCCTATCACATGTGTTTAACATTAAAATCACTTCCAGGTATAGAATGATGCCCTAACTTTAAAAACTTGAAGAGAATGATTCGCGGTTAATACTGTGAATAGGACAATATAAAAAAACTATAATTGGTCTAGCCTTATCAGTAATTATGACGTTAGTGGCTAGAAGGTTTGATCCTAGTATTTGAGACTTTTTAAGAGTTTTACGACTAATTTAATTATTGTAGCTGTCCTGCCATGTTCTTTGTTTTCCGAATGGTTTCTTTGATGTATTAAATAGTGTGACGAGGAGACAGGTCATATCGACTGAATTTCTTCATCCATTGCCCGTCAGTAAGGCGCCCTTATTTATATGAATTAGAACGTTCATAATAAGCGCGTTCGCGTCTATCAATCGTTACCCAAATTAGGAGGTATATGTGTCGCGGTGATTGAGGGCGCATCAACGCGCGTTTGTCTTGCGAGACACACGGCCCTTAAACGCGACAGCAAGTACACGCAGACGAGGAGAGAAAGCAGTGATAGTACGCGGCAAGGATTAGACCATTGTAACAGACAAACATAAGTAACACTGATAAAACTCAATAAAGGGGAATTTAATTGGTGTTATTCACAGTACTATTATTAAGACATATTAAAAGTTACAATAAAGAAATCGATTGGATCGCATTGAAATGGTATACTTTTGAATTTCTTTTAATTGTAAGTTTTGGTATTGGGCCATAAATTTTAATATCGTTCAATCAATTTTTATACAAATTTAGGATATAATCGATTTTAAAGGAAACTTTTGGAATTTAAGTTCAATCTCAAAATGAATTATCAATCTAAATTGATCCACATCGAAGGTTTCATATTCAGACCAATGTCTACTGGTGTATTCATAAATCTATTAACCATTTTTTGTAGTTGTTAAAAGCGACCATTCCTTACTTAAAAAAAGGATACGACGAGCGTTTATTCAACACGTATGAGCGCGATGATTATGATCAATTTCATTAAAAAAAGGACAAGTATTTACGGAAAAAGTCCTACATATGGAAGGGAATTTACAATTTTGTTCCTGTGTAACACGTTTTCCCATGGAAAACCTATGAAATACGAAATGTAACTGTAGCATTTCGTATTTCCTAAATATATGGAAAGAAATTACAAATGAAAAATTTGCCTTGAATTGTTTAAAAGGATATCAAATGCCAGTTTAAAAAATTGTCAAATACAATAAATTACTTACTGTAGTTGTTGTTAAAAACATAAGATCATTAAGTTTTTCATCAACATATATAGACAAAATTCTATGTATAGCAAGTTCCTTTGAAAAATTCATAAAAATCGAACGGCTTAAACTATTGGAAGTTTTGGATTTTAATGTAAATTATAAAAACTCAAATTTAAAACCAAAATAGATGTGTAAATTTTAAGGTATCATAATTGATATTGGAAAGTATACAATTAAATTACCAGAAGATAAAAAAGAAAAACTCTTACAATTAGTAGACAAATTTATAAAATTGAATTTCTATATTTTCAAGGATTTCGTGCAATTAATTGGTAAACTATTTTCATGTTGTAATGTTTACAGTCACAATAATATCATGTGAATACCTATTTGAACCAAATAGAACCTTTTCTGATAGGAAAGCAAAGTAAAAGAAAGGATTCACTATATAGAATGAGGTAAGTTTGCAATAACTATCTATACCGACGTATCGACAACTGGTTAGGGGCTTCTTCAAATTTTAATAACTCTACAGATATTTATGGTTTTAGTTAGAAATCGAATCTAAAATTCATATTAATATTTTAGAGCTATTAACTATAAAAATAGCTTTAAAAAAACTGGCATTAGAGTTGAGAAACATACAAATATTAATAAAATCCGATAACACTATTACATTGTCTTATGTAAACAAAATGAGTGGAATGAATTTTGATAGATTCAATGAATAAAAAAATATTGGGAATGGACGAAAGTAAACAATATTTTAATACCTTCATGCATTCCTTCGCGAAATAGTTTATCTAATATAAAAATAATTATGATACTGTATAGGAATTTAATATCCGTTATTACCATAATATGGAATAAAAAATATAAACAACTTATTTCTTGGGGCTCAGAAAATAGTATATCGTATATTGATGCATTTACAGTAAATTGGTCAGTTTTCGTTGATTCTTAAGTTTTTATCTGAAATAAAACGAGAAAATGCCTATGGAATTATAGTAATGTCCTTTGGAAAAGTCAACCCTGATTTTTATTTTTTGAGAGTGTGATTGTCAGGAAGCCTATTGTATTCAAGCCTACTCAAAATTATTGATGTCTACATATAAGTGATTTACTTATCATCTGTGATTCATAGCTTGTAGAATATCAGTCAATCCTTTCTAAAAAGAATTAAGTCTGAAAGATCCAATGAACTATTTTAGCATCGTTAAGTAGAGCGATTCTTATTTAATATGTAGCCCCTTTAAAACAATGGAAAATTTATTGTTATGAAAAAAAATTGAATATGTTTAATACAAAATCGAACGTTTTGATAGACTTTTAAATTGAAAATATTGAAGAAAATGCCTTTGTGTAGAAGTGCGGATTCTCTTTTTACCGAAGAAAAGTTTAGTAGCAATCTTGATGGGGTTAAACTCATGAAAGAAGTTTGGGGATCACAATTTCAGAAAACAAAGTATATTAGTACATGGAACATTGCGATAGTACTGACTTATTTAGAAACAGTTAATATTCTACCATTATCAAAAGTAATAATAAATCAAATTAAAAGAGTCCCTAATGGTCTAAAAATAAATATCACGGACTAAATAAAATCATTCGGTCTATGCGGCTACCATTTAGTTGTACAATCAGCCTATTTTAAAGGGAACTCAAGTCTCTACATAGTTTCATATATTTTATAGAAAACAGACCGAGTCAATCAGAAATGGAATTGACGAATCGTTTTTTAGCTGTAAAACCTATTCACGCCGTTAGTTTTACTACGATAATAAATAGATAAAAAATGTTTAAAATATATCGGAATTGATGTATCAATTTTCACCTCTCATTCTACACGACACGCATCTACGTCAACAGGGGCGAAAAACGTTATTGACTATGGAACTGTTAAACGAACGTCTGGCTGGTCCAACAGTTCTCGAGTATTTGCAAAACAAGAGATCGATTCAAAAAGATAGTTTCGACTTTCCAAATTCGTATTACAAAGACTGTTTGAATTTATAAATTAATACAATAAGAATATATTTTAGTTTGGGTAGTGAAATCATTTTACTAATAAACTCTACAAAACTACATATTACTAGTACATTTCGCTTACAATTCGCCTATGGCTTTTGTACTGATCGACTATCTCTTTATAAGAGACACATAAGAAATTGCCTATTTAAAAAAATCTTTGTATCTTGCAAAATGTGTAAATTAGCAGTAGTTTTAACGGGCAGGTAATATTTAACTAGACGCTTCAACAAAAGAAAATTTATGTTTTACTCTCTAGTAGTTTTTTCTTAAAAGTATGTATAGTATCTAAAAATTCATACATTTCTTTTTAAATGTTTGTCATACGTTACAGGTCCAAGATGAGAAAGATGTTTCTTAATATATACAGCATCAAACCTGTAATACGCAATTATAACAAATTATGACAAATAAATTATAGCACTGTGACCGATGTCATTTAGTTTTCAAAATTATTTTATACCATTATGTCCAACTAACACAACATTTGATTTACCATTTTGTTAAAACTTTCTAATTACTTAAGAAAACGTAATACAGTCAATTCACAAGATTCAGTATTTATTTATAATTTTCTGTATGAAATAAACTTTCTTTTTTAATAATGAGTCCAGTTTAGAGTCTAGTGCTGCCATGGGTTTAATAGATACAGTTCGAACTATATGATTATGGCATGATATTTCTCAATCATAACCTGCGATCAAAATTATAGAAAATATTATTTAAACCTTGAATAAAAATGAAAATAATAGAAATGATAATGAAATTCTATGGAATATAATAGATGATATTAATATATCAGCAAGGTCTAAATTTTTTTAAGTAATGGTAAGATAACTAACTTCCTAAAGTGTGCTAGCCGTTTTCTTCTTCATTTCATTAGGGGTTACATCTTTGAAATAGAGGTATTTGATTACAACCTGTTTTTCCGAATCTTCAATTTTCGTGAAAACTCAACTTAATTAAAATGCTGACAATCAAATATTAATCAAGCTATTAATCCAAAACTATGAATATAAGTTAATCAGGGATAGGTCACAGAAGTATCTGCTTAAATAGTATCTGTTTAGATAGTATCTGTTTATACAGACATATAATGCTACCGCAGATTTACCCTAGTGGCGCCATCTTTATGACATAATCTCTGTGTTGGACCCAAGACTTTTCATCTGACCCTTGTATATACGTTATCTAACTTTATAGCATCTCTTGTTTGTACACATTCTTTTCTTTTTGTTGGGTTGCTTATAAATTGAATTTTTCAGGATCTTGTTGTTATTCGTGCAATATTTATCTATATATTTTTATTAGAATCTTTTCACTCATATTAAGATTAAAAAATAAAACTGCACCTGCTTTTACCGCGTAATTCATAATTTAAGACATAGCCCCAAATATAGGGTAGGTAGGATATAGAAGGTACTTGCGGTCATTCAAAGCTATTAACTCATATGTATGTCCAAGTGAAAGTGTCCTGCCTTAAGGAGAAGTTTCAAAGCAGTAAAAGTTATACCAAAACAATGATCCATAATTTGTATACTGCATATATTAAAGGGAAACGATATTAAATATACGCTGTTGAAAAGTAATTGCGACAATCAGTAATCCAATAATTACAAAAAAAGCTTATGAAAAAAGGTGAAGCGTTTGCAGATATGGGTATATCAATTCATAAATTATTTTAAAGGAAATGTCATCTATAAAGTTATAAATGGCAATTTTATAATTTACCTATTGAGATAAGTAAGCACTCAAAATTTCTTTGGATTTGCCACAATATCAGTGTTACAACTATAATGAACATTTGCAACTTTTTTTTTAATCGATTTCTTAAATATACATGCTGGACAATTTTAATCAACCCACTCCGACATACATAAAAAAATTATGTAATGTTCAGTGGATATTACACAATTAATTTATTTGAGAGTAGTCATACAGCTTTACCTCTAATAACTGGGAAATCAATGAATTTGCTTTAAATTATCCTGTTCAGGCGATTCTCTCATATACTCTATAAGAAGGCGCATGTCAAAGAGACATTATTTAGGATTGGAATTGAAAAGGAATATTTGAGTGTAGACTGTACTCGACTTTATAAGTATCTAATCAACGGTCAATAAGATTACTACATATATTTTCTATAAGTGGTAGAGGAAAATAGATAAAAAGGATAGCGTCTGAGTTAGATTATTTTTATTGTACTTACTCGTACTTAAGCAATTTCTCTCTTTCTCTCTCTTAGTTAGGCATCATTTTATTTTTAAGAGCTGGATTTAAACTGAATACAGTTTAGAAATTTGTCTACCACGCTAGGAAATTTCGTGTGTAATAACACATAACCTAGGTCGCGCCTCTCTACTCTTAGATTTTCCAGGTCGTTTTCGAGGCGAATTGTTTTCCAATTAGGCCAATGAGAAAAAAGGAAGTTCCTTCGTTAGTTTTATTGAAGGAAACTAAGTGTAGGTGGATGAAAAAATGGTGTATTGTTCCTTTAAGATATGTTACACATTGTATAATTTTTCTTGTTTTATGAAATTGTTGATCGGAATGAATTAATCAATTAGTTAGTTCAATAACTATAACAAATGAGTCGGATACATAGAGAAAGAGAGAGATACTTATATGTTTACATTGAACGACTTAAAGCTATGTTTTATCAATATTGACGTCAAGAGATTATTTTTAATATTGTTTAAACAAGATTGTCTGTTTTATGTTTATAAGTTTGTATAACAAATTTCGGCTATTACGAATTAGGAACTAATTTACATACGGTTTTGATTAAACGATAAGAGAAGAATAAACAATGATGATCTCAACAACCAATATATTTAGTCGAGTTATTGTTTAAAGATGGCTACCGATGTCTTCCATTAATATGCGTTGTGTGATCTGGGATACGGTCGGAAAAGATCATTTTTACGACCTTATGTATTTTGAAAATTTTGTTAATGCGGGGCCACAGAGCGTCGCCAAGAAGATCTATATAATAAGTTTTCAGAGAAGATTAACTTACTTATCAGTAGGTGTATGGCTTATTCGTGAGACTTTTAGGAATGGATAATTCATGTTTGAATTTTTCTTGCGTTTGGAAATCATAAACAGCTATCGAAAACAAATGACGGTGGGAAATAGACAGATGCGATAGTGGTACGCGTTCTCATAAACGTTTACATTTATTTAGCTATATGTTTGATAGCGGCGGATGTTACAATTATCTGGGACAATGGGGGACATCTTTCTGCAATATTGGTTTTGGAATTCAGATCAATTATTAAGGTTACTTGAAAGTCACAGTATTTTTTAAATGGTAAAAGGTTTTTTTCTAATTTTTGATGACTTATTAAGGAATAAATGTTTGAAACGTATTTGTTCAGCTTGCGATGTGTTCTCAAGAAAAATGATATTAAGGACGGTATAGAATTATCAAAGACCTCTAAATTTGTATCTAAAAAGATAATAAAGGAAATTCAGTACAAGGGGACTCACAATAAACAAGTACCTCAAAGAAAACAAAGCTTACTACATCCACGTAGTGGTTTTTAGGTAATGTTAAAAGTACGATTAGAAACAAAAGAAACATTTTTATTTAGAAAAACCACCATGACCTTTAAATAACCGTCAGAAATGACCTTAAGTAATGAATAAAAAGTAAGGGTTCTTACATAAAAAATCGCTTTGACCTACGATTATCCAAAATTGACTTCTAGGTCAAAATCATCAAGAACTGTAACCCTCAAGTGCATTGCAACATTTGTTCCCAAATAAATCATTAAAGATTAAAAAAAATCTCTGAAGATTTTTTAAAATTTGACCTTTGATTTAATCATCTGAAGGTAATTTTAACAACAATTTCGGACCTGAAATATTTCGTTCTTTTTGAATCTGTTGTCAGAAATAGATGTTCCTATTTAAAAAATCATTGTAACTTTCATAACCTTGAAAGTTGATCAATATTAGAAGACATGAATAAAATAACAAAAAATAATTATACCTTAAAAGTTTTTACCAATAATTAAATAAAAATCCAAACTAAAGAAACCGAATTGTTAAAGTAATGTTTATAGAATACTAAAAAACTCAAATAAATACAAACACAGTGTTCAAAATGTCGTTTATTCAAAATGTAGTTTTTCTGCAACTAGTAAAATGTATAAGGTGGTTTATACATTTTACTAGTTGCAGAAAAACTCGCGTTTGGGGAAACGTTTAACACTTTTGTATAATAAAAGGGTGAGCATGCGCATGTGTTAACAAAAAAGGCGCCACGAAAGAAATACAGGTACAAAGGGCCCGCCTTGATGTCGCTGTCGTTGTTTTCAGTCTCCGGAAAAACCCGAGCACGCATGTTTGCAATTAGGCACGTAGAGAATATTTTTCGTATATATGAGTATCTATCCTTAAAAACGTTTGCCTATTTCTGTCGTGCGCAACATAATTTTAAGAATGCGTCATAGTTTTAGAATAAGTAAATATGTACTTGCGATATCGTCTACAAATACGATTAAAATGCGTACGACTTATATACGTTTAACTCGCTAATTAATTGTAAACGCGCAAAAGTGACATGCATGTTACACCCGAGAAATTTAATTATAATCAAAATAGTTAATTAGTAATTTGATTGGATTAGATATTTAAATTGTAATTTTTATGTATTTTTAAATCATGTATTTCTCTTGCTTTACAAGCCTATTAACGTGTACGAGCGCAAAGGCGTTGTTGTGTCCGTGAAACCCATTCCTGGTTCCAGAGTTTTACTCTTGGAAGCCGTTAGACCTCGTGGGAAGTTCGGTTTTCAGGTTTTGTAGATACCTAGGTACCAAAAGGGGAAGCTGCAAAGCTGACCTGATCCGATAGGCAAGCTAGCGTGAGAGCGAGCGAGAGATAGAGCATGAGATAGTACGCGGGGGAGTGACTAATTGCGTGCGGCGTATAAGGCCCAATGAGGGAGACCCTCCCCAGAAAACTGTCGCGGCGGCAAAAAGGGGTGATGCTCTATGACAGTTTTTATTCTCTTTCGAGCTCACTTAGATCTTTTCGGTCGAGACAGGCAAGTCACTCTTGCTATCGCGTACTTGAACTTTATTTAAAAGTCATTTCGTTTGTCAATTCACTTGCGAGCGTTAATTCTTAACTGCTTTTAATTTGCAATTTTAATATTTCATTTTTCTGGCTTTTCCCCATTGGGATTTTTATGCCTTTTGCTTTATTAAATAAATAGTTCATTTGTTCTTCTTTAAATAAAAATATAATTATATCTGCTGATCTCGTTCCTAACACACAACAAACAGTAGTTAATAACAGTCAGTTAGAATCTATAAATGATTCAAATAATAATTAGAATGAACATAATGTTTAATTTGCTCACCATGCTTATAAATAAAATAAAATGAATGGTAAGAATAAATATAGTAATTTGAAATACTATTTAGCTCATAGCATTCCTCGACTAACAATATTTTTAATATTTCTAGCAAATCATTGAATATGTCTAATAAACAACAATATTGATATAATGTTAATATTGTACATTCACTTCTCGCATACATATTTTTTTAAATTTTGCAATACTTCGTAATACTAACCACCATGATTATAAAAGACATGATAGAACTGCAATTCTGAGTAAAAACACAATTAAACACTATGAAAATAACCCAGATAATTTGATTATTTACAAGGAAATAATATTATAGTTTTAGATAAAAACAGTACTATCATGTTTTCTGATATATACTACCCTCTGAGATTTGCAATCTCCAAACAACAATATAAACAAGATTTTGTTGGTCTAGAATATCGATTTGTTGCGGGCGTTAATTATAACACGAATTACCTTAGTTGAAGATCAAAATTAATCACATCAAATCCTAAGCCGGAAAAATTATGTTCTGCAATGAAAACGGAGAAATTTCATTCCAATATAAATCGATGAATTTATTCAATGACCCTCTGATTTTGAAATAATAAAATGATTACGTCCCATACGATTTACAGACAGACGAGCTTACATTTATTTCAATATCATTTTTTATGTAATATATAATTGTGGAACTATAGTTATATAAAATTGTGAAGACAATATAATTCAGAATTATATTGTAGTATGTGTAACAAAATATAATATATTAGGATACTATAGACAATAACCCCTTTCGACGCTACAAAAATTGAAAAATGACATGTCAATGTTATGAGTGCTATTTTAAAAATCCTTGTCGACAGCATTTCCAAGCGTTAATAACTGCATACATATCACAAATAAAGCATTTATAAAAATTCTGTATGACCGTCGGTACAGAAATATGTTAAAAAATTATCAAAAATTTGTTCACTAAACCGAAAGTTCCTCATCAAGAAACCAAAGTATAATGAATTATTAGAATTTTCACAAGGTTTTCTTTACAAATTTTCAAGATTGTAAAAATTACGATTCGTCATCGAAAAATTTACATAACATCTTGATAATTATTACTAGAGTTTCTTTAATAATTAATGATATAATGGACATACTTCGTTTTTACAAGCCTGTCACCCTAATTTATCCAATAATTTTTTTCTCCGTGTCTTATCTTTCAAAATATTCTATAGAAATATCTTTCAATACATACACGGAATCTCAGTGTAAATAAATAGAATTTTTTTTAAACCAGATTCTTATTTTGAAGTAGCTCACTAAATAAAATAACATCTTTCGGAAGTCATATAAAATTAAATACGCTTACTGAGGTAGAATAACCTTTATCAAATAATGAAATACATATAAACAGAACATTTCAAACTTAATTCAAAATGAGAGAATAATTTTATACACCTCACCATCAGTTTAAATGATTTTTATGTTACCCTCAACTAAACACTAAAAAATGTAATTTTTTTATCGATTTATAATTCTCAAGGACTATTTTACCTCACCCGGCTATATATGAGTGTTACAAAAGAAAAAAACATCAATATGTCACGGTATCAGTTTAGGAAAACTGAGTTTATATGATTATGCATTTATAAATAGTAAAAGCATTTATAAAAACAACACAAGATACGGGAGCGAGTTCAAGTGATAATATGAAAATATTCGCAATCTCTATTAGTCCGTGGGTGAGAAAATAACGAACGTGCATTGTATGTTTTGGATAAAAGGGAAATAAAACTTTGACTCATATTGAAATGCATGCGGTGCACATCCGCCAGGGATAAACTCTAAGAAAAGCTAGCGTCAAACTTCAAAAAACAATCAGTACCTCAAAGAAAGAACATTTCGTGATCACTATGTTCTGCGTGTATTCCTTTTACTCTTACTTCCTCTTATTCTTATGTTAGTCACTCGCCCACCTGTAATACTTTCGTCATGAGCAAGCCGTACATACCAATGAGATACTTGCACTTACTTTATACATTTTAAGAGCTCATTCTCCCTAATGTAACCTGCTGGGCCCTTGATCGAGACAACGTCTAAGCAAGAGACATTTTGTATTTTTTTTAACTGAATAAATGTACTTTTAATATAAATACGAAATTAGGACTTTTCTTGTAGTATAACTGTTTTCTTGATAAAAATATATATACTTATGAGAGGATATTTCTTGACTCAGAATGGTTCACTCTTCTGACAAAGATAACTTTTCTTGTTATTTTTAACATCCTGTCTACTTAGTAAAATTCACCACAATTTTTTCCTTATAGTTGATTTAACAATAAACTGAAGATAATATTTATAATACAATTGTATTGATATATACATCTGTTTTAAGAGACGTAATAGTAAGTTGATGGTAAATGTGCTGATTATTTCGATGCAATCACTATATTTCGTAAGCGTTTTGCCCACATACAATCTCAGATCAGTTTTAAATAATTTTTCATCTTCAATTTAGGTTCTTATTACAGTAGGGTTTTTCTCAAATATATTTGTCGTTTTTTTGCTTTTTTGGACATTTGAAAAACTATCCAATATTTAAAAAAAATGCTATATATTCATGTTAATTTAAAATTAAATATTTTCACTTCTATATCAACAAATGACGAATCTTGAGAGCCAGTTTTTTTTCTGCATGACATGAAGCTGAGAAAATCAAATCGAAACGAAAAATTGTAACAGGTGATAGTACGTTTTTTTACTGGAAAAATCAACATAAAATTGTACAAGATACAGTAGTATATTGAAAATGTCAGTGATATATAATAATAATAACAATAACAATAATAATAATAACTTATTAATTTTTTAACAGTTATATTACTTATATTTTCTTGTCTCATTTTAATAATGTTATACATTGAGTTTAATTTTTGATAAAAATAGAAACTACTAACACACATTGAACTTTTGCTTTTATTTCATGTTCTATCAATAAAATCACCAAAAGCAACAGATTTTAACAAACAGAAATATTATTTTTGTATTGTTAAGATAGTAACAAACTTTTGAAAGGCAATCTTTTGTTTATCACTTGATTATAGAATATATACAAATCTATATAAAAATTCTGATCGTTTTCATATTTTATAATACCTAACAAAGTTTTTGATGTTGCTAAATTATTTAATATAAGATTTACATAATAGACAATTTCTATTGGCAAATTATCACCTTTATTTTTAAAAACATTTGCAACATTCCTCAATAATTAATGTTAAAAAATCATTGGTTACCTGAAATATAAATCTCTTAACAAACATAACCTATCAATCGCTAAAGAATTCTTTGTAGTCTTAAGAATAATTATCCAAACATTTGATCTGTTTTCGAAATATCATTTATATCAATTAAATATTATGTGAAGGATTCACCTGCGGAAGTGAGAGCAAATGACTTTTCACAATTTTCCTATATCTCTTTTTACATTTTGTTAACGTTTTTTATGTATTCGCCACGATATCATATCTTTATCCCTAAAGCAAATATCGAAGCTTATACAGTTATTTTTTTTATAAACAGAATATTCTCAAACGAAATATTATTCAACATGTATAATTGTTAACGTTAACAAAAGCTTTATTCCGTGATTCAAGTCAAATAAAATGGTTTTTTTAACGAGACATTTAACAATACGTAACTCAAAGTATCAAGAATTTGGATCAATGGTTTCTTATTTTCTGAAACATCTTACTAGATGAGAATAAGTGGATATAGATTCGTCATATTCATTCTAACTGAGATGATAGATGAACACGTCTGCTTCCACAGGTACTTACATCATATCCGAGGAGTAAATGTGAACAATGTTATTCTCCCTGGTTAAAAAATCGGGAAAAGTTACATTCTACTTGAAGCCTGAGGATAAAATATTTTAGATGAATTAGGGACACACAAGAAAATACAATTTTGATCAATTCAGTCCTTAGATCAGATGTTAATTAATTTAATGTGTGTTAGCGAAAGGACAGAAGATGATCATAACGAAAGATATAGATATAGATAGCCGAATGTTATTTTAGAAAGGATCACCTAATAAAGAACAGGATCAAATAGGATTAGTTAGAATAAAGTGGCTTCACTTTTCCAAGTTTTATCCTTTATAAAAAGATAGCTTAAAATATATGAAGAAATAGAACTAGGAGAGGTGTTAAACGTAGAATAAGGGCAATGAATTGGTTCGGCGTCTTATTGTTTCTATTTGTGTTTGTGTCATGGAAAATCCAACACATAAGCCAAGATTACCATGGAGGTTTTCCGTGCGAATATACCGCATGTATCGGAAATATGACGTATTATTTTTACCAAACGTTTCGGAAATGTTGTAATTGGTAACAATCCTATGTAAAGGGGAAGTCGTCGAGCGAATAAAACTACCTTTTTAATCAATTTTTTGGAAATTTACTAGGGCTGTCGAGGGTAAACTTCATCTAGATAGTCCTACACTGATAATGAAATATCAGTGCAAGGACGGACAACTATTTCGATCAACTAAAACTACACATCTTGAGCTCTATAAATTTTCCTCCTAAGGGATGCAGAAAATTTCTGATGTTTAGTTGCGTGGTTTCATGCGAAAAGGTGGAAACTATTTTCAAAGATGAAAAGAGATGTTTCGTTTGAAAACAATCCGACCAAAATACTTCTGAATTATCATTTAGGAAGCGGGACTGTGGAGCTAGTTGCTCAAGAGCTGTAGAGGAAACCCTAAATTGGGAAATGTCGAAATCAACGTGGAAGGGATGCAGAGGCGTGTCTTCTCCGACTATACAAGGAGCTGAACCCAAACGAGGTATTTTTTTCAGTTTTTACTTTTCGCTCGATGAGTTCGCCTACTCGCTCTGTGTACGATTGAAAATCTTTTTTTGTAATAAAAATTAATTTTTAAAGATTCGCAGTGTTCTATTATTTTCAAAAGGGGAAGATCGTATATGTCTATATAAATAATCTATATAAATATAACAATTATACAACCCAAACGAGGTATTTAAAAGAGGTATATAAATGGTATTTCATAGATTAAACAAAATAGAAAATTATTATAATTTCTTTTAATAGGCTGTTTACAATAATCTGTAAGAAAGAGTCAGAAAAATGATAACGACAGTTTTTTAGCTAAGTAGAAATCCAGGTTGGATTTATACCATACAATTTTTAAATATCCTAGTAATAAAAAGTACTGCTCAAAAGGTTTTACACAATACCGGATTAATCATATGCTAATATACAAATGCTAATAACACTTATCTGCAAAAATCTATCTGTTAATAGATATTAATGAATAATTTATATTAATACATTAATCTAAACTTAATTTGTAATAATTTATATTAATACATTAATCTTAACTTAATTTGTTAATTTGTTGATTAATTGATGCAATGTTGAATAGATGAATGGAAAGTAGAATCTGAATAGGAGTGGAAGAGTGAAAATATTAAATTATCAAAACAACTAAAATGCGTTATTCGTGATCCTGCATCGAATCGCGAATTCACAACACTCACAATCTCAGGAAGCAATGGCACAGTGCAATCAGTGTATTTGGTTGGACTTATAATTTACGCCATTCTGGAGAGAGAAAAGAAAAGGAGCTACTAGCGTATTCATTTTGCACAATCAGTTGACATAGTTGTTATGTACTCATTGAAAAGTACAATAATTTAATTACCTAATATAACATAACCAGTTGAATGATGTTCCAATCTTTATATATTCTCATTTTGTATTCACATTCAATAGTTTTTCATCATATACTTACTAGAACACGCATCTAGATAAAGTTAAATTAAAAATAAGCAAATATATTAAACCTTTCATTTTCAGTGTAAGTTTATTCGAAAAATATTATACTAAATAACAAAAGTTGCTACACAACTATTATTTGTAATAAATATTAAAACTTATCCATATATATTGTCTGCGGCATATGTGCTCCAAATCTTATTAATGTACATGGCACAAGTGTTAGATTTATATATAAGTTTAGATTAATGTATTTGTTAGATCTCTGTAAAGACTTAGATTTACACATTTTCACAAAAAAGGGACTGGAGAAAGTTCCGAGTATTACACCGTAAATAAACGTGTTCGTTAATATCTAATTCTGCGCTTAAGTACATCCCAGGAACTAGGAACTCCGATATATGCATTAACCCAGGAACCCATTAAAAAGGGTATCCACTGGTTTTCAGGTAGGTGATGACTACGTGCTAAATGAGCATAATCCGTGCTAGTTCTGCGTAGCACCGCCCTTCAAAACTTCTGATTGGCCCCTGCAAAGGGCTTGAAGGGAGTGGACCAACCTTTCGCGATCCCTACCTCTCAAAAACCTTGACGGAAATCGCCCTTACGGTACTGATCTATGAGCCTTCGTTTCTAGTCTAGTGTGCTTAGTTGTGTGCTCATGTTCTCTTGCATGAACAGTAGGCTTTACTGTCAGAGTGTGACTACGTTAGTGGGTTTTTCGACACAAGTTTGTGATAAAAAGTTGTCTAATCACGTCCACCAAGGGCTAAGGACTGTGTAACCTGCTACCATAGTTGAGAAAGAGCTACTTCCTCTGAGGTGCTTTCAACCGCGTAGCAATACTACCCATCACTCACTAGGTGGCGTTGACTCGGTAATTGATCATCTCTTATCGAATAGCCATTCAAGTATACATATGATAAGTATTACAAATACTAGAGCGTCAAGTATTATGTAAAGCTTATAATCCTTTTCATTGTTATGTACCCTTTTCTTGTCCTTCTTCGTAAAGTAGATGTATACAAACACAAATTACTTCTTCTCAGTCAATTTATTTCAAACAAATTACATATGTGCCAATATCAATTTATACTTTAATTAAAAGGTGAGACTAATTTTATTTCGTCATATTTAATCAGACTTAATAGATTAGATATAAATATGACAGATAAACGTTTAGATTTAGGGCAAATCAGAGCAAAGTATTTCAGTTTTTCATATTTGGCACATCGAAAACTTGTAAGGAGGTCATCACTTGTACTAAGTTTGATGCTATAATATTAATTAATTAAAAAGTTACAAACAATTAAAATAATTTTTTTGCAAATTATATTCAAAAGGGCATGTTTCATTTGAAAAATTTCAGTTTTAATCGATTCCTTGGACAATTTTGTATAAGAATCCATAATAAAACTTTCATGCTTTTTAATAGAGGCTAGGTAATTTATTTAAAAAAAAACGCTAACCGCGGCGCTTAACTGGAAGATCGAGCCGATGGAAGCGTGGCACTCCCTCGAAACTTTTCCAGGTAATTCAGTTCTATATGTCAGTAGATTTATTAGCTAAAATTTTCATATTGAAATAGTGGTAAGTAGGATTGACATTTTTTATTTTAAAATACGACTTCAAAAACTTTAATATTAGGAATAACATTGAAAGAAAATAAAAATTTTGAAACACATTAATAAAATGATTGCTCGCATTAATTTGCTTAATTTCAGCATATTTTCGGCAATTATTACTGGCAAATATAAAAAAATTGAAGATCTTGTTCCGATTTGCCCTAAAACTAATTTTTTTTCTGCCATACTGCATAGTTACTGCTTATGTTTTTTAATCTTGAATATCGTATGTTGTGTAGAATATATTTTTGTAATGATTTTGGTGATTTTGTAGTCTAGTTTTGTGCATTATATAGGATGTGATTTTTTCTTTAATTGTTGGCATATTTTAATTTTTCTTTACGATGTAATTGGGCAAGACTTTAAGTACGTCTACGATATTTCTTCAAAGTATTGACGAGGACCTCTCCTAAATTTCTATTTTAGAGTTAAAAGCCGTTTTCCATAGTTGGATACCATATGACCAAATTCATTTAAGTATATATTTGTACACTAATACTAGCTTTCAAACGTCAACTAAGATTTTTTTGCTATTAACTAGTAAATTTGGCTAAATTTGAGATTCATTGGTTTTCTTTATATCCAAGATAAATTTTTAGATATTTTGTATGCTGACAAAACGCTGCTGAGTGAATTGTATGAGTTATAAGTAGTGGAATTTCGTCTGCGTATGGACTTGTAGTGATATTATGCATAGTTTGCATATGAGCTATAAACAGTATGCTTAGTATTGACCCTAGAATACTTCCTTGTGAAACCATTGCTTTGATGGGATAATTCACTGATATTACATTATTAAGTTTATCTTCAAAAAATCTGTTTGTTAAGTATAATTTCAAGAGCTTAAAATGATTCGTTGAATAATAAGTTTGTATATTACTGAATAAATCTACGTGTCAAAGAGAAGAGCAGCACAAAACTTTTTCTCTTCCAGCGCTTTTCTAATATCAATAATAAGACAGTTAACCTGTTCTATTTTAGGATAGTGACTTTTGAATCCAAATTGGTGATTAAAGGTCAAGTTTGTTTCTTCTATTACTTAAGATATTCTTGCATGAACAATTTTTTAAAGTAATTTTGAAAGTATTGATAAGGGGCGTATGGGTCTGTAAGATGTTACTTTGTTTGATGCCAGGATTGGGAATAGGTATTATTTGATTCATTTTTAATTGTAAAACAACTTAACATGGTCGATGATAAGCGTTTATTATGATGGTGATGTATCCGATTTCTTTAGTAGGCAACTATTTAATCATTCTACCTGTGTCATTATTTATTCCCGGTTCATTTCTATTCTTCATGTTTTTGAGAGTATTAACTACTTTAAAGTATTTTTCTTATTTATCGGTTGGTTATTGTTCAACTAATAATGTAGTAATTTGATGTATATCTGTTTTGCAATTACTCTGTCGTTAGAAGTAAATATTTTACTGAGGTGTTTTGCAAAGACTTTGGTATTTTGTCATTGGTTCGTGTTCTGGCTAGTTAAGAGTAAAGATATCGAGACAATTCTACTGGGATAGAAAATATGTGTGAGCAGTAAAATGTAACATATTAGTTTTGTATAGTTTTTTTTTCGCTTATTTTCATTTGTTTTGATCAAATTCAAAAAAAAATTGTATTAATGTCACACCGACACCTGATGAGTGTGCCTAGAAAAATCCCGAAGGGAGATTTATGACCGGACGATCGAGTGGGACTCACGCGAAAATCAATATTCGACCAGTGTAGTCAATGGCCAGATGGATTTCCTCAACCAACGTTAGCCTCCTCAAACGGTAAAAACCCGTCCCTTTTGTTTCTCAAAATGAAAAGAGTACTGTGTGAAGACTGTTGTAGGTTTTTGAGTATAAATAGAATTAAAAAATATATAGTGGGTTTTAAGGTGAGAATTGTAAACGTGAGCCGCGATCTATCTGAGCGATGGACACCGACACGAGTCGAAAGCGGATTTTGATTTGTAATCAACGTTTGAAAGAGCAAACCGTTGAATTCTTCAAAACTTTGGGTTAGAGTCGTGAGCGAAGGCCATTGTCCAAAGCTCTATCAAAGCATGCGCATCGACATTTTTTCTCGCAGTGCTAAATGAAAACCAGCAGATCAGAAAGACTTGGATTCTGATCTTATTTTGACTCTCATTATGGAGCTCAAGGGTTGGAAAAGGTGGAGGAAGTGGAACGTAGATCTCCCTCGAAAATCAATCGATAAAACATGGACCGAGCGGAACAGCATGATAAACACCACTATTGGCGGTAAAGCGGCAGAAAATCAAAAAAGGGAAACGAGAGAAGCAAAGTCCTTAGATATCGATTAGCTCACCGATGCATACCTCAGAACGTTTTGACTCCTTTTAGACAAGTTTGTAGTCTAGGGCTAAACTTTCTTGTTAACTATATTTGCTATTTTTTTGCTGTTTTTAAATAAATATCAAGTCGGTTCCAGATTTTAACTCCCTATTTACCAAATGCACTCCTTCTTAACCCGAACAGTTCATGACCAGTTTCCAAAAATCTGGCATACGGGGAATACGTCTCTGGAGAATTGTCAGTTCTTTTATCGCTTTCTATAATGAGTAGTTTGAGGCTTCCGGGGGAATACGGTTCATTAAATGTATTTCAACTTCTTAAAAACAACCGTTTATCTGTAATTCAATTTATTTTATAAATATATAATGAATATTGAACAATTCTACAAGATAACCTATTGTATACATTGTTACATAAAAATCCGTGCCACGAAGAGTCATGACGCAGGTTACTGCGCGACCCTTGATTATTTAAATCATTTCTATTCTTAATTATAATTCTAACTAGTACATGTACATTTTTAGAAGTTGCATTTTCTACTTTAAAATATAAACCTAACCTTCAAAAATTTCAAATAGTATATTACGAATCATGGTCAGGAATTCCAGGATTTTTATCAAGAATCCTATCGCATAAATAATTAACATTTTTTTATTAGATATAGTGTTGTCAACTACTAACTTAAGCTCGGCTAAACTTATTTGTTACTATTTTTAATTAATATCTATGATCCGTAAATTATTAAACCATAATTTTTCAGTGTTTTTTATGTCAGCGCACACTCTCGGCTACTCGGAATGGTGCGTAACACAATTCGAACATTTTTCGATCCCAAGACTGAAAAAACAATGCTCTTATACGAAGTATAAGACAATAAACATATGATATTATGTCCCTGAAACTAAATTCATAACTTGATTTTTGAAAAAACATAGTGATAGCATTGATTAATTAAATACTCATGATGAAGAAATTCTAAAAATAGATATGAATAATGTGCTTTCAGGCTTGGGAATAAAATTTCATACGCGATAGTATTCAGCTTCTGAGTTATTTACTACATGATTACTTTGTACTGTCTTCCTATGACTCAAAAATGCACGTTGGTACTTTGTCGTACTACGTACGTACGTGATATTTGGTTGTTGGTACTTGGTCGGGACGTATTTACATTAAAAGGAGCACAATTCACCGAAAATAAGTTTAAATAAAAGGGAAATTAAGCGCAATAAATTGTTGTTTTTACGATTCAATGTACTTAAGGTAAGGATAACAAAAAATAAACATTGTATATATTCTTGTATAAAAAATTATTTGATTAATTGCGTTGATGAAGATCAAAACCAATTTTTTAAATTAATTCCGTTAAATTTATATTATGAGTGTTTCATACTCATTCAAAAATAATATGGTTCTATGACTTTAAGCTTTGCATACATGTGCAACTATCTTATAAACCTTAATATTTTTAATCAAAACTGATTTGAAAAAGTAACTCATAGTTTTAATTTTCATCCAAAATTTGATACAAAGGGCGAGTTGCTAGTATAGTCTGTACACGTATGAGTTCAAAGAAGCCATTTAATCAAGGCACAAGTTATCAGACAATTAATCATTATATGTTCGAAGTAGTTTTGTAATGTTAGATTGTCTTTATCAATGCAACGAACTCGTACTTCCAACGTGTTTCACAAATAATCATATTTTCAATTACACGTTCTTTCTATTAATAATTTTATCAATCTACAATTGATTACAAACAGTTCTAATTGAATATACGATATATCATGATTTAATGACAACAGGGATAGCAATCTCGCCGGAGTTTGCTCTACTGGGAGTTTTGCTATTACCAAGAGAGTGTAAGTGCTTTGTATGAAGTCACTCCTTGCCGAAAGTGGTTAAACTATGCCAAATTATTTATCCGTATAATGCTAAGGAAGTCTTAAATCGAATAAAATCCGATGAAGAATTCCGATCGTCCAGAGTATTGATCAGGATAAACGATCAATGATTCTCTCGCATCCTTGGTGCTTCATGTAACGAGGCTTTACGTAATAAAAAGGCCTATTGACGGAAATAGATCTGCGAACGCTCATATTAACGGTTTCAATTGATAGTACTGTATTACTTAATTTTTACACAATATATATTGTAACGATCGCATCCAATTATTTTAGTACATCTTTGTGGATTTTCGTGTTTATGTCAATATTTAGATTTGTGTTGAATTCTGTATATAATTTTGCTTATATATAGGCTCAGCAAGATTGAATGCGATTGTCACAATATTGATTATTAAAAATTATAATAAAGAAATTATTTATGCAGATATTTATAGTAGAGTTTAGGTTTTAAATTTAAGAATAAAATAACCTCTACTCAAAATATCGGTAAGTTATGAATTTTACAAATAAACCATCTAATCAAAAAGAAAATTACACATATCTCATAATCAGTAGTGTGATGGATAGACCAGAATATGGTATCTTTCTTTTTAAAGCCACAGATATGAAATTAGTAAATTAAAGAATTGGACATTTTTTAATATAAATTAATAGTAAATAACAAAACGGAAATGGCTTAACTTGGTTTTGGTATTACAAAATTCATGGGTGGTATTATAGTGTCTATTTAATTAACTTTTATACCACAAACAGATGAAAAAGTGTTGGAATCATATTGTTTCACAAAGAATGGATATTTTACAGATATTACTCTTAAAATTTAAGATGTTTAAAAGTAAAATAAAAAAGAATAAACAGTAATAATGGAAGTTGAAGATTTAAAAACTTCCATGATAAAGTGAGTGATGTATTCAATAAAATGTAGTCAAATTCATTAAATATCGCGAAGCGCAAGTTGTAATAAGTATTTCGATTCTTATTATTTTAGTTGTAATGAGTATTCGAGTTATTCATTGTCACATTTGGGTCAAAAATGAGATAAGATACATTTGTTTACAACACTCATTAGTCATATTATATGACATAATTTTCAACAAACGACGATATACTTTAGGTTTGAAACTATCCCTTAAAAAGGATGAATGTACAGTATTTATGTAATCAATCAACAAAAATGCCATTTGCAAATGAAAGTGCTCGTAGTATAGCTTAGCATTTAGGGTATGAAGCGAACGTAGAAAAATATAAATCATTAAATAAATTATCTGAAATATACAATGTATAAAACAATACATTATTATCAAATAATGCTGATTATCCGTTCTTGAACACGCGATTCCCAACTTTTATGATCAATTCTGGTGTAGGTGTCAAATTATTAACTTGGTTAGAACATCCATGGAGAAGCAACATTTCTTTTATATAGATTATTGTTCTAGTGTAAGTAAGACTCAATTTATTTTTAAATTTATCTTTCACAATTTGTTCAATACTTTATATCCTTTCTGTCTATGCGTTACTATACAGAATGAAAAAAATATAAGCGCAAAAACAGCCAATTCGCGATTTGGAAATATTTCTTCTTCGTTGTCTATATTCTTAAGAATTAAGTAAAAGTAATCTATCGAGGTTTTTAGGTAAGGTAACTGAAGTTCGAATTCGTCATGTGTTAATTCGTCTCATTGATTCTGGAGTATTATGGACACTTTAAGAGAGAGCGCGAGGTAACTGAATAAGTGATTTTGTGTACCATATTAGCATTTTCTCAATGACAATCCTCAGATAGTGAATTTCTCATTAATAACATTCTACACGTCAAAATGGTGCGTATGGTATCATATTTAGATATAATATTTATATAATAATTAACCTTCCCAACCATTCTGTGACAAAATTGATTTAATACTCATTTATAATCCTCATTATTATTAAAAATTTATTTTCAAGTAAATATGTAATAAATGAATCAGTTAAGTCATTTCTCAAGAAATTCAAGTTTAATACAGAACCTTCTTCTTTTTTAAAGTTTGAAAAAAATGCAAATTGGACCTTATCCTTTTATAAAGTTTGTAATAAATAAGACGTACCTTGTTGACTAGCTGCATCATGGTCAATGCTCATATTATCGTCCTGTAAAAAATGCTGAATATTTTCCATATTGAAATGTAATAAGTCAGTATTCTATACATGGTCTTCGTTCATATAGCACATCAAAATATTTTCATAGTCGAAGTTAATGCATTCGAACACTTTTGGTAGAATAACCTATTTCGTTTATCACCTATTCAAATCTTCAACTTCAACTACAAAAATGTATCATACATTGTATTTGGAAATCCTTACGTAATTCAGTAATAGCTAAGTTTAAAGAACAATAGAACTCAGATATGTAAAAACTGTGTTTATCCTTGCTGATGCCAATTAATTAATAAAAAAAACAGCGATCTTTAAATCTTGAAGTATATCTGCCAAATGAGGTGCTATATCTCGATCAATAATTTTCGAGATATCAGACCTAGTTAAATGCACTTCTTATGATGATCCCGGGTAACGATCCATCCTTTCTATCAGAGGCAAAAGCGTATCAATTTTTCTATATACAATACTTTCGTCGACGGAGTAGATACATAACAGTATCACGATGGTAACAAATTCGTTCTCAAAATGCTATATAACCAAATAATAATACACTGTTTAAATTACTAGTGACTACGAATTTTGTTTATTTCTTCATTTAGGATAAAAAGAAACTTTAATTAACACAAAAGTAATATTAGAAAAACTCACTTATGAGGGAGAAAAAAGTCAAATACATTATTACAAGTTATTTAAAGAAAAATAACTACACAAGTAATTACAATATTTAAATATATTAACTCAGACGTTATTAATTCCTTATATTCCCAATCGCATGCATTAAAGAACTATTTTATCAGGTATCATAATAATACTAGTGACTTGGTCAGGAAAGGTGCTTTATATTAAAAGAAGCAGCAAAGTGATCTAACAGAAATTTCTAGCAGAAAAAAAGTGTCATAATTTTAATAAATCTAGGCGACATCAACCCACATAAATATAATCCCACAAAAATAATCTAAAACTAAATATTTGTTTAAACATACATGAAAAATTGAGAATTAATACATTTTTTCCTTAAGTCGTATTAAAGCGCCGTACTGAAGCATAAAAAGTAGAAATATTTAATCATTTTATTCTTATGATTCGCTTAGCCTTTGAAATGAGCAGTTATATTTGCACTATGCTTTTAACGTAAAAATAAGAGTTGCTAGTATAAAAACTTAGTCTAAAGATGTAATATTATTATGTATTACTCGTATAAGTTTAAATAGTTGGTACAACCGTTCTTTAGTTATAGTATTGAAAGGTAATGCAAATAAATAAATAAATATAAATATAAAATAAGAACAATGAAACGGTCATAATTTCGATCTCAGACGGGAAGACTATGTCTATTCGAATACAAAATTCAACTGTAAAATAAAAACTCAAAACTGTCAAAAGATAGAGAATAAGTCCAACAAATTAAATATAAATCAACAAAAAACGGCAAGCACAACTACTTAATTATTAGCTAAATCCTACCCTAACCAGAGACAAGTATAAAGCTCTAAAGTTTCTATGAGATAGTAATAATAATTCAATAAACGTAGACATAATAAACATACAAAAATAATGAAGTGAATATGACCAAAATATTATCTCCCATTTTTATTAAAAATTTTGAAAACATACGACCACTCAGTAAAATAGTTAAGAATAACTACGTCATTAAAGTACTCAGCCCAAAAAGAATAGAAATATAACCATTTCACTCAGAAAAATACCTGTTTATAGTTACGGCATTGAAGAAGAAAAGAATTTAATTTTATACGTAACAGAAAATAAATTAGTTTTAGAGCAAACCGGAGCAAGAGATTACATTTTTCTAATATTTGGCACATAGAATTCCTATAGGAAGTAATCACTTGTACCAAGTTTACCAAGTAATTAATTCATTAATAAGTTATAAACAATTAAAAAAATTTTTTTTTTTAACTATTATAACTCGAAAATTATCCATCGGATCTGTGTCATGTTTTTTTTTAAATTTAATGGTAAGTAGAACTAATATTTATGACAATAATAATTGACGAATTATTTCTTATAGTATATACTGCACTTAAGCAAATTAATGCGAGAAATTATTCTGTAAATGAGTTCAAAATGTTGTATTTTTTTTCTAATATCATAGTTTGTTATGTAATATTTTAAAATTGGATTTACTGACATTAATTCTGCTTTGAGAATCATATAAATAAGGAGTCTTTTCCCTCAGTTGGGTTAGTTAAAGTTCAATGGTTGAAGTGAGCGGGCCTAAACGAACGTCAAAATGAAATTTCTTATGGTACGATAGATTTTATAAAATTACTTCAATTCAGTTTTAATGAAAATTATATAATCATGCCACTACCAGAGTGTTCCACTTCAAAGTGCGATTTTAAGTGCGTAAACATGGACTTCGTCGAGAATCTTTACTTCATTTAGTGAAAGAAAACGATTGATTATATACAACATGTTTGAGATACTATTATATCAAAGATCCAAATGAAGTGTCTGATTACAGTGACTTACGTTTAGGACATACAAATGAAGAAAATGGCAGTTGCGAAGATTCTATGAATCAGAATAATGAAGTCAGTTTCGACTCAAGTGCCAATGAAGATCAAGATATCTGCCACGTACAATGTGATGAAGAATTTTTGATCGACGAAAATGAACGTAGAAAAATAGTATTAGTTCGCTTAAATCCAAGGTTTGATTTTGTTTAAATCGGAAAAACGAATGGAAAATAAATAATTAGAAAAGTTTACTTGTGAGAAAATATAAACACGTAGATAGTAATTGAAATGAATTTATAAAAAAAATGGATTTTATAGAGATCTGAAAATAGCGTATGAAAAATCAACTACTAATTCAGAAAAGATACACACATTAACTACAATTTCACTGTCTATTAGTTTCTATAAAATGAAAAGAGAAAATAACTATTCGTTTTATATTGTACAAACAATTAAAAAACTTAATGAACAGGAAGGAATGTTATCATATCCACTCTCAAGAATCAGAACTTCTATAATAAGTGAAGTAATAAAAAGTGCTGATATCTCATTTTATTTACAAAATGATATAAGCCGACCGTGTCGAGATGCTACCAATACAAAAATAGTACGAAAAGATAATGAAAAGAAAGTAAAATTTCAAAGGTGTTTACTTATGTTCAATTTAAAAGAAGTCTACAGCATGTTTGAAAAACACTGTGATAAATTGGACTCAAATTTTGCTTGGTATTTATATATTTTTGTACTTTTTATAATTAATTTATGAACACGTTTAGAAGATGTAGTAAAATAATTTTAATGATTGTAACATTATGAAATATTATTATATGTTTATTAAATAATTGAGTATTTTAGTTTCATTTTCCTTTTATAAATTAATTGAATATGTTATAACTAGACTGCTCATTTCTAACTACCCTTGGAAATAAATTTTTTGTAAAGTACGAATATTTTTCAAAATAATATGAAATACTACACGTCATCTAATTTCAATTAAATTGTTCATATTTGAGTAAAGAAGATATAGTTTATACTGTATCATTCCAATTACATAATATATAGCCCATGGTACTGACTTATAGAACTGAAATATCTGGAAAAGTTTCGGGGAGTGAGACGCTTCTATCGATCTGATCTTCCAGGTATGTGCCGCAGGTAACGCTTTTTGAAAATAAATTACCTAACCTTTATTAAAAAGCATGAAAGTTTTATTATGGATTCTTGTACAACCATGACGAAGGAATCGCTTGCAACAAACATTTTTCAAATAAAAATTGCCCTTTTTAACATAATTTACAAAAATGTATTTTAATTGATTATATTTTTTTATTAACAAATATATTATTATGACATATATATATTCTCAAAACACAATCTTTTCCGGGTATTTTAAATAAAAAATTATACAGATCCAATGGATAATTTTCGAGTTATAACAGTTAAAAAAAATTACATTTTTTTTAATTGTCTGTAACATTTTATTTAATTAATATTTTAGTGTCAGATTTGGCATAATTGATTACCTTAATATAGGCATTTTATATGTCAAATATAAACAAAATCGAGTTCCTTGTTCCGATTTGCCCTAAAATTAATTTGTTTTCTGCTATGTATCATGAAAAGAAGATCAAGATTTTAAGGTCACTTTACGAAGCACATACATCTCTCAATTGTCATTGACGAATTAGAAAGTGCGTGAAAAACATAGATATCAAATTATCCTTACATAAAAATTGATGGCTTTGAAAATGAAATACCTTTTTTCATGATCTGATTGATTGAAGGATAGTGATATGTATTATATAGCAACAAGCAAAACATCAAAATAATATTTTGGATTTAATGATATGATTTCATAAAAAACGAAAAAATATCTAGAACAAATTTAGTTATCTACAATAAATAATACAATTATTCCACAAAATAACTGTGTGAAATAACCAGATCTACATGTAGAATGCCGGCTGACATGGAGAAAACACGTATTTACAAAGCCTAAGCATTTAGGTTTATATTTGAAGAAAATGTACTGACTCATTGGTCGAAAATCAAAATACACAACTGAAAATAAAATACTACTCTATAAAAATAGACTTAAACTAATCTGGAGTTATCACATTTAATTATATTCCCAAAACTCATATATTAAAATATTAAAAAGATTTCAATCCAAATTTCTACACAACGTTATGAATGCCTCGTGATTTGTTACAAATAAAATCATCCGAAACATTCTTCAAATACCTTCGATAATGAAAAAACGGAAACATGTTACAAGGAATACAAAACCAGACTATGAAATAATCTAAATTAACTTATAAGCAAACTCCAAAGAATTTTCATCACAAATGCTAGACTCAAAAAACACGACATTCTGAATGTATAAATAGTAATAATTTTTGCTAAACACATATTGTACAATAAAGATGGAATAAATACAAAAATGATCTTATAAACTAACTAAAATGGCAGACACGAAAATATTGATGATAGTGTAACATTGAATATTTTCATGAAGATGGATCTTCAGGATACAAGAATGGAGTGGAACATTAATGAGTAGCATCTATACGTTATATAAATTAAAAAACAGATTTTGATAATTATTTACAAAGAAAAATTCATAACAGTATATTATCCATTTATTTGTAACAAGAATTTTCAGTTAGGCTATTAATTTATTAAAATATATTACATTTAAGAAATGTCTACTTTTTGCCTTTCATATTCAATATATCATTGTTGAGTATTTAATCATACTTTTTATTATAGATTTTGTATAGACGTTTAGGTAAAATATTATAATAAGTACAGTATATCACGTACTAATTAACATTTAATATACTAGAAAATACTTGATATCAATCACGGAGAAACAAAAATGAAGAAATGTAAAAATGTTAGAAAATAATTTCAAATATCAACCATTATTTACAAAACGGTTGAGTGCATCGAAAATGAACATTTATTTAGATAGAGCATATAGGTCAACTAGATTTGTAAAATCCTAATTCCATAATCAGATCATTATGTGGGATTACAATTCGTATAGCAAATACTGACAAACCAAACTCTTTTCGTTGCGAAAAAAACAAATAATTTTCTCTCGATTTTGAATATTTACTATAAAGTTAATGATCATCAGCTTTGCACGGACCTGCAACTTGTAAAATGCATTCTCCTTACTTAAAGAAAATGAGACGCCTGCTACTTGCGCATCTCTTTCTTTCTGTTTTCTTCAGAATGCAACGGTTCAGTAGTATCGCTAGTGCTGTGAAGGCTTATTTCCGTTTACCATCTACGGATCGCGGGGGCTAACAAAGGCTGTGTTCCAATTACATAACAGTCTAGACACCCACCTTTTGTATTTTTTAAGCAAGGATGTAACATTCGCTGACAATTGATGGTAGGAGGACAAACGATCATTCACCTACATGCTCTTTCAGATCCCAAAACAAATATCTCTCATCATCGGCAAATAAAATCTTGTTTTACTATCAGTTATGACTAACAACTGAAATTTTCCAATGGTATCATAGTCTAAAGTTTCTCAGATTTTTCGGAAAATGTCTCGAAATATATCTCGTTTACTTATTCATCTGAAAAACCAATAAGTGAGAGTTCTCTTCTTACTGCATTTTTATTACACATCATCTCATTACCACGCCCCTTTCTTGTTATATTTGCATTGTTTTTACTTTCTTGAAAAGAAAGTTTTGCAACAGTGAAAATATTAGATTACAGAATATTTAAGTCTTTCCATGCACATGTACTTATACGCGCCCTTGTTCCACTTATTCCTCTCTATTGCGTCTAAATAGTTCGAGTTACAATGATGAAATATTACATTCACAATTCTCTTCCTGAAATTAGAATTAATAAAGTTATAAAGCCAATCAACTAATATTTTCAATATTTAATTCCAGTTTTAATACAAAATGTAGGCTCGCTTTGGCATCTCAAAAAATTATAAATCAAACATGTACTAAACATAATCAGAGTGCAAGAACGGAAAGAAAGTTGACACTTTTAATGGACTGTATGTTCGAGAAAACGTAATTAACATTTGTTTTATTTTAAATTGTTATAGGTAAAATCTAATGATTAAAAATTAAACAGACCATATTATCTAATTGAGTGAAAATACATAAATCACACCAAATTGAATCATGAGAATCAAATACATAAATTGTTAAAAAAGAATAATATAAACAGATATAAAAATGGCGTATATAAATGAATTTTTATTAATAAATCCATTAAATTTCTCTAACATCGTAGAAAGATCATTCAAGACTGATTTAATTTTAGAAGTAGTGCGATGATATTTTCAACATTTACCGAAATTATCTAATTTGTAATTTATTGGTTTATTTCAATAAAATAACGTATTGAACGCTATGAACTATATTTAATGTTTCCGATCTTTTAAACATTTTTCGTTTACTGAACTTTCATACATTTTTTATATTAATTAGGTTTTTTTTATTACTCTATGTATGTATGGTATCGGATTCAATCAATTAATAAAATTTTAATGTTGTAAGAACATGTTTAATTCATTAGTTAATGGCTCTCGACGCATATATAGTACATTATAATGTATATATATTTTGTCAACGGCGAAATTTGCTTTCGAATATCCCAACCGATCTTTAATTACCATCTACACTATTTTCCCAAATTATAATTCTTATCGCCTTGACGCACTTTCCCTTTTTTGTGACCTAGGTTCTTCTTCAACCTATTCGTCATCAAGAATATATGCACATTTTCTACAGTTTTGTACTAGAAGTACTCTTTTATAAATTTTGTGAGGTTAATGACTTCTCAGGAGAAGTTGGTCTGGTTTTGGAACTAAAACTAAAAGCTTCGAATAAATACATAGAAATGTAGCCGACTTATTTTATTTTCACTTATCAACACGCAACCCTTTGTGGTCTATCAGGTTTCGCTCCGATTAAGTATGATAAGATAAATATATACGATGCGATGAGTAAGATTTTTAAAATTGTATTAACTCAGATCTGCTTTGATAAGCTCTATCCATACATTACATAAAATTACTTTTATAAGAGTTGCAAATAATATAATATGCACATTGACAAGAATATATTAAAATATTGTTACTTTGTCATATAAAAACTACGATAAACACACACGCACATACGAATACATATGTTTGTTTAATGTACATGTGTCAACGCAAAGTTGTGAGTGTCGACTTAGTGTAGATCACAATTTGTAAAACATTTAAAAAGAGATTGCATTTATCGCAGTTTATGATCTAAATTTTAGAAAAATCCCTTTGGCACCACAGCAATCAAAAGTTCGTAAAATCACATTTAATTTGACCTATTTGTGAATCCTTTTAGGATGTTTTCGAGCCGACAAATTGTTATTTGAAAATTGCATAAAATGTTGTTGATATGCAGAACTTTTCATTACAAAAGATTTGGTTGATTCTTCACGATTCATAAGACCTACATAACCTAAATTTCTTTTAGTACTAACAAATACTTTCAATTTAAGCCCCAGATGAGATCTCTAGGTGTTTTTGAAGATGAGTAATGAATTTTTTTATATGTTATAAATTTCAAATATGCAAATGAAGAATCGAGATTATGTTTTTCCTACTTTGTCTGCGAATATCTCGGCTTTTACGAGTCCAAGAAAAGTTTTACATAGCTCAAATGAAAGGTAATGATTGTCACTTCACAATGAGATATGTAAAATACCTTTTTTATTTTTTATAGAAAAGTTATAACTATTTAAATTTGGAAATGTTACAAAAAATGTAAGTATATATTCATTTATACGCATTTGCGCATCGTCACCTTTAACAATTTTGGGACAAAAATAACTGTTCTGTTTCTACGTTTAAACACAAAAAATTTAGGTCTATTTATAGTTGCTTTCATCACTGATTGCAATTATATATTAAAGTTAAAAATCATTAGCTTGAATTTATTGAAACAGACATCAGTGGGTATAGTTGGAACAATGAACCAATTTTTTCCTGGACTCATTTTATTAATTGATCGTATTGAAGATATCATAATTATAAAAAAATCAAGAGTTACATTTTGAGAGTTACATTGAAAGTGTATCGTTCACCATTGAGTTTTTAAAATAAAATTTTGTTCGTAAAGAAAATTCTTTTATACAAATTTTTTTTTAAGTTTCATCGTCTAATTGATATTATTCATTCAATTTTTGAAGATTCATTCGATTGTCCATTTTCTCATTACGATCTATGGCACCCTTAGCTTTATTCGTATGTCAAAATTTGTTAACAAAAAGATTGACACAATTTTTTGGGATAAAAAATTTTCAAAATGATGGGATTATAAAAAATAAATATACACTTTAAGATAATGAGATATGAGATGTTTTTATACTTTATTGTCAATTGTTGTGTAGTTTAATCATTTCATCAATTTGTTTATAAAAAAGACAATAAAAAAGCACTGTGATTTTCAAGTTCCATGTCTCTGCCTGCTTTTGTCCGTATTGCCTTTGCTGGTTTGCTGCAATTTACTGCCTACTTTACTTACACAAGTATAATGTAAACGTGTTAGAGTTTTTACCTATACACAGAGGATACTCGTATACGTTGATGCTCTAGGAAAAAGAAGAAAGGAGAAATAAGAAGTTCATATGAGACAAATGTAAGGAAATAAGGTTTAGGATTGTATAAAAAGAATTCATACCTAGAACTGTCCTAAGATTAATTATATGGTTTCGTAAGTTCCGGATTTGTTATTCTGTAATAGCCCTTAGGTGCATTACATGTCATAAGAAATAAAAACTATCCATTGCTGTAGTAGTTCAGAGAAGGCAACTTAAAATATACAGAAGTACGCGGATATGTGTTGTGCAGTCTTCGTTCTCGCCAGAGAAGGCACAGCCCCTTAATGTCACCACCAGGCATCCTCGCGTGTAACAACTAATTTAATTTCACGCAAATATTATTAGTAGCTAAATGAATTGTAAAGTTTGTGAAACAAATAAGCCGTAATATATGTCAGAAATAGCCAAGCTACATTCAAAAGGTCTCGCCGGATAAAATGAGCGAATTTGCCTCCAACGATTTTTAAAAAATTACCCGATCTCTACGTTCGAGATATATAAAATCCACATTTCGTAGATTTTCAGACCCCTAAACCCATTTGGGATAAAATGCGATATTCTAACGCGATTTACGTTTCTTGGTCGATATCTCGATCACTTTTTGAGCTAGAAAAAAAAAAACAATAAAAAAATCAAATTGTATGGGTTTTCGAGTGCTACAAACGTAACGAACTCATAAAATGTTTGCCGCCAATTTCGAATTTACAAGACGATTTAAAAAATTTTAAATGATTTTTTACAAATCTAAAAATAACACTAGTCTGTTTAAAATATATTATGTATATCTTCACTCAAAACATACTCTTAGATATTTCCTAGACTTTTAAAAGATGTTTTAAAATAAAATTTTATTTTAGGTGTTGTATTAAATATATTATTTAACAAAATAACTTTTATCGCATTATAATATCGCTTTTTAATGATTATGTTTTTATGATATCTATATTTTAGTTAGGTTTTTTTTATAACTCTATCTATGTATGATATCGGATATTAGATAATTATGAATTTTTAAGGTGGAACATACTTAAAAAAAATAAAAACGTTGAAATCCCAATTTTTCGCTTCTAGTGCTTTTTAGGTCAACTTTACAATAAAACTAATAGCACCATCATATTTTACATGAAAAAATGCATCGAAAACATGTATCAAACTTCTACAATGATGATATAATGATGCAGATGCTATAAGTTAGTTTTGTAGTGCGTGAAACCCCCGACAATTTGGTGTTCTTATTATTTTTTTCCTAGCTCAAAAAGTGACCGAGATATCGACCGAGAACCATAAATTGCGTCAGAGGGTCGCATTTTAACCCAAGTGAGTCTAGGGAAGACATTTTTATACATGCCGAACATAGTGACCGAGTCATTTTTTCAAAATCGTTCAAGTAAAAATCGCCCATCTTATTTGGCTAGGTACTTTAATTAAACTTTGTTTATCTTTTTAAAGAATTATAATGAGTATACTTTGAATATAATGTCAATCGAGTATTTATAAAGTTTACTAAGTAAATAAACATTAATTGATGTAAGATTAAATAGTTGAGATTGTATTATCGAACTTTAATTTAATGTAAAATTTTATAAAAGTAGGTATAATTGTTGAATACAAATGTGAAGGTTGCGGTTAAAAATGAACAATTTAAATTCAAATTTGTTAAAATTTTTGCAAATGAATGAAAACTAATAGAATTACATTTATGTATGTATGTCCTGACACTACAGTAAAAAACCTATCGCAGGACATGAGGTATGAACGAAGTTCCTTTCGCTGTTTAAGAAATATTAATTATGAATTATATTTAGATTCTATGTTGGCCCGCTCACCTGTTTAATATAAACATGAACTTCGTTTATCTGTATTGTGCTCGCGTAGCATTTGATACAAATATTTTGACTAAAGAGCGCATAAGAGAGGGGGAAGCTAGAGTGAGTTCGTGAGACAATGCTAGTACGAATACTGCGAATGGGGATTGGAGAGAGTAGAAGCGACAAGCTATCGGCAATCTTTCATTCTCCATCCATTCTCATAACGCATTTCGATCTTAAATTCCAATCTCGTTTCATTTTTTCAGACTGACTTCTTTCGCCAACTCGCGATAAGGAACTCCGTTTCAATAAAAGAATTCGCTTACAAAAAGTAATAGCGAACAAAATGTTATTGATATTTATATGATTATTTTTTAAATATTCCAGTATAAATAGATAAATGAAAAATATAAAGGACAATTAATTTTGTTTAAATTAACATACCTGAAACATTCATGCAAAGTTATTTTAAAATATATAATTTTTGTTTTAAATAGAACTTTGTTAAATACAATTGATTTAATAGTTTTGCGCAATTATCATGTAAGAATTATAAGAATTTTGAGTTGTAATATGGTATGCAAATATTTCTCAAAATGAATTTGAATAATTACTGTTATTAATTATTTTTTTACATGTGTATTTTAGTTACTTAATACTATTATGAGAAATGTAATAAAGCATCTAAGAAAAACAATTAGAAAAACGAAGAGAATATCAACGTAAGTTTATCAAAGAAAGAAACGAGATCGATATCCGCAATATCTTCTGATCAGTTAAAAATCTTTTCAACTAAATATGATCATTCTTATAGTAGAGAAAATAAAATTATTATAGAAAATATTATTAATCTATTTGTCATTTTAATGACAATAATCTGAATTATTTGACAAATTATTCTGAAAAAGTATATTAAATTTCTTTAGATTTCCATCATGAACAACCATACAATTTTTAAAATATTGATATACAATCAAAATATACAATCAAATAATATGGATAATATTAATAACTAATTTTTCATAGATTTTACAGCAAGCACGCGCACTTGTTTTAGCAGACAGAGCTGTAAAAAATATTATAAATAGTTTAGAAAATATTGTAAATAGTTTAAAAGGTATTTAGATAACGAAACGAAAATCATAGATACTCAATTATATACTCACGAGAACAGCTTTCGACAAGAACAAAGAAACAAAAAAAAACACTTTGCCATACTGTTTCTTCTAGATTTTTATATTGATTTTTTTCCTTACAACAAGGTTTATCAAAACTGCGAATTTAGCATTATCACTTTAGACATCAGATTTATTCTTAGCTCTCCCTATTTTCTATCTATTAAGCAAATTTTCATTCGTCACGTCACTCTTATGTTTCTTTTCAAATACTCTTTTTTTTGTTGGATTTAAAAGTGCGTCTCTATTTTCTGCCTGACAATTAATGTCCCATAAATGAATGTTAAACTTATATTTAATTATTCCACAACAAGAAAAGCTAATCCTACTTGAAAATTAATATACTTGAATGGGAACTTCAACCAGATAACAATTTTAACTCCATAAATAATAAGATCTTTGGAAAATATATAGTCATATTATCTATTGTCCGAACAATTTCAATTTGAACATAAATTGATAGATTATATTGATAGATTAAATGATAGATAGATTATGGTATAAATTAAACGTTATGATAATTAGAATGAACCAAAAAAGTAATATCGCATTTGATTCCATGTAGAAAGTATTTACAAGAAAGAGTATAACTATTTTATTGACTTAGAATTATTCAACATTCAATGTATAACTGGGTTTATTTAAAATAAGTTGTAAATTACCTGTCACGAAATTTTAAGGTGATTTTAAATTTTCAGTTAAGATGACAAGGGAAATGTTATAAAAATATACGCAAGTAACAAAAATAAATAATTATTTATGAGATTTGGCAATTTTAAGATAATGCATAATAAATTATACAAATAATATGCTTTTCTCTAAATTTACATAAGTTTTAATTTTTCAATTTATTAAAGTATTCCATGTGCTAGTTTAAAACTTTTGATAATTTTGTAAGTTTTATTTATTAAATATTCATGCAAGTTAGAACATAAACGATAAAACAACCGATTATACTAATCAAAAAGAACATTTTCAATTACATTAGGTCTGTTCTTCATAAATAAATTACATGACTCGATGTACGTTGTTTTAGTTTTTTTTAGAATTCGAAAGTTTAAGTTGATATTAAAGAAAATTTACAAAAAGAATGTGAGATTGAAAGATGTATATGTAGTAACGGACCTTGCTCAATTCCCTGTTTAATTTTGTAACATCATTCTATCTCATTTTCTCTATCTTTTTAGCTGTCTGTATTTCGTATTTGAGACTAAAACATTCAAATATTTTTTCTGCATAGGATTTGTCTACTGATTATTCTTTTGATGAACACAACACTGAAAATAATAATTTAGAGGAAGAAAAGATATTTTACAGAGAATGGGAAAATCGAAATATTGAATAATCAGATGAAGATGATTCATTTAAAACACTAACAACTATTTTAAAAGGGATGTAAATTTGACGTTAAAAATTAATATAAAGCTGATTTTTTTATCAGCAGGTTTGAAATGTATCAGTGAATATGAACTATGTCAAACTGTAATGGATTTTAACAGACTAAATATTTTGTAAATAAAATTGTCAACGCTGATTAATAATGTCTAATATTATTCTACGCAACCCAACGTAAATTTTAATAGTTATATTGGTGAATTCACCATTACCGAGTATCAAATTTTATTTAATATTTGTAGTGGATTGGTAAATTTGAAAAGTCCTTATTATAGCAGTTTTTTTTACACTATTTAATTTTGAAAATGACTAGAAACTTAATTTTACAAAATTTAGAGCTCATTAATAGCGTAATTGATGAGATGGAACACTGATCTTCGAAATTTTGAAATTTTCTAAATGATTATAATAATTATTAGTGAGTTACCATACCAAATAAGAACTAGCAAACTAGTGGCTTATGTTACCTGCTTTGTTTGTTTTCGACCTTTTATCAACAAGATGAATGAATTATTTAACAATAGTGTACAATACAAAGTGAATAATGAAGTTCAACAAATAAAAATGCATACTCTCTAATGCGATAGCTAATGTATATGAAACATAGTCGGCTTTGAATTTATACGTAGTCCTTCTTTATCAAAACAATTATTTTATTTATAATTAAAACTGCCGCTTTATTTTGCAGTAGCATGAAATAGATTAGGGATTATTGAATTGATTTATTGGTTTGTTTGGTTGGTCGGTTGGTGAGTTGGCTTGTTGAAAATTGCGAATTAACAAGCCAATGTATACAATGGCAAGAAATGTAATATTAACGCATGCTTAAGGATTCGCATAAGAAAAATATACTATTATATTGATAACCACCAAGGAATTAACTTACTCTAAGAAAAATAAGCCTAAACCACCTAAACATTATGAATAAAATAAATTTTATTATATCAAAGCCGAAGAAAGGAATATTTACATAATTTATATACATATATCATAAAGAAATATCTACATATGAGAGGATACATTCAGCAAATAAGATTTCTTGGTTACATTATAACAGGTTCAAACATATGCGTTTCTCATTGAAAAATCTTCTACTGAATTATTAGCTGAGCTAAATTAAGATAATTGTTTATGTTTTTTTTGAGTTTCAAGTTTGTAATTTGATATTTTAGAATATCCTTTGCAAATTTATTTGGATGATTTCCTAATTTTGTTTTGTAGTTCTAATAGTATGTGGTTATTTTTTATTTGACTATATGAATATCTGGATCCTTATTAATTAGGTAATTGGATACAAGCCAAGTTACATCCGCTATATTTCTTAAAAAAGTGAACCGGAATTCTTTCGGAATTCCTATGTTTCAATTGGAAGACAAATTACATTTTTCTTAATTTAAGATTAAGTTGTATTCTGTTTGTCCAAATATGTTCTTTCCAGGTCTGTCGACGATCAAGTTGAATTTTTTAAATTTAATTATTAAATATTTTGATTTGCGTAATTGATTTGAAAAGATATTTCGCATAATTACTATGAGTAATAGCCTTCTCATTAAGAGTGATTGGTGGTATGTTTTCTTAATTGGAAAATCACTTGGTTATACTTTTCTTCATTGACTTTTATTCAGCAAGTTTCAAGTTATTTTCCAACTTTGTTTAAATAATTTTGTAGGTTGTATGGTGTTGATTTGGCGATAGAATGAGACGTAAGTAAAACTATATTATTTATATGTGCGCCTCTGGTGGATATTGTTGATATATTAGCTACGTACAGAATATAGAGAATTGGGCCCAAAACGCTTCTTTGTGGTACCCCTACCTTAATTAAAAAACTTGTGGTGATTACGTAATTGATTTGAAAATAGACGAATCTGTTTGTTAAATAAGATTTCAAAAGCTTAGACAAATTTTCGAGAAAGTGAGTTTTTATTTTGAATAAAAATCCTTGATGCAGACTTTCTCCAAGACTTGATGAGTGTTTAGAAATACAAATTGATGTTTTGGGAAGATGTTTATTCCTTCAATTATAGGATTCAGTCTTGAAAGTATAATTTTTTCAAAAATCGTTGAAAGAATTGGAGGGAAGTTGATGGGTCTATATGAAATAACTTCTTCTGAATTTTTCTTGGTTTGGAAATTAATATAATTGAACCGTTTTCCATTGTACAACAAAATGACAGAGTTGAATGCAAGTATTAACGATTATGAGAATACATCTTTTAAATTTTGTAAGTAATTCTCAGATCAAGAATAAATGTAAATATACATATACTCAGTTTCATAAAATGGTTACTAGATACCCCCAGATGACTTGATATTAGCATTGGAAAAACTGAATAAAATGATTATTTGAAACAGCATAAGTGAAAGTTATTATTTATGTTTTGACAGCCACAATAATTGAAAACTTGGTAGTAATTAGCAATTTGGATGACATTGAAAAATTTCTAAAAACAAACTTGAAAATGAAAATAATTATTCTATTGACATTATATATAGATGAAGCTGTTGACTATTATGGCGATCGCAAAGGATTGAAAATGGTTAAGTTGGGAGGTACGTACATATATATGTAAAACCATTTTACTTGTTTTTTATTAATACACAAACTCTATATAATGTTTAATGACATAAATTAGATAAAGTCTTGTAGTTAGTACAAAATTACAAAATTACATATAAGTGGGCGTATCACGCATGTACTAGTCCATTTTGAAAAAACTAACACAATTATTAATATATCAATAGATAATATTACCCAATTAAAAAATAAACAATTATACAGTGTGGGAGTGAATGAAGGACACAAATACACACAGTTCTTGAAATGTATGTACTAAAAAGTTAGTATAACATACTTAAAAGTTAAATATTTTCATTAAAATTGTTTGCTTTGAATCAAAATATTTCTTTCAGTTGAACTAGAATTAGAATCTAGAAATATATTTTAAAATCTAAAAGAGAAAATGTCCAAAGTAAAAATGTAATACTACAGAGATAGAATGTTATGAATTAGAAGACAATAAATGGAATAATCATTTTCTTGATGTTTTATCCATTAATGACATTACTAATAATCATACGGAAAATAAAATATGCATAATCCATTGTGGTTAATTAAATTAGCATCCTAATTAATAATATGATAGCAGTTGTCGTATGGAATTGAATGTAAACAGACGTGTATATAAAATTAGTCTGTATCATGTGAATTTTTTACACCGTCATCACGATAATAAAGTCTAATCCTATAAAAACTGCTTCTCATGAAGCATATATTAGTGATATCTTTATGACCTTAACAAAACAATCAAAATTTCAACCAAAAATAATCCCAACATTCTCACTTAAAAACTCCTGAATTACGAATTATGTTAAAATAACTGAAAAATCAATATGCTCAAAGTGAAATCGAAGTCTTATTATAGATTGGCTCAATAATCTTGATCTCACTGAATATATTTGTGCTGTAGATAACATTGTGAACCCTATAAATATAGTATTCGCATCTACAATCTTTAACAATCTTGTGTGTCTATATTTTATCAATAACAACTTAGCGGACAGCATTATGGATCAGCATCGATCATTTCAAATCGATCAACATGTAATATGACTATACTTAGCTGACTATTCAACAGACAAGCGAATTATTTTTTCCAAAGTGCATCCAAGCATATCCAATAGTGTACTAAAATATTTACCAGAACAACTCAAAGCATAACGAGCATCATCGGTATCTATCCTGGAGGCAGCTACAAAAAAAGATGTAACAATATGGCCAGTTTTCGCAGGTAAGTATATGTAAAACTGGATCAGATTTAAAAAATTCCGAATATTTTTAAAATTAACGATGACGAATGCAACTATTACTACCTAAAAATAGCCATACAAATACTCAAACTATACATATACCAACACCATTGATCAATAATAATCACTTCTCCTAAAATATAAACATGGATATCAAATACCCTTAGTTCTTTCCTTCTTCTATATCGCCGAACATAATAACACCGCATCTAAACATCAAACAAACTTAAATCCAGATAACAAACGAGGCCACTCGCAAATAGGTTTATCTAGAACCAACTCCCAGTGAACTTACAATAGAGTAACCAGGACAGTAGTTCAGGTAACAAATGAGAAACAACAAAAAGAACAAAGTAGATCAGATTATAAATACCGATGAAGATAGTCTGGATAAAATATTAAATTTCATAAAAGATCTTAATAATATCAACATCTTTCTAAATTATACACAGTTCAAGAAATTACTATAAAACGCTACAAAAAATCTAAAAAGCCTAATAAAAATCATAATGAATTAAAAACAAAATTTAAACACCTTTATGATATTTAGTAATTTACACATCTACCATAATGTAAGAGACAATAGTATTAAAAATCGTTACACTAGATTATTAGAATAAAAATATCATTTTAAGCAGAAGAAACAATATCTAAATCAAGAATCAGAATTGGACATACTGAAACTATTCAAAATCACCTCTTAAACAGAGGCCATCCCATAAAATGCAAGTTATGTGAATCATCTGATAATACCATTTTTGTCTTCCTCGAGTGCCTGAAATATCACAACAAACGCCTAAAATTTCAAATAAAACAAGACCTAAGTGAAATTTTAAAGATCGGAGAAAACTGTTTAAAAGTAATTCAATTACCGAAGAATCTTGGAATTAAGATTTAAATCATATACTACGTAACTTATATTTATCTATACATTCATATGTATATTTTTTATGACCAAAAAACTATACTATAATCTAAAAATTAAATTGTTAAATCAAAATATACCATTGAAAATTTATATTGTAATATTACTAATAGGCTCGCATTAATATCGATTAAATCATTTATCATATCATTTATTTCTTTGGAAAGCAGATATTTTTTTCAAAATGAAATGCATTCAAGTAAAATTAACTGGGCTTATTTATTATTTATTAAACGAAACTGAAAAAATAAATTTAATTTAAATGTACATGTTTATGTTTCTTAACGCAATAGGTCATCTTGATATTAGTGCAATAATAATTACAAAAATATTTTTTTATTTTTAACAGGTGCAATTACTTTATGTAAAACATAAATATAATTGTATCGATACCTAGTATCGATCAATATTTCTTAGTACAATGTGTATAAGTCGAGATTTAGACAGTGCGCTTTTGCACGAGAGGGGCCATAAAGTAATATCGAAACAAGGAATATTCCAAATTTAAATGCTTCTGAAATTTTAAGTTTCCGAATTTTTAAAGGTCCAAAATCTAAGTTTTCCGATAAATTGTTGCTCCGTAATAAATTATTCAGATGAACTTCGTTCAGATATTTTTCTTTTCCGAAATTTTATGGTTACCCATCTTGACCGCTAATGAATTCTCGTTTAAACTCGACTACTTAATATTTTTCTGTTGTAAACGAAGGGCAAGGCTTACTTGAAGTGGAATCTAGCTTATTTTTATATCGGTTAGATTCAACATTTTCAAATAAAAATATTGCATGACATAATATTGACCAATTTTTTTTCATTTTTAAGAATTCACTAAAATCGTTCACTATTAACCACTGTCAAACAACTACTGAATGTTGTAGTGTTACAAACATTTTCGAAGGTTGGTTTTTTCTGTCATAGTCATTCTTTTTAAACAACATCGTCATCTACGCCAGACGCCATACGCCAAGTACTTCTGGATAATTTAGACATAACATTGATTTTAATGATTTTTTTACATCAGCAAAAAATTAATATTTTCATTAAAATTATAGGATTATTTGGATGTGTAACTTATGAAATAGATAACTTATGAAATCCAGAATCACATAACTACTTAAACATTTATATATCTCTATTAGAAAAATATGATGGCAATTTAAAAAATTAGCTTTATTGATTTTTTCACTAATGATCACTATTATATCAACCTTTGAAAACGTTTCGTAATGTTACGTCATTCAGTATTTTTGATTATTCAATTACAATATCTCTTATTCTAATTAATATTTTTACGATTTTCAAAAAGCAGTTCATTTTTTGCAAAATAACAGTTAATCCCGTTGTTCAATGGTTTCTGAAACTTAATTAACAAAATTTTGTAACGGTATAAATAATAGAATTGTCCGCCATCACGCATTTTTGTGAATTGAATTGATGTGCGCTGAGAGGAACGAGCGCCGGCGATATATTGAAGAGAGTATATCGCTGACTGTTAAGTAGTCCCGCGAATCCGTGAAGTAATTTATGAGCTGAGTTTATTCCATGGCACGTTATTAAAAGTTTCTCATAAGAAAAATATCCATGTTTTGGTGTTTTATCCCATAGGTCTTCTTAGCCCAAAAAATAAATGTTAGATACTTTTAATCTTACATGTCTTTTCGAATCATATAACAACTGTTAAAAGGGATCAATTTTTTCAATAGGTCAGATCTCATTATAAATGAGTGTATTTAAATACCATTTAAAATGAGCCCCGGCACAATTAACTTCAAACTACCTCCCTGAGCTACGTTTCAACACAAATTTCTTCTTTTCGTCTCTAATGCTATATTTTTTTTTCTAAAATGTTAAAAGGTAACTGATTCTATTTATTATAATGTATTCTGACAGATCCAAAAGTTATAAATTCTACCATTGGTGGCGCTGAATGTAAACTATGCACATAACGAAGATACCCTCTCGGATGCGTAGAAATTAATTTTCGGCTTGAATTTGCGATAACGGGGAGTCAATATGCTAAAATTTATGACTTTGACGAAAAATAGATATTATTTATTTTACAAATAAAAAAAGTAGTTTACTTCAAAACGTTATAACTCAAACCAAATATCTTGAAATTAATCTATACATTGCAATTGTATATGGGAGAGGAAAAATTTTAAATTAGACGTCATCTGTCGCATAATTCTATCTCAATAAAAAATTTAAAAGTCCATTTATCTAAAACGCATAGAATCCGTATAATTCGAAAAAATGTGTAAAATTAAAAATATTCATTTTTTTTCTTGGTTCAGAAGGCCTGTGAAATACAATGTCAAGACACGGAAATTTTTGTTGAATACGTTCTATTCCTTTCCAGTCAATAATTGGGTGTAGCCTATCTGTTTGTGGTAAATGAATTTAACACCGGTCATTTTTTAATTAAAATTAAATATTTTAAGATGAGGCACACTTATTTACGTTGTTCGTATTTGATAATCCATGTGACATATGATATATGTTCAATAATAACACTGGCTAATTCGTGTTGGGTTTCTTTATCTACATTCCTTAAAAATAACGGCAAGCTACACTCGTTACATTACGTTTGACTCCATGTGACTCTATCAGTAAATCGGCACATTTTGATTACATTGTCATGTTTTATGCAATTATCTAATATAAAAACAATGTTTATAAAATATTAGACGTATTACACATATTTCTAAATACGTAACTATTTACATTGGATCGCGTAAGTAATACAATTCATATACAATGAATCGGTTTATAAATCTGTACTTAATGTTTACAAACTTGAAAACGTGTCACTCTTGCTACTGTTGCTGCTTTTGAATTCAATAGCTCTAACAACTTTTTTTTGCATATTTACCCTGTCTTTTACCAACGGCATGTTTCTAATTGTCCTATTTGGTTTTGGAGAACTAAAGTAGTATAGCTCTACGAAAATGATAAAAAATGCTATGTGGGAATTATAGTAACAATCTCAATTAGTCCGACGCTACCACGCCTCTAAAGATGCTAATTAACGGATATACTCATAATAATTTCTATCGTGTAAAAACAATTACGTTTTCATAAATAATGTTTTTTACATTACAAAATTTATGTGTTGATTTTTCGCTAATAATTGTAAGATTGGAAAAAATGCTAAAATATACACTCAATCGGATCATATACTCGGATGAAAGCTACTTTAACCGCGTAGAGAAGTTAAAAATATATGTAGAAGATGAGAATGAATAACTTACATACCAATCAATAGATTTTAGTTTACAGTTCTGTAATTTTTAACGGAATATAGGTTGGGAATTTCAGATTTTCGAAATGTTCGAAAATTGGTACTTAACTCGGTTATAGCCAAACTAAGTTGAATATTTTAGACATTTTCTGAGATTAAAAAAATTAATTATGAAAGATTATAATGAAGATTTCAGTATTGTATATTTAACATTACTAAAAAGAATAACAAAATAACTCAATAGAATTCGAAATATCGATTCGTTTATTATTTTTAAAACTTATATATATGAAAAAATTATATTTTCAGGCTCCAGGTTTTCTAACTTAGGAAGAGTGTGAAAAAGGATGAATTATCTTTTATCTTCGTTATAATATTAATGATAAAGAAAATGTTGGGTCCATAATAAGTCATTAAAGCGACTACGATTTTAATGTATTTTTCAGGTGTAAACTATGACAATGAACTTTATTTTGGCCTCGTGTATTAGTTTTTTAATTATGAAGAACCTATTTTGATCAAACTACTTTTCTACACATTTTTTTAGATAGTTTATTTATCGCGGTTTAATAAAGTATGTTCAATATCGATATAAATTGAATATAATCATATTTATTTCATTCACAAAACCATTGATTTTACTTTATTATTCTGTTTTCCAATCGAAGATTTAGAAAGTTTTTCTTGAACGTGGCTTTTCTCATATGACTGGTAAGGTTTTCATATTCAACAGATCAACAATAGTCTATTCATATTCGTATTACTTTCAGACAATCTTTTTCGTTAATATTGCTATATTCTGATGGAATTTTCCCTATGTTCATGGCATATTACTTCAAAACTTTCAGAAAAAAATCTAAATGCGATTGCATCATATGGACATTCAAAGACCTATTCACATTAATTTTTTGGAAAAGTTCTATTATTTCATCCATCAATAATATATAATTTTCTAATTTTTGTTTTCTTAAGAAGTTATTACTTTCAAGTTTTTAGATAATGCTTAAAAGTTTCTCTTTAAAATTAGCATACATTTTTTTAAGTCAAAACCAACAAAAACACTCTCTTTTAATTTTGTATCAGCAATTTGTTAGCAATTTTCTCTTGAAAATAAATATTTCTTACAAAATTATTTGATTAATTTATTAACGAGATTGTTCCCTAAACCGAAATTTATATTATGTGATATAACGAATCTAGACATGACCGTATATCCGTTCTGAATGAAGAGCGTCCAGCCGCCCATCAGACGTGGTTATTGAAGAAATCATTGAAAAGGCTTATAATATGATTCTTGATTCTTAGATGAATGTACGCAAATAGCAGAAGCCATAGACGTGTTGTACGGAATGGGAATTAACATTAAATTATATAAGTTAGGAATGATAAAGTTTTTAGCCCAATGAGCAAGATGGATACAGCTTTCGACTTAGAAGCAATGATAGGACCTTTCATAGTTATTGCATAGTTATCATTGATGAAATCTGGATCCATTACTATATACCAGAGATTAAACGTCAATCAGAACAGTGGATTTTGTCAGTCGAATCGTCTCCGAAGAAGGTCAAGATAATCTGATCGCCCGGAAAGGTCATGGCTCTCATTTTTTGGGATTCAAAGAAAATAATCTTAATGGACTTTCTGGAGAGGAGTATCGCAATTACGGAGAAATGCTATGATGCTTTATTGGACTGATTTGATGAAAAATTGACAGATTTACGGATCCATTTGGCAAAAAAAAACTGCTGTTTCATCACAATGCACCAACTCACTCATTCGGGATCGTCGTGGTCAAATTACATGAATTGTAATACGAATTACTGCCACATCCACTTTACTTACCTGACCTTGCTCTCTACGACTTTTTTCACCAATATGAAAACGTGGATCGTGGGAAAAAATCATCTCGATCAAGAAGGTAACCTTTGAGACAAGCTTGTTTTGAAGAATTTGACATAACATATTTTTAGATGGTTACAAAATATAGCCAGAACGTTCGGAAAAGTATATCTTCATAAAAGGAAATTAAGTTGAAAAATAAACAAAATTTTTTAGAAAAACTTACGTCTTTATTGAAAACATGGATACTTATTGATTCGGCCTCGCATTATCCTCACAACCAAATTCATTACAATCATTTTTATATTTACGTGGTTGAGATATTTTCAAATAATATATTCATAAATATAAAAGTTGAATATGAATTACCCACAAAAATAACCTTTGTCAAAATGCAATACAATATATATTAATCCATCTACAGTACAATATACTAGCTGAAAAATTTTGTCACATGAGATGTTGCTTACAGTGCGGCAACTGCCAGCCAGTGTCCACTAATACTCTGAGAGCAGATATTGTCGCATGAAGTTTAAAATAATGCTAATTAAAATTTAATATAAAATTTGAATCTTATTCTCGAAATCTCATATTGATCAAAAGATCATGTATTGTGTTATGTGTGCTCAAAAAATAATTTCAAATAACATTTATATATTTTTAATTAAGTAATTGAGATTTAATGCCAGTAGTCGATTTTTAATGAAATATTAAACTTTATTCATTAGATCAAGTAATCATATTGCACTAAAAGTTGTATATCATCAGAATAATGAAATCATATTCAATGTGCTCGAGAATTAAAAAATGTGTAAGAAATATCGCAATCTCAGGACAGCGGTCAAGAGCAAAGCTCAAAATTGACGATTATTTAATTTGCAAGAACGATGATTCAATAACAATACTAACACGCAAGTATATTTTTTCAAATTGTCTATAAACATGAATTGAATTAAGAGCGCCCAAATTGGTTTATGCTTGAGGTACACATCGCCACGTTTGTTTTGAGTTGGGAACACAGTCAAATACAAGAATAAATTTAAACTCCGAGATAAGTTAATATCAAGTATTTATTGCTTAATTATTTTTATTCTAAAATAAGGCGACTACTTTGAAGATTTCACATTAAAACTATAAATTTCAAACATGTGATTCATACAGGAAAAGTTCATTAAAAGACAGGTAAAACAGTCTTGAACGAAAGAGAAAATTATTTCTTTACAGTGTCGGAATATATGATTGTATTGATTGATATGTATTTAAATGAAGAATACATAGCAGAATTAACTTTCAATTAACTATAATATGATTCTTATTGCTAATTAATCCAGTCATTACGAAGATCTCGATATTAACATATATTACATTATAATATTTCGTAACTGTTGTTTTAAGAAAAAATTTGTTTCGTCTAAACCGTAGATTTTCATCTATTCGATGAAAATATTCCATTAAGTGATTAAGTTTATTACGTAGGTACTGAAGTAAACATTATACTACTTCAAATCAAATATATATCGAAGAAATTTTAATCTAATAAAGTTTAAGATGACTTTAGCAAAGTAAATCTTCCTATAAATGGACTAAAATACTATTTTCACATGACTTACAGTAGATCCTTCTATAATTACATTTATCACGACATATAATTTATTTATGTAGGAATATTTATTTAGAAAAATAACAGTTCTGAAATATTATAATGTAATACGTGTTAATTTCAATAGATGCTTCATGACTGGATCAATTCGTAATAACAATCACATTATAGTCAGTTGGTTGCAATATATTCTTCATTCGCATAAATATCATTCAATACAATCATACATGCCGGGAGTGTAATAAAATCATGTTGAATTTTGTAAAAACAACTTATTCACCTGTCTTTTGCTTTACTTTTTTTGATAGAATCACACGCTTGAAATCCGCAGTTCTATCTGAAAACAAAGAATCCACTGTGAACCCATCTCTTTAGTATAAAAATAATTAAACAATATATAATTGTGATTAACTAATCTTGCTGTTTAAATCGATAAAACTGCATGATCCTTATATTTTGTATTTTTGATCCTTATGGTAATACAAAACAAACGGGGCGATCTATATCTCAAACATGGACCACAAAATTTTCAAGACCTAATCTCGTCATGCTAGTAATGTTCAATCGGCTCCCTTGTACGGCATCCTCAACATGTACAGCTCTTGAAAAAAGTCTGATCATCTTGCAGGCATCTGAGCCTGAAGCAGTAATCGATGAAATTTTAGTACCACAAATACTGGGGTAAGCAATAAATAAGGTACTGGAAGGCTATTGAACGTTGAGGCTGACATCTGAAAATAACTGGTTTTACCGCATAAGGCTTCGATTATTGTTGTGTTATTTATTCATTTGTACATATGTGTGAAGTAGCGTAATTATATATTGGTATAAGTTATTGAGTTGAAGAGTTCTATGCATAGCCTCTTCGATGGGACAAGATACAGGGCCTACAAAGTTATCGGTACTGCGTATTATCTTTCTGGCATTGGTGTGCATGAGAATGAAAGCGTAAATGCTGATGTTAGATGCGGAATACAATTGTTTTATATGATCGATCTAATTTATTTATTTCTCATACAGGTGGTACTATAGCTTCGGTATCCCTTTGGTCTGGTAATGCTGCCAGCTGGAAATGATAAATTACAAGCATATTCTCATATTCGCTTTTTTCTTCATGAGGCATCAGTTCATATCGACAACAGAGGTGTGAAGAAAAAGTGACAGCAGACCAACGAAGGAGTGAGCGTTAAAAAAGAGAAAGAAACATATTAAGGACTTTAGGCGCGTGCGGATTACTTTGTTTCAGCTAATTGCCTAACGCGTTAATTTTTGGTTGATATACGTAGTCCAACAAGAAGAGACGGTAGAGAGTATGTAGAACGCCACTGCCCAGGTTAGTTAAGTGCTGTCAGTTAAGAGAACTAATCGAGCGTTCTACCAAGCACAATTACGGAGGTAACAAAGGAGCAGAACAGGAATTTGTACAAAGATAAACGGTGCCAAGAAATCTGACCGGATAAGCGTGCCCGCGTGATGTGTACGCACCGATATAGTCACATGGGTCAGAAAGAATATTGAGTTGTACATTGAATTTATACAGGTGAGAGTAATATGCTCGACTATGCCGTGGCATAATAACGTCAAATGTGTAATATATATTTGTTACCGTCGTGGCGTGCCCACACCAGCAAAATAAAGATGGAACAAATGAGAGTAATTGAAGAGCTTTCATATTCATTGTTGCAAATCATGTCTTGCACACATGCCTATAAATTCCAACTCCATGACGATGTTATGCTCTTTGAATTGCTCAATTAAATTATTGAATAATGAATGGTAGACTATCTACTATCGTAGTAAACTATCATACGAATGGTAGATAATGTGATCAGCTACCAAAATCCACTACCTTTGTTATACTATCTTGAGGGATATTTTCCACACTTCTTGAACTTTTTCCAACAAAATTGCTTTACTGGGACAATTTTCAATGTTTACTTTTAAGGTTAACTCTTGCCATAAAGTTTTTATGATATTCAAATGCAGAGATTGGCTCGATCTCTCTAAATTTGTATATTTTTGTTAAAGATGTTTTTCTTGCAAAAAACCTACTGAATGAATTATAATCGATGTTACAGATCATTATTCTGTTGAAGTATCTATCCTTATGACATATTTTGACGTGTATAAGACAGCATTATTTCTAATATAATATATCTATACAGACCAAAAAAATACTTCCTTCAACTAGGTTTAAAGTTGACATTTGATATCGTGAATTATTTCTAATATCTTTCGGATGTCGACCGTACCTTGTTGCATCATTCGCAAACAAAGGAATTGGAGTTAGTCTGAAAATAGCCCTTTCTTCCTATCTTGAACAGTCCAGCTCTGGTATTTTTTTAAATTCTAATCTAGCTTTCTAATTTTTTTATATTCTAACGCCTCCAAAAAGTCCCACTTCTGCCAACTTGCGTGAAATAGTGCTTTGACTAATATCAACCAATCTGTCACTTGTAATTTATGTGGAACGACAGCAGCATTTATTTTTACGTCTACAACGGCTTTTCTCTTCTTCACTTTATCGACATAACTGGTTGTTATGTTAAGTCTTCCATTAGAATGTCTATCTTTTTGATTATTTATATTTTTGAATTTATGATTTATGTTGCTTACTATAGATTTTGCTAGTCAATAATTTACCTGATTCGCATAAAAACTCTTACTTCGTTGTCATACGAAAAGATAATCATACTTGCTAAAATCATAATCATAGAAAAAAATCATATTTGCTTCTTATTAAAGTATAAAAATGATAATATAATAAAATATCCGAATGTCCATCATGAATGAGTAAATACATACAAGTTAGTCAATCAATAAAACTTAGTTTAACACAAAATTTTTCCAAAAAACAATTGCACCTTAACTTTTACTTTGATCAGTAAATAACAACGTACACTGGACGGAACTTAAATCGCGACCCGCGAAATTCAAAATTTAATTTCACCTTTGTCGATTGGGCATCACTGGCACGAATCGAGGTTACGTATACGAATTTTATTCGTGAGATGCATTGTTTTACGTTAAAAGATGAGCCCATGTCACAACTTGCATACAGTAGAAGAAGAGAAAAGAGAGAGAAGAACGAGGACGAGAGATGATTCGATGCGAATAAATAGCGAGAGTGAAGATGGAAATCTCTGTAGAAGTTAACTTTTTTCTCTCTTTTGCTTCCTTAATACATTTTGCTGACGCATAATTTTTTCTGGCTAGGTCTTACCTATCGAAGATGTGACAAAGAACTTCGCTTTAAAATTAGTAAAACAATTTCTATACATCCATAGTTAGTTAATCCATTAATGCACATAGCCAACCCATGAGACCGAGATCATCGGAACAAATATAAAAGAGAATATTAGCTCTAATTGTGCAAGAATATGGCAAAAATCCGAATTTCGCAATTTGTTTAAACAATCATTGTTGAAATACATTGTGAAAAATTCATATTTTGGAAATCTGACTGCGGAAATAGATTCTACGTCCAAAATTACTAATGAAATAACTATTAGTTACGTGATGGTTAAATTTTTCTACTAATAATAGCGTCATAAACAATTAGTAAAATGTCTTTTTCTTTAATAAAAAAAAAGAAATTTAGCCATATTCTTACATTAGGACTAATGTCTTCTTTTACATTAGTTCCAAAGTGCTGGGACCCGTGGCTTCGTCATGGTCATTAATAGGTTAATCTTAAAGGCAAAAATCGAGCTCGCCGTGCTTTACTATTATATATTTCTCTTCTATTGTTGCACGAGTACCTTTCGATTACTCTAGCACGTGGATGGATTTTGCTCAATAATTGTCCGCAATTTTTATCTATTTAAATTCGAGCTTTCATGTCACGGAGAATTCGTAATATTATTAATCTAATTTTTAAATCTGTTTTTAAAATCTGAGTAGGTACAACATCTGAACAAAAGTATCATACTCTATTTCAACATCTAACAAAAAAACTGACGTCGTGGCCTTGCCTATAGATCGAACTGTCTTCACCTTTTTTGAAACATATTTTCCCTTTCTGTCAATTTTGTTAACTGTTTATTCGTCTCTGTTAGAAAATGATGAACTCACGTTCCATTCACGAATATGAATCAACGTGAGAAGTATGTTTTATTGTATATATTTTCAGTCAGTATATGATTTACATTACTTTTTTTAATGCCTACCATACCTGCTAGCTTGACAATTTTAAGTTAATGGCTATCTGATAACATTTTGTACGTTTTTCACTATTTCTGACGTTGGCATACATTTTGGCATCTCATATGTCCTGATTTAAACTCTACCACTCAATATGTTACTGTTGTTAACGAAGCAGCAGACTTAACTAAGTGGAATCTAGCTCCATTTAAACGTCGCTATTTTATTTTTTTCGTTCCTTTTAATTTTTGTTGCTGGAAATCGTTTCACCGACACGAGCAATAGCTTTTTTTTAAAGTCTTCAATTTCTCTGCAACTTTTAGAAAATCGTATTTCGTCATTTTGAAAAATTTTTTAAAACTCAACAAATAAAAATTGTGAGATACAAACATACATGGTTTTATCTACCAATTATAATTAAATTCAGAATGCAATTAAAATTATATGCCAATACGATTATTTTTCTGTATTGAATGGTGTATATACCTATTTGCGAAAGATTTTAGTTTTATTGGTCGAGTAATTTTTGTCTATATTGAATAAATAACTGTGTTTAGAAAAATCATCATTTCTATCCGAAATGAAAAACCATCGATTTTCATACAATTTTTTTCAACATTCTTTTTCTAAATTTTATATTATTAGTAATGATAAAATTAGTTTGGAAAAATGTCGGTATCCAATTTTAAATTTCAGACATGTCCGAATAAATATTTCAAAAAATAGTTCATTCGCTTATCATAAAGTAAAACATAAAATAAAAACTTCGCGTCGGAATGAGCATGTGTACTTGAAACTTAAGAAAACTTAAAAAGATCATTAATTTCGACTATTCAAATTTAAGAAAAAAAGATCGCTGTTTTTAGTTAAAAAATATCAAAAAATTAATGTATAATCTAATTAAATAATATTAACAGATTAGTTTATAAAAATATTAAAACTGACTTTCTAAAACATAGCATTGAGTAGGATAACTATCGAAAAAAATACTACTACTTGTCAAGTAAAATATAATTAATGATGCATTTTGGATTTTCTTCGATTTTATGAAAATGAACAACGCCTTAATAGAACATGTCTTATTAACAGACGATTGTTTTTAACGATATTATAATCTGACTTTTAAACTCAAAGGGTTATATTTCTTGATTTTGTAGTGGAACCATTGACTTTTATGAGCTTCCTTATGAATCATATTGCAAATTACATATTTGGTTGAATATTGATCGTATATAACATGTAAGATATAACATACATACATGCACGCATATGTACGCGCGCACACACAGACACATACTTTTAAAAGATAAATATCAACAAGAAACAGAGCAGCTTAGGGAAATTGCTGCAGGCAGTGATCCAGAAGAACGAGTAGTGAGGCAGTGAAAATGAAATATAGTGAATAATAGTCGCTGGACTGGACACATTAAGTCGTACTAGATTTTTAGTAAATAGAAGGCAGTTAGTAAATAGAAAATTAGTTCTTATTACATTTCACCTGACCCAGTTGTTGACCAGGCACGGTTATTTCCACAATTATCGATTTATAACCGATTTCTATTCCATAATAATGACGAGAGGAATGGACGTCCTGTTTTCTACTGTTTTTGTTTCGGAAAAGATTGAAAAAGGTTCTGGTTACATGGAGAAGTCCAAAGTGAAGGAGTAATTCACAATATCCTCACAGGAAGGATGGTATGCGGTGATCATTGACACTAGTTTCATGATTGAGCATATAAATTTCATCTGAAGAGAATAAGAAAGAAAGAAGTAAAAGAAACAAACGAAGAAACATCGTGGTAATCTGACAGATAAAGTTGACTAAGAGAACTTTCCAATCTCCCTTCGAATAATAAAAATACACGCATACACAAGAGAAAAATTATAATCTCCATGCCAGATTAGTATAGGGTCTTTTTGACCTTATTAGGTCAGAGTAAAAGTTTTCCAAGATCAAACTGAGAAAAACGGTTCTTACAGGTAAAAAACACCACTCATATCTGTTTTTTTGTTTGAATTTAAATCTAGAATCAATTGGACTTCATCAAGTTACACCATTCCAAAGGTTCTCGTGCGATCAAAAGAAACTTAATTTCCATCTCAGATTTTGATAGAAAAAACGATTTTATATACAAATATTATTTTTGATTTTTCATATGATTTTTTATGAGGATTGATTTTTCTTTTCTATATATATATATATATATATATATATATATATATATATATATATATATATATATATATAGTATTATACATAAAGAATATGTACCCAAAATATCATCATATCTTTTGGAAAATAAAAAACAAAAATAACCACCTGAGACACAGTTAACCCTTTCTTATCTAATATCCGTATTAAAGTGCAGATTATAATATTAATATAAAAATAGCTATAAAGAGTAACACTATAATAAATGCTGTAGATGAAATAAAAAAGGTTGAGTATATCCGAATACAATGTAATCTTCGATTGGGAACATTGATTGTACAAAAACAGCGTAGAGCAAGACTCATCAGCAATAAATGGCAAGGCAAAAAGGAGGCAATTGCCAAAATCTGAAGGAGAAAGACATATAATCACTAGGCAAAATTAAGAGGCTCAATCGTCTTGCTGGAGCAGGGCTTGGCATCGTCAAGCTGTTTAGGTGGCTTGTTTTCATGCTGTTCCTTCTGCTGACGCCAACTCTGAACCCAGAGTTCATCTTTAGCTTTTTTTTCTTCAAGACTCTTCATTGCAGCCGATTGCCATTGTTCAATGTTAGCAGTAGTTTTATCGGTCCGTTGCACGTGCTCGTAGCCCTGCATCCAATACTCCTGGATTTCGCTCCTAGTAACTGAAGTACGCGTAGGCTTTTTAGGCTGCTGAGTAGCTTCTTTAGACGAAACAGTAGATCCACGCGACGGCCGTGATGGCTTATCCATCTGAATTAGTAGTTTACGAGGTGGTTGGACCGATTTTTTCTTGCTCTCATCGGTACTGATGCTTGTCTTTGTCTGGCTTATACTCATGCTCTGAGCATCCATCTCACGACGCCGACGTTGCCTGCGTCGTTCCATCTCCTGGCCATTGCTTTCAATTTTTGCCTGTTTTTGCATATGGGGATCCTCCAATTCTTCCTCTAAATGGATTGAGCCTATACAGTGTTCATGTGTTGAGGCCCAATGATCCTTATTGCGTGCTCGGCTTCCATTACCATTATGACTGGAACCAACGCTACTACGACACTTTTTCGAATTCTTAACCATCCACGTAGGCGGCTGTTTAGAACGGACTTCATCTTTCAGGGTCACCTATAAACCAATGACATATTGCCAATGACAAGTAACAGGAGTAAGGGTAAGGAGAATACTCACCCCAGATGAGGAACTATCGACAGGCTTGTAGAGCTGCTGCCTAGGATCATCCTCGCCGTGTGGAATGCGACATGCGAAAATTTGACGCCCGTGCAACCATGATAATAAAAGTGAGAAAAGAACACAGGAAAACCCAAGACCCGCGGTCGCCGTCAGCTGAGAACGCGTTCTCCGGGGCACCCAACCCTGGCCATGGTACTCGAATACTGCCAACAGTACCAGGGTACTGCTCGTCAAATACGCCACGCCAACCAGAGTAAACATCCAGGCATTCTGTCAATAAAATAACAGACTCATTTACTTATCTTTTTTCAATCTTGTGATACCAAATTCAACTATTTTCTCCATTCGACTTTTATTATTCATTTAGGATCGATAAATCGTGAGAAATGTATTCCTATGCGAACACTTTGGAATTGATTCAAAAATAGCATTAAACCAGGATTACTTGTTATTCTTAAGGATATAGTCAATTAAAAATAGTTGATTTGGACCCAAAACGATTATTAGAAATGGAATTTCAAATGAAAAAGAAGTCGTTTTATTAATTTTCAGCTCATAACGTGCAGTAGATATAATATAAACTAGAAAAATCAAGTTTTTAGCACATTTTGCAACCAGGTTTGGAAATGAATGAATGTATACACACCGTTTCTATTAATATATATGTAATATACCTGCGCATACTAAAAATTGTTAAAATTTGTGAAAAAGGCTAAGTTTAAATAACCAAAGAAAAAAATGAAACGGAGGTGAAACGAGTGGCCTGTTCACTATTTGTCGAAGAACTTAACATACTGAAAAACTCAATTGATCTCAAAAGTTCGTCTTTAAATGTAAAGGAAAAGTAAAGACACATTCTCTATTTTTTTACACTGTTCAGGTAGCGGGCAGTTTTCTGTTAATTATTGCGGAGATACAAGAAAGGAGTTAATAAATGACCCCAGAGAAATTTAAAAATTTCCTCGGGCCCTATGTTGAAAATTATAATGGTTATATTTGAATAATCCCAAGTACGAACAAAATGAATCTTTGTTAACAGAATTATGCCAAAAAATATAATAATTACATGTTTTCCTTAGCCTTGGTTTTAGCTAAAATACTCATAGTCCCTTAATTTTAAATACAGATCTTCCAATGACTAATGACAAATAGATGAAAATCGCTATTTCGTATATACTGACTTAAAATTAACGACTGAAATATGAAAGTATATAATTCCTCAAGAGAAATCGAATAAACGTATTTATAACTAGCCAGAAGTAATAATTGAAGCTGTCTAAATATAAAAAATCATAAAAATGGTATATTCCGTATTCGTTGGCTTAACGTGTAAGGATATGTGTATATATATATATCAATTTATTTAATTTATAATACATATTTTTATAATACTTAACACTTAAGAGGAATCGAATAATCTATGTATGTCCAAAATTTTTGTTAATTAATGTGTTAATCCTGAAAATTGAAAAATAAAAAAAACAGAATATTTGGATGAAAAATAAATTTTCTAACGCTGTTATAGGTTAGAAAAATAATAGAACAAGTAGCTTTTTGTTTGAAAATTGTTTAGGGAGTAGAAATAAAAGATCGTTAAAAAATATTGAGTTGAACTACCGACAAAATATTTGAAGAAAGCATTGATAACTAGATTATGATGATGATTTTATAATGATTGATGAGAAAACCTCTTTTTCTATTCTGACTGTGGCCGTAATATTCAATTTTGAAAACGCCTAGGAATGAAAACCACATTCAATAATCGGAAATACCCTTTCTGTGTTAACTATATACAAACTCTAGATGAAAAAAATTAAACAAAATAATGAGAGATAGAAACTTGCTTGGTACAAACTCAAATCTGTTTTGATGAGCTCTATCCATACATTCTGTAAAATTATTTGTATACATTCTTCCGACTGTGATGGAGCTTAAAGGCTTTGTGTCATAAGAGTTTGCAAATAATATAATCTGCAGATTGTCAAGAATATATTAAAATATTGTTATACGAATAGATATATTTATTTATTGCACATGTATCAACGCAAAGTTGTGAGTGTGTATATATATCTGTATATGTATGTATGTATTGTAATGCGTTGAATTTCACTCCTTAGCTTTCTTTTCGTACATTGCTATTATATAAATATATATATATATATATTAATGTATCCGTTATTTCCAAAATTAAAAAATTCTAAAAGTGCCTATTAAATTTCAAAAATATTCAATTTGGAAATATTATCCACAATAATTTTACTTACTCTAATTTGTAGAAATAACTTTTTGTCCATTTAGTGTAGATCACAATTTGCAAAACATTTAAAAAGAGATAGCGTTTATCGCAGTTTATGATCTAAATCTTGGAAAAGTTCTTTTTGCACCACAGCAATCAAAAGTTCGTAAAATGAATGTAACCTTTTTATAAACCCTTTCAGGATGTCTTCAAGACGAACATCGTCGTTTGAAAATTACATGAAATCTTGTTAATGAAGAAAACTTTTCATTGTAAAAAATCTGGTAAATTCTCTACGATTCATAAGATCTATATAAACTAAATTTATTTTAGTACTATCAAAGGCCTTCAATTTAAGCCCCAAATAAAGACTCTTAGGTGCTTTTGGAGCCGAGTAATGAATTTGTTTTAAATGTTAAAATTTCAAGTATACAAATGGTGAATCGTAATTACGTTTTTCTTATTTTGTCTGCGTATATCTCGATTTTTATGAATCCAAGGAAAATTGTACACACTTAAAATTAAAGGTAATTATTATGGCTTCACAATGAGATACGCAGAATCCTTTTCTGACTGTTTATAAAAAAGTTATAACTATTTAAAGTTGTAGGTTTTAGACAAAAGCTATGTACGTATTTATTTATAGCCATTTTGCACATCATCACTTTCAAAATTTGGGAAAAAGATAATCGTTCTGTTTCTGCGTTTCAAGACAAGAATTTTAAGCCCTCATAGGTAGTATTTCATTAATTTGTTGTTAAATAAGAGCGATTTTATCCTACGACAGAACACGTCAAAAAATCGTGTTCTGTCGGTATTCTTTCAAAAATTTTGTTCGCTCTAATATATTTATAATATATTTTCTATGTATAAATATCATATGTATTATAGCTACGGTAGCTAGGTAAATGTAAGGGCGCACGGGATCGAAGTTACGCGTATTAACCGCTCGTTTTCTAATTGGCCAAAAGACCGGGGCAGCGAGAGAAAGAGAGTGAGAAAAGGAGTCACTTGTTCTTACATAATAATTAGCAGACTACCTCCAAGCCATCAATTCGCGTTGTTATCCCACTATACTTATTCTCTTTTTTCATTTTGCTTTATAGTGTTGATGATGGAGTTGACCCTTTTCGAATGATTGATTTATTTTTCACTCATGCGAGAGTATGACTGTGAATGATCACAGCGAAATTGCACCTAGGCCTTACTTCTGCGACCAAACGGACTTTCTCGAGTTCATCAATAAGGGCTCAACTCTCACGCCACACTGCATGTAATTTCACTATTCATTTATGTATTCTTTTATTGTGCTCTAAATAATTTTGGAATTAACAATTTGGATTGAAACATTAACATTCCACATTAGAAAAGAGTTAATTATTTACTCATTGGAATTAGAAAAGCTGTGAAAGAGAAAACGTTGTTTTACTTTTATTCTTATCATTCAACAGATCTACACAAAGTTTGACACGAAAAAATATGTAGTAAAATAAAAAGGTTCAATTCTATAAAACTCTTTTTATCTTTGAAATAATTTTTACACATAAGATAACGGGAAGTTTCATAAGTTAGTGATTTTTTTAATACAAATTTTTATTTCGGAAAATAAGCGTTTCATGTTTCTACATAATCGCCTTTTAGCTTAATATATTTAGTCCATTGTGTTTGCAAATTTGTATTTCTTCAAGATAATAGCTTTTCTGAAGTTTCTCAAAATAAACGTTTATTTCGATGATGACCTCTACATGACTTGTTTAACACAAACAATTTACCGGCTTTACGTTACTTTTATAGAACAGTACTTTTTTCTTCGCCAAATGCGGTCATTTTTAAGTCAATATCCAAATCTATCCAAAAGCTCTGAATAATATTTGTCGATTATCGTTTTGCGCTTTTTATGGTAATCGATGTGAATGATACCTCGTAAATCCTAGAAAACTGTGGCCATGTTCTTATTAGTTAACAAACCCACGAGTGTCTTCTTTGGTATACCTTCATCGAGAGAGATCCACTGCTCTATTTTTTCTTTATTACCGCAGTGGCAGGTTATACTGTAATAGATGTTGATGATTGTGCACGATATACTTAGAATACTGTCATAAGTATTTCAATAAGATTTATATGAACAAACAATAACAAGATTATCGTAACAGTTTTAATAATTGTTATAATAAAACAAATTATTACAACAATTATGTTTTCGTAGAAAGTTTTTATTTCTTCTTTGTCTGTGGGTATCTGAAGGTCATTTAAAATAATTTTATTTGTTATGAACCATGGAATCCTTCTAATATGTTTATGTTCGAATTTAAAAACAGCAAAAATTGAATGCTATAAGGTCAGATTAGTTTAAATATAGCTTTATAAAGTATAAATTTATTTTCAATGATAAGTTGCGAATTTTCTGCGAGCAAGTTCATTTTTCTTTATTACGGTAGTTGATTGCGCTTCGTGAGTTAGTTATTTTGTGAAGTATTTTTGTTGATTAGCATGACAGATGGGTAGTAATCTTTTCGTAGCATATAGATTGGATACATTTATTTACTTTCGTTTCTTTTAATTCACCTTGCGCTGAACTATCTTTAAATTTTCTGTGTAATTATGGCTCTGAAACCCAATATTTTACTGTTGTCAACGAAGTAACAGACTTAGCTAAAGTGTCATTTTTTCCATTTTTACGAATTTACTGAATGTACCCTATTGACAGCTCACAAACAAATATTCAACAACACACCGTCGACAAACTTTATACTTGAGTTTTAGAAGGTTCTACTTTCTATCGTACTCATTCTTTTCAAACAACAATTATCATCTATAAGTCAGATCGGGCACTTCTGAGGTTATCCTCGTATTGATGTCTTCATCAACTGAAAATGCTTGAAATTCTAAATTTCTCTGCATAATACTATTTGTATTCCATATAATGATTTCTAATTACTTCATTTTTGTACGTTACTTATAAGTACAGTTTGTAAGTTAAGCATTGTGTAGATTCTAATTTATAATTTCCATAATTTCGATTTTATTACCGTTTGCATTGTTACTGTATATTAGTTAAGATTGTGTGAATATTTGTTTTGATTACGTTGCCTCATTGTGATTTTTTTATTTGAAGATTAATTAGACATAGGAAAAATTTAACCTAATTCTGTTACTGTTTAATATTAAGTTAGATTAACGTTTAATACAGGTTAATTGGTTTGATTTTATTGTGTTATATCTTTTCTCTTAATACTAAAAAAATTCTTACTACATTTTTTTACAGATTAGATAACCTTTGTAACTTGCCGTGTGATTTCCTTGCTAATAAGTACATATTACATCTTTTACTTTATCCAAAATTGAGTATTCTTTTATTAAATGATTTCCTACGTATTTAACACATACCAGATCTTTGAAACAATGATTTTTCGTATGTCCATATTATTGACATTAATGAATGTATCTTTTTCACGTTCGGTGATTTCACAGTAGTCGGTTTACTTTGTAGTTATCTTGACTATTATATTTGTGCTATATCTTAATAATGAATAATGAAAAAGGTATTTTTGTGACCCGCTGTTGAAATTGTGTATGCTTACGTTATGCCCATGTTCTTTTATAGTCCTTTTTGATTCACCAACATTAATTAATGGATATATGTCTCTCAATATTATTTTTTATCCTTTATCATATTGTGGTTTATACGTATAGAATTGTATCTCCCTTTTCTTGAGTGTGTTGGCAGTCGGAAGATACTTTCCGGAGTTGCTTAGTTGTATTTTTGGTTCAATACTTTGATAGTATAACGATCCGTGGCTATTTTATTTAGAACTTCAAATGGGCGAATATTTTTAAAATTTTTGACGAAGATCCGTGGATATTCAACGTTTATGGACTCTTCTTTGCTTGTGCCATCATGATCTTTGTCTATTTCAACATGGAGGAATTTAAATATCTTGTTTGTAGTTATAACTGATTCTTAACCAATGGTCCAATGTTAATGTCCTACGATGTCTTCAGAAAATGTGCGTTTGACATTTACCACCCAGTTGATTCCACTTTACTAGGGAATTTTGAGGCAAAGTAGGCAAGATGCCCATTGTTATATTGGCATTAGTAACCAATATATTGGTTTTTATTTATTTTCTGTTTGTTTCGCTGTATACTTTCCTTTTTAAAACACAAACACGAAAAAAATATTGTATAATTTCCCGCTGTTTAATTATTTTACTAAACTATACATCTTGCTCTCATGAATTTTATATTATTGTTACTAACACACATATTAATGATGTATTTTTCTTTGCTTGTATGTATTCTTCCTTTTATTATATAACACAAAAGATCAATTACTAAATGTATTCAAATATAGATTGTAAGTAAAGAATGGAAATTAAACAAAAATGTTCTAACGATGATAAGAGTAAAGAATAAATTTATCTTACCACTCGTGCCCAATTAAAGGGGAAGAAGTAAACCACGTGTGAGATGTCCAAAAACAGAAGTAATGTCGTTATCAGCAGGCAAAAAACCGCAACAAATATCATGAAGCGGAGTCTGCCTACTAGTGGTAGCATGAAAAGACTGACCTTTGCAGTCCCTGAGCTACATAATGTTGCCAAACATGCTGCTGACGATAGCTGTTAAAGATAAAATTAATTAATATCGGGTGTAAATATATGATAAATATAGAAAGTTGAGTTTATACAAGTAAGAGTAATCTAACAAGTCCAGTCGCGGTCTTTAGGTGACCCTGGATGTCGCAATAGAAAATTAAATGACTAGAGCGCGGCCAAGCCATTGCATTTGCAGAAGATCCGTGTCTATAGTCACCGTGACCACAATTCTCATGATAGTTCGCATGTGAGTCCCAGGAGTGAACCGTCGAATGTATCCCTGGGGAATCCAGTTCCGAAGATTGAGAGCTGATGAGCCCTCCTGCTCTGCTTCCTGCTAAAATGTTATTGATGATGTTATTAATATCCTTTTTCCGCCATCAGTGTTGAATAAAATATTCTAATTCGATTATTTCATTTATGGGTATACTGAGAATAATATCAACAAATGTGCTTTTATTACAACATCTTATGTTACTGTTTATGAACCTATTATGAGTGATATACACTGTATTATTCATAGTATATTTAAGATTTTTATATGTTGTTGAATATATATATGTAGCATAATATATTTCACACTACTCAGTAAAAACAATAAATAATCAACTAGAATTTTAAAAACAAACGCATAATACACATGTTTTAGCACCTAGTGATAGAATATGTGATTTATGTATCCTAAATAAAAAATATAAAAAATTGTGTACTAATCATAGTCGAGAAAATAGCAAGTTAATCCTTTGCAGCACGTTGGTATCTCTCAGAGACCAGCTATTTTCGTATGGATCACAGAATAATACGAAATTAAAATCTATGCTTAAATGTTGTAACATTTTTAATAATTTGTTAATATTCATAAACAAAGTCTAAAAAGGAGCTTGTTTTGTAAAAAAAATGCATGATAATCCATTCACTACTAATTTTGAGCCAAATATCCCCGATAACGTACAATTGCCATTATAAATCTTTTTATGTCTTTTTCCTGAAGATATGTTGGATTTATTAGTTTATCAAACAAATAAATACATACAAGAAATATCGAAGGAAGAGCTATTGATGACATAAGAGGAGTTATTGATTTTTTTAGGAATTAATATTCTGATGGGAATAAAAAATTGCCTTCCTATTGTGATTATTGGTCGAGTAACATAAAATTGATTCTCCTGAAAAATGTATGCCGCAAAGGGTTAAAATAGTACATAGAAATGGACATCCAGTTTTATTTCAGATAGATTTTAGTTATGAATATTTTTCACATAAAAATAATAACATTTTCATTTTTATTTGTATAGTTATTTGGTATCAATAGTATCGATATCATAAAAATAAACGTGAAAGAGAATATACAATGATAGATCAATAAGTAAATGTGTCTAAAAATAGATAGCGTTACTAAGAAGAGTAGGCATTACGACCGTACACTGTCATTTTTCAAACGACCTCGTAATAAATGTCAATGTAATTCATAAGTTTTAATTTGACAAACATTTATATTAAACAGGTTTACATTTTCTATACAATGAGAAAAAAATATGACGATCCTTAATTCGCTTTTTATTTTAGGACAGTCAAACGGATGAAGAAATAAAAGAAAAGTTAGATGCTGTCTATGAAAATGCTTAACCATTAATGACAACCATGATATATTGATTCATAGATTTTAAACATTCATACGTTTTACGATGAAGAGCACTAAGGCCGTCCAATAGACGTGGTTACTGAAGAAATTGTTGAAAAGAACCATAACACGATTTTTGCTAATCGCCGAAAGAAAGTACGCAAGTAACTTAAGCTTGGTAACGCATATCGTATGAAAATGTAATCAACATTTAACACGATAAGTTAGGAATAACAAAGCTGTTAGCCCGATAAGTGCCGCTATTGCTTTCTTTGGATAATAAGCGAATACAACGTTCAACTTCGAAGCAGTGCTAGAACCTTTCTAAGTGAAATACGCAGGAGTTATTGCATAGTTATCGTTGATGAAACCTAGATCTATTACTATATACCAGAGACCAAGCGACAATTAAAACAGTGGATTTTTACAGAATCTTTGCTCCGAAAAAGGTTTAGACAATCACATCGGCCAGAAGAGTCCTGACTGCGATTTTATGGATTCAAAGGAAATAATCTTAATGGAATTTCTGGAGAAGGGTATCATGATCACGGAGAAATACTACAGTACTTTATTGAACCAATTCGATGATAAATTGAAAGAAATACGGTACCATTTGGAAAAAGCTGTTGTTTCATCGTAACAACGCACCAATTCACTCATCCGGATCGTCGTAGTCAAATTGTATGGATTATAATTAGGAATTCTTGCTTTAACCACAGTACTCAACTTACTTGGCTTTTTACGATTCTTTTCTTTTGCTCAACATGAACACACGACTTACGGGAATTCAGTTCAAACGAGGGGCTTATCATTGAGACAAAAGCTTATATTTGCAGAGATTGACAAATCATATTGTTTAGAGGGTTTAAAAAATGGTCAAAAGATTGGGAAAAGTGTACTAAAAGAAAATTATTTTGAAAAAATGTTTTTGATACAAATTTGTGACTTCTTAGAAAAGTCAGATATTTACTGGTCTGCCCTCGTAGAGTGGGGAAAGGAGACAATACTGTTATCTTAATGTAATTATACTAAAATATTAACCTACATTGATACAAATGCACAAGCGACATATGTATGCGTTAACTATTCTTACAATTTCACCCATTAAAATACTATTTTTTAAATATTAATTATTTACAATTACATTTAGCAAATGATTTATGTTAATAACATATAATTAACAAATAAAATACGAGCTGAAACGTATATATTTCTTATTGGAAATTTAAGTACTGAATTAATAAGTATGTTCAATTAAGTTAAGGTAATGATTTGTATTTTTTGAGTATTGCGTTTCTAATTTGCTTACGTCGAGAAGAGTTTCAATAAAAAGGGAGAAAGATTCTTCATTAACAATATGGTTTGGAGAGCAGTATACAGAAGGTAGCTTGAAGTTTTAGAGTCTGGTAACGATTATTAATATAGTCAGTTATTTTTAATTTTATGGTTCCTATGTCCGCTTTGTTTCCGGATGATTAATTAGATATTGTAGGGATGAAAGCATGGAAACAACACTTAAAAAGCAATAAATATAGATACTTATTTTTTATAATATATCGGATAATTTGGAATTTTAAGGTTTTCGTTGTTTGTGAAATAAGTTTCTGAAATAAAATTATATCAATGTCTTCTTGGGTTAGAAAGTTTGTGAGTTCCAGTTATCTTTGACTCAAACCGTTAGCTTTCTATATTAAAATCTTTAAATAATTATTCATTTTACTATTTTTTTTATAAGAGTTCTGAGTAAATTATGCATAATATCCCTTCTTGACATAAGTTTTCAGATTATGTTTTCTGGTTTGTTAATGGAGTGATATTCGTACACGTTGACTTGAGGTTGTTGTATGATTTCTTCTGTCTCTTGTCTTTTTTCATTATTCAGTGTGTTGTTGGCTACAGCTTCAACATAGGAGATATTTGGATTTACTTCTGTGTTATGGTATTTATTAACTTGAATTAATGGTGTAGTCATTTTTCATTTGATAATTATCTTTTTGCGCAATTTTAAATATAATTTTTGATGTAATTGTTTTCGTGATGGACATCCCTTATAACTCGTTGAATGGTTCTCGAACAGTTCCAGATCACTTGTTCTGTGGTGTTTTGCGTATTTAACTCATACAGAAGTTTTATTACAGTAATTTTTAGTACGACAAATTCCTGACTAATTAATAATTGTGTTATTTCACGCTTCTTACGTAATGGTTTGATTATTACTACTAGATTTAATAGTCTGTTTATATTTTGTAAAAAATTATTTTGTTATTTGGACTCACATTTATTTTAACTATATAAAAAGGCACTAACTATATAAAAGATAGGTTACTTTTATTGTTACGCATATTGTGTATGTTTATGACATTGTGGTTTACATTTTCTATTTTATTCCACAGGTCATTAATATCCACCGAGCAATGAACTCTACGTAATATAATTTTGAATCCTATACTTGTTTTCGTTAATATGTATAGAATCAATTTTTCATTTTTTGAGTTCGTCAATTAGGTAGGAAAATTATTTTTCGGATGACCATGGTTGGATTTTCACTTCGTTGTTGCTTAGAATTTTTAAAGTATAATTTTTATTAGTGATTAAATCTAGCGCCTTTTTTAAAAGTTGAATGTTTTCTATTTCGCTCACGAATATTATTTTCTAAAAAAGAATATGATTACAAAGATAATTTTATTTCTTTTTGTTAATTCTCTATTATTGCATTCTATTGCTACTCCCTGGATTTGGGTTATTGATAGCGGATCAAATATATTGCTTATTTTATTACCGGGTTACTGAGGCAGTTTTCCAGAATATGTAAATGGCGCTTCTTCTTGCCCACACTATTCGAGTTTGGGCTAGCTAAATTTCTTTACTTACTCTTATTACTGACAAAATTCTAGTTTTAGTAAACTTACTGGTCAATATTTATTCAATAATGCGTTCGTTCTACTCAAACATTAGAGCTGTACTGAAAAATTGATATGGTAATGATATTTTTGGAATTACTAACATGCATTGTTTGTTTTATTCGCCAAACGAATCATTAATAACAAATTATATCATTTCGTAGTTCGTGCGTTCTTTTATTCTGCAAAAGCTCCTCAATATCATTACGACTGGCTGTCCCTGCAAGCCTTGTTGTCGGATAACCTTTGAATCGATCAACGTAATCGTTGAACCCGTGTCTAATAACGCGCACGTCGCTATTTCTTCTTTCAGCTGTATATCTGAGCGGTCTGGTTCATTGCGTCGTATTCGATTTCGTTAGTCATTTTGTCTTGATGCATCGTAGTTGTCGTTTTGATGCATTTTTTCTAAAGGAAAGCTATGGAGTATGATAATGTGTTCGGCATACATCATATACGTTACCTTCTTTACGCTGATGCTTCACATGACCTAAACACTACTAATCACAAACCCATGTTTTTCGCTAAAAACTAGCTACATTTAATGCTTTCTTATTTAAACCCATGAAAATGTGCTAAGTCGCGATCTATTCGACGGTAATGTACGAATTTCGCATTGCGAACTCCCTGTCATCATATGTATTTATCACCTTCTGGCTCAATATTGCATTTCACTAAGTTTTTCTTTGGTTTCTTCAATGCAATCGCAGACACATATCTGCTATTTAATGATTTGACGTGTAATAATTTCATTCGGATAAGTAGGTTAAGGATTCAATAAGCTTGAGTGAATTATCTGTTGTTATTAACAAAGTTTCAATTAAGTCATTTAGTTACGCGTGTCGCCTTTTAATGTTTCTTTTTATCAACTGATAATTCAACGATACGAAAAATTAGACCTCGAATCAATATAGGTTTTATTTTAAATGTATCCATTGCAAGGGGGTATTCGGAAAATTTTTGCTTACATTGGTTTCCATTCTTTCACTAATTAAACACGTTATCTCGATAAAGATTTCTCCGTCGTACAAGTGATTTTTCTAGAGTCTCTATTTTGTTATGCTTCTTCCCATCAGGTAGAATTAAAACGCAGCTTCAATCAGCTGAGCACCTTTATCACCGTTACAGTTTTAACTTACACTTAACACTTTATCTGTTCAAATTTCGTTCCGTCCCACCATGGTATCAGTTGTTACGAACGAGGTAAGTAGAAATTGATGATACTGCAGTTTTTATTTTTTTCCAACAGATGTGAACACAACAAGCGTTTATTAATACATGCATCTAAATCTTTTGAATCTAGATTATTTGAAAATTTCAACATAACGTGCGTAACATAGTAAGTCTACAAGATTCACATAATAAATTCATTATAGTATTGGAAGATACTCCTACTTTTTCTCTGATAATAAATTCTGAAGATCGAGGAGTTGTCTTGTATGGAACTATCTCCACTTGAACCTCCTATTCCTTTTCACTCTTTCCGATTCTTGTTACTCATTAGCGGTGACAAATGTAAAATTAGCAGCGATTAATGGATTGATAGGAACCATTCCTAATGGACCTATCTCATATCTTTCAATTATTGGAATACCGTAATGACCCAATAGAAGTATGTCGATTGCTTCGGGTGATAAAAAACGTTAATGCCGTGCGCTCTGAGAGTGAGCTTTGGGTGTCTCTCGTATTATAGCTGAATGATGATGAGAAATGAGATTTGCTTTTTTATCAAGTCAAAATCACACATTTTCATCAAGACAACCGATGTTCTCGTCTAGTGTAGAGGATTGTGATTGTGATTTACAATACAGATCTTTCGATACCATTTGTCTTTTTAGTAGCATTCTTTTTTTGTATTCTCACCGCATATGTCCGAGTGCAAACGAGCCGTCGGGAACATTGAAAAAGTGGTACGTGTTATCATTATCATATCATTTAAAACTTTTCTGTGTCAAATGCTCTATCTCAACTGTTAAGTTGAACGTTATCCAAATATTTTGTGTTTGAACGTAGTCCTCGTCATTAATTCCTGAATTATTCAGACTTCTGTAAAAGTCTTACTTTAGAGAGTTATCTCCTTGAGTTTCTGCAGAAATTATACATAGTCGTACGGAAATACACCCTTCCCTTTAACAATGCGATCTACTGCAGTGTGTACCCATAGTCTTTTTAAAAATAACATTCCAGGATGTCTTGTCTCTCCAAGTACTATGAAAATTTGTCCAGAATTTTCTTAAATCGAAAAGATACAAAAATTTATGTCAACGTCTTCGATATAATTCACAAAACATGTATTTATCCTTCGTTTGAGGAATAAACCACACACAACCAGGAAATTACATTGTAAACAATACGGGTATCGCTCTCAATTCTTAAAAGGAAACGTTTTAATGATTATGAATAAGGCCGCAATACTTTCCAATAAAAAGGCAATGATTGCAAACTTTAATATCTTCATTGTTATTATTGGAAGACTTTTTGAAAATAATCTGAAAGATCTCATCTGATAAATTAGGTGCCACTCAAATGCTGCAATAAATTTGCATAATACTCACTGATAATCGTTTTTCCTGTCAGAAGATAATCAATAAAAACTATTCCACGCGAATCATAAAAACTAATGTCGTGATCTTGCCTGCAGATGGAACTGTATTCTACTTCTTCAGAGCCGATTTCTCTCCTTTAGTCCATTATTTTGACAGTTCTTCATCTTGGGTATAAAATAACGAACTCACGTTTCGTCCATGGATAAGAATCGATGTAAAAACTCTGCTTTATTGCTGTGAAACTTCGCCAAACACTCGACTGAAACATTCTCGTGGCGCTGCTTTTATTCCATTGTGAATAATTACGGCACCCATCTTACCCAAAGTGTTTTTATGCTCAAATTTTTTGTTTGCCAACGATATACAGCACTTGTTAAAATCCATACCACGTCTTCTAGCTCGCCCACTTTCAGAAGACGGTCATCCAAAACCATTTTATGGATTTTTCAAACATTTTTGGCATTGTCACCTCATTTGGTCGACCATTGCGATTTTCATCTTGGTAACTCATATGTCCTCATTTAAACACAACTACTTACTAGTTTACTATAGAAACGTAGTAACAGAGTTACTCAAGGTGGAATCTACCTAACATAACAATTACAAATTTTTTCCATTTTTACGAATTTACTAGAAGCGTTCACTATTGACGGCTACAAACCCAATACTGAAAAACATAGCTCCGTGGAACATTAAACTTGAGCTTTATAAGAGTGGTATTTTCTATCATAGTTATTCATTGCAAACAACATTGATTGTATATAAGTTAAATCGAGTATTTCTGGCCCTACCCCAAGCCACTCGAAATCAGCATATACGATGTATGGCATTCATCTATTATATTACCAAATTACAAAAATGGATCCTTTTCGCTAGGGAGCAAAATTTTAAACACATTTTAATTTGTTGTAATGTAAAATCGCTTTTCTTGTTTTCGTTAATATGTATAGAATTTAGTTTTTCATTTTTTGAGTTCGTCGATTAGGTAGAAAAATTATTTTTCGGATAACCATGGTTGGATTTTCACTTCGTTGTTGCTTAGAATTTTTAAAGTATAATTGTTATTAATGATTAAATCTAGCGCTTCCTTTAAAAGTTGAATTTTTTCTATTTCACTCACGAATATTATTTCTAAAAAGGAATATGATTACAAAGATGATTTTATTTCTTTTTGTTAATTTTCTAGTATTGGATTCTGTTGTTACTTCTTGGATTTGGGTTATTTGTGTTTAGTTTTTAAATTTATAATTTAATTTTTTTTAACTAAAACAAGTATGATTGTCTCTTTGAGTTTCTGCAGAAATTATACATCGTCGTACGGAAATACACCCTTTCTCTTTAATAGTGCGATTCTCTTATCTTTAATTTTAATATTTAAAATTCCAAATTTAGATAGTACCTATTTATCGTAACTAATAAAGTTAATGAAGCAGCATCATCTTCGTATTTTGCGTAATGGTAATGTAATATGTTTATTACATTAGCATTATATAAATACTTTACATCGATATTTATGTTCGCTTTGAAAAGTTACTTGATTGAATTGCCAACTCAATACCATCACAACAGTTTCAACTTCAGGGATGAACCGTATAACACACGAGAAAAAACTGTGTACGTAACCTCCATTTATGCCAATAATGCCCAGTCGATAGAGGTGAAATTCAGTTTTGAATTTCCCGGGTCGTGATTTAAATTCTGTCCAATATATATCGATATTCAAAATAAAATGTAAATTCTATATAAATATTCTGTTTACTAAAAAATAATATAAATAAAGGAAACCACGTAACACATTGAAAAAACAAAAGGAAACAAAATCACCAGTAATTTTCCTAAGCAGCATGGCAAACATCATTTACTTAAATGTACTAACCCAAACTATTTCAAAGTAAGCTCTTGTATGGATCTAACCTCAAACATTCCATAATGACAATTCAAGTCCACTGACCCATAATAATATTTAGCGCATGAATAATAAAAAAGGATATCTTCACCAGTCACTATGCATAGAAATATTACAAAGTAATCAAGTGGAACATCTTCAAAATCACCGACATGTCGATTAAACTGGAAAGAATATATATGGAGCTTGATGAAAAAAATTATTTTAAACTAAGGAAATTATATTTATTAATAAGAAACAAATCATAACTATCGCTAGTAATCTTGGAAAGATATCAAATTAAAGTATTTAGGTACCTGGTAGATTTACCGTGATTTGTGTACGATATAATTAAACAAGATTTTGATCAACCAATAAAGAGAAAATAATATTTTAACTACAAAAAATACAAATCAACTTGCAAACGACATTCTGAGGAAGTATATCAAAAAGTCATGATTAAAAATCGCAACTACTACTTTTAATAATAAGCGTATGTATGCTTACTATTTTAAGCTAGTTTCCATATTAATTTAATTCCTTTCTTTGAAAAATTCGCTCATACAATCCTTTAATGGTACTGATCTGCCGAAAAAATGAACACAAGGTAACAAACGAAAAATTAATTTTTAATGACATTTTTGTTGAAATCATGTATAAATCACAAAACTTCATACAAAATACGAAACTATCGATACTCTCTTAATTTTTCGTCCTCGAACTAGTCAAATATATGTTCATCAATTAAGAGAGTAATTAGAAAGGAACATCAGTTAATAATAAATGTGAAATGCATTTTTAGTACACTTAAATCACTAGAAATAACACGCAAAGACAGTTAGAAGAAAACGCCTTTTTCACATTTTGATTTAATTGTGTACATTTATAACTATTACATTGATCAAAGGGTTTGCTAAGTTTCTCATTAATCCTCTTGAATAAATATGTTGACTTGATTGTTTCAGCTAAATAAGATACGATTACATGTTACAGAAACAAATAAATTTCAATTCGTAATTATTAAAAAACATACAGCCCCAAAGCAACGTTTGTTGCAATTTATTAAACAAGACTTCCTTCTCAGGAACACTTATAATTAAAATACGTTTGTTTAAACACTATGTTTCTTTTTTTATCTTCTAATATTTATGATGCAAAAAAAAAGTTTCATTACATTAATTGTAAGATCTACAAATATAAAATAAAAGGTCTTATTTAAACAAAATTATACTGACCATAATAATAGCCATAGAACTTTTCAAAACGTTTAAAAGGTACACACATAATACGAAATAATGATTCGATGAATAATTTTCAACTTAAATAATCTTTTTTTAAAATTTACGTGGAAGACTATACCCCTTCCCATGTCCCCATTATTAATTGCAATTGCCGTTGAAAATAATAATAAATAAGGCAAAATTATGCAATTCGCTATGTTTAATTTGTATTTCTAGTTTACATTTAGAAAAACCAGCGCTTCAACGTAAATATTTTTGAAACTTGAAAAGAAAGGCTAAAAAGTATTATATGCAAGTAGAAGAAAAATTTTTAATAAGTATATAAATGAATGTATTTAATCTAACACAAACATACCAATTTCAAAGTCCTGAATATCTTCAGGCCGCGAATAAGCGGCCAGTGGAGGCTCCAGGTCGCGAATCTCCTCGAGGAGGAGAACCTCTATCTCGTCGGCTGCGTACAAATCGGAGACCGAGCGAAGATGCCGGGTCTCACTCATTACTTAAATACCGACAATCAGCTGCTATCTTTCTGACGCCTCAAGCAACGTTTGGCGTAGTTTCCTATTTTCATTTGTTTCATCATTTGGTAGCAGTTTTTGCATTGAAACTTGTTATTTCGTCAACTTATCTCCACTCACCTATGAGTAAATTTTAAACTATAGTTAAACAAAAATTATCTAATAGGATCATTTAATATAATAGATTTATGTTAAAAACATGGTTAACTATCAAGGCAAAAAGTGTCCGCTGAACATTTCTTTTACTTTCATAAAATTTTTGACAATTAATTATAGTAACATATTTCTAGTTTAATATTTAACTATCAATGTTAAATTAATGTAATGTATTTTTTATATTCTTTCAAAAATGAATAAGAAATGTTTTTTATATTTAAATTTTTAAGTATCTTTAAATAAGGCATCATTAGAGAGCAAACATAACATTTTGTGATAATATCCCCATGTTAATATGACCTATCTCGCTCCCCAAACGTGCAAAAATTTCCATGCGTAGTGGACTAAAAAAGATAACCTTTTATTATTTTTACTTTTAAATTTTATATGAATTTAAACCATTTTTCACTATTGCTTTCGCTAGACAAGAATTTTTACATACCGACTTGCATGAAAGATTTTACCTTTCTTAAAAGGTGTGTTAGAGAAAAGGGGAAAATGTAGCTATAAAACTAACTTTTTACAGGCTAGAGCACTAAGAATTAGCGGTACTTTGAATATTTTTAACGTAGCCTATATAAATATTTAGAGGATAAAATCGCCCAGTTTACTTGATCTATTAACATATAAACTTTGTAAGAAAAAAAACGCCCTAGAATTCAAGTACCGGCTCAATAATATTAAATAAAAAATTTTTTAAATTAACAATAAGAATACATGGACCTATCTTGAGCTGACGAACGATGTATAATAATGTCAACGCCAAAGTATCTTGATCAATAAAACTCAAACTACCCTGAGTCTGCTTCTGCTCAAAGGAAAGGTCCAAAATATAATTGCGCTGAATTTTGTAGAAAACAATGATCTCTAAATTTTTATATGCAGCTAAGTGGGCACAATGATGAGTATAGGTACTGACATACCTATACAAGTTATGACTGGGCTATGCTGGTAGCGAAGAAGAAGAAGAAAAGAAAGCATCACAGAAGATGGAAAAGATTATAATCAGTGGGAATGATAAAAACTATAGATCAACTGTAGTTATTATTCTGTAGTTGAAATAACCTCATCGAGACAGTATAACAATTAGGTTGCTGGTTCATATATGAACATCTTTAATGGGTGAAGGCAGCGCCTAACTTAAAAGTGGTACGAAAAAGAATGACGAGAATTAAATATACAAGGGCAGACGATCCTTCTTAGTTCAGAAAAAGTGACATGGAAATTACAGAATGGCAAACGCTGGCTCACTCTCCAAGATTCAGCTAAAGATCAATTGCTAATCCCCGGTTATTGAACAAACCTTATAGATATGGACGAAATCATTACTGTGGAAGTCACAGCGAAAGTAATTGTTCCAAAACTCGTAGCCTCAGGAACCATAAAAATTAGGAAATCCTACAGTGAAACTCAGAAGACCAACGTTCTACTCATAGCAATAGGAATACAAAAGTTTGACGTTAAAATATTAATTACTTAAAAAGTTATAAATAATTTTTAAAAAATTGTTTAAATCCAATAACTTGAAAACAATCAATCGAATCTTCATAAGTTTTTTTTTCAAAATAGGTGGGAAAAATTGTACTTTGAAAGTATGTACTTATAACAACAATGAATTTATTAGATATATATAGATGAATAAATAAGTTAACAAAATTATAAATATTTAAAATAAGTTTTTATAATTTTCGTTGAAAGTTTTATGTGAAAAATTTGAGTTGTAATCGGTTCCTTGGCCAATTTAGTATAATAATTCATAATACAAGTTTTTAATGTTTATATACATACAGTAGAACCCCGTACACTGCCCGTTCTTAGGAGTAGTTGTTCTCGCATACTGCATGCTGCGTGCTCTTTGGCGACAGCCAATTAGAACATAGCGCCAGGTACGCAGATAGTCGCATGCCGCAGGGCCCTTTAAGGGCTTAAATGAAACTTGAAGAGAAATTAACAGTAACTTATGGCTAAATATAATATAGCACAGTACGACACTGTACAGCTAAACGAGCCAAGTAAACAAGCGTCGGCGTACGTCTCTGCGCATAATTCAGTGTACGGGGTTAGCCTACATCCAATGTGCGGGATTCTACTGTACATATATATTATAACGGGGATTTGGCTGGCGTCAACCGTTCCCCGTATAAATAAAAAAGAGAATGGGAAAAGTGATATCATCGCCTGCGTGTATATCATTGCCATAGACGTGGAGAGTTTATCGAGGGTAGGACGGACCCATGGTTAGTGCTTAGTACCGATGGCGGGCGCGGCACATCTCTCTCTTTCTCCCGAGCTTACGTAGATCTCGTAAGAGACTATCGGACACAAGAATATATAAGTGTACAAGTACAAATAAAGTGATGGCATATAAATATATAAATGTATATAAACATTAGTAAGGTAAAAAAGAGACAGACATAACAAGTGAAGGTCTGACTCGTTATAATATATATCTTACTCAACCATTATAAATATATAGTAAGGTATAGGATTTCTCTTCTTTTAGGAAAGAAAATGCTTGAAAACGGGAGGTTTGGGGCTTCATACAGAGATCTCATGACTCTCAAAGGCATGGAAGAGTATTTAATCCCCTTACAGGTAGGATAGGGCTCGATAATTGTGCTGGTTCCTTTCATTCTCAAGCGCTTATATTCCATAAGAAGAGAAGAAAAGAGAAGAAAGAAAACAATGACACTAATATTTGAATTTATGGACTATAAGTCGAAAAGAAAAGAACCTAGCTAGGCAAGACTGTCCCCGCGATATAATGCTTATTAGCGATTCTTTCAGTAGTAAATTCATTCGAATAAGTTCTTGTGGATGAGAGCTCCAAAATTCTGCTGAAACGTGTCAGACAAGGTCTGCAGGTAGTGCTTTTTAGTACCACTTCGGAAAAAAATATTTACACTATAAACATGGTCTAATCAGTAGATTAATATATTCAATTCTAATCTTTCGGCGCGCATCCATAGCGATGATGGCAAATGATGTTAGCGATTCTTTAGTCGAGGACCGGCTAACGTTATAGATTATATTCTAATGTTCATACTCCTCTGTCCATCTATTTTCACATCTTTCTCAAATTCTTTGTTGAATTCAATTTCGATAACTATCCGTGATCTTCCTTTTGCTTACCTTACTGTTCGGTATTAGCTCCATCTCGTTCATAGATACGCTTGCTGCCTCCCTCTCTCTCCTTTGCTTTCTTCGATTGCTGGACACATTGCTCACAATACGTTCTCGAAATATTCCCATATGCTAACAAATAAGATTTCAAGAAAACTTATAAAAATATTATTGCAAATGTTTCGATGATAGTTTAAATTTGGGTTTCATAAAATCTTTCGCGAAAAGTTCTTAAAATGTTACTCGGTACTAATGAGATAAATTTCAACAAACTTTTCCTAACTGTTATTTGAAACCTATGTAAGAACTATAGAAAGATGTTTTTCAAATATTGGCTATAACCTTTTGCAGCAACGTTACTAAATGATTTTGGACTTGTTTGAATACACAGATTATAATTTCAAAAACCAATTATGGTTAACTAATACTAACCAATTTTGCTCTTTTATAATTTCAAAAACCAATATATGGTAGAAATTAAATTTCAATTTCAATTATACTCTTCTTAATTACATTTTTTAAATATTTTTATTATTTGTCAATGAAAAATATCTTTAAATATTGCTCTTTTATCCTCCATTTTTATTTTAATAGACTGGATGATTCATTGAAAAATAGCAAGAATTTATTAATGGGGTGAGTTATCTACTTCATAATTAAAAGCGAGTAATGAAGATGGAATATGATATTTAAGCATTTGTGGCTTTCGATTCTGACGTATTTAAGATACATTCTTAACATATTGTTTACAATTTTTCCTTAGATTTCATAAATTGTATTTTAGAAATATTATTTCATTAATCGTACATTATTTGTAAATAGTTGTAAATATATTTTAGGGAACATTTCTTGAAAATGTTTTGGAAATGTTTTAAAAACATTTCTAATTATGATAATATGACAAATTCAAGAACATTTATGTAATCTGTATGATAAGTTTCAGGAAGCTTACCAAAAATATTTCATGTAATCTTTTGGGCCGTTATCAACGCTTAAATTACCATATTTCAGAAATATTTTATAAAATAATCTTGAAAAGTTTTGCAAAACTTACCCGAAATATTTTGTGATATCTTTCGGTAAGGTTTTTGTTGCAGACATTCTCATATTTCAAATACTTTTTTTAATATTTCAGAAATATTTCACGAGAGGTTGGGAATATTTGGAATTATTCTATAAATATATGATGCCCTATAGGTAAACTGAATAATAATTTCAAATTTTCTTTTATACGCAATGAAAATCATAATTAAAATTTAGGGAATTGGATTTGAAGTAGACTGATCGAATACAGAATAGTTTTTTGTACACAATTTTTGTACTAAATTAGGAAATTTTGTAAACCATTCAAAATTGTAATAGGTTAAGATTCAATTCTGTTGTTTTATTTTATTAATTAATTACGAAATTTTACATATTTTTTATGGTTTAGATATTGGATCTAAATTTTTCGGAATGATACATTTCAATAAATTGTAAATAAAAAATATTAATCGACTCGGCAAATTCACTCTTTCATTCAATAAAAAAACTCAAAATTCCTATTGTTCTTCAAGGAAACACTATTATAACACAGGTAGTAGCGTTTTTAAATATAATTGAAAAAATTTGATATTTATTATTAATTTAAAATATTACATTTCTATTACTCTATAATTAATTTATATGTGAAAAGTTAATGGATCTAACCGTATTTATCTTTGTAATAAAAAAATCCTCATATTGTAAGATAAATAAAAAAATGTATATTTCATAAAATCGTTTAGTATCAGTTTCTTTACGAAATTAACCCTATCATTCAAAAAGATTCTTACGGCAACCAAGATTACCCCGCTATCTTCTATGGCTACTTTTATTTAACGTAGCTGTAAAATAGAACTCGTAACGAGACAAACGATATTCCGAACAGTAACAGCAGTTAACGATATTATAGAATAAAATGCAACAATTTTTCGTAAATGATTATATCTTATATGTGGTTGGTTAGGATTAGGTTAATTTTCTACAAGTACGTACCTTAGTTAACCTACTTAATTATAAATTAATGTAAAACGAAAAAATAAAATAACTACTTTATCATAAAATAATCATTACAGATAATCGAAATATTACATAGTGGAATAGATTATAACCTTAAAAATTTCAACTATACAGGTTTTCTATTTTCATCTTTTTCGGAAATACTTTGATGTTGATAAAGTGAGGATAAGAGTTATACATTATAGTAATGTAATACAAATTTTACTCATTTATAATAATTGTTTAATACAGTGGAAAGCTCAATACTATTGGTTGAATTGAGCTCTATCAAAAGTAGTATTAAATCATTCAATAATTCAATATTCCCTTAGTGAATAAGATATTTACATGCAAATTGAAAACATAAAACATATGAATTACTTTGAAAACATGCAACACATCATTCCAAATCTTGCCCAGCACGTAGATGTCACGATAAATGCAAGATAAGACATGCATTTTATTGAATTTTAAAATAGAAATACGTTTCTATCTAATACAGAAAATAATTATTTACTTTAGAACGTTTCTCTTTCTTCAGTGATGAATATTCTTAATGTCATTTTAGTAATTACTCTAATTAATCTTCCAATAGCTATTTTACAGTCATTCAAGCATGTCAGCTATGCAACAATATAAAATCGCCATTTTTCATTTCTGTTCAGTTCCAGAAAATATAAACATAACCTAGATAAGAAATTACGTAGACGCCACAGTCAGCACTAATCTGGGGTAGCGAGTGAAAACTATATATAGGGAAAGAGTGTATGCGCGGAAGCAGAGAAGGGTGTATTGGCGAATATAGCTTTAATTATCAATATCTCTCATCAACATAGTCAGCATAAAGCCTATAAATATATATATATATATATATATATATATATATATATATATATATATATATATATATATATTAAAATGCGTTCAACCCTATTTTGTTTTGTTTATGTTTGACAACTTGGACTATAATTTATTTTAATTTATATTTTTCTATTTACAACCACTTATTACGATAAAAATAGGTTATTTTTAAATATAATTACCGATTACAAGCAAAAAACATTGGAATTTTCTGACTGATTGATTTAATAAATCGATCAGAATTAATTAAGTACTAATCATTAATTCTGATTTATATTATGCTACAAAATCATTGAAAATAGATTCACATAGTAGCATATAATATTGAAAAAAAATTTAAAGGAATAAATTTCATGTACAAACTGCATTCATCTTGTATAACAACGTTTCATTTTTATAATTTTAAGATTTTTGTATAAAATCTATATGTTTAATAGAAATTCCATGTTTGAAAAATGTATACAGTTAAATAATCAGAAACTATCATATAGATACCCGCTGTATATGTATATATATATTATCTACTACACCTTATTCACTTACATAAGTTATACTTATATAAGTTAATTTCACACGATTTGATTCAACACAATTTTGTTATTTAACTATTTCATTGTACATTTATAAAATAAATTTTTAATTAAATATACATACCGCATAGATGTATTGTAGCATAGATTAATTAATTGAAAATCAATTTATATGGAATATTTGATGTGCCTTACTTGTAATATTTCCTCAATTGAACAAAAACAAACTTTCTACGCGGAGTGTAAACAGTATTACCAGATTTTTAAATGTGCAGATTTCTATATCATTACATTCATAAAGAGAAATTAGACTCGAAGGTATATCAAATAATTCGGGAAAAATTACGCTTATTCTACAATAATTCGGACAAAAAATAATACCCATGCCTTGAAATTTTATCTCATAGACCTTTCGAACCGAGAGAAAAAAATAATTCATATTATTAATTTTACAAATTTTTTGAAATCATGCAGATTCCATGCAATTTATATAAACAGTAATAACTTTAACCCGGATCAAATTTTTGAACGGGCGTGTTTTGATTTACAGCTGGCCGCCTACTCTTTAGAATGAATCTTAGAAACTTTCATTTTTAACTATCTGGTCCAAGTAAACTAAAGACATTGGTCAGTGGATTCTACCCTCTGATCACGCTGCTGCAATAGTGCAATACTAATTCTACCAATATGACCGCGACTCTGGCACCCTAGTTACTTTTACTTTAATCCAGCGAGTGAGAGAAAAGAAGAACTCCATACGTAATATATGGGATGGATTTATCGGCTAAGATCGATAGATTCTTGGAATAACTTCCAACTAACTCGTATCAGAACTGTCTAGTTGGCGATGATATAAGTACATATTAGTTGATGGATTATTCGTATTGTCGATAATGATTCATATTAAAAAAATGAATTTGTGGTACTTCAAGTACAATTCTGAAACTTAAACAGAGCGCACACACTGTCGAATCGCTCCCAAGCTAAAGTGAATAGGAGAATTGACAGTGCCTGAAGATCAATTGAACTAACAAAGTCTCAAGGATTAGCACGCTAAATAATGAATTAATCTGATAAAAAAAAGTAAAAACATGGAAGTGGTCAATAGAGCTACTACACTAGCAGAAAAATCTATTGTGAAATCTACAAGAGTAGCTGAAAATAATTCATAAAATATGATGCCCTATAGGTAAACTGAATAATAATTCCAAATTTTCTTTTATACGCAATGGGAAAATTAATGAAAATATATTGTGAAATCTACAAGAGTAGCTGAAAATAATTCATAAAATATGATGCCCTATAGGTAAACTGAATAATAATTCCAAATGTTCTTTTATACGTAATGGGAAAATTAATGAAAATCTATTGTGAAATCTACAAGAGTAGCTGAAAATAATTCATAAAATATGATGCCCTATAGGTAAACTGAATAATAATTTCAAATTTTCTTTTATACGCAATGGGAAAATTAATGAATATGGGAGCATAGGCACCACTCGCCATTTTAGGTAAAAAACAAATTTGAGGTTGATAGTATTTAACCTGATTTTATTGGTTAAATGTCAAGACATAAAGCCGTGGTACTATAATTATTCAGTAGCGGCTGAGAGATCCGTTCTATATATTAATGTAGTAACGATGCCTAATAAGAACTGCGCGTTTCAAGAAGCTAAGTTTGTGTTGCTGGAAGAAGGTAATGATGCTTAACGAGAACCCTGTGCTTCACGGAGAAAAGTCCTGAGATGATACCAGCGGTAGGTAGAGGAGTCTATCCGATAATTGGTGGTACTGTTGGAGGAAGGATCTACTTCGGCCGAGTTGTGACGATCTGAATATGGTTGCAGTGCCAACGAGAAGCCTGCGTTGGTTGGAGAAATGGTAACCCCTGATGAGGTCGCAGAAGACGCCGATGCTTGATGATAAATTTAAGTCAATAAAATAGAATATCCAAGCCGAAAAACCCCAGTAAAACTGATTACAGCGTTTTTTTTTATGAATTTAGGACGGAAAATATTCAAAAGACTGCTCCTGAGGTGAAAAAGTTGTATCAGATTCACCAGATGGCACCTAATAATTAAAACCTCTTTTCATAATTTACATTATAATTATAAACCCTGAGGTTATAAACTGTAGAAAAAATGAAAAGGTAGAAAAGTGGATCTTCGACGAGGAGTCGGTAGGTACAGTGAACAGTTGCAGCTGTGGGACTTAAAATGAATGTTTCGGGACGTTAAAGAAAATGGAACAAGGTCTGGAGAACTTGTCTAAAGGGTTTACGGGCGTATGACGCCAGAGAATGTATTGAAGGACTAATATGATTCGGTACGGATCTACGAAAATTATTGAAGGGTTGTGGCGGCTTTATGAATGGAAGGGAGACCAGTTTCCTAAAGAATTTGGGTATTTTTAATATTAATCTGTATTCTGTACGCATCTGTAATTTTTTAAAACCATGGTTTTGTGAGTGAGTTGTTGAATACATGCCATTAAGTTTGTTGAGAGATACTTTAACTTCCTTAGACAGGGATGGCGTATGTGCTGATACTCCTAATAATGGCATTGAATAACTTTATTGTTGAAAAAGATTTGAGGGAGACGAAAGCGTTAATTGTTTTATTTCGGACAGCGTGAAACTTTTTTGTTCGAGTTAAGTTTTCTAGAAAATACGACACCCAAGTTGGCACAGCTGCTCCACTAAATTTTTTGTATGCTATAACTAGGATATCGGGGAGTATTTTGTAGTGCGAGAAGAAGACGGCATCAAATTTTGTCTCGTTTAGGGTGAAACTCTATTTGTTGTATCAATTTAATAGGGGTAGACCAGGGATGAATTTAATTAGAACTAAAGAACAACGGCTTTTGATTTTTGAGGTGTAGAGAAGTGTAGTGTCATCTGCGTATTGGGTAGTTATATTTTCCATTTTCCTGAGAGGATGTCGTGACAATAAATGTCAACAAGAGATGAGGAAAGTTTGCAACCCTGTGTAACAGATGTTCAAATGTATATAATATAATTACGAGATAATATTGTTAGCATCCCGTTAAGAATACCGTTAAGTCCCGGTGCTTTATTATTTTCAAGGGATTTGATAATCTTTACTATTTTTCTGGGATGTGTGGACTGCATTTCAGTGTTAGGATAGAGTGGGTGATATTACGCATCATTTCGGTGACGTAGACGTGGGGGACTTTGCGTTAAGATGAACGAGCACGAGAGAGCAGATGTTTTCACCTTTCTACATGCGATACACGTAGGTAATGGAAAACTTTTTTCGTTCAAGCTCCAGCTTGATATCGTCATCCGATGAGATCTTTATTACGCCGCAATTGACTACTTTGTTGCGCAATTGAAGGTTGCGTTCTTGTGGAAGATGGGAAAATGGTTTGTCCAGAGCGCTTTAATTAGTACTTTTTTGTGAAGCATCGATAAAAAAAATACAAAATCACATGATTTAGATCCAATACCCCGCATTAACAATTACAAGTTGGATCCTCAATTATCTTAGTTTTTGCGAAATATTCATTCAAACTAATATAGTTACGTCAGCTTCGGTAAATAGTGACAATCAGACTACGATTACTGTTCCATGGTATAAACCATGGTTTGCGGTATGCTTATAATATAAATTGTAATATCTTTGGCCCTTATTTAATTCCTGATCTCTAATTTTTCTTTTCATTTTCTGTCAGCCCTTAAAATGTAGTATTAAAGTCTGTAAAATGGAATGCACTTGGCAGTTGGATGTTGCAGTGTAGCTATTTCGGCGTATTGATTGACTGATTCATTTACTGAGATTCCAACATCAGCAGAAATCCAATGGATCTTGGTATAGCCATACATTCCACTATGGAAATCGAAGCTTTATAAATTATACTTTTAATGATACTGATATTGAGCTCAGGGGAATTATATGCACAACCTACCGATGAACAACCTTCAATTTTCTACTGGCAGTGAACAACTCTAATGTGTTCCCAAGTTAAAAAAACTTTCTGAAAGATTCCTTTGGATTAACATTTTTGGATCTTTTTATCTATATATGTATTCATAATGATTGGTGTTTTCATAAATCTATGGTCGTGATTATGCAAGGACTATAACTCTTGATTTAAATGAATTAAGTGTTCTATACTTACAATTTTCAGAATGTATTCGTTTAATATTTTTACTTTTTTTCTTTTGTCTCTAATGATTGTCAGTACATATTTCTTTATCGCTTCACAAACAATGAATTAGTTAATACTAAAAGCTTTTAGTAGGAAATTTCCACATAGTATTTTACATATGTGTTTAATCATAACAAGCTTCTATTCAACTAAAAAATTTGTAGGGATACTCATCGTTAATCCTAGTGCCAATTTTATAGTAGAATATTGAGTTTTATTAAGATTATCTCTATTTATATAAAATGTATGTATATAAAACTATGTAAAACTTAATTTTCATCTTGTAATTCATCTGATGTAGCTAAAGAACCTTTAATAAAAATTAATAAAGCTTTATAAATAAACAGAAACAGAAAAATAATTATTTTGTGAAATATTAAATTCGATTGTAATAAATATAAGCATATCTTTCAAATTTTTAATTAAGCAGAAATTAATGAACCAACGATAAAATTTTAACTTTAATGCAAATGTTCTATTTATTAATAACATACTTACATAAACTAACAAAATGACGTAAAAAGTAAAACTTTTTATTCAATCAATTTATTTAATACAGACAATTTGTTGTACACTGCTAAATTTCAGAAATTTCGGAGTGGATCGATTAAACTGGCCCAGTCTGCAAATTTGATCGCTGAGTAGAGTAATTTTTTCTCTCTCACTAACGCAAATACGTAGATGCTGTTCAAGCACCCCATGTTATTGTATTCGTAATGATAAATATAATCTTTCGCTCTTGTATTGGCTAGGCAAATTAACTATTGGTTCAAGGTAGATTAAGATGTTGATTATGTTTACCGTTCTAAATATCATTTATCAATGTCACAAATAAATATATGTTGTAACAATAGCATTTATTAATAAAAAGCTTGTTATATAATCGATAAGATAACATAAATATAGTGTATTTAATATTAAGTATGTAAATTCACGTTGAAAAGAATACTTTTTATGTGCAATAAAACATTGGATTTCTTTTCAAGTATTTGAGTTCTTATTTTCACGTTTCTCATAATATTATTGTATATGTTAATGTTCATTCATAATCTGTCTGGCTTTCATTAATTTCTTTGAAAATTTATTTCACATATAATCACCTTCAATCAATAATTCATGTTCTTAAAGTTCATGGAGTCAGCGGTACTGAAGAAAATCACGTAATTTTTTCAGTAGGGAAGCAAATAAAATTTTTTTCATCCTACGAGTAAAAAATATGCATACCATATAGACAAAATAATACCATTGAGATTTTCTCGTGAAATAAGTAATTTTGTAATATTATTTATTCTCTTTTATTTAAAAATATATCTAACATCTTTAAATTCTTCTGATTTACGTGCTCATGCTTTAATTATTTAATATAATGACGAGGAAGGTTTTCACGGCAATCTCGTTGATCTTTAATTTTTCTCTTTTAATTTTGCGGTGGATAAGAAGCGCGAAAAAGATCCAGCGCAGCATAATTGATACAAATGACCTTACGAAGGTCAAAGGGAGCTAATCGTAAAGACGGCGCAAATAACAATCGACAGGTTAATGGTTGACGATGTATTTATTTAAAATTAAAGGAAAATAACAAAAAAAAACTATCGTGAGCTAACAATCAAAATTAAAATTAAAAAAATTAAATAAAATTAAAATTCTAAAGGCGAGGTGCCGGTTAACGCAACAGCCGTCGCGATGTTCCGGCTATACATCACTACTCTACTAGATGGCAAGTTGGCGTTTATATAGTTCTAAGCAGGGTGCGCCTGTAGTATCCAGGTGTCGAGCAACCTTTGCTTTTTACATAATTTATTACACTCGAGTTTTTCAAATGGTCGTTAATATTTTATAACTAAATTTGAATCGACTCCAAACATACGCGAAAGTGAAAGTTAAATTTCACATAATAGACGCACGTGTCGCACAAATGTTGATGTATAATAAATATTTTTTGTACGCTAACTATTTCTACATCACCGCTAGTACTATAGTACTTTTCCCTCTTTTGAAAGGACTATTATATTTATTGACAGTCGAGGCCAAAAGAAAACTACGTATATATAAGTTTAAAAACATTTAATACTTAATATTCAGGATAACTTCACATTTGAACAAGAATAAATGGTTAGAGAGTTGTACTATCTATTGAGATGTAACAACGACTATATTTTATTAATAATTATTATTAATTCTATTAATATTTATTTATAAGATAATTTATTATTTTTATGAATCGACTCAATATTTTATTAATGTTTTAAATATATATAAATGTAAATCACATTGTCACATTTTTCGTACATTCGTCATTCGTCTAACTCTTTCCAAATACAGTGGAAACCGTCATTTGCATGTTGTTCTCGAATTAGAATAAAATATGTGAAATTTGTACTGATATAAGATAAAAATAGGACAATTAATGCCGCTATTATAAATACTGAGACAATTTCCCTTGAAAAGTGGGGAATCATCTTCACAGTCCTGTTGTATATTCTAGTGAAATAAACATTGAAACTCCATCTGGTATGGTAAAGTAAAATAAAGCTTAATTGTAACTGTATAGCAGACGGTAAAATTGAATTTCCAATTATTTTCTAATTGTACTATTAATTATGTCAAATTAATAAAGGTGAAATTAGATTCAGCCATTGTGCAATTTTTTTATCTAATTATTTTTAAAAAATATTGACAATTTTAATAGTTATTGCTGTTGCAAAAACCGAATTTTTCTATAGCTAAATGGGTGCGGTTAAAATAATTTGACTGTGATCATAAACAATTAATATTCTGTGTTATTTTCATATTACAACATTCTGTGCCTTAGGATATTTTATTTAGCCTTTAAACTGTTGCGAATTATTTGATGAATATTACTGTTTTACAGTAGTTCTCTTTCACTGTTCCTGTAGCATTATATAGTCATGCAATATGTTTCAATCATTTATCAATATTATCGGCTTTCAAATCTCTAATTTAAAATGTAAGTATATGAAAATTTGTAAATATTATTTTAATTATTTAGCTAATTTGTTTTATATGGATATAAAATTATTAATTCTCTTCTTTAACCAATTACTTTTAATTTGATCTTTTCTGCAACAGTTTCAAAAAAGATACGTCCTGAGGTGAGTTCGTTTATTAAAGTTATTAATAACGTAGATTTCCACTCATTGAAAAATTCCGTTGAAGAGAAAAAGCACGACTCTCCAATGTAATGGTCACTAAAGTCTTAGGCACAAGGAATTTTACTTTTCTCCCAAGCTTTTTCAAGCAGTGCATCGCTTCAACGATTCTGCATCATTTTTTTGGTGCTTTCTTGATATATTTTGTTATCCGTTTTATACATTCCCATTTACCCGTATTCAAAACCATCTCAAATTCTATTTTTTCATTATAAATCAACAACTCATCTGTAATTTCTTCACTTTCACAACCTTGATGATCCTTACTAACTTCTTGAATGTCTTTACTAAGGTTTTGATGATCCTCGACAATCTCCGAATCATTTACATATAATACCTTACCACATTCTTCTTTCCTTTAATAACTTCTTAATCATTTCAGCCTTTACAATTACCAGTTTTAGACGAATTAACAAAACAGCCGGTTGCTTTTTTTATAAATGGTTTTTATGTCGTATCGATTTTGATACACCATCAAATAGATACTAGTGCACGTTATTTTATTTTTTGATGACAAACTAATATTTTTACATACTTGTTTTTTGTCTTTTAATTTAAATAAATCATCATAAATCATATGTTCGACAAGTTCTCTTTTTACTTCTTCAGGTAAAATCTACGGTTATCTTTCAACTATTGTCTTCAACAAATTAATCTATCATGGAAGAATAAATAATTAGATTTAAACAATTTGTGTATAAAGGTATTTTGAAAACACAATACTTGATATTTAAAAACAAAATACTTATTATATTTGAGAAATAATTAGTGACTAGCTTTTAATTAATTATCACGAACCTTGTGTTACTTTGTTAAAAGATTATGTTGCGTTCTTTTATTTCGAATGTTTAGATTTCAAAATCTTGCGATTAGATTGGTTACACAATTCAGGCTTGAAAATTCAAACGCGTAATCTTTAATATAACAAATTATTTGAAATACTTCATCAAATATGGGCGGTGTTATTTTTATAAGTATGAAATTAGGAAATATAAACATTTTTTACATTATTTAAAATGACTTTTAATAAAGGACATTTTAGGGGATGTGGCTGAGACTATGTTACAAGTAGTATTCTATCATCTTCACGGTAATGGCCTGACGGTATCCTTATCCACGAGCGATCACAAGGATTCACGTCAGTCCAGTTTTCATTGAGGATGGTATGTATGTACATTCAATATTTATACTCTAGTAGTTCCATTATATTAGTTAACATTAGAAACTTTGCAGAGCCTCGACGACACTGACGAGTCGGAAAAAGAGTACCATGTGAAAAGAAAAAATTCAATGCATTAAATAAATGCTGAAAATTGTCTAGTCGCATAAACAAGATTGCCGTTCATAATTTCCAATCCATTGCTTAAAATGTGCGTCTATGTGTGAAGATTCATACTATCAACTAGACATCAATATCACGAACATATACGAGTATATACTTTAATGACATCAATTCGCTGCGCAACGTATTTAATATAAGCTTTTCGAAGCGTTGATCATTGCCGCTTGCAAACTATAAATATCTTATGTTCAATAATTCGTTTAAAAATATATCTCAACGACAACACACAGTACATCCATTAGTAACAATTCTTTATATATTTCAAGTTCGAGAAAACTCGAAGCCTCTCATGGCGTACAACTTTGATAATTGCCCAGTTTGGTTTTTTAAGGTACTCGTATCTCGACAACGAACATACATACATATAGGCACGATTCCATTCGTGATCGGTAATGGTTAATTGATCTCATTTGTTACAGTTAATTCTAATGACAATATTGAAATCCATACTTGAATTTATTGGACAAAAAGATACAATATCTACTATTTAGTTCAAAAATAAACAAATTTAAAATAGTTATTCACATTCATTTTACAATAGGCACAATTGATAAATTAGACACGATGATAAACTTATCATTCATAATATCGTTTTGAACAATCGCCTTGCTTTAACACGTTAACTAACATAGTAAAATTTTGATGGCGACAATTTTTTTTGGTATATGACGTTATATTGACATAAATTACAATATATAATCATTTTTACTTGTTTCCAGTGGTTATAACATAAGATAAGGCTAAAAAATGACAAGCATATATGACTGACTAAGTCCAAACGGAAGAAAATATAGCTATACCATGTCTCCGAAGCACCAGTATCTAACGTAGCAATCAATGTATTAAAAGTATGTGCATGGTACAGATAAGATTAAAAGTTATGTAAAACTATGTAAATTACAATAAGGCTTCATAGGAAATTCGGTGTTTACAAAAATATATTTGATCAAAACTACTACATTACAGCATTAATATGATATATCTTAATCATCTAGGTAAATCTTTGATAATTATGTATAAACAAATTCACTGAATAAACTTTACTAATTAGAAAGTCATTTTATTGATATGGTTGCATAATTAAATGGTCTTTAGGAAAAAAGTTATCCATCAACTTTAAGATTATATATTAACTTTTTACAAGCAATAAACTAATAATTTTAAGCTAAAAATATTCATTGGTAACTCATTTGTTAATTACATTATTTTAGTTTAAACAATTGCATTGGCTATCACATACTTGGCTTTTTCGTTATACACAATAATTATGCATATAAAAAAATTATTATTTGTTTATAATAATAATTAATAATCAATCCGAATAGATCTAATAGTTACAATCTTAGAAACTAATACTATTGGTCATCACCTACGTTTAAGTATAATTAAATAAGTGACCAATGGTTAGCAGGCATAAAAAAATAATCAAATGTTTGCATTAAATTATCTTTAAGAAAGTCAGTGTAAACGTAGAAAGAAATTATATTTTATAGATGGCTCATCTTCATGTCTAATTGATTCTCTTGTTTATTTACCTTTAGGCCCTTTAAATTAGATGAAAATAATATTTTTGTATTCCTTTTAAATCTTCAATACGTCTATATTTGACCATGACGTACCTTTCTAAATAAGGCGATGAAAAAGCAATTGGATGTTTTATTTATTTGCGTAAATCTGTGTTAATCCTTGTGTGTGTATGTCAATATTTTGATTTATATTAAAGAAAGTGTTTCGGATTGGATATGGGTAAAAAATTAGGTAGGATCGTCACAAGAGCTATTATTGAACGACCCTCGTCGATGTGAGCCCGCTGGTAGTTGCTGCTTTCCTCAATCACATTACTAACTGTTCTTCGACCAAGAATCTCCTCTCCAACAATCAGACCACAAACTTATTCACAAAAGATGAATTTAAACATAATTTTTTACTAGAATTATGAATATTTAATTGCAACATTATTTTAAAAAATCTGCACATATACAATAAACGAAGTACTTTTTTTTACTATATTTTACAAAAATTATCATGAACAGATTATTTTTTGTTAGTTTTATAAAATAGTCTTATAAAATGTATGAATATATTTTTTTATATCCATTAACTTTTTAGCTAGTATTTTGATTACATACAAATATGACATATTTTTCGTCACATGTAATTTAAAATCGACGCATGGTACAATTCATTTAAAATATTTGCTAGTTTTACGGCATAGTAATCATAGTAATAAAACGCACTGGTAAAAACAAAACCGGAAATTATAATTAACTAGAAGTTTTATTTCTTAAGTATTAATTCATCATTTATGCACTTTATAAATAATAAATGTTTAGTTTTTTGTTAATATTACTAATAATTCAAGTAATGTTGTATGGAAAGTTTAAATCCGCACTTACACTTTGAATAAGTTTTTCATTTAAGTGATTTGAACAATGAGTTTTTCAATGCATTTTTCTAATCGCAAAAGCAAAAGTAGTGATGCTAAAATGCTGGCAGCAGATACAATAAAACTGAGGCCTTCAAAAATAAGTTTTGGAGCAAAGATTCTCCATACCATAAGATGCCGACAGTGTACAGTAGTAGCAAACATACAAAAAAACACCTGTAGTTGAATTATTAACAAATGATTTATAGAAGTTGTTCAAAAATATTCATTAAACTTAAATAGTACGATTAACTTACTCTTGCAGCATGAAATAAAATGTATTTGCCAGCAACAGAGAAAATCTCGTTATGGAATAAAGTATTGTTTTGATAAAGAACGAATTCACCTCGTATAGTATCATCTTGCTGAGTTCTAGCTCCTTTTGCCAAATTAGGAAAAATAAACCGCAAAGTGAATGGTGCTATAACTAAGAGTGGAAAAGCAACTCCCAATATTACATGTGATCCAAATGTATTAAAGCCTGCATTGTAAAAGAAAGTCCCTAAATACGAAAATCGATTTATCTAGAAATTAGAATGTTAAGAATATTTACCTATAAGTATTGCTCGCAAAAAATTCATTGGCATGGCACCATCAATACCTATGAATCCAGCATCCCAATGAATAGTTGAAAAACTTGGTTGATGACCAGTTGCATAAAAAAAATACTCTGCATTGAGGAACCAGCAAAAAATTATTTGGTTGGGAACGTGTAAAAGTTGTTCTGTTTTTCAAAAAAATCAGCTTAATCTTAATGTAATAATAGTGTATAAATAAATGTATAATGAATTGTGACTTTTACCTAGATTTGATGCAGTGTGTATTCTATCCATGGCTGTAATGTACAATAATCCTAAACAAACTAAGTTCATTAAAATAACACTCGGAGCAATCATAAATCCTAGTAGCAATGCGAATATGAGACTTAAAAGTACAACAAGTAAAATATAACATGCACTATAAATTGATCCAAGACCAAAAACTATAGGAGTCAAATACTTTTCTTCTTTATTTTTGTTATAGAGAATATTTTTCATTTTTTTGAATAGCTTTGGTATTGGGATTTCCTCTTGGTAAATTCTTATGCTTTTATTTACATTTGGTAGTAAATGAATGGCAAGAGGCTGGTAAAATAGACATAACATAGCAAAGATGAAGAATCCATATATGATCAGTGGCAGAAAATTGATTCGATGTAAATGTATCAAATTTAGTACTTTTCTATTTTGCTGCATTTTTAAAATCCAATAAGAAGAAATGACAACTACAATTAAAGCTAGAATAAATCTAGCTACAATTTGACTTGCAGAATAGCCTGACATATTTCCACAAGCCCGAAGCCAGATTTTTACTATTACAATATAAAATGCAAGTGACGCAATTGCCACATATACACAAATTGCTTCTACATCACTAGAAATAATTGATCCAACTTTTCCTATCACAAAATTGGTATTATTTTGTTGATATTTATCAGTTGTTAATTTCTGTTCTTCTCTGTATCTCCAAAAATAGTTTGAACTCCTAATTAGTAGGCAAACAATGAACAGTAGCCCTGCTGATACAAGAATGTACACTACTTTTTTGCTTGTCTTTCCTGAACCTTTTCCTTTTTTATCCACATTTATAAAAATACTTTTGTTTGTGAACAGTGAGTATATAAATAAAGAGACTTGAGAGATCAAAAAATAAGCTAAAATTTTATCTTCTTGAATTATATAACTGTTTGAAAATACCCCAACAATTGTTGTGACGAAAATTAATCTTGAGAAAATATCAGTTACTTTTTTATAATAAAATTTTTCAAACAATATCATAGAAATACAATCCCAATTTTGTATGATCAGTATCATAAAACAAATTACTAGAACAACCCCACAAAAAAATAACGAGTTATTCTCAAAGTTGTTCACCATTTGCAACCAATATAATAATACAAGAAATGCTACACTCAGAAACACTATTGTACTAATACGTTTTAAAAAAGATGGTTCTAATACAGAGTACATGAGTTTTCTTTCCAATCCAGTTAGAATTATAAAAAGACAGAATTCAGCACAAAAAAATAGAATTAGTCCTTGTATCATAAGATTTAGATCAAACTGTACCCATGCTTCATAACAAATCTTTCGTACCAATGTAAAATATTCTGTAGCCATATCAACAAATTGACTCAAATCGCTTTTATCCTTGATAATTTTTGCTTTGATTAAGAGTTGATCATAATTATATTTTATTTCACTTAGTTTACTTTTTTCAAAAAGATTTTTTTTAGATGAGTAAGTGTCAATGTAACGCTGTACTTGATAAATGTTTTTCCATAGAGAATGTAATATAAAGTTAAAATCATTTGTTTCATAGTAGGAATTCCTTTGTATACTTGGTATTGCTTCAAGAATTATATTCCCAATATTAGAAAATGGTATGGGAATTCCTAAAATAACTGATATAGTTGGAACAATATCAATTTGGTTGACCACAGTTTTTTTTCTTATATTGAAATTGGTATTTATATCTATCAATGGCAGAGTTGAATAAATGAACAAGGTAGTTTCAATTTCATCAATGCTATCACCACCATGATCACCACTATCAGTCATTCCGTGATCACCAATAACAAAAAGTATTGTATTTTTTCCATCTTGATTAATTTTTGTAATAAGATCAGAAATGAAATAATTAGTTTCATTCAATTTCCTTAGCATTTCTGGATGATTTTTTCCATGTTTGTGACCACAATGATCAACACCTAAATTATGAGCAATTAAAAGTGACCAATCATTTTGATCTAGTTCTTTAAATATCCATTTTTTAACTTCTAAATCTACAGTATCAAGATCAGAAACATCAAACGAAGGAGCAGCATATTCTCGTCTAAATTTGTTAGGATATAAACTAGTCCAAGTATCATCTCCCATAAAAATATTTCCATTTTCCAAGTTTAGATCAATAAAATTATCTTCTAAAATATTATCTGCTGCAAAATTTTCATTTATATCAATGAATGTTGGTAGAGTTCCTGTAGTTATGCTTTTTAATCTTTGCATTGTAGTCGTAGGAGGATCTGCTATAAATTTTAACAATTTGGAGTTTTTTGCATTAGTTTTTAAAGTGTTACTAATAACTGGGAGTTTATTTCTATAAAAAGATTTTTCTGATTCTATATCTTCATACTCGACAGCAAATTCGAATTTTAAAGCATCAATCACTAAAAATACAATACGTGCTCTAGGCTTTAAACATTCAAAAATTATTGAATCAGAATTTGAAAAATTGAATAAATTATCTGTAGGATACAAATAACAATTGCTGTGTTCAGTTATTGCATTTTTTTTCAGAAAAAATCCATTTATATAGAGAAAAAGACCACAAATAATAGGTAGCAGAATCCAAAATAAGACACAAATATAATTAGATAACTTCACCATTGTTAAAGGTGTCCAACTTTTCCTCATTTTTATTTTTTTCTTTTATAACTGTCGTAGCCCCTGTAAATTTTAAATAATTTTAAAAAGTTCTCATCTTATGAAATGCACGAATTTATTGTTACAGCTCTTCAAGATATTAAAAAATTTATATTGAAAGATATACTTATATCTTAGGTTACAATTAAAATTACCAACTAGAGCATTCAGTTTTAGGTTTGAAATAATACGAAAATGTGAGTGCTGATTTATACATCCATTTTAGCCATAACTTTTATTTAGTTGTTTTATGTACAACTCATTTTTAAGAAAGGAAAAAATAGCAATAATATTCTTTCACACTATAATACTGTTGAGATAATTTTCTAATTATACAAAATCATATTTAAATTCTTATATCAGCCATTTTATGCATACTACCTTTCATAAAAATATTTAGTTTTCAGTTAAATGTTTTCATACAAGATAATATAAAATAGATAAATGTCTTGGATACACGAATTTGATACAATACAAATCTGAGAATTATCTTAGTTATGGAATCCCTCTTCTTATAACAAGTCCTGATGTTTCAAAAATGATTATCGAACAATTTATCTGTACTTTACTATTCTAATTATAGTATGTACTACCTACATTAATAGGAAGCACAGTGTAAGAATAACAGATAGACCGTCTCTCTATACCGACAATATTAAATTTACATGACTTTTTTGAGGAACTTTGGGCACTAGCAAGCAGGCGACGCCAGTTTCGATAAGTAATATGTATTGTAGCATACACTAGACGTAACTTAATTCGCGACCCGCGAAATTCAAAATTTAATTTAATTTTCCTCGATTGAGCATCACTGGCACGAATCAAGTTTAGTTACATGTTTCTTTCTCGCGAGTTGAATGGATAATACTTGAAGCAAGCTCTGTCACGATTGTTTTTAGTAGGTAATGCCATCAAATAGTTGTTGGAAGCAAGTAAAAATGTCAATGGATTGTATTTAAAACAAATCTGTATCAGATCAGCATCGCAGAAAATGTAATGATCATACAGCTTCATCACCTAATACTGTCTGATAAGTTAATTTCAATTATCTCTTGCTTAAGTATTCTTTTACTATGATAAGTAATTTACTTAATGTTTTATTTGTTTTTAGATCAGGACTCCTGATTAATAAAGTTGTCACAAATAGTTTGTTTATATTTAAAAATCAATCTTATTAATATTTTATCAGAATATTAAATATCTGAGATTTATCGAAAGTTATCGTATTGACTTCCACAGACGTTACTATATTTTTAAAAGATCGATAAAGATCGTTCTGACGTCTCTTATCTATTGAAATTCCATGTATGTAAATGTATATATAAATATATAAATACATGCTACTTACACCTTGTGCATCTCAACCTTATACCAATCTATCTATAAGAAACATATGTCGCTGATTGCAATAGGCTAGAGCATGTTGTTATACTCATCGATCATGAGACTGTGCGAATAAATATTTTGTATACACGTTATTTTATTTCAGATGAAAAGACGAATGTTTATTTAAAATCGTTAAGAAAGGAATGAAAAATATATGTTTATCGGGAGTTGCAGTAAAGGAAAAGAAAAATTAATTATGTATGTATCATGAGTGGTTTTATTTTGGCACAATGTGCCATACGCCTGTTAACACTTTCAGGCGCGAAATAACGAAAAAAAATTTTTTCACAAAATCAATTGTTCATAATAAAAATGACTGTCACATGTCTTAGCTAAGTAGCCTGTCTCAAAAGTCTCAAAAATCGAACATTTTCATTCCTAGAGTTTTATTTTCTAAAATACACCTTAAAAACAACAGAAAAATACGTGGGACATATAAGACCCAATGCGGCTGAAAGTAATTATAAATTAAAAAAACAATTATTCTCTTCTGTCTACATACCTACATACCTATGTAATGCAATATAAGATTGCTTGAACTTTTGGCAAGCCAGCATGGATATAACGTAACGAACTGTCGTGATGGTTTTCAGTTTAACGTACAATCAAATAACTTTTCTACGCGAACATAAATATCGATGCAAGGCATCTATTAAACATATTACATTAGGATTACGTGAAATACAAGGATCATGCAGCTTCATCAACTGAAACTGTCAGATAGCTTATTTTCAATTATTGGTTGCTTAATTATTCTTTAACCAATATAAGTCATTTACATTGCGTGTTATTTATTTTTAGATCAAAACTCTGAATGTTAAGCATATGGTTCTAATAGAATAACTGGGTTTCTAGAAGCATTAACAAAAATAATAATTCAGTAAATTGATACAGTCACAATCAATATCTACATAATAGACTTAATCACATATTGGAATATTTTCATCGAATAGATAAAACCCTTTAAACTGTCAAACTCGTATTCGAAACAAATTTACTATCAAAACGACATGTACTGTTATTAGGACTTAAAATGAAGTAGAAAATTCGTTTCTAATAACATATTCTATTTGGAAAGTTTTTATTTTCTCAAATGTATCTATTAAATTTTTATAGATGTAAATTAGAATCATATGCTTAACATTCAGAGTTTTGATCTAAAAACAAATAACACGTAATGTAAATTACTTATATTGGTACAAGAATAATTAAGCAACAAATAATTGAAAATAAGCTATCTGACAGTTTCAGTTGATGAAGCTGCATGATCCTTCTATTTCATGTAATCTTAATGTAATATATTTAATACATGCTTTGCATCGATATTTATGTTCGCGTAGAAATTTATTTGAGTGCATTTACAAATCAAAACCATAATGACAGTTCCAACTTCATGCATGAACCATCCAACTCGCGAGAAAAAATCGAATACGTAACTTTGAATCGTGCCAGTGGTACTCAACCGATGAAAGTAGAATTCAACTTTGAATGTTGTGGGTCGTCATATAAGTTCCGTCCAATGTAGTATGTACACTCAACGGCACTTAATTCGCGACCCCCGAAATTCAAAATGGCGTTTCATCTACGTCGATTGAGAATCACTGGCACGAATCGAGCTTAGATACAAGTTTCTTTCTCGCGAGTTGTGTGGTTAACGCTTGAAGCAAGCGCTGTCACGATTGTATTTAGTTGGCAATGCAATTAAATAGAAAATACAAGGATTATGCACATTCATCACCTCATACTGTCAGATAAGTTAATTTCAATTATTTCTTGCTTAATTATTCTTTTACTATGATAAGTCATTTACTTTGTGTTTTATTTATTTTTAGATTAGGGCTCCTCCAGTAATTGCCCGTGAGATCGACAGGGCGCATTAGCCGCTAAAAAGTTCACTTTCTGGGTAGGGAGGGGCATAGCTCACCCCCATTACCTAGGCCACGCAGTGCGGGTGCTGGATAGGACATACTGCGGCCCTGTATTGAAGATACCTGGCTGGTGCCTTAGGCAGCCTAGAAATTCCAGGTACGCTTAATGTGTTGGACCCACTTTAGCACTATCGCTTTAAAAACCAACTTAGTATAGTCAAATCAAGCTGGAAAGTGTGATACTCTCCAGCTGGGCATGGCGAAGATTGAAGTAAAGCGGAAAACAGTTAGTAAATTCAAATGGATAACTCAAATTATCTTTCATAGCCAATAATTTCAGCAATATAAATATCTTCAAGGTTGGTTGAAATATATTATAAAATTGTTATTATTTTCTAATTATTGTATAAGCGGAAGAAGGGTGTTTTCGAAAACTAATTTCAGTAAGATTCAATAAAAGATATAATAGTAATAGCGCATTCTTTGGAATGCCAAATGATTGAGTCAATATTTGATGTTATCGATATTGTCAAAAATATATTATTTGTTTTCCATCATTCATGATTCAGACATTTTAGATGTAAAATAGACAGTGCAGTGCGATAACATTCAACTTCGTTTACTACAATGAGGTTGGGCGTAATGTTGGATAGAAAAATAGGATAAGGCAAACTTTAAGGGATGCGGTGCTCTAAAACCCCTATTTTCTATGTCACATAGCTCTTCGCCAAGACAGCTAAAAAAATGTTTGAAGTAAAATAAACCAAATGTATGAACAGTCACAGTAAACACTTAAGTTATATTACAGTTAACTATTGACATCTTATTTCATTTTCTTTTTTCAAACAAATAGAAATGATGGCGTTTTTTTGATACAAAACGGTTTTGCATGTTAAAGAAATACAAAGTTATATAAGCCTAAAATAAATAAAAGTTAAGAGCAATCCAATGTAATACCTTATTTCAATATTATAATATATAGAGATAGTATGTACATACAATTATTTCCTTAATTATGTATACTTATCAATAAAAATGAATAAATAATGTATTCCTATCAACATTTAAACATTCGATACATATGTAAATTATAATAATAGTCATTACTGTAATAAACATAATACATCACTAATACCCATAAGGGGATGGGACCCTAAATAAATAAATATATAAATAGGCACAATACATTATAACGAGTGAGATATTCACTTGTTATGCCTCTCTCTCTCTTCCTTTTTGCCAATTATCATATATATGTATATATTTATTTACGGTTACCTAATTGTCATACTATATCATATGTAGTACACGTATATTTCCGTGATCGATAGTCGCTAATAAGACCTGCGCAAGCGCAGGACAAGGAAAGAGAGAGAGAGAGAGAGCACGTGCGAAGGAAGAGACCCGCTGCATCCGTCAACGGTACTAAACGCTAAGTGTGGATCACACCCTCTATAGACTCTACGTTTATGGCGATGCTATACACGCGGGCTCGCATTAGTACCTTCGAAGCCGCCAGTCAGTAAGGACATCTTTACGCTACTGCTTTATCTTCACTTATTAAACCTTCCATTTATTTAATCCGTCCTTTCCATTTATTTTTTCTTTTAATCTTATCAACCTTAGTATATTCTTCCCCCTCATATATTTTTGTGACCAGTCGTTTAGTTGTGTCTCCACAGGTCTAGGATCGAGAGCGCCCTGTAAGCGGCAAATATGTACAATCGGGCCAGCTTCACCATAGATTATGTGAAGCCTATACCTCGCCAACATGTACTTCCCTGTACCGATTCTTGTTGTATTTTTTATATACATGGAGATTAATTTCATCGGACACAAACCTCGTTATAAATGTTGTATAATACAATAATTTATTATTAAAACGATAAAATACTATACTGAATTTAAATTCTACACTGTAAAAATATCTAATATTAAACAATTGATATTTAATATTAATTTTTAGATTACTATTTAAAAAATGATCCAATATTAATACATATTTATTGAAGTGAAATAAATGAATAAATATATATATATATATTTCTGCAATTACCAATATAACGGGGTTTAGGCTATCGCAAGCCGGTCCCTGTATATATAAAAAAGAGGAAATGGTGATAGAAGGTAAGCTATAGTGGATACAGGTTTCGCGTGGTACAAAATGATTTATACACAAGCTTAAAGAAAAAGGCTGGTCGCAATAACGCATTAGGTGGAGAAAATATGTGGTGTTAGGCAAATCAAGGGCAAATTAAAGAAAGAAAAACAATATAAGAAGTAAAAGAAAATTTAATTTGACAGTAGAATGAAATAAATTAAACACCATTACCGAGACGGCTGCACGGACTTGTGGTTGCCGTGGTACTGTCGGAGAGCCCATGTGTACGTCGTCACTACAGACGCGGAGAGTCTCTAGAGGGTAGGACGAATCCACGTTTAGCGCGATGCGTCTCTTCCATCGGCTTCATTCTTATTCTTTCTCTCTCACGCTTGTGAAGATCTCGGAAGAGATTATCAAGCAGGGAAATACACATGTATACACATGTGTATAGATAAATATAAATATTAGTAAGGAAGATAAACACATAATGAACGAGATCTCGCTCGTTATACCACTAACTAGAGAAGAACGCCTAATTGTTCAATAAGGATAACTTTGAAAATACAAGTATTTTTAAAATTGTTATTACATAATTAACAATGTCTAAATTTATTGCAGTTTTCAGGACAGATTAGATTTCCAGGAGTCATTGGCGAGAAATTGTGTACTCTACTAAGAATTGGTTGCCCATCTGATCATAAAAAGACTTATATCAATTATAAAACAAAGATCTCTTTGTATGCAAACGCTAGTTATGAATGATCTATATAATGAAATTATTGATCATAAGATATTAGTATTCCATATGATTTAATATACCTACAACCTTTCGCTCTATTTTTAGCCTGTTTCAGGTAATAACTTAGATAAGATTGGATTTGTTTCAAAATGAATGAATAAGTCTTCAGTAAGGGTTTTATTGAAGTCTTTTTCAAGTTATAACTTATCATTTAATTATTTTGAATAGGATTGTACCACCGAGTCTTAAATAACCATTTTTGCCTTACACTGATTAATAAAATATGATTTTATTATGCTGAAGATAATAATTCATATTAAAAAATAATTCAATAAATACAAAAATGTCACTAAAATGTCTCTAGAAATACGTTGTAACACAATTTCTATTCGGAACTCTGTTCAATTTTCTTTCAAAAAGGATCAGTAGATTAACAATGTCTTGCATTATATTTGTATTAGAGTTAACTTCTGAAACACAAAATTGTGTTTAATAAGGAGATTTTGACCATTTACATAACTCAATCCATACAGATAAAAATAAAAATATTTGCTATATTGATTGATATCTGAGGTTCTCAAAGGAACACGGTAGCTTCTTTTCCACACCACCGACGATCAACAATGTAGGTTCAACGGTGCGAAAATAGCAGGTCGAATATTTATAGTACTAACTATAAGGCACCTTTCTATACCGTGACTTTCTGCATCGAATATACTCTAAATGTGAGAGAAGATTCGTCGCAATGGACAACATATCCTCTCGTGAAATCCAGTCTTACGAGGATTGGGGCTTGAATAAGGGCTGTCTTTAGTTGCTCAAATAACATCTGCTGCCCAGTGCCCTATTCTTAGGAACTACCCTTAATGAGCTTTGTAAGCGGAATCTTAATGTCGCTGCCGTGTTCGATAAACTGCGGTACTAATCTACATCCAGCAACGCCTGAATTGTTTAAAATTTTCAGTCATTAAGTAGCCTAGAATTAGTATAACTTGATCAGCGTCCAGCTTTAAATCATTAGCGCCGAATGAATATTAGAACATTATCGAAGAGCAATTAAACTCGAAAAAACGAAATTGGCTTTCAAAAGCATCACAATTATAAAAATCTTCATACTGTAAAACTAAGTCAAAACTTATTATGTACAAATAGAAATCTAGATCTTATTTTGCAACACGATCGCAAGGACTCGCACTTACTTTATAAATGAAGGAGAAGACTTCGCTCGCCTCGTTGAAAATTATAACAAAATTTAAATAAAAGGGGGAAGGCAAAAGGTCAAAAATCGACCTTGTATACGCTGGGGAGTTGTGACCTTGAATGGTCACGAGGAGATAAGTCGGCAAGGCGGTTAAATATAAATAGCGACGATTAAAGAAATAAAATATACGTATTCATTAAAAAGGAATCCAAAAGAAACCCGACAATGAAACAAAAAAGAAAATGAATAAAAAAAAATAAAGATATATAATAAATACATAAAATTCAAACGTTCAGCGACGGTTGCATGCAACGGCCGTCGCAGAGCTTCAGAGCGACAAATAATTGAAAATAAAGCAAAATTAACGCACGTAGGGTGAGGAAAAGAGATAAAGTAAAGTATTCACCAACTCAGGAGCAAGGTATCACAAACCCAAAAAAAATAAATAAACTACTGCCAAAAACTCAAAACAAAAAGAAAAAAAACAGCAGACCATCCTTTTACTAACTTCAAAACTCTACTGAGCCGGTGAGCGTACTTTACTCTCTCTCCCCTCTCTAGCAAAATTTGCGCGATGAATTTTCCAAGGTCATCAACCTCGTATCTATGAACGGCTAGTTAGCTGACAAGATGGCTGACGGACTCCGTCCTAAGGCCAGGACATTCGTCACATTTTATTATATTAAACGAAAGAGTATTCCTAACATCTATTCCAGTAAAAGTACACACTTGACTTGCCTTTGGCAATATTGATTTATTTTTACAAACTTTTTAACTGCAAAATACTGTAATTGTACAACTTTGCATCAGTGAGTACACGAATAAATTACATTAACGGAATCAACTTACATACATCTGTATTTGGTATTACGTATACATTATTGTATTAGTTTTCAATACTGTTTTATTCATTTCAAAGTATAAATAATTAACGTTGAATTTCTTTGCAATACCATCAATAATAGAAATTTGTAGGCAAGTCATTAGGTCAAAATTATTTCTATTATTTTTGTTGGACGTGATTCTTGCATTACTATTTCATTAATATTGACAAATAATCATCACTTTGTTTTACAATCAATAAGTCCTGATTACTAAACATCGGTCAGTACCGTTATACGTTCACATTCTTTGCGAGCTACGGGCTCTATTTCAAGGACGTAAAGTATTTATTTGAAAATAATTACTATTGTTAAAATAGCTGCTTTTTTTCCAATTCCAAAATTACACGTGGTTTAGCTGATCAATAAAAAAATATTTCTTCAAATTCGACAATAGCAGTATGAAAACGCAGTATGTTCTTAAAGAAGCAATTTTTTAAAGATTACACTTTTCAATTATTGATAAAATACGATAATAAACAATGCAAAAGACATTATCTGCTTGAAGAAACATTGTACATAATAAATTTATTAAAAAAGTATTTATTGACTCAATTAATTATAAAACTCATAATTCAATTATTTTTAACAACTATAGATCATGGTAACTGTATTTGGTGAAAACTGTACATTGAGAAACACATTCTTTTGAATTATAGAAAATTGAATTGGTTAAATGAAATCTATTATAGTATTGAATTAAATCAATTCGTATGTTACAGAGATGCCTTTTATAATTAATTTATGCACAACAAATATTTTATTATTTGCATAGAAAATTATATTATTTTCAAAAAATATTGCTGTGAATGTTTCATTAGTACAACAGCTTACTAGTTCGTGAATTAATGAGTCAACTTTTTTGATTAATATAATACTAAATTGATTAATTCTTACCTTTCACTGATTTACGAAATTTTTCATTAATAATAAAAGCCATTTTATCCATTATATACTATCCAAATTTTTTTTACTAAAGTAGATAAATAAATACATACGGATACTGGATTTTAGCCTTAATAATATCATAACGTTTTTAAAACGTCAAATTTGTCCGTAGATTATTTAAATTCTCAAAGTGAAAATGATAGAATACATTGCGAATCATTAAAAGTTTATCTTTATTGCAAATGGATTACAAACGTAGAATTAACATCGAGCCAAAAGAAAATACCCATAAAGCCCCTCAAGTTTGGATCCGGTACCTTTTATAATCGTGTGATGACATACCTCTACATCCCTTCCACGTTGTTTTCGTCATTGCCTAATTTAGGGTTTCCTCTACCACTTTCGAGCAGCTAGCTCCACAGTCCCGCTTCCTAAATGATAATCTAGGAATATTTTGCTTTGATTTATCTCAACGAAACATCTCTTTTCGTCTCTGAAAATAGTTTCCACCTTTTCGCATCAAACCACGCAACTAGACATCTGAGATTTTCTCTTCCCTTCGGAGGAAAATTTACAGAGATCGAGTTGTGTAATTTTAGTTAGTCGACAAGGTGTTATTTTTCCGTCCTTTCACGGATTTTTCATTCAGCCTCGAGGCGCAACGAGTCCGTAGAACTGTTTTGATGGAGTTTGTCCTCGAGAGCCTTGGTAGTTTTCCAAAAAATGTATTATACAAGTGGTTTTATTTACTCGATGAATTCCTTTTAAATATGTTTTTTTTTTCAAAGTACAAAAATTCCAAAACGCTTGGTGAAAACAGCTCGTTACATTTCCAACACACGCGGTACATTCGCGCGGAAAAATACTCATGATGGCCTTGGCTTATGTATGAGGATTTTCACGACACATGTCGCCCACAGAATTGCTCACAATACCTCAACAAAAAAACACAAAGAATAAGACGCAGAACCAATTGATCGCCTCTATTCTATTTGTAACATAAAATAAACAAATGTTTTGAAGAACGTTTTCAATCATTTTTAGCAACGACGAAGTGAAAATCCAACTATGATCATTCAACAATGTTAATTATAGAGAAGGAACTGAATAAGAGAAAAATACAATGTTACGTGTTTTAACGAAAATAGGACAAGGGCTATAGAGTCGTAGTACGTCGACTTAATCCTTTGATGGATATTAACGAGCTTGAAAATGAAATAGAAAACAAACCCCATAAAGTTATAAACATACACAATAAGCGCAACAATAAAATTAAACTTCCAATCCCTATTTACACAGTTAAAATGGACGTGAGAACAAATAACACAACAATCAACGAAATAAACAAACTATTCAATTTGGTAGTAACATTTGAACCACTGCGTAAAACAAAAGCGTAACATACCTTAATGCTTAGATTATCACGAATTTGGACATACCAGAAATTACCTCAACATAATTTCGGTATGTATAAATTGCAATAAAATCCAAAGAACAAACGATTGTATCTGTAAAGAAAAAAATTGAACGGGTGATAACTGCGCAGGAAATCACCCAGCAAGTTACAAGAGATATTCAGCACGAAAACAATTCTAACATAAACTGTACACAGAATTGCATGGAAATAAAACAATCAATCAACAAGTCAATACAGCATCAAAGCTGGCTATCAAATTCCATAACAGCGAAATGAAACCAAACATCTCTTACACTGACGCTGTAAAAAAGAAATACAAGAAACAAAAATAATCATGCCATCAACATGCTAGAAAACATGATCGATAAACTTATATAAAGAATAGACACTATGCTTAACTTATTCTCAACTCTAATAAACAAAATAGCAAAATGAAGAAGTCCTTAAAATTTAACTAGAATTTATGAATTTTCGAATTCAAGAAGACATCGATGAATTATCCTAATTCCAGAAATTCATTTCACTTACAAACATACTATTAAAATTCCAAACTATTCTATATCTCTATATAGTCATCCAGAAAACAAAGCTCGTGAAAAAACTACCATAATTATAAAATTAGAAATAACTCATTATGTTAACAATAGTTCCCAGGCTCTAAACCTTCAAGCCAATAGTATGTAACAATAACTGATTGATCTGGATTAATTACACTATTTTCAGTATACTGCCCTCCAAACCACAATATCAATAAAGAATCTTTCTCCGTTTTGTTCGAAACTCTTGATGACCGATTTATTGCAGGTAGTTCCTTTAACGGTAAAAACATCCGTAATTCAAGAAGAAAACAATTATATGAGGCTATGAAAAATAATAGCTGCTCCCCAATATCGACAGGAGAATCAACTTACCGACCAACAGATCCAACTTAACTACCAAATCTAATTGACCTCATTATCGTAAAAGGTATCAACTCTTCTTACTTCGAAGCAAGTTCTTCCTTAGATTTAGCATCAGATCATTTACTAGTTGAATTAACTATAAAATTAAAATAATGAAAATAGAATCTTATATAGGATCAACAAATTGGTTAAAATTTAAACAAATTATAGAAAATAAAATTCACAGTAATGTTCCACTAAAAATACAAAATGATAGAACAAAGTATCGATAATGTTTCAAAAACAGTTCTTAACAAAATCAGAGAAAGAGGAAACTGAAAAAGGTATGTTAGACACACTAGACTAGAAAAATACTAGACTCAAGCAAGACATGGATAAATTGAATATATCGATAAAAAAACTGAATACCCTACTTAATGCGGAAAAAAATAGCGAACTACAAAAATATTAATGAAACCTTACACCTATAGAAGCTATGGGTTATTTGCTATGGAAAACTATAAAGAATTTTAGAAATCTTAATAAATTATTTTTCCTATTCGCCAGCTCTTTGGAAGCTGAGCTAAAGCTAATAAGCAATAGACCACAGCTTTTCCAAATTATCTGAGCAACGTATTTACGCCCAATCCTAGAAACATTACTGAACCGAAAGAAATTGAACAATTAAATTGTCATGTGGTCCAGAACAAGAATCCGATTAAATCAACTAAAATTACAGAAGTAGTCAATATTATAAAAAAAATACAAAATCACCTGGTGTAGATAATGTCACAATCAGAATGATCAGAGAATTTTCTACAAAAGACACAATACGATAATTTTTAATGCTTGCCTGTGACTTTCTTACTTTCCTATACGATCAAAAGCGGCCCAAATTATAGTCGTTTCTAAACCAGACAAAAAAGCAGAACTAGTTATTTCATATAGATCCATAAGCCTTCTTGCGATATTTTCAAAAATGTTTGAAAAAGTCGTAAGTGCAAGATTACATTCTGTAATCAAAGAAACAAATTTATATCTAAGTCATCACTTTATATTTAGATGTAAACAAAATACAAATAAACCGCATACCGGTTCAAATAAGAGAAGCTCTAGAAGAAAATAAGTTCTGCTCCGCTATATTTCTTGACCTACAGTAAGCCTTTGACAAATTCTGGAACTAAGCACTTTTATTCCAAATGAATATTTTCTTTTCTACGAATTTTTTAAGCGTTTAGAATCTTATTTAAAAGATTCTTCTGCATTAAAATCAATGACGTAGTCACCAATAATATTTCAATTAAGGTTATACTACCGCAAGGAAGTCTCTTGGGTCCATTTCTCTACATTCTGTTTACATCTGACATACTGACAATGAAAAATATCACGATAAGCACATATGCAGATAATACAGTATTACTTACGTCACATCTTATCGCCAAATCAACATCATAGAACCTACAAAAATAATTAAATGAAGTTGGTAAATGGCTTAAACCTTAGAGAATAAAAATGAATTAAAAATAATTGTAACCAAGTAACTTTCACGTTAAGGAAAACTATATGTCCACCAATAACTCTGAATGAGAAGACCAGCCCCCAAAATTATCACGATAAATATTTTTTACTTCACCTTAATCGTGGATTAAACTGGAAAGAGCACATCTGGATTAAACCGCATACCGGTTCAAATAAGAGAAGCTCTAGAAGAAAATAAGTTCTGCTCCGCTATATTTCTTGACCTACAGTAAGCCTTTGACAAATTCTGGAACTAAGCACTTTTATTCCAAATGAATATTCTCTTTTCTACGAATTTTCAAAGAAAAACACTTATTCTTGAATTAAGAAAAATCTATCGGTTAATAGGTAGATAATCAAAACTAAACTTACAAAATAAACTTTTTATTTTTAAAGCAATTCTGAAGTCAGTATGGATTTATAGTATCCAACTATGGACAACAGCTTTTAGAAATTCTGGAAAGATTTCAGTCGAACGTCTTCCAAAACATAGTGGTTGCACTCTAGTTTATTTAAAACAACCTATTTAACCCTTTGCGGCATACACTCTTCAGGGGAATGGATTTTCATGATAATTCGCATACAGGGGTTTTTAAAATAAAAAATTTTTCGAATTTGTTTTTGAAAATAGGCATACAGGGGTTTTTGGGTTCGCTGATCTTGAATTGAAATTTCACATGGCGGTGAAATATGGAAAATAAGAAAAACAAAGAAATGATAATCCATTTACTGCTGATTTTGGGCCAAATATCCCCGATAACGTACAATCGCCATTAGGAATCTTTTTATGCATTTGTCCAGAAGATATGTTAGATTTATTAGTTCAGCAAACAATTATATACATACAAGAGAAATCGCAGGAAGAGAAATTAATGACAAAAGAGTAGTTACTGATTTTTTAGGAATTAATATTCTGATGGGAATAAAAAAATTGCCTTCCTATTGTGATTATTGGTCGAGTGACATAAAATTGAAAGATCGATTCATAAGTTCATTGACGCCTGTTGTACGTTTTGAATTCATATTATGTAATTTACATATCTCCAATAACAGCACAGAACCTAAAAAAGGTGAACCAAGTTACGAAAAATTGTATAAGTTGAGATCGTTATTAGATAGACTATCGGACTCTATTGGAATCCAGACAAATATCAATCTATTGAAGAATCCATGATAAAATTCAAAGGTCGATGTAGCTTGAAGTAATACTCCCCAGCTAAACCGATAAAACAAGGATATAAACGTTGAATTCACGCAGATGAATCGAGTTACATATGTGTATTTCAAATTTATACCGGTAAAACTAAAAGTCCTGAGAAACAGTTGGGAGTACAGGTTGTCAAGGATTTGACGCGTAAATTTGTGTGTAAAAATCACCATGTATATTTTGATAACTTTTCACCGGCGTCGATCAATTGATTTCACTAAAAGAAGACAAAAAATATGCTTGCGGAACTATACGTTCTAATCGTACTGGGTTACCTAAATGTATAATGCTTGATAAACAAATGAAATATGGACAATACGATTTTCGAACATATGATACTGGTATTAGTTAGATCAAATGGATGGAAAAAAAGTGTTTGCTTCCTATCAAATTACCATGATCCATCAGAAGTGATAACAGTAACTCGGAGACAGAAAGATGGCATACAGGTGCAAATAGTTTATTCAGTTATGTGTTCTGATTACAACAAATATATGGACTTTGTCGATAACGCCGATCATTTGTTATCTACATATAAAATAGATCGAAAGTCCAAAAGTGGTGGCACAGACTATTTTGGTATTTCATTGATTTGACTATTACAAATTAATTTATTATATTTTCAAAAATACACGCTAAAAATCCTAAGACATTGAAAGAGTTCAGACTACTTTTAGTGGATCAATCAGTTTCTGATAAAATGCCAACTAAAAAAGGAAGAAATCGTCAACCTTTCCTCTCCAATTCTTGGAGAGGAAAGTAAACAGGAACAGACTGAATGTTCCTGTTAAAAACAGATGCTTTCAGTCTGCTCATATGCCAATGCCCATTGATAGTGGTAGATGATGCGCACTTTGCAATACAAAAAACAATCTTATTGAGAACTAAATGGTTATGTAATACATGCAATGTACCATTATGTTTACAATTAGATAAAAATTGCTTCTTAAAGAATCATTTATAAAAAATATAAAAACAAAGTAAAGAGTTGAAAAAATTTCACCAATACCCATTTTCAAAAACAAATTTAAAAAATTTTTTATTTCCGCCGCCATCTTGGAGACGCCACTTTGAATTTTCAAGATCTGAGTTCAGATTCTCAATGAGCGAACCCAAAAAACCCTGTATATCCATCTTCATAAGGATACGTCTGAAAGTTCCGTCATAAGTGCATTTTTTTACAAAATAGGCTCTATTTTAGACTTTGTTTATGAATATTAATAAATTATTAAAAATGTTATAACCTTTAAGCATAAAATTTAACTTTGTATCATTCTGTGATCAAGAAATTATAAAAAAAACGTAAACTATATCCAAAAAAACTACTATGAAATTTCAAAAAACTATGCAAAAATAGGTGGTCTCTGAGAGATACCACTGTGCCACAAAGGATTAATAAGGATCTAGACATATCTACAGTCACACAAAAAATAACCACATACGATAAAAGTTACAAAATAAGATTAGAAAATTATTTCAATAAACTTGCAAAGGATATTCTACGTAATCAAATTACAAACCTAAGTTTCAAATAATACAAACCATTACCATAACATAATTGAATACACCTATTAATTTAGTACTGGAGTTTTCAATGAGAACAAAATCCGTCTCAGCCCGTTTGTTATTCCTTAATTATATGTTATTAAGATTAATAAGATCGTGTGACAAAATTAATAATAAAAGAACGTGTAAAATTAAAATGTGGAATAGAAGAATTAGAGAATAGACCAAATATATTTGACGCGAGTCATTACGCGACGAAGTTGTTACTTGCTGAGTTTCATCGCCAGTATAATCATGCCATTAATTACACTGTTATTAATGGATTCAGTCAGCAGTTTTATATTGTGTGGTGGAATTGACAAATAAAGTATTTTAACGGAACATATGAGAAAATGAAAATGAGAGTTTTTGAAAGAGGTGAGGTTGAAGAAAATTAAATAAATAGTACCTTTAAATCAGAGTTCACAACATTCAATTCTATTAAGATTTTTTTTAGTAGAATAACGAATTCCTGACTAATAGATAAAGCTAATGGAAGTGCCTAGACGAACTTAGCTAATCGCATTGAAACGACTACCTGTCACAAAGAAGTTCAACGATAAACTTAACTGTTGCTACTCCACCGCAGGTCAAATTTTTTCCTCTGCCTGTCCCGATTTGAACTCGTCGGCGCGTGCACTTTCACGTCCTAGCCTCGGTTTCACCTAGCTCACTAGCCTACTAGCTATCAGGTTGGGTTTGCAGGTTTCTCTTTTTGTATATAGGTGACGTGCAACACCCGAAAGCCAATGAGATCGATAGCCTGTAGAGTTTACTCGGAGCTGGTGTTCAGCAAAACAGCAACGATAACGACACAATGTACTCATTCGTATCCATAGGTTAAGCTAGAGTCATGAAAGAGATGCCCTAATTACATATTTGCTTCTTAATTATTTAAATAAATCTTTTACTTGTATACAAAGAAACTTATCAACCTAAATATAGTGAAAATACTCACAAGTTGAAGATAACATATTTTAAATAAATTAGGATCAAATTCAATTAGAAATAACATAAATACATAGACAAATACAACTGTATACAGAAAAACTTAATAATATTCAGGAAAACATTTTTAGAAAAAGCACGTAATTCGAGAGGACAGTTATGCATTCTTTAAATAATCCAAAATATCATCAATCCAAAAATACAGATAATAGTAGATGAAAGATGTTCATGGTCTTGACTGGTATTTCCTTTTCTATTTTTGGTAGTCGACTACACTTGTGGGCAATACTTTGATTTTCCTGGTGCATACCTGTATTAGGCATGTATTTTACTCACACGTGTTTCATATTGTGTTGTGAACAGTACATATTAGAATTCAGCCAAGTTGTTCGAATAATGGATGATGGAAAACCGTCACATTTTTACGATTTACGAAAGAAAAATTCACTTTTAGAGTCTAGTTTATTGATTATCTACTGTCTTTCTGCTAATAACAATATCCTCGAAATTAATAGAATCATAATTTTATTCATTCCCAGGGTTCTATATTTTAATATCTAATAAATATAGCTTTAAATTCAGAAATAAATTTTAATCTAATAAACATTTAATAATAATTAACTTATTTAATTTTACGCCGCATAATTTATTAATTTATATGTAAATTATTACAATCCGAAAATGTAGTTTAAAGAACTCTATAGCTTTGCACAGAAATAGACAGTAGCTATTAAAATTGTATACATCGTGTGCATATCTTTACACATTATGTTTAGCATTGTAATCATATAATTATAAAGTACAACAGCTAATGCTATATCGCAATGCCATATCAAAGCGAGAGAGACAGCAACAAATAGTAAGAACGTTCTATCTCTTTTTAGTCGACGCATATTGATTTCTGCCGCATACGTGCGTATGTTTATGGCGTCTATGTCCAAGCTGCATTTTTGTATCTCGACTTGTAATTTAAAAAATAATTTTATAATTTTTGCAGTTTAATTTCAGAATAGACCTTATACATAATTACTTTTATTTTCAAAATAGATATATTAAATATATTTAAAATTTATTTCGATATTATGTGGTATGATGACTAGAATTTTATAGCTAATTATAACAAAATAAAATTTATCGACTTGATCATTTTTTAAAATTATTAATATATTTGTATAGAATTTATTATTATTATTATTATTATTGTTATTATTAATAATAAAATGATTATTTCTCTTCCTTATGTGAACTGGAATATGAAACATAGTTGTACACTGGACGGAACTTAAATAGCGACCCGCGAAATTCAAAATTCAATTTCACCTTCGTCGATTAGGCATCACGGGCACGAATCGAGGTTATGTATACAATATTTTCTAGTGAGTCATATGGTTCATGCTTGCAATTAGAACGGTTGTGATGGTCTTGAGTTGGCAATGCATTTAAATAACTTTTCTAAGCGAACATGAATATCGAGACAAAGTAGTTAATAAACATATTACATCAGCACTACGTAAAATACAAGAATCATGCAGCTTTATCAGTTGATATGAGATAAATTGATTACAATTATTTCTTGCTTAATTGTTCTTTTACTATGATAAGTTATTTACTTTATGTTTTATTTATTTGCAGATCAGAACTATTGATTAATAAAGTTGTCACGAAAAAAGTATTAACATTTATTTATATTAAGAAAAGATTTGTGCACAAGATCGCAAGCCAAAAGTTGGTAAGAGGATATTTAGTAACATTGACATGAACATCAAAAGAGCGTTGAATAAAAATGTCAATGATTTTATTAGTGTTTGCAAACATAGGTTTAAAACTGATTGTGATACAAAGGAAATTAATTTATAATGAAATGCTTCTGAATGTGAGTGTCCAAATTATACGTACATTTCCTGGTAGGTATTACTGATTCAATAGAAGATACAATATCAGAATACCAAATATACTGCAGTATTAGACTTTATCAATTTAATTTAATTGTTTGCTATGATGAATGTAGTAATTAATTTCAATGTATAGTGGAAGACCGAAGAAGTACATCTTATTAACCCATTAACGACCAAAAGACCTGATTTTTTTTGTTGATCTTCGACGCGATTTTTCCGTAGTTATAGGCCTTAGAAAAATTTTGCAAACACGTGTTTCAACGTGAAATTTAATTCCCTTTCTGAATCTGGGCTCAGAGTTATGATTGACTGCGTAATAAAAAAGTTATAGTCAATTAAACAAAAGAAACATAAACATTTTTGCAAAAAATGAAATTTGCGATTTTTTAGCAATGTTACCGTGAAGGAATCATGATATAAATATGATCACGATTATCATGACTATGAAAGTATCTCAGGGAATTTTGGTGGAATTTTTGAACCACTCCTTCCAACAAAATGGTGGCCAAATCGAAAAAAGATCATAAAAAATATAACTAATTTTTTTATGGAAACTATTAAGTTTAGAGGAAAAGTTTATGGAACAAAAATGTCTTAAAATTGATCATAGAATACCATTCAATTTTTTCAGAATTTTTGGAGAAAATTTTCGAGTTTTTGGAAAACTTAGAAAATACAATTTTCCAAAATCATCTCCAAAAATTCGAAAAAAAACGTGAGGGGGTTTTATAATCAATTCTAAAGTATTTCTATTCTATAAACTTTTTTTCTAAAGTCAATAATTTTCGAGAAAAAAACATATTCTACTCTTTGCATGACCCAGAGACAACGACGAGGATCTGGTAGAATTTTATTTCCTTTGGGTTGCTTGATCTGAGTGAGTCCCCTTGCTTCTCACTTGTTGAAGTGCTTGATTTTAGTGAGTCCCTTTTCTTCTCACTGGAATATGAATTTTTTAGTGTGTTTTTTTAAACATTTAACACAAAACGATAAATTACAATTTTCGCAAATAATTCTCGTTCTTGCGGGATAATAAGAACAAAGTTTGAGTTTCGTTTGCTTGGACATATTGTGTTCCTCTCTTTTTATTGTTCTTGCGTCATTTAATTTTTAGCTATTGAAAGTGTGAAATCTTTTATTCCAACTCTTTTTCCCTCATCACTGACAGCATTGAATATTACAGTAGTATTTACAATCGAAGCTTCGATTCGTCTTAAAAAAACTACCCACGTCCATTTTTTCGAACGAATACTCAGAAGCATATTATTGCAATAACCGTCGTGGACATCATTGCCACCAATAAAACTATTATAGACAGTAATAGCGCTCGGAAAATGTACCTCAACTTTATTTCGTTCTTGCTTACTATATCTCTTTGAAGAGGATAATAGAGTTAAATCCAAACCCGAGCCCAAAAATAATCCTATACGTTAGGTTTTTGAGATATCCTAACGTAAAAGTGCAAAAAACACGCTTTTTGTGTTATATTCGTGATTATGTACCACTGCGAATAAATTTTTTTTCTAAAAACCAATAGCACGTTCTCAAAGCAGCACTCTTACCTTTCAAAGCCGTGTCCCCAGATTTTAAATATTATTTTTTTTCAGTGAGATATCGATGATTGAAATGAGTTACTTTTTCAATTTCAATACTGCATTTGAATGAATCGAATTTTTCATCTGAACCGATATACAATATCCATGGTGTTTCTAAGTTGTATCATCCAAATTACATGTGAAACTACTCCAGAATCTAAAATTTCCCTAACCTCAAAATGCAAATAAGGACTAAACTAAACTGGATCTTGAGAAAAATTTTTGAAGAGACAAATATGTACGTATATAAGAATATGAAGAAATTCCTTAGCCCCTGAACCCTGTAACCGGTGAGTGTATATTCCTAGACCCCTGAATCTCAATAATCCAATAACCCTTTCAGTCACGTAATGAGTACGTGAATTCGATCGTAACCTTAATAGGCTACCCGAAAATTTTTGGCGTCGCTGTTCCAATATGGCAGATCAACCAAACATTTGGTATTTGATTTGAGTTGAAGGAAATTTTCTTTACATTTTTACTTATTTATATATTTGAGGAATCGATGAAATCAGATTTTACTAAATTGAAACTCATTGTGAAACACCCTTCTTTTTTAGTTCAAATTTAATCAAATTAGTAATTTTTGTCAAGATCCAATTTAGTCCTTATTTTTAGGTTAGGAAAATTTGAGATTCTGGAGTAGTTTCACATTTAATTTGGATGATACAACTTGATAAAAAACCATAGATATTGTATATCAGTTCATTTGAAAAATTGGTTTTATTCAAATACAGTATTGAAATTGGATACGTAACTCATTTCAATCATCGATATTTTACTGAAAAAAAAATTATATTTAAAATTTGAGGACACGGGTTTGAAAAGTAAGAGTGCTGATTCAAGAAGGCGCTATTGGTTTTTAGAAAAAAAATGTATTCGTAATGGTACATAACCATGAATATATCAAAAAAGCGTGTTTTTGCACATGTAGGTTAGGATATCCCGAAAACCTGACGTATAGGGTTAATTCTGAGGTCGGATTCGGATTCAGCACACCAAAATCCTTCGGCATAAAAGTTGTCCCGTTTCTAGGTGAGAAATTTGTCGACCTGTGTAATTAATTAAAATGACACTATTTGTTTTCAAATATGAACTTTTTTTATCTTTACGAAACTACATATATTATTATGTTCTAATATGAGTACTAAATTACAAATCACAATAACTAATCACATTATAAAGAAATAATCAAATAGTATCAGTAAAGAAACTTTTGAGTAAATCTTTATAGTTAGTTTATTAATGATTATACTTATTCTTTTTAAACCATCTTCTTTCTGTAACGGGTCTTCTCTTAAGATTCTCAATGTATGGTCAAGTTTAGTTCTTGCAATGTGTTTGGCTGCAGTTTCAGATAACCAGATGTATTTTTTCTCATATATTTGGTATGTATTTCATTGAAAATTGAATTTGAAATAAATTTGTTACAATCATCAGGGTAAATGATTGAATTTGATAGATCAAGTGGTATGCTGAAATACATTTAGTATTCTGATATTATTACTTCTATCATCTATATATGTAACGATATTCAGTTTTATATTTTTCATATTTATAAAACGATGATAATTAATTAATTTGGTTGACAATTATAATTCAGAATAATATGCTTTTCATGATTTGAAAATACAATATTGCATCTTTATTAAATATATCAGGAATTGAACATATAATTGTGACACCTACATTCACAATCACTTAATTGATTATTAATTTCCTTTGCATTAAAATGAGTAATTACAGCCATGTCTGTAAACACTACTGAAATCATTGACACTTTCTTTTAACAGTCTCTTGATCTTTATATAAATGCTTTACAAATCCTCTTACCAACTTTGGGCTTGCAATCAACTGCGCAAAAACCTTTCTTAATATAAGTAAATCCAAGCAATCCTTCTTTTCGTGACAACTTTATTAATCAAAAGCTTTGATTTGAAAATATATAAAACACAAAGTAAATGACTTATGATAGTATAAGAATAATTAAGCAACAAATAATTGAAATTAACATTTCTGAGAGTTTCAGGTGATGAAGCTGCATAATCCTTGTTTTTTCTGCAATGCTAATAAAATATATATTTCTTTTAAATGCAATCCATCAACATTTCTACTTACTTCCAACAACTATTTTATCGGATTGTTAATTAAAAACAATCGTGACACGAAAAAAGCTACGATTTTTTTTCAAAAAATGATGAATAATAAAAGATGTACTTTTCTGTTATAAGACCGATGGAGAAGGTACAAATATTTTGAAAATCTGACGACATATCTGACGTCTTTTCTCAAACCAAACTAGTTGTTGGATAGCCTTTCTTCCTGAGAGATGGCTATCGTATAAATATTATATCATACAAACCACTCAATCAGTTTCTTACTATGTCTGTACTTCAGCTTCACTGATAATTGGTTGTACGATCGTATGTTCTACTCCCCTCAAACTGCAACTCTTAGTCTTATTCCGATGTATCGAGAAGAGCTAGTGATTGATCCCGTTGAAGAGGATCGGGCAAGATTGACCCATAGAACCCCTAGGTTTGACCTTGTTCATAATTATTTTTTACGGTCTCCTTATGGTCACTGTTTACCTCTTCGTAGAATTAATTTGAGCACTTACTTTTGACTGTCGTGTTAACAGTTGTCAAATGCATTTTCTTCTTTGCGTAAAGTTTCGAAAGTGTTCGGTAGGGTAACTTATTCCTTGTTCTTTGCTACTGCTATGGGGTGGTTTTTATAACTATGGAAGTATAATAGATCATTCTCAGTACATCTATGAACTGAATTTTCCTTTCCTTAGTTTTTCTCTCTAATCCTGCTTGCCTTAGCGATCATATGAATATTGCTCTATCGAAAGTACTAGACCTTATATTTCTACTATTTCTCGCAATTCTAACTGCTCGTCTTGTCGACTGAAGTTGACGGAGCTATTCTTGGCGGTCAATGTCCGTGTATCAATCGCTATACCTTTCCTTCATCAATCAACAAATCTTGGATCTGCAATGGAAGACTTGCTAATGCTTATAAAATTTGGCTGTTGGCAATCTCTGTCTCTAATCTCGTAAAAGATTCGAGGAGTCTCGCCCCTTTATTGGTCTTTGTACTACCCCATTGTATTGGTGAGGTCTTAAAGTTACACCCTATCATTACTTTTAATTATGTGTTCGAGACGAAGTCCTCTATAGTATTTAGTGATAAGTGAAATTCATCAATGTACCAGCTAGATGGAAAATAGCAAGTGTATACTCTAACATCCTCTATCTTTACTCAGGTAAATTTCAGTTATACGACGGTCATCCTTCTAAATATGTAGAGTTTTCCACAAACCCAAATAGCCGCTTTTTTAGAGCTAACCATAATCCAATTTGAATTGTTCTCATCCTTATATTCTTCATTGATAATGAAGTCTGATAATTTGGATTGCTTGATTTTATGCCGCTACACAATAATTCATTTGTATACCCTATCCAGTCGTCCTTTTTCATCCTATATGGTTGTTGCTGCAGTTTTTTCTGTATGTTTATGCCTATGTATGTGAGTCACGTGGTAGTAAATATCGATACGCCGATGCGTATAGAATTATTGTTATAAATTGTTTATTCTCATCAGGAATTATCACGTTAGAACGGGGAAATGAGTCCCCTCCTACGTTGCCTATCGGTAAGGCGCGCTCATTTATAAGAATTAGGAAATTCATAACAAGCGCGTTCGCGTCTATGGATTGATGGCCAAATTAGGCAGCATGTGTGTCATTGTGATTGGGCGCGCGTTAACGCGTCTGTCTGGCGATACACAAACCCGAACGCGACAGTGAGTACACGCATAGCAGGACAATCGGTGATCATGGGATAGTGGGTGTGTGACCGGTGTCAATGCTTCCGGCATTTCAATACGACAATAAGAGAAAAGACGGCCAAGAACGTCTGCAAGACATACAAAACGAGATACAGGCTCGCAACTTCATCCCAAAGGAAGTTCCTTCTTTGTTTATCGTCGCGCGGAGATCACAAAGAGGAGGCCTTGGGATGGCTCAGGGTTGGCGCGTCGCGTAGTTCGGCAAGTGAATATCCCGAGTTAAATATTGACACACAGGAGGTGCGGATGTCTGAGTGTGTGTGTGTGTGTGTGTGTGTGTGTGTGTGTGTGTGTGTGTGTGAAAGACTGTACGTTTCCTAATATATATTTTTGAGGAGAGGACTTTAATAAGAGGATATATAAGATGATAGTAAAAAAACCGTTCATTTGTTGATTACAATTTTAGTATCGAAAAAAGATTAAGCTTTTTGAATAGCTACATTATATTATCTGAGTTATAAGTACACTGACAAACATTTTATTATAAAAAACAGTTAAACTGAAAACTATTTACTTACCGAGGATGGCTCAAGTTTGACTTTTTTTCAAATAATTTTATATTATAGTAACACTCACGGTTTCATTATGCCGTTTGAATTAATATTAAACATCTTTGTGTCTTATACACTTTATAAAATTTACAAAGATATAATTATAAAAATTATACTGTAAACTCGAACAATTTTTTAATTATACCATATTTCAAGTCATCAAACATTCAACTATAAAATTAATTCCCAAACTTTAGTGGTATTAAATATAAAAATATTTTCAGTCAATGAATTATTTGTATTTATTATGCTTCGACTTTCCATCTAAATTAGTTTATTCGAGTCGATGTTTTATGTAGGTGTATCTAAATATAAGAACATATAATACATTTATACTTAATGAGTATTTCAATATCACGCAATATGAATGTTTCTTAAATCATTACAGAGTTTATTATTATTATAAAATGGTGTTATTTTATGACTCATTTTCATTCCCAAGAAGCCACACTTAAACTGATAGATATTAGTTTTATATCATATAAAAATTGTACATATTTTAAATACGTAAAGAAACTTGAACCAACCTTCTTTACTTAAAATTTGCATAGCGTGAGACTTCTAAAGCTCCCTTTAGACGAAAATGAATTTACTAGTTTCATATATCTGTAGCATTTTTTCTATTTTTTTTTTTTTTTGAAAGACATAAAAAAGTAGCTAGTGTAAATAATTTTCGTAGAAATGTCGGAAAATGTGCCCGACAACTACATTATTATTGTCAATATTAAGAAATATTATATAAACAATAAAACACCATATTATAAATATAATTCTAATAATGAGAGGTTTACGTTTACAGGAGATCCATTTAAATGAAACTTTGCAAGAATATTTTAATTTAATAAACCATTATCTGAACTTACAGGTCGTTGCAATTAATATCCTGAGAAATCGAAACCATATTTAATTTTAAATATCTCTTGAAATAATATTTTATGGCATTACTGGAGTAAAACTAAAAAAATAATAATCAGGGTTAAATTATTTAAGTTGAAAAAGATTAATTTAAATATTCCCCTGCTTTTAAAAGCTAAAATAAAATTACATTAATAAGTATATCCAGTTGTTTTAGTAATTATGTAATAAATGTTTCATAGAATTAATAAACACTGATTTTTAATATAAAGTATCATTGGAAAAGTATATTTCTTAAAACTGTATTTCTTATTAACTGTATTACTTAAATTATATTTTTTCACTAAATTTTAATAAAGACAATTCTTCCAATGTTTCATCAAAATTAAACTCCTATAAGATGAGATACTCTAATAAGTGACAATTCATTTGGCAATGTTTAAACTAATCTCTCTAATAATACTTCTAAATGGTCTTTCAGAAATATACGTATGTATAGTTCTTTTTAAATGCTGTTATTTCTAATCTGTATGATTTATTTAAAAATTTCTTTATTTTCAAATTTGATATAGATTTCACTCTATAGCAATTTATATTAACCCTGAGATGAATTGAGGCTGTCCATCATTATCTAAAGTAAGTTGAGACATTGTCGTTGGTTGAAATGTTGAACCTTGAAAACCCATCGCAGATTCATACACCTGAAACAGATAGTTTGAAATTGTATATTATTTTATTATAATTTTTTACTGTGTTGAAATTCAAGTACAATAAGCCAAAGTAGAAATAATTTCTATACTAACGTTACCATGTCCTGGAAGGGTTGTGTAATCTGGCGTAGAAGAGGAAAGAATGTTGGGCGATATTGGGTGTTGTATCGTCGCGTACATGTTATCATGCGATGTGTCCCCTATAGCAAGGCTCATATTACTTCCACGCCTACCAGCACTCGAACCAGATTCAGGTTCACTAAATACTTGCATGGTCAATTCTTGCTCTTCGTACAACTTCATTTTTCTAACAATTTGAATAATTCTAGTTTTATTTTAAAATAAGTAAAATTTATATGAAAATATATATTTGTAGATTTTAATTTAATTAATTAGTAAACTTAATTAATATAATTCAATCTATTATAATATATTCGCTTATGAACAAAGAGAACATAAAATCTCCAGTTTGTCAGATTGTCTTAAATTTATTATGTACATTTTTTGATAAAAATTTTTTGAGACCCATTTGTCCTCGATTTCATTTTATAGATTCCTATATATATATATTAGAGGCTTCGCCTCCTTGAGACTGCGTGTAACCCCTCTCCCTCAAATTAACTTGATGAGATTACCATATGCCCTAAGTTACTCAATATACTTTCTTATGTATTCCTATTTCGAACACACGGTTTAGGATTAACGTAATTAGCAATTATCTGCGTGACATTTGACAAATTATTTTTCGATAAGAAAATCCCAGAAAATGTCATGTTGAATGCGTACAAAGAAACTCAAACTAAGAATTGATGAACAAGTCTGTTTGACGGATTCTACCATAGTCTTGAATTCAACTTGCGAAGAGCCGAGATAGGTACGAACTTTCATCGCAAAATCGACTGGGTTAAATCTGTGAGTTGACCAAAACATCCAAATGGCGATGGGTTCCTACATTCTTAAATTCAACAGACGACATGACACAACCATCAAATGAAAACAATGAAGCAGATGGTAAACTTGTTAGAAGTCGGATTGAAAGTTGAATAGGCGGGATACAAGGAATGGAAATACAAGCCGCAAAGATACTGATATCGAAAGCCGTAGTAACTGAGAAACTAGGAAGAGGTTAGTAGATTGAAGGCTATGGATTAATTTTGAAATCTTAGTCCCTATAAAGGAGACAGACGAGTTTGGAAGATAGAGCAATTATCGTGGAATCTGATGGGATCAGATCTAATCTCACCGAAGTAATAATGAATATGCGTATAATATCACACGATCCACTCACCTATTCGATGAGGTGGTAGTCGATATCTGTTACTACATATCAGTCAACAAGAATAGTTGCTATAAGGTGGTAGCACTAGTCTAAACAGGATTATATAAAGTGCTTATAAATACATTGTGTGTTGATAATCTACAGTCAAATTATTACCCAATTTGTATCCTCATTTATTCCATCAGTAATAATCGATTATAAATCAGATATATGAGAAATTTGATTACTTTGTCTATTTTGAATAGATTTATATAATAAAATATGTCAAGGTCTCATCTAATAAAAGTACAGTTTGAGAAGATAGTAATGCCAGATTGATATAAATATTGAATAAAAAAACAATAAGCACATATAAAATTAATTGAAAAGAATTTGCAACATTTCTGCTGATAACCATGTAGTGTACTGAACTACATTAAGTGAAATCGTTAAAATAGGTAATCATATAAATTATCTCAAATTTATATAAATCATTTAGTCAGAATTTCTATTGGAAGGAAAATACGTTATATTTTCCTATATAATATACATATAATATTATGCTGTGCTACTACAAACATACAATAATATGTTGTACTAAGTATTAAATCGATAACGTCTTTTTTGATAAACATAATATTTTTGACGTTACTTATGTTATCGTGCTAAAAATAATATAATTAAATCAATTAAATCCAACAGTAGTCTTTTTTATACGAAAGCATACACTTATATTATTTATCTCTTTTTGAAATAGTTGATTTGATAAATTTCTTTTTCTTATAAAGTTATTAGAAATATTGCCGAAATCATTTTAATTTCATATTCTTCGAATAATGTTCCATACTACAGAAAATACATATCTATTTTAATGATGAGAGGTTAGGGTGAATAACTAATGTCTCATAGTGATGTAATAACTTTTTTCAATAGAACTTATCGAAATAAAGTTATAGAAAAAAGATTGATTCATTATCAAATGATTTGAAAAGTTTACTTGTGAAAAAATGTAGCTGTGTTAACAGTAATTAAAATGAATTTATACAAAAAAGTGTATTTTATAAAGACTTGAAAGCAACGTATGAAAAAACATCTACTAATTCAGATACGATACATATATTAACTGCGATTTAACTGTTTATAAGTGCCTGTGAAATCGAAAGGGAAATTAATTAATCATTTTATTTTGTACAAGCAGCTAAAAAACTTCATGAACAGGAAGGAATGTTATCGTATTCACTCTCAAGAACCAGAGCATCTATAATAAGTGAAGAAATAAAATGTGCTGCTGTCTCATTTTATTTACAAGATGATATAAACCGATTGTGTCCACGCACTAACGATACAAAAAGAACGCGAAAAGATAATAAAAAGTTAAAATTGAAAGGTGATTACTTATGTTCAATTTAAAAGAAGTCTATAGCATATTTGAGAAACACTGTGCTGAAACTGGACACAAGTTTCACCTGGCGTTTACATACTATTGTACATTGCGACCTGATCAGTGTATTTTAAATAATGAATTTAAAGGTCTTCACAATTTTTGTATTTATATTCACCACCAAAATCTAAAATTACTAGTGTGATACTATAAAGCATACGTACAATATTAAAGACTATCTTAACCATCTGGAGGTACAGTTTAAATATAAATTATTAGAACATGACTTTATTGCCAAAAGTCAATATGATTATATAAAAACTCGTCGGCATAATTTGAATGAATCTGAAATGATGGTCATAGGAGATTTCGTTCAAAATTATACGACAATATATTGAGATCAGATGCAAGCAAATTATTGGAACGGCAAACAGGTCTAATTCATCCATTTGCAATTTATATGAAAGGGAAGAAAAAACTGAAGAAAACAGCTTCGTCGTAAATTCGGAAAGTACGAAGCATGACGTAAATGCTGTGATATTGTTTCGCCAGAAATTGATTAATTATATAACAAATAGATACGAGAACAAGGTTAAAAAAGTGATTTATGTATCTTATGGAGCTGCAGGTCAACATAAGAATAAATCAAATTATTTAACTCTTGTTTCTCATTATGATACATATGGAATTGAAGCTGAGTGGCACTTTTTCGCAAGTTGTCATGGAAAAAGAGCATATGACGAACTTGACGAAACAGTGAAAAGATTTTAATTTCATTTTCCTAATATCTATTGAGTAATACAACATGTTATATTTACACTGTTTATTTCTAACTATACTTGGAAAATAGATTTCTTGTAAACTACGAATATTTTCTAAAATAATATGAAATATTACACTCCATCTAATGGCGATTAAATTGGTTATATTTAAGTAAAAAAAATATTGTACTAATATATTATACTAACATCATCCCAATTACATAATATGTAGTCTATGGTACCGACTTATAGAACTGAACTACCAGGAAAAGTTTCGGGGAAGACGCTTCTATTGGTCCGATCTTCCAACTGAGCGCCGCAGATAGTGCTTTTATGGAAGGAAGGTCACCTAGCCCCTATTAAAAATCGTGATAGTTTTATTACGGATTCTTAATACAAACTTGTCCAAAGAATCGATTGCAATAAAATTTATCAAATAAAAGTTGCCTTTTTAAATAAAAATTGCAAAAATGTATTTAAATTGTTTATAATTTTGTTATTAATGTATACTTATCTTCAGATTAATGTATAGTTAAATAATATTATAACATATATATATTCTCAAAATACAATAATTTCCGAGTATTTAATAAAAAAATTATCCAGATCTGATAAATAATTTTCGATTTATAACAGTTGAAAAAAAATTGTTTATAACTTTTTCATTAATTAATATTTTAGCGTCAAACTTGGCGCAAGTGACTACCTCTATATAGGCATTCGATGTGCCAAATATAAAAAAAATCAAAGACCTTGCTCCGATTTTCCCTAAAACTAATTTGTTTTTTGTCATATATATTTATTCCTATGCTACAGCTGTTAATATATGAGGTTTGGCTATTAAATAATGAACTGCGCGAGCAGAAGGCGTCCTAATTTTTGTTGCTGTAGTAGTGTTTTTTCTATAGAGGTTAGAAATGAACTTGTTTTTTTCTCGTACCAATAGCAATGTGTGACCAAAAACGCGAGGAACGGATCAATGTGAAAATTCTCGTTAAAATAAAAAAAAAAATCCAACTGAGTGTTGTAAGTTGTTAAAAGAGGCCTTTGATGAGAATTATGTATCTTGTGTGCGTGTTTTCGAATGGTATAAACAATTTTCTGAAGGCCGAGAAAACACCGAAAATGACCAACGTCCAGGTCGACCTGTGTCTGTTTCAACGGCATCGTAATGACTGAATGGGTTTCAGAGGGTGAAACTATAAATCAAACTTTTTAAAACTATATAAAAGTTTTGAGAACATTGCGAGAGCGAGTTCGTAAAAAACGTCCGGAGTTGTGGAGAAACGAGTTGTGGATCTTGCAACAGGACAATGCACCTGCTATAAGCGCTGTCTGTGAAGCGTTATTTAGCCGCTAGAGGCACTTCAGTGCTCGAACACACGCTGTACTCGCACGATTTAACACCCTGCGACTATTTTCCTGTTGTCGAAGATCAAGTCGGCCTTAAAAGAACCCGGTTCGAATCGATGGAAGAGGTGAAGCGAAAATCGGCGGAGTTTCTAAATGTTCTTACAAAAGAAGACATCTAGCATTTTTTTGATCAATAGAAATAACAAATGGAACGGTGTGTGACGAGGGGAGGGGAGTACATTGAAAAGGAGCATTCAACTGTAGAAGAATTTTTTAAATAAAATTCTTTTTCATAGGCAGTCTCGTTATTTAATAGGCAGACCTCGTATAGTATCACATTGATAGGAGAGAAGTTGATATATTGAAAATCCTGCAAATTAGTACTCCTTTTTTACGACGAAAAGACGAAAACAAACACATGCGTCGCAAAAGATATAATGTGTACTATAGAATTAAAGAGACGAGTATTAGATATTAGGTCTGTGGACTTTTATTATTTTTATTTTGAGTTGAATTTGAATTTGAATTTGCAATGGATAGTATCATATTTAGTATAATCATATTGACTTTTGGCAATAAAGTCATGTTTAGAAAAAAAATAAAGTTTAGTCATTGTCATTGTCTGTGGACCTAATATCTAACACTTTTCTTCAGGTTGCTTCGCATAAATCTTTTTGTAGGCCTTGAACACACCATATACTATTTTTATCAAAGGGAAAATTACGTTATAGAAAATAATTTCACGCGTACCTAGGACATAAAGAGTGGCACTTGAAAGGACAATTGCAGCTCGAATTGAAGACGAGTGGGATCAGCGGGGTGAAAACAAAACGTTAAAAAATCATCTATACCTTTGAAACATAATGTATTATTTTTTATATATTATTGAAAAAAATCGGCATTCAGTAAGTACGAAATGTCGGAAACAAAACATTTTGTACGACGTTAATTAATCATTTTGCTTTCTTCTATTTAAAAATGAAGGTGTAATTTTAGTTATATTTTATGATTTCAATTTTTTGTTAATTTTATTGTTGATTTTTCATTTTACATGTTAACGATGTTGAGTATGATAAATTATTCATACATTTTAACTTATTTTGGATTACTGTGACTGTGAAATAAAATCTTGAGCCAGGGCTCCTACATTTTGATCAAAGAATTCCTACATTAAAATTTAGTCAATTCGACATCTGGAATGATTTTAGCCTTTTTTGTACAATGGTAAAAAATAACATTTAAATATAAACAGTCGATTAGTATATAAATATCAACTTATCTTACATATGTAATATACATTAACAAACGTAGATAAATTAAAAAAATGTTTCTAGTTCAAAATAACGCATCAGTTGTCATTGTTCTACGAAAATATAATATCTTTTGATAAGAAATTTAATGAAAAAATCAATTTTTCATTTATGTATTGCATAAGGCTATTTTTTACCAATTGTTTATCAGTAGTTTTTAGTTATTGTTAATAATTAGAAATTATATGTTTTCAAGCTTACTGTTCAATCCAAAGTGGATTTTCAGTTGTGTTAAGTTGGTCAATAATCTGTTTTTTAATGAGGCCGTCTTTTTTCCGAATATCATGCGGAAAACTGATCACCCAATGTTTGAGACAACAGCAAATGATTGTAACGGTAACAGCACCAATTAGCAGTACCACCATCAAAGCCACAAGAGCCGCTAATGCAATATCAAATGAATCTTCTTGGACACCCACATACGCTGGTACAACATTTTCTATTGCAAAGCCAGTATAATAATCTTTCAAATAATCATATTTAGAATCCATAATTTTTAAAACTTGAGGTATGGGATAAATACTTTGTGTTTTAGTATCGACGACATGTAGGTACATGTCACACCTATAGTGAAAGATTAAGATTAAAAAGTAATTGATATACATGATTTTGAGTTAATTGAATAATATGCCATATTTTACTACAAACCATTCACGGCGAATATGACCAGACGAATCTACATGATAGCGTATATCATCTACTACTACTTTATTTCGAGTAGCAATAGACAATTTCAATACTATCTCATCTTTTTCGAGATTGACTTCTTCTGGTGGTCTAGACAGTATGACCCTGATAAGTTGCCGTGGCTCGAATATCCATATCTGACGTTAAAATAGTATCTATTATTAAAATTTTGTAACAAAAAATTACAGTGTAAACGTTAATCTTTCGTTAATCAAATAAAATAAACTTACGTGAACTTTACACACTGCGAATCGTTCAGGTGAAGCAATTTCTTTGGCAATAACTTCAACGATAAAACGGTCTTGATTATATTCGGTCATGTAACTACTAGTTACAAGTTTTCCATCCTGCGTAATATTAAATGGACTTGGTACAATTGATCCACTCGCTAAATCTGATCCGAATTTGTAAAGATTGGCACTTGCAACGTAAAATTGAAGGGTGCCGTTTTCGCCTGAATCAGAATCGAATGCTATAAGTTTTGTTACAAGTTCATTTATGTTGGCCATCGAGTTGATGCCAGCATAGTAAGTGCTTTGTTGAAAAGTTGGAGGGTTATCATTTTCATCCAAAATTTTAATCGTAACATTAACGTAACCCAGTTCTGGATTTTTACGGAAGTGATTGGTATCTTTTGAGTCGATATAAAAGTCTGGATCGTTTGTTGCAAGAATGGTGAGCATATAACTATCTCGTTTTTCACGATCGAACGAACAATTTGTATAAATGCTTCCATCCGATTTATCGATGTAAAAAACTTCATCCTTGTTTCCTACAAAAAATTAAGTAATCGAAACAGTTAATCTTATTAATAATAATTATAAAGATTGATTGAAAAAGTCCTAGCTCAATCCAGACTAAGGCGGCTCTACGCTAGTATTATATAGTATTATCACTAACTATCTGATTTTCATACTTTTGGGTTAATAGCTTGATTAGTTAAACTTGTTTCAGTTAACAAAGAATATCAAAATATAAAACGAACATGTAGATAATATTTAAAATAATATTTTGGGTTTCGCAAAGTCTATGTGAGTGGGTGTCGCGATTGCTGATAGTTGACCAATTTTTGATCAAAAAAAATCTTTCAAATGAAAAATTGGTGCTCTACGAAAAAAAAACCAATAAATTTGTAAGACGGTTCATAACTATGAATCAGATTTAGACTCACCATTACACTTATGACAATAAAAATTAATATAAATATAAAAGTAAAAGTAAAATTAATTTTGTCAACTGACAAAGTTATGGCAAGTATTTAATGGGGATGTGAAAGAAATAATTTTTATTGATTGTTTAGAAAAGAGTAAAAGAATTATTGGTAAGTGCTATGCAAATTGATTACAGCATCTTGCCGATTAAATCAAGAACGAACGATGTCCTCCCCTAGCAAAAAAAGTCTAGTTCCATTCCTCAAATCTCCAGCACACTTGTCAATCATTGCAATGACAAAAATCCACAAATAGATGTTGGAATCGCTTATATATTTGGTTTATTTACAAAATGTCATACTTAGTGCGTACTGCCTATTCTTTAATCTCAAAAACACATGAACAGATAAAGATTTCATAGAAATAAGGAAATTATTTATGAAAAGTTTGATCGTATTATTAAGATGATATAATAAACGTATTAGCTTTTATGGAGATTATATTGAGAAATAAAGCAAATTGAAAAAAATGTTTTCTTTGTTGGGCCCGGAACTTTTCAGTCAACCCTCGTAAAAGTAATCTGTTTACTTTCGTATCAATCTTTACTTACCAAATTTTATATAGTAATATATTTTAGCATGCTTTCCTTCATCTTTATCTTCAGCAGTTACTTTTCCAACGTAATAATTCTTAGGATGATTTTCAGGAACGCTATAATGGTATTCTTCGAAAAATTCTGGTACATTATCATTCGCATCAATAAGAAGGATAGTTAACAAACGAAGCGTTTCATAAGCGGTTGGAGTTCCATAATCAGCAGCGACTAGAACAATCTGAAATAAATTAAATTGGGTTTGTTTTTTAATTTTCGAAATTACTCGATATAATGTGTTTGATTCATCCCACTATCATATTAGTACCTCAAATTTATTTCTACTTTCACGATCTAAGATTATTTTAGATCGTAACTCCCCAGTTTCTTGATTGATAAAAAATTCTTCGGTTTCCTGAACATTTCTATTACCAACTTTCATATGATATCTGACTTTGCCATTATCCCCCGAATCTCGATCAATGGCCTTTACTGTCATCACCAAATAATTCGGCTCTCCACCATTCTGAAATAGGAAATACACAAAAGATTGAATAAAATATTTAGATATATTCCAAATAGATAAATAATTTCAATCATTGTAGTTTTCACGCGATTAAACCAATGTCGTTTACAATTAACATATATTAAAAAGTGAAAGTTCGCTTAATAAAAATCATCAATATTTGTGTTTCATTCGTCTTTTATCATAAAATAAAAATCCTACTTGAACTGTTTAATAATCTCATAATTATATGTACTGTAGATTGTTTATTATGGAAAGTAATACAAAATTTTGAACGCCACAATGGTTTATTTGAATTATAGAGAAATAGACAATGGTAGAAAAATCACAAAATAGGAAGAAAAGCAACTACTACAGTAACAGACTTTGCACGGCAATAAACCAATTAATGTCGCAATATATACGAAAGTGACAAATATTCTCAGTAAAATTAAATACAAAAAAGCACATTGAATAGATAATATTTAGGTTTGGATGATTAAAAAGCAACTTACTAATGTATTAATATATATTACTATAATCTTCGAAGCATGGCTTTGATTATATTTTATTTCTCAATGGAAAATGGCTAGAATCATACGTATTACAACACCCGGGGAAAAATTTTAAACAAATCACTTTTATATATTACACCACCAATAGTTTCAAAAATGTAAGAAAAAATAGTACTCTTAAGAATAAACCCCGAAATAAAAGAAAGAATCTTAATTCGTAATCCCTAACTTTTTGTATTGTTGTGCTCTATAATTAAACGATTAAATCGCATAGTAATTGAAATTAGAAAAGCTTTCGAAAAAATTGTTATTTGCAGTATTCTTATGTATTCAGTAAGGTTTTAACAAAATTTTACTGAATAAGTGAGAATAGGAAGATAAGAATAGATATACGAAGTCTGGCTATAAAATAACGATACTACGCGCGCAGTAGACGACCTAGAGGGGCAGGAGGGGGGAGGCAAATACAGCAGTGGAAGCGTCTACTATTGCAGTACGAAAACACGTTTTTGTCGCTGTATTAGTATTTTTTCTATAGAGGTTAGAAATGAACTTGTTTTTTTCTCATGCCGATAACAATGTGTGATCAAAAACGCGAGAAACGGATCAATGTGAAAATTCTCGTTAAAATAAAAAAAATCCAACTGAGTGTTGTAAGTTGTTAAAAGAGGCCTTTGATGATAATTATGTATCTCATGTGCGTGTTTTCGAATGGTATAAACGATTTTCTAAAGGTCGAGAAAGCACCGAAAGTGACCAACGTCCACACAGCTCGTTATTTAATAGCCAGACCTTGTAGTTTGATATACTTATCACTATCAGGAATATAAAAGTACAAAATATCAAGTAAAATTGTATTAGTTTTTGAACTAATCAAATATGTAAAGATATGAGGGTTCTATAATAATTGTAAATAGTTATAAAAACTGTTTATCGTAATCGATTACAAAGAAATAAAAATGGTAATACTCAATGATTTAAATTAACATTTCAACCATGTTATTCCATATATTAAGTGATGTTCGTAATTAATGATAATTAGCGATCAACTATACTTTTAGTTACATGTTAGTAGAAAAGAAATAAAATAAGAAGTAATATAGACGAACGAAATTTGGATGAAAGTATTAAAAACTCATAAAACGATAACGATAATGTTTCTATTGAAAGTCAATATCGCAATACTTCAGATCAATGTTGCAATAGTGTTCTCTCATGTTTTTTTAAATGTTTAAAATATTTTTTATTTTTATTAAACTTCATCTTTGCTGAAGATTTGAAAAATATTAGTATTTCTTTTATCATGTACTAGAGTAGTCCCAGAAGTACATGACATAACAATGAAAACAAAACATTTGGGAAAAAATATTTTTATTTCTCTACATAGATTATTTTTAGCTCGATACGCATTTTCCAGTTATTTTCAATAGTTTCAATACTTTTTTTATAGCGAGAATAGTTAAGTTCCTCAAAATAACGATCGCAGTTTTTCCTTCGACTTGGAAAATCTTTTATGATCGAGCGATTTTTCTAAATTTAGAAATAGGAAATAATTTGAAGTGATAAAATCTGGCGAATAGGGTAAATGAGAAAGCAATTGGAAGTTTAACTCATTGATTTTGGTCATCACAATAACGGATGTGTGAATCGGTGAATTGTTTTGCTGAATCCAATCGTTATTTTTTCGCTAACAACAACCGTTTTTTCTTAATTTCATCACTGACGGGCTTTAATAAATTTGCACAGTACACGTAGATGATCGTTTTATCTTTCGGAATATAATGAATGAAAGTGATCCTATATTTCTTCTAAAATAGTGACGCCATGACTCTACCTGCAGATAGAACTATCTACGCCTTCTTTGGAGCTCACTTCCTCCTATCAGTCCATTGTTTTGGCTGTTTCTTCGTCTTAGATGTAAAGTGATAAAGGCCCACGTTTTACTCATGGTTATGAATCGACCTAAAATCTCTGTTCCATTGCTGTGAAACTACGTCAAACATTCGACTGAAACATCCTCATCACGCTGCTTTTATTTAATTGTGAGTCAGTAAACAATTATCAGTACTTTTTGAAATGCCAACCATGTCTGTTATCTCGCGCACTTTTAGTGAACGATCATTCGATAACATTTTATGGCTGTTTTCACAATTTATGGCATTATCACCTCATTTGGTTGCCCACTGTTTATGAATTATGAATATGAGCTGTCAAATTCTGCCCCTAATATTTTATTATTATAAACGAACGAGCAGACTTACTCAAAATGGAAACCATCTCTACTTTCATATCGATTGTACTGAAACTTATTAAAGTATTGTAACATGTAATGATAACTAATTTTTCCTATTTTTGCGAATTTTCACTAAAACCGTTCACTATTTATGGGTCTCAAACAAATATTGAATTAGGTGGTATCATAAAACTAAACTTGAGCTTTATAAGGTTAGTATTTGTTATTACAGATATTCTTTTCAAAAAACAATCACCATATATACGTCACGTTGTAAACTCAACCGAGTTGTAATGTGTACGATTGAAAAAATACGTAAAATTGAGAGCGAATGAGCAGAAAATGCAACGATATGCATTGTTGAGTAAGTCGATATTACTCTAGAATAACCAAACGTTACCGAGCCAAGTTGACTTACTATCTAATTATCTTTCCCTCTCTCTTTCTCTCTCCTCTATCTCAATCCCATTGTATTTGTATTTATATTCTAATCCTTATTAAAAAAGAGAATAAGCAAAAGTTAAGTCTGTATTGACAGTGATTGACTTGCAGATTTGAGAATGTAAAAATTAAGTGCTAGATTTTGATATTGATATTATACCTTCTGTGTGCGAAGCATCGATTTAGATATCGATAGTCTATTATTACCAGGGAAATGCGATTAATTATAATATTGCTTTTATCTAACATTATGTTTAAAAATGATGTGAACTCTATTTGCACGCTACTGATTGATCACACGTAAGCAAAGAAAGCTTATACAAACTATAGTGGTAACCATAATATTACAGGTGTTGTACTGAAACTTATTTTTGTTGAATTAGTCTTGTTCATACCATATGTCTTCCATTTCTATATATTGAAGACATCTGAATATATTTCCTGAATCGTTTTACGTTTAGGTAACTGTTAAATCATTGTAACTTTATTATATTTATGTATTATAACTCAAATTTTAATAAAATTACTGAGATTATTAAGAAACCTTTAAAAATTATAGATAATGAATTGTGATTTAAATATATTTTATATTTTAATGTGTGTTTAGACTTATGTAATATAGATAACTGTGTGACTGGTGAAAAACAAGAATAGAAAGAAAAATATTATAAGTTACTTGAAACTTAAATTTAAGAATATTTTTGAAGGAAAGGTAAACTTCAAGTTACATTTTGTTCCAGAGGAATAAGCCCTAAGAGTTGAACTTGTTTTAAACTGTTTTAAATATGTAGAAGTATATTTGTTTGTTATAAAAATTAAAAGTTACAATTTTCAAATCTTTTTTAAGAACCCATGAATACGTGATTATAAGAAATATCACAATTTGATAAAAACAAGTCTACTTAGATTTTTGTAATAATTTAATTGTAAAATTCTATACAAATTATAATTGCTGATATATGAAACCAATGGTTTAGAACTAATTTAATCAATATATCTCGAAAATACTGCATCAATAGTGGTCCTATGTTGAGTTGTAAGTTCAGATTTCTTATTATTTAACTGTAAATCAAATTGTTTTTCTAGAAAGTTTATTAATTATAATAGCTTGACTGGTGATAAATGGATATTGAAATCTCTTACTAAGATTTATGACGATTAATATTATATGTTGCCACATATCTTACATCGGTTTATGTGAAAATGTAATAATGTCTTGTATTGTCTTATTGGATGATATGTAAATATTGGCTACAATTATTTCTCTTTCATCGTCCATAGTGAATTGACCGAAATATAAGTTACGAACTGATGTTTAAATGAAGCCATATTCTATAAGGTTTCGTAATGTTACCTCATATTAAGCATATAGATACGTCATAAATCTTTATTTTGATAAACTCACTGGTATTTTATTTCGTTGAAAAGTAATAAGTTTGTTCACCGACAATTTTTAAAATTCTTCTAACAGAGACGCGAGTGTTGTGATAATATTGTAGAACATCACTTTTTTCTTATAAATAAACGTTCGATGTTCCTTATTCTAGATAAGGTAACATATATGGAAGTGTGTACTTTTTGGCATTATCATAAACAATTTCTTCATAAGTTTCTCCTTGAGATGTATGAAGAGATATAGCACGGAGTTCTTTGGCGGATTTCTCACTCAAATTTTCTATAGCACTACATAAATTTATCATCTGGTTTCGCTAAGCCTCTCATTAGTAGAAGTGATTTCACCTGAAGCATTTACCTCTCTTGTCGACAGAGCGACCCCACACAGAATTCATGTCTCTCTCAGTTAGTAAATCTCGGTTAGTGTCACCATCTGTCTCTCAGGGATCGAGGACACCTAGACTGCCGCGTACCTCTGCAGAGATCACCAAAACTACCCCGGCCGATATAGACGACGAGCTTGTGGCACGACTTCACCGGAATCACTATCTCTACGACTAGACCGGACTCCTCTTCGGCTGCATACCTTTTCCATGGTCGAATACTCTGTCGACGGCAGAGCTCTCGCTACATCATCAAGACACATTCCAGAGCAATGCACCGAGAACTTCGGTGTAGTGTTTTACAAATGAAGAAGACAAGGCAAAATCCATTTTTTTATTCGAGTAAAGGCAAATCACTCCACCTACTTCATTATTGAATAAACAGCGAGTGACGTGATTCTCTTGGTTGAGTTTAATGTGAACTAATATATGGTAAATTACACAATAAATCGTTAAAATTGTTCACCAAAGTCTGATAATTAAGTGTACCTAGAGTTTTAAAAGTATACATCCATTTGTATAAAATACAGAAATATATTGTAAACTAAAAAAAATATAAAACAAAATGTGGTGCATATTTGTACCTCGCCCATTAAAGGGTTTAATGAAAACAAACTGAACTAAATTGGAATTTGCTTTAATTATTGACTAAACTGGAGAGAGCACGTCTGAACTAAACGAAAACAACTTAATCTTAAATTAAGAAAAATCTATGAGTTGATAGGTAGAAAGTCAAAACTAAATCTACAAAATAACCTTCGCATTTACAAAGCTCAAGCCAGTATGGGTCTATGGTATCCAACTATGGGGAACAGCTACCTTGAACTTAAAGATTCTGGAAATATTCCAGTAGAAAGTTTTAAGAAACATAGTGTATGTATCCTGGTTTATTTCCAATAACTTAATTAACAAGGATCTAGACATTCCTACAGTCAAAGAAGAAATAACCAAAGACTGTAAGAGGTATAAAACAAGATTAGAAAATCATCTTAATAAATTTGCAAACGATATATTACGTAAATAAATTACAAACTTAAGACTCAAATAACACGAACCATTACTATAACTTAATTGAATAAACCTATTAAATCTATTAAAACATCGGAATTTTCAATGGGAAATACATACGTCTCAGCCCATTTGTTATTCCTTCATTATATTAAGCTTAATGTTATTAAGTTAACTCATTTACTAATAAGTATATAGATTACAAATAAACTACAAAACTTTAAAAGAAAATTAAAATTATGGGTATAGAAATTAAACAATTAAAAACTAAGTGCCAATACTACTCACACTTGAATAACAATGTGTAGGTTAAATAATACAGAAATCTTCTATAAATATTACATCAAATACAACTATTTCACTCATGGTCGCGCTTAAATGAGCAATAATGTTAATATATATAACTCTTTCACTCACACATATATACACAATTTCATTTTCATATAAATAGATTTTGCTTTGTATAACATTGGCGATGTAAGTCGTTCTCTTACTTCTATGTTCTTTTTCATTATTTGTCAGTTTAATTCACTTTAATTTATTATGTGTAATGTTACGGGAAAGTACTAGTTGTTAACTGTCATTTGTTAATTGTGAGTTGTCAATTATTAGACTATTCGTAGTTAGAATAATTTCTAGTCATTGACCATGAATGCTCTCCTCTCACGCGAATTTGCATGCGAAGTGAAAAAAGTGCTTGATGCGTGATGCCACTTCTCATTATTCTTATGTAAACTCGTCCTTCATTCTATACGTCCTACACACGTACATTACACAATATTATGATGTATCAGAAAGAATTTGATAAAATCTATTTTTATATAAAAAAACAAATAGAAATAGTACATTTGGATGTGATGATGCGAAATTAATTAAAATCTTGTATAATGATGTTGTATTAAAAGGAAACTTGTGTAGTCAATTTCACAGTAACATATTTTGTCAAAAAAGAATAACTCGATGTTTAACAATGGTTTAACGTACTATATGCTATATGATAGAAAACCAATTAGTTTTAAATAAAATTGTAATAAGGTCTCAGATTTTTTTATATTTGACCCATCGAATTTCTAAGTCAAGCCTTTCTATATATTAATTATATTAATTATATTAACTATATTAATTATATTAATATAATTATTAATATACCTAGTTTTATGATAAGATATTATTTAATTAAAAAGTCATAATCGATTGAAAAAATATTATTTTTTTTAAATGCCATAACTTATAGACTATTGATCGGATCTACGTGCTTTTATTCCAAAATACGTGATAAAGATGATATTCTGAGAATATATATGTTATAATAATAAATTAATAAAAAAAACTACAAACATTTCAATAAATGTTAGTAATTTCCACCGGAAGGGGCAAGTTTTATTTGAAAAATTTCAGGTACAATTGGTTCCTTGAACAATTCTACGTAATAATCCGTAATAAAAATTTTTCGCTGATTAATAGTGCTTCGGTAATGGAAGCAACATAGTGCAAAGAAAAGATTTTCTGCGGCGCTTAGTTGGGTGACATGAGCGATAGAAATGTCGACTCTGACACGAAATTTTCCCAGATAGGTTCTATAACTCAGTACAATGAGCCGTATATTTGGTATTAGACATCAATATTATTAACAACGGCCTATTTATGCAAATATTAACAATTTAACCTAAATTAGATGGAGTGTAATATTCTATATTATCTTTGAAAATATTTGATTTTTACAAGAAATCCATTTTCTAGTTACAATTACAGTAAAAATATATTTGGTTAAGATATATTCATGAAAAAAATAAGTAACGAGATATAACATACCAAATTTATATTATATCTTATTTATTTGATTATTATTGCTGAGAAAATTTCATAAAAATAAAATAAAAATAATAAACTATTTCATATTTATGAAATATATAGGTCATTTAATTTCATAATTTCATAATATTTATATTTATTTGATTATATTTTATAAATATGTGCATAACTTTTAAAAGTTACATCAATTTTCAATTAGATATGTATTTACATTTATTTAATAAATTCCTATTAGCATAATCTGAAGAGTACTATATTCTTTTTACAATTAATACAGTTCTTCTCTTTATTTATATGAATGAATACGTGTTAGGTTAAGATACCATCGATATGCAACGCTCGGTTTAGTATTAATGATAATTATTTTTCAATTTCTGTATGCTCGGTTATCGAACAGTAAGCAGATGTTAAACCAAGTACAGCTTTTTGATCTGAAGTTTATCAGATGAACTTTATCCCCGGAAACTTAAAAATAGGACTATTAAAATTCAATTTGGTACGTATCATAATGAGATATAAGTTATAGAGTTTCATTTATTCTTATATTGACTTGCAGTTCCATCAGAAAAATAATTATTCTTTTAACTCTGTTCTCGTATCCATTTTTTACATAATCTATTAATTTGTGTCAGAACAATATAACAGTGTTTGTGTCATGTTTCATATTTTCCTAAATAATAACGAAGCACTGTCCTTCAGTTTTTTTCCTTTCTTTTCCAAGTAAATCGCAATTGGATGAATAGTTACTTGATTTATGGTCCAATAATTTGCTAGTACCTGACCTTATTCTTTACTCTTGTATAATTCTGAAAGAAATCTCCTATAACTAAGACTTTAGATTGATTTAAATTATACCAACGAATTCTTACCTAATTCCTTTGACTTAAGGTAATAAAATCATGTTCTAATTATTCATATGTAAACTATATCTCCACATAGTCAAGGTAGTCTTTAATATTAATCGTGTATTTTACAAGATCACGCCTTTGGTTCATAAATTCGCATTACTTGTAAAACAGCTGCCAATCAGAATATTTGACGATGGCACAATCATACAATTTTTACAAAAAGTATCGTATGATAAAGAATTGTAAGTTTAGTCCATAAATCTACTGAGTTATAAAACAGAAATACCTGCAAACATTTTGGGGTGGAGTTGACTTTTCTATCGATCATGACACCCCGTTGAACGCTGCAGGGAACGCTTTTTATTTACGCTCATTACCGAGCCCCTTTCGATGAAATTCGATAAAATTTATTTTGGGTTTTTTTATCAATAAACTTATTGTTATAACGTATATATATATTCTCTAAATACAATTTGTCCTCCGAATTAAAAAGTCCTATTAATAGTTTTCGAGTTATAGCATTTAAAAAAATTCGTATTTTGTTTTTAATTGTTTATAACCCTTTAATTAATTAATATTTCATCATAAAACTTAATACATTAATAATACTTGACTTAGAAATTCGATGGGCGAAATATAATAAAAAATTCGAGTTCTTGCTCCGATTTTATCTAAGACTAATTTTTCTTTCACATATTAGTGAATAATATTTGTGTTGATTTCAACGAAATCTATTTCAATTAAAGACAATAAGTTAAATCTTACTTCAGGGATTTGAACAGTCGCATTTGGCACCTCTGGCATAATGAATTCCGGCTTATATTGATTTACTGTAATAACGCGAACATATATGTTGCACGTATCTGCATAAGGCCCCTTGCCAGCCATATCTCGAGCTTCAACTTTGATCTTATAAGATTGTGCTCTATCCAATAGCGAAACGGTAGCGTATAAAATTCCAGTTTCTGGATTCAAAGCAAACGAACCGTTGCTATTTCCTTTGATTATTTTATACCATACATCCCCATTAACACCTTCATCTAGATCAACAGCACGCACCTGATAGAGAAAGTGTGGTCATTAATCAAATAAATAACATTAAATCTGATGATGTAGTATAATTAAAGAGAACACAATTCATTAAGTATACTCACTTGTAAGATTGGCGCTGGAGGATTTACAGATAAATTTTCAGCCACTGATGCACGATAACTGTGCTGAGTAAAGATCGGCCGATTATCGTTAATGTCCACAAGTCTTATAATAACACGAACCGATGTAGATCGGCGTATACTTAAAGGAGCATTGTCATTTGCCATAACTGAGATTGTCATTTCTGGTACGAACTCGCGATCCAAAACTGTAGCACCAGCTACAGTAATTTCTCCAGTTTCGTGGCCTGACAAGAACAAATAAGCGTAAGTGTGGTTTATGATTGAAAATTAATATTAGTCAATTTTTCATTTTTCAGAGATATTCAATATATTTCTACCAATGTTGAAATCTGATGCATGTTCCCCTATTAAAGTATAAGTAACTTGACCAAAATTGCCTTCATCTATATCATGAGCTTTAACTACAGTTACACGAGTACCCGGTGGAGAATTTTCTATGATAGTAGCATTGTAAGAATCCTGTTCGAATTTTGGATCCTCATCATTAATATTGATAATTGTTACTATAATTTTGGCTTTTGAAGAAAACTGTGGTACTCCTGTGTCATAAGCAATGACAGAAAATTCTAATTGCTTAGATTCTTCGAAATCAATGACTTGACTTGTTCGGACAATACCTACAATTACAATTAAAAAAGTTACCGAAATTTTAATGCATGCAAATGAGAATATTGGAAACCATTCTCACCAGTGATATTATTGATGTGAAAGTATGGGCTGGGTGGTTCAATCTTATATACGGCAATATTGTTATCTGCATCCGTTGCAGTAAAAGCACCGACTATTGATCCGATTGGTTGCTCTTCCTGCATTTCTATTGAATATTGCGGATGTAGATGAGTCCATGGTGGAATAAACTCAGGAGTGAAACGATTAACTTCTATTATTGTTACAATCAAATACCCTGTGTGACGTAAAGAAATTATTGTAATAAGTTGTAGTAGAAAAATATATAAGAAAAGAAATCCAGTTACTGATAGAGTCGTCAATAAACCTTTTCCATGTTGAAGTGTCGGAGCTGAGGTGTCGGTAACAAGCAGGGGTATGCTAATGGTGGCAGCAATATCTCGATTCAGTCTCTTAATCACGGACACCTGACCAGTTTTTTTTTCGATGGCAAAGAAGTCCTTCAAATTAGCGCTCGTCTTATTTAAGACTGGCTGGCCATGACGATCGATTGCAGTAATAGGCCTCGAAATGGCAAAGTTGAGCGCATCGGGATCAACAGTATCGGGATCAGAAGCGTGTAGTACTATAATCACCGTATCGATGGGCGTGTCTTCCATAACTTCAACTCGTTGACTTTCAGGATCAAAGAAAGGCAATTTATCGTTACTGTTTTCCACATTGATCATTAGAGTCGTCGTGCCGGTGAGACTGGGAGAACCTATACAAAGTTGATCGGTGATTAAATCGGCAAAAAAAAAATTTGCAATATTAATTATACCTTTATCGAATGCTATGATTTCAAGATGGTAAGCATTACGATGATCATAGTCTAGAATACGCGAGACGTAGACTGCGCCACTTGTCTCATTGATACTAAAGTCGTTGAAGGCTCCTTTTTGAATTCTATAAATTAGTTGGGCGTTGAGTCCACTGTCAGCATCTGTGGCAGTGAGCTTATCAACAATGCTACCTGTAAGAATAAAAAGTATTGCTATTATGCAGTAAATTAGTTTTTGCAGCACAAGAGCAAGAAGAAAGTGTACCGGAAGTAATTTTTTTAGTTATAGTTACAAAAGATCTATCACAAACCATTGATTAAAGAAATTATATTCTTTTCAAATTATTCTACTGGCAAAAAGTATATTAAATGAATTTGTCATGTCAATGAGATTATTTTAGTAATATAAAACGAATATTTTCTACAAGAGATATAAAAGTATAAGAAGATGGTTTAAACCTGGAACTGTAAGCTCTGGGATACTAGCAGTGTAGAAATCGTCGGCGAAAACAGGAGCATTGTTGTTGACGTCACGTACGGTGATACTAATGATAGCTCTGTCAACAAAACTACCATCGCTTGCCTGGACGCCGAGCAAAAGGGCATCGTCGTTAAGATTGGACGTAGAAGTGAGGCGTCCGCGCTTGACGATCGAGATCTCACCCGTGTCTGGATCAATTTTGAAGGTATTGAGTTTGTTGCCATCTATCAATGAGTAACGGATTTTCGAACTCTTATCTGGATCAAGCGCTTGCACGCGTAATGTTGGTTCAAACTTATCAGTTCCCTCATCAATAACTGCTCTCCACTTTGACTGCGTAAACTTGGGTGGGCTATCGTTCGCATCAATTAGGCCTAACCGCAGCGATACGGATGTGGTCTGACCCATACCATGATCGTCTGTCGCCTGTATCCCATATCAATGAATTAATTATATATATTCTCTCTTTAATCAATTTATCAATTGTTTAAATTTAATTGTTACAAAATATTATAGAAAATTAATCCAGAATGCATTTCTCTTATCTTTAATTGGATTATTAACTGGGAATAATTTAGATTATGGTGCATGAAATCGGAAATATAGAAAGTATAAACTAAGACATGATAAACGTCTTCATTATTACCGTCTCAACTATCAATACAGTGCAAAAGCAATAAAAAAATATGCTGGGATGCAATTGATCCATCATCTTGAAGCGAAATTTTGAAGGAAGCAAATTCGTAAATTCATGTAATCGTGAGCGAAGAAGACAGTTCAATACTGTTCCTCGTAAAGACAATTGAAATAAAACATTTTACGAACTAGCAGAGATAAACCACTTAGTCAAACATTTTTTTAGTGATCTTTACGACATGTCTGATATACAATCAATTGAACAAAAAATAAGTTATTTCCCGTGTCGAAAATTACTTTGTGTACGCTGTATCTCAAAATAAACACAATAGTGATAGATTGTTTGAAAAGTCTAACCGCATACCAGACCAGTTTGTGATAAGGTTACTGACTGTATCGACCAGTCCCCTTGTATGTCTACCCGTCGATAAGATAGCGTTGCTGAGTAAGTATAGTTTATAAAAACTAATATCAGTAACTGAGAGAGTGCTTAGCCCATCATATGGACAATCGAAAAATGTCCATCATATGTCGAGTGCTACCATTTCACCATCGTAACAAATCACTATAGCCTTATATGGCATAAAAACTTCCAACGTCCAAAGGATAAACTGGGTCGCAGGTCTCTACAGTTGCAATCGTATGACTTCGACATAATATACAGGAAATATAGAGACAATGTGGTGCCAGATGTCCTTTCCCATATGTTAGAATCTGACGAGGACGAGGAGGCGACCCTCGCCTCATTTAAGGCTGATAAGAATACCCGGAATTCTTGGTATCTAGAAGATATTTTTGAAATGTACAGCAAATCCTCAAAAATTTAAGAGGCTACCCGTACTGTAAACTTGTAGGAGATCGTCTTTACAATTAACGGTCCAATCATAATGTGAATGACCTACTGGTCCTCATTGACGATGCCTAGAAGCTTATACTATTGGTGCCTACTGAACAGCGCGCATCAATCCTTGCCGACTGTAGAATATCTGGGTTGCTATTAGATGCATAAGTCAGTTGTCCTCCGCTATTATTTCCCCAACATCTACAAAAATATACCACGGAACGTTGTCAAACATAGATACCGAATAAACGTTGATACCAAGAGCATGGCCACTACCCTCATAGCGAATGGATCGCTCACATTTTATTGCCCCATCCTCGTGATAACGAATCGAAGCAATGCGAGTTTGAACTTTCTTCAGTTCTGACTCAATAGCCGGTGCGGAACGCATTCAAATAACACCATACCTTCCCCAGGCAATCAAGCACATGGAGCATTTTCATGGGACATTCACGGCCACACTTATGTGCGATGCCAGGATGTCATAGCCATAGCAGCTGCTAATCGTTTTACCAGAATAAAAGCAGTTTTTACACAAGTGAAGGCATCAGTAGCAGTTTGACAATGATAATCAAGAAAAACGTCACATACAATGTGATGAAGAATGGTCATTTTCTAAATAGAATATGTACCCGTAGAATTTTTACAGCGAAACAATAGCTATCATAGGCAAACTAATGACAACTTGCGAAAGGAATTAGTTACAATAATAACATCCAACATAATTACAACAACATATTTAATTAATCCAGTATTTAGACGGAACATGATTGTAAGGGATAGGGAGTTGACGTACGTGAGAACTGGTAGGCATTTACATGGAAGCATCAGTCGGAAGTAATAGTAAATGAGTCGCCTACACAGACGACTCTTGTTGAAGACATCACTAATGTGCAGAGGGCACGTTTGATTAAGACTCCGATGTGCCAAAACTTCACACAGATTATTGAATTTATGCGAAAAAAATCAATGATTGGTGGGCACAAGGATGACTTCATCCCTCAGAAAGTGGGTGGTACGACGTGCCGGTTTTCATAAGGAAGAAAGATGGTTTATATTGGATAAGTTTCAATTTACGGAACGTTAATAGGACAACGCAAATCGGTGCGTACTCTACTCCTAGGGTTCGTTCGAATCTGTACTAGGGTGCGGTTTATGGGAATGGATTAGAATGAGGACTGTGAAATCGACGATCACAATCTTTATCAATTAAGATGCCCACCTTCCGATTAGGACAAATATTTGCAAAAACTGTATATGATAGCAACAAATTAACTACGCGATCCTTTGCATAATCAAAAAATAAAATATACGTGTTTTCCTTGTCATTTGCATTTGTTTATAAAAAGTTATTTAAACTAATTACAACTATATTTATAATTTTGAGAAACTATCTGTAGCAATCGATTCTATGGGAAAAATCATGAAATACCTTTTGTCAGAGTTTAATTTGTTAGTGTAAAATACACAACTACATATAAATTACAGTGTAAAATAGACAACTACATAGAAATTACAGTGTAAAATAGACAACTGTATGGAAATTATAGTGTAAAATAAACAATTGCATAGAAATTACACTAACAAATTAAATTCTGACAAAAAAACGCTAGATAGGTATTTTTGATTATTCCAATAGAATCGATTACTGCAGATAGTTTCTCAAAATTATAAATATAGTTGTAACTAGTTTAAATAACTTTTTATAAACAAATGCAAATAACAAGGAAAACACGTATATTTTATTTTTTGATTATACAAAGAATCACGTAGTTATCATGTGCAGTTTTTGCATGGTGGGCCTTGATGGGTAAAAAAGCTTAGACCTGTTATTAGCGTAGCAGCAGAGAGTGCAGAAGAAGTACTACGGTCGGGGAAGTGTCATATCAAATTCCAGATCGTTAAATTAGTGTTATACACACTCGCTCTCAAATGAATCGGCAGGGAAAAATCCAAAGTTGGATCTGAAATATGTAGATCTGTAGAGGATGTTAGAGATATTGTCAGTAGAGGTGTATATCCTGACGATGGATACCAGAAGGCCACTTACCCACGTACATGGCTCGGGATGGAAGAAATACATGCCACCCAATGATACCAGCGTAGAAGAGACACTCACGTCATAACTGTTTTCCTTATTTTGTCGAGTTTAAGTCGTTTTATTATTTTAATTGGTCGATGAACAGTAAACGAGAACAGTAAGTTGTGTGGACCCTCCTGAGATTGATGCTCGAGACCGAACGAAGTCAACTTTTGGCAAAGGTGAGCGTTACCGCGGAGCCTCTTAACCCATTAACGACCAAAAGGCCTGATTTTTTTTGTTGATTTTCGACGCGATTTTTCCGTAGTTATAGGCCTTAGAAAAATTGTGCAAACACGTGTTTCGATATAAAATTTAATTCTCTTTCAGAAACTGGGCTCAGAGTTATGATTGACTGCGTAATAAAAAAGTTATAGTCAATTAAACAAAAGAAACATAAACATTTTTGCAAAAAATGAAATTTGCGATTTTTTAGCAATGTTACCGTGAAGGAATCATAATATAAATATGATCAGGATTATCATGACTATCAAAGTATCTCAGGAAATTTTGGTGGAATTTTTGAATCACTCCTTCCAACAAAATGGCGGCCAAATCGAAAAAAGATCATGAAAAACATAACTAATTTTTTTTTTGAAACTATTGAGTTTAGAGAAAAAGTTTATGGAACAAAAATTTCTTAAAATTGATCATAGAATACCCTTCAATTTTTTCAGAATCTTTGGAGAAAATTTTCGAGTTTTTGGAAAACTTAGAAAATACAATTTTCCAAAATCATCTCCAAAAATTCGAAAAAAACGTGAGGGGGTTTTATAACCAATTCTAAAGTATTTTTGCTCTATAAACTTTTTCTCTAAACTCAATAGTTTTCGAGAAAAAAACATATTCTACTCTTTGCATGACCCAGAGACAACGACGAGGACGTAGTAGAATTTTGTCTCCTTTGGGGTGCTTAATTTGAGTGAGTCCCCTTGCCTCTCACTTGTTGAAGTGCTTGATTTGAGTGAGCCCCCTTGCCTCTCACTTATTGAGGTGTTTGATCTGAATGAATCCCTTTGCCTCTCACTGGAATACGAATTTTTTAGTGTTTTTTTTTAAACATTTAACACAAAACGATAAATTACAATTTTCGCAAATAATTCTCGTTTTTACGGGACAATAAGAACAAAGTTTGAGTTTCGTTTGCTTGGACATATTGTGTTCCTCTCTTTTTCGTTGCCCTTGCGTCATGTAATTTCTAGCTATTGAAAGTACAAAATCTTTTGTTCCAACTCTTTTTCTCTCATCACTGACAGCATTGAATATTACAGTAGAATTTACAATTGAAGTTTCGATTAGTCTTAAAAAACTACCCACGTCCATTTTTTTGAACGAATACTCGGAAGCAAATTGTTGCAATGTCCGTCGTGGACATCATTACCACCCATAAATCTATTATAGACACTAATAGTCCTCGGAAAAGGTACCTCAACTTTATTTCGTTCTTGCTTACTATATCTCTTTGAAGAGGATAATGGAGTTACCCCTGCAGCAGTAGAAACAATCAAAACTGGTTTTGAATCCATCACAGTAATCTAATTCATACCACTGTTCTTATCATGCTTCACGGCATACTCACCAGCGTTTAAGCTCTTTTATTTAGAACATTTTTCTTTGACTCTATCTTCTCTAATAGTACCTGTACATTTTAGCCCTAGCTTTTTCAAATACACAACAAGACCTAAGCTTGTGAACAAATGATCAAAATATACATGGAACATAGACATTTTGCCCAGAGGTATAACACCAAAAAATTGTTGTAGCGAGAACCTAATGCACACGTACTAAATTTACTTCCCGTTGTAGAATTTTTTCTGCGATATAAGTGAAGACCTAATACGTAATCATCGGAAGTGCAAGGACCCCAGAATTTGAGACCAAATCGTATGGATTTTCCTCGAATGAATTGTTTTAGTGCCGTCCTCGCATAAAACTTAGCCATCATTTCATCGATGGAAAAAGCACTTCTCCATATACCGAATTTCAAAATATTATCTCTTCAAACTTATTACGTAGCATTGCAAAGAATTATCAGGATTTGGAACGGTAAATATATCATCGTAGGTGTTCTTTCATGTATCAATTTCGTACATTTCATGGGAGGGAGTGGAATGACTCTTACGTTTTTCGACATTGTAATATAAAATAATAAAAATACGTAATGAAAACAATAATTATAGTTAACAATGCCTCTTATCGACTGATTGCATGAAATATTTCAACTTCAGACAGGAAAAACAGTCACTTCGATTCGACCGTAATTGTATGGTTACAAAATAACACGATACTAGCAAGTAATAAAAATGAGCTTATATAAAATTTTCTAAATTGACTTTTTGATATGTATATATATTATTATTATACACTCTACAAATTGTATTTGTACACACTGAAAAAAGGCAAAACATTACCATACTATTGTTAGCTGTTCTTTATTATGTGTAAAAAATATTATACACTTCTGTAATCATGACATAAAACATTTTTTTCTCGAAAACTATTAAGTTTAGAGAAAAAGTTTATAGAGCAAAAGTGTCTTAGAATTGATCATAAAGTTCCCTCAAATTTTTTCAGAATTTTTGGAGATGATTTTGAAAAATTGTATTTTCCAAGTTTTCCAAAAACTCACAAATTTTCTAAGGCCTATATATACGAAAAAATTGCGTCGAAAATCAACAAAAAAATCAGGCCTTTTGGTCGTTAATGGTTTAACTAGGACTAAAGGAAGTACATTGGTACCATCGTTGACTAGGTAATTTATTAGGGTGTATGCCGAGAGAGCATGAGTCCGTGTAGGTAGTTATTTATTTATTTTGTTTGTTAGTTTTTTATGTTTTCTTGCATTTGTATGAAGTGTACTTGAGGAAAAATGTATGTTTGTAAATAATGAATAGTGAGAACATAGTTTTTAATTCTCGATTTCTGGGAAGGAATCGTTGCTTGGTGGGGGGATGTAACAGAGAATTAGCCCTATTAGCTGTCTCTGTTGGTCGCGTTTGCCGCAGGTTTCGCTGAACCGAGCATATGTAGTCCGTACTAATGTTCGTTTCTTTCTTTCCGAGTTACGGTTGGTCACGGAGAACTCATGGCTAGAGTTGCCAAGAAAAAGAGAGAGAGAAAGAGAGACCCTATTAGTACGAAGGGGCGTCTAAGTTGCGCACCACGCTACTTAATAGTGAGGAAAAGTCGCACCGAGGAGTAAGTTGAGAAGGAGCGAGGGTGCCGGAGACAACTAAAATGGAGAAAAAAACATGCGACCTAGTTGAAGAAAACGAATGAATTAAGAAACCAGTGTCGGCGGTCAGTTTGTGTACATGATTGTCGAGTACGGAGAAAGAAGAACCGGGTTACTCCCAGATATCACCTCACAAAGATCTCGCATCGATATCGGACTCACCACACAGCAGTCCATTAAAGTGCGACATCGACAAATCTCGGCAAACTACGGTTAATGACGTCGTTAGAGGTAAGAATCCCACTATCGCCCGCAACATCGCCAACATCCTTGCGTATTTCTCTCTCTCTCTCTCTCTCACTCTCATGCACACTTTTGAAGATATCACTTTCGCCGATATCAAAGTACCAATTATGTCACGCGACCACCCTGCATACGAGCTTTTGGGCATTCGGCAATCGTCTCCGAGAGCTTCCATGACACCGATGCATTTCGTGCGCGTTACACGAGCATAGTTCAGATGACCATGCTTGTAGCGTTGTTATTATACACGGATTAGAAAACGGGTTGTTTTATTATAACATAACACAAATTAGTTTCAGGTAAAATTGAAACAAAGTGTCGGAATTTGTTTATATTTGGTACATCGATGTTCGATGTAAAGTTCTTCAAATTTCTACCTTCTACCATGTTTTACGCTATAATATTAATTTATTAAAAAGTTATAAACAATTGGAAACGTAATGTGAATTTATTTTTAAATACTATCTCGAAAACTAATCGGATCTGCATGATTTTGTTTTCAAAATACATGGAGAGGATTGTATTTTAAGAATGTATACACGTTCTAACAATAAATTTATTGGTACAAAAATTATGAACAACACAAATAAATGTTTGCTATTTTCATGAAAAAAACCAAGTTTTATTTAAAAAATTTTAGTTACGTTTAATTTCTTAGATAATACTATATAATAAACCATAAAAAAGTATTTTGAATATTAATAGAAGCTTAGTACTGTGCGTGCAAACAAACCCTTACCTACAGTGCTCAGCTGGGTACCGCGACCGATAGAAGCCTTGTTGCTGCCCGAAATGTTTCCAGATAGTTCGATTTTATAAATTAGTAGATTTATCGACTAAACTTCCTTTGTTTATTTAAATAGCTATACCTAGGAATAAACTTGTCTTTAGAAAAAGATTTTACAAACATTATACTGCACTTAAACAACCTAATACAAGCAATAATTTTGTTATTAAGTTGAGTTTACTGTTACTGTACTAATTTTGCTTTATTGCTTCATCCAATATTCCAATTTGTAAGGTCGTATTTTTAATATATTTGCTGATATTTTCTATGCATTGTAAACTATTGAATTAAGGGATGTTTTTTCACAGTCGTATTAGTTAATGTTCAACCGTAAAAGTGAACGAACCATAACGGACATTAAAGTGAAATTTCTCATCATGCAATATAATAAAAATTGAATAATTATGCCGTTGTCAGAATGTCCTAATCCATTCAAATTACTTAAACACGGACATCGCCGACAATCTTTGATTAATGTTGTTACGGAAATTTAGAATAAGTGGTTTCTGTTAGTCAAAGGAAATGATCGACTATGTCAAAGATCTAAATAAAAGTTTTGACTACAGTGCGAACAGTTTACATAATACGAATGAAACATGTTAGTAGTTGTGCAGATTTTATTAAGCAGAACAATAAAACCATTTTTGACTCAAGTGGATCATAATTTCTAAGGCCCAATTGGAGAATAATTATCAAGAGACATGTCACGTATAATATTATGAATAATTTTTTATTGAAGAAATCAATTGTCGAGAAATGGCTCATTTAATTCCATTGTTTCATTTTTTTTAATCAAAGAAGTGAATTGAATTTAAGAAATCCTTTAAATTACACATCTACAAACAATTTTAAATAAATATTCATGTAAAAATTTATATAGTTTTTAAAAAGTTAAAAACAAGTTATAGAATTGTAGCAAAATAATTGTGAACATTCTGAAATTATTAAATTAAATTGCATATTGATCAAATAGTTGGGAACTATAATTTTATTTTCTTAACACCTCTTGAGTGATTTGATATGCTAAACTAGACAATTTTTACTACTCATTATCTAACTACAACTAGTAAATAAATTTCTTGTAAAGCACGAATATTTTCTAAAATAATACAGAATATGACATTTAATCTATTTTCTGTTAAATTGTTAATATTTGAATAAATAAGACGTCATTTCTAGTGATATCAATTCCAATTACATAATACACAGCCCATAATAATGAATCATAGAACCGAACTACCTGGAAACATTTTAAGGCAGAATTGACACTTCTATCGACCGCGTCACCCAGCTAAGTAACGCAGGGGCATTTCTTTGTACATACATTACCAAATCCCTATTAATCATCAACCAAGCTATATTACAGATTATTATGTAGAATTTTTAGGCATAAATTATAACTAAAATATTTTAAATAAAATGTGCTCTTTTTATCAAAAATCGCAAAAATGTATTTTTATTGTTTATAAGTTACAGTTTCAAAATAGAATCTTTTCCATGTAATTTGAAAAAGATCATGCAGATCCGATTTATAGTTTTCAAGTTGTAGCATTTTAAGAAAATTCCCATTTTGCTTTTAATTGTATATAGCTTTTTAATTAATTGATATTTTAGCCTAAAACTTGGTAAAAGTGATGAACATAATACAAACATTTTATGTACCAAATGAAAATTAGATTTAGGTTTATAAAACTAAACGAATAAATATATTTGTAATGTAAATACTAGATAGAAATTTAGAGATAAAATACATTATACGGAATACCATGCTAAATTTACTAAGATGAAAATTTAATTGAAAATATATTATAAGTAGCTATACATGAACTGCCAACTTCTGTACAATCAATCTGTTATTGTTGTTCCAAAATAAATGTTTAGACTTTTTTAGATCTCCGTTTTCTCAAGATATTATAATCAGTTTAGTTTTATTTTGACTGATTTTCAACACGTTGCATAACCATGTACAAATTATATCTATACGATAATAACACCTTCTAAATTGGGTTCGATCTTTTACCTTATAATCCAAAAAGTACTCGCTCTGCTCTTCGTAATCAAGACAAGGCGTCGTTCCTGGAGTAAGACAAGGCGCCACAAAAATATTTCCTGATGTCTTATCTACAGTGAAGTGCTCAGATCCCCGACCTATTAGCTGATACACTATCCCGGCAACTCCAAAGCTGAAATAGTATATCGTAAAGAAGAGTTCAAACGATTTACTACGCAGTCTTATCATTAATCTACTAAAAGATAATTAATACATTTTCAAGACAACAGAGAAATTTGATTTAGAGCATTTACCGGCCACTGTCGCGATCTTTTGCTACTATTGTAGTTACCGGAGTCCCTGGCTTGGCTGTTTCTGTGATCAGAGCTGTATAAGATGGATTTGAAAAAGAAGGAGCATTATCATTAATATCTGCGATGTCAATTGTAACTGTCGCTGTTGAAGAAAGTAAAGGCTTTGTATGAATTTCTTCAGCCACTACCTGAACAATAAATGCAATAACCTTTATTTATACAGTCTATATATTTTAAATGCTCATAAGAATCGGCAAAACGCACCTATATACTTACAAGAATAATGAACTTCCGTTGGTTAGGGTCTTCGTAATCAAGAGAACTGTTAGTTACTCGGATATTTACTGATGTACGACCTGTAGCCTGACTAGGTTCAACTGTAAAAGCTCCAGTTATATCTTCGAGTCGTAAGGAAAAAGCCGAATTTTCACCCTAAAAATGGTATAACATTATTGATCAACAAATACAATAAAATAATGGGTTGATATAGCTACAAATTTTAAAAATACTAACAATATCAGGGTCATAGACAATCATGCCAAGGTGGGGCAAAGGTGTACCATCAGCGATATTTTCGGAAATTATGACGCTATATTCTTTTTTATTGAAAGAAGGAGGCACATCGTTGACATCCTTAATGGTAATAGTTGCTTCAGCAATTGATACACTGGTATCATCATTGACAGCTTGACCATCAATAAGCTCACGAGCTTGCAGTTTGAAAGTTAGCACACCGGTCGAGTTCTCAAGTGCCTCGCGGTCAAGAGGCTTAGCGGTGCGTAGTTCACCACTTTCCGCATCCAATAGGAAGTAATCAAAAGGATCTGAAATTAAATAATTACAAAAATGAGTCTGCAATAATCTTATAAATTTCATCTGCATGATAACTGACGATAGGATTTAATCAAATGAGATAATCTTATCGGTCCCCAAGGTCATTGAAAAAAATAATTACACAATTATATTTAGCGCCAAAAACAATACAAACACTCAGATTTTTCAAATTTGAAATTCAATTCTCATTCCTCTATTTTTTAATTAATTTTTCTCCCAATTTTCCTATTTTTTGTGAAATAATAAAAATGAAACCATAATTTGAACATGATGAAATACCTGGTATACAAAATGTATTTTTTGGTAATAACGCGTTGTTTTATTGTTTAGAAATATTACTTTAAAAAATTATATATCTCTTGGTGTAACTACTTTGAGTTTCGATGTATTAAATTCGAAAGAAATCATTAACTCGAAATGACTTCAAGGTTAGAACTCTTTGAATTCATCATGAATACATTTTAAAATTGTATGAGAGTATATGTAGACTATCAATGTAGTGTTAAATATTTTATAAATGTTTAAATAAAGTAAGGAAAATAAGAATAGACAAAAGGGAATATAAGGAAAATAAGTAATACTATTTTTTACTTTTTGCTCTTGAAGGAATAGGCTTCCAAGTAGAACTGTAAAATAATTTTATTAGGAAAGGATAATTGTGAATTGCTTTTAGCTTTTAAGGAATCGGTTTAAAAGTAGAACTAAAGTTTTTTTAGTAGACCGCTGGCGGAGGCGGAGGAAATATTCTCAATTATTTTTTGCTTGTAAGAAAGGGGCTTATAAAGTTAAACTGTAGAATATTTCTATAAATGTCAGACGTATAGCAAGGTCAAAATAAGCTAAGTCCATATTGAATTAACCGTGTTTATTCTAAACTAGTATCGAAACCTGCTTTGCGCTACAACTCCTAAACGTTTTTGCTGTGATTTTCACAACGTAAAAGGGGTCTATTTATATCAACATTTTGGCAAGAATGTTCAAGAAGAACTATTTTCCTCTCTTTTTAATACGTGAGAAAACTAAATAAAACTATATAAATTCCAATAACTCCTTATAGAAAGTTCAAATTTCTACAAAAATAAATTAAATCGAAACTACAGGATAACAGTATTAATATCTTAATCATCTATAATAATATTTGCTACTTTGATATAAAAAAATTCACATAATAAACTTAATATCTAATTAAATGACGTTTGAATAAGGTTTAATTTATATGGTTGAACAGATAATTAAACAGATTCTCGAAAATTGGTTGAAAATTAATTTCGCGATTACCAATATACTTTTTACGATCGATTAATCAATAACTTCGAGATAAAAATATTCTCTTATATCTCATTTGTTAATGGCTTTATTTTTATTTAAATAATTTTGTATATAGTTTGACACTTTGCTTTTTCGATTTAAACAATAAAAATGATACAAATAAATTATTGTTTGTTTACAACAATAATTAATAATTAAACAAGACCAATATTAATGCTATTAAAAACTAATACTAAAGATTATCAGCTACGTCGAAGTCTCATTATATAAATAAGATTTATTGTTAATCATTTTTAAATAGTTAATTAAATTATTTCCATGAAATCCAATGTAAAAATACTAAAAAGTTATACTTAACAGATAAAGGTCTTCATATTTAATTAAATTTCTTGTTTATTCACTTTCAGGTCTTTTAAAAAAGATGAAAGTCATATTTTTATATTCCCTTTAAATCTTTAATATATTTAGATCGGATGATGACGTAGTCTACCAAATAGGGTAATAAATGTGATTCGATGCTTTGTTGATTTGAGTAAATTTGTGTTAATCTTTGTGTATAAGTCAATATCTTGATTTGTATTAGAAAGTGACAGTAATTTAATTCGCCTTCCGGTGCTTTAGATTTGGTATGAGAATTGTAAATACATTTAGCATCGCGTCCATTTTCAAGTTGATTTATTAAAACTGGTCTTTTACTTTTTAAAATGAGCTCTCACACATTGCAAAATCCATTGCAAATCAAAAGTTATAACTATTTGTATAAACTACAAGAAATCCACATAACTAAATTTTTCAGCAACAATTTGACAATGATAATAAAAAAATTGTCACATACAGCGTGATAAAGAATTTTCGATCAAATAAAAAGATCGTAGAAAAATAGTATTGGATTACTTAAATCTATTTTTGAAGTAAAAGAAGTAAATTTAATGAATATTAAAAAAACAAATATTGTTGAAAAAAAAAGGTATTTATTATCAAATAATACGAAAAGTTTACTTGTCAGAAATTAACACCGAGTAGAAAGTAATCGGATTGTAAATGGAGTAAATGGATTAGATAAAAAAGTGAAATAAAAGTATGAAATAGTAACAACCGATTCAGAAATGAGAGATATATATTTATATTAACTGCAATTCCTTTATTTATTCATGTTTATGAGATAGAAAAATGGATTAGATGTTTGTTTTATTTTGTACAAATAGCTGCAAATTTTCATAAACAAGAATAAATATTATTATACTTTCTCTCTAGAACCAAAACTTCTATTATAAGTAAAGAAGTAAAAAGTGCATAAAGATAAGTAAAAAAAATTAACTTTAAAGGCGTTTATTTATGTTTAAATTGAAAGAAGTATATAGCACGATTTAAAAATACTGCAAAAAAATTTGATTCCAATTTCAACTTGTATTTATATGTTTCCATATTTTGTGACCTAATCAGTGTATCTTATTAAATGACTCGAAAGGTATTCACAATGTTTCCATTTTCACTCACCACCAAAATCCAAAATTATCAGTTGAAAGCTCTAAAATGACAGCAAAGGATTTGAAGATCAAATATGATGAAATATTAACGCAAATAGCAAACGATATTTAAATTAAAATAATGCGTGAAAAGCCTGGCAAAGCTTGCTTTTTCAAAAAATACTGAGAATAGACTGAATCGGCAGGTATTTTGCAATTTTTCCTAAATTATTTTTAAAATACTGCTATAGAATAAATTGTGTCTATGGAATATGTATGTACTATGTATAAAAGTGTTGAAGATATTTAATAAAAGTATGGTATGGTATCATAATACATCTAAATATATCGGTGGGGTATTATCGATGTCGTACGTGTATTTACTAATCTTAGAAAGGGCAATTGTCTTAAAACTGCCATGAATGGAGATGAATTATTTAGCAAGTGTTGCTGTTCCTGTTATTTTCTCCATATTTGGTATCCCATTACCATCCTTACAGAGACAATACTGAAGGATGATCAAAGACAATTATATCTATCTGGATTGTGTCCAAAATGGTCTGGTGTCTGCCAGTAATGATAATGAGTTGAATGGGTTTTATACATGTGAAATTATTTTCGAGACAACTTGTACATGATTTAATCATTTGTAACGTCTCTTTTTTAGTTTTCCTAATAAAAATGATTATCAGTATTTCTATAAATTTTAGGAATATCTTGACACATATGCGTACGCACATGAACGCATGCATACAAATACACGCATCTTTTAACTAAATAAAATCCTTCAAATCTCTTGGTAAATAATATTAGTAAAATCAAGATATTATCAATTAAATATAACATGCGCTAAAATTTTACACCTAGTGATATGAGATACAGTTTGAATATTAATTGTTAGAACATGACTTTATTGCCAAAAGTCAAAATGATTATATAAAAACGCATCAGCATAATTTGAATCTATGTGAAATCATGATGATAGGAATTTTTGGCCCAAAATTACACAACGCCATCAAATATAAGCAAATCATTGGAACGCGAAGCAAATAATGATTTATCCACTTACAGTTTACGTAAAAGAAAAACAGATTAAATAAAGCTTCGTCATCAATTCGAAAAGTATGAAACATGACGTGAATGCCGTTATATAGTTTCATCAGAAATCCATCAATTATATAAATAAAAGATACAAAAACAGAGTTAAAAAATTATTTGTTTTTGGTGGAACTTCGAGCCAGTATAAAAATTAATGAAAATTTTTATCTTTGGTTTTTTAGTATAATACTCACGGAAATTAAACTAAATGGTACTTTATTGCAATTTGTTATGAAAAAAAGTACATGCAGTGAACTTAATGAAACAGTGAAGAAGCTAGGTCGAAAAGCCAGTTTTCAAAACGCAAATACAAGTATCTTTTCAGTTTAGGAATTATATGAATCAGTTCAAAAACTCATACCTGGTATGACTATGTAATATTCACATAGTTTATGAAGGCAGAGTATAAATATATTTTTAAAAATTATCATTGAGCTGATGGTACTTTAAGTTATTACTCATTTATTCCTATAACGAAAAAGAAGGAATCAATTGTAAATATAACACCGTATTCTTCAGAATATATTACAAATCTACCAATAAATGTAATTAAATATCAGAATAAAAATTGGTGTAATTCTTAAACACTTATATACCTATATATAGAATAATAGTAACATTGTGAAAATTGTCAATTTATGAAATTAAATAACATATTTATGAAATACTTGAGTATTTTAATTTATTTTCCTGAATTCTTCTGAGCAATAATAATACACGGTAGGGTATGACTTGCATTTGTCATGCATAACTAATTATTTCTTATGAATATGTTTTAACTAGACATTTTTTACTGTAATTAAAACTGAAAATGGATTCCTTATAAAACACGAATATTTCTTAAAATAATATGAAATGTTACATTCTATTTAATTTAGATTAAAATGCAAATATTTCGATAAATAAGACATTGTTTATACTAATATCAATGCTTCTTACAAAATGTATGGCATACAGTACTGAGTTCTATAATCGAACCACCTGTAAATCGACCGAGTTGTACACCCCAACATTTCAGGGCTGAGCCGATTATCCTAATAGACGAGTCACCCGAACGAGAGCCATACAGGCCGCTTTTTTTCACGCACATTAGCCAGTCTCTAATAAACACCAAAAAGTTTAATACGAATTATTATATAAATTTATCCGAGAAATCCATTGCTACTAACCGCATAATCGACCGTCATTTTGTCAATATTACTACCAACGATGGTAAATTCATCTTTCCCCCTCTCTCTCTCTCTCTCTCTCTCTCTCTCTATCATATTTTTCCCATTTTCTTCGTTTTCTACCAATCAATCGACATACTCCCGGCTTAAGATGGCTTAAGATGGCGACATATTTCCTTATATTTATCCTATATGAAGTAGCTACTTTAACGGAGTTATGCGCACGACAACCGTTCCGTTGTTATTTTTATTTTATTTTAAATAAAGTTTTATAGCGTATAGTTTGTAACTATCATTTTGTATATTTAAATATCACTCTCTTATGTTAACAGCTCTAGCGTTCTAGGTAACGTATAAGCAAAGTTAACTTTAAATTTAATGTGTATACAAACAAAATTTTTGTGAAATTATGTTAATCAAAAAATTCAACGTGTATCAATTTTGATAATTTTACTTAGATAAGACATGTTCAATGATCATGAAATCAGATAACTAAAATATATGAGACTAAATAAACAATTTAAATAAAAGCTGATTCACGATACTATAAAGTATATAATAATCGTCTTAAAAAATGAAATATATTTGATAAAATAATGTATGTAATCTGATTTAAAATAGATACCCAAATAAAAACGATAATAAACTTAGAATTATTTAATTGAGATTATAAGTCAATGTCTTCAAAATGATTATTTTATACTTTTAATCTATAGTTTTTTTGAATGTTTTATTAGATTTTCAAGAAAGAAATGGTAGCTTCAAAATCAATTAGTTTCTTTATAAAAAAAATAAAAATTATAATTGAGTCATAGGTCTGAAAGTTGAATCTGAAGATCACTGTTTCTTTTAATACTAAATATATTTTAGTGTAATTACTTTTATTCGAATTACTTCCGAACCGGAGGAGTTAACCAGCTTATTTAATTAGGGTCGATAGAATGTAGCATGAGTAAACCAGTATATATTTAGAAAAGGTTTGGATACATCGTTTCTCCTTAGGCGGTAAAGAAATTACACCCATAGATATCGTATTATTTGCATATTTTATATTTTATAACAACTATCGAAACTTTCTGATAACGGATTGAATAAAAGAGAAGAAGAAAAACAAATCGATTTCGATATAATAAGAAAATTATCTCACTGGTGACTAGCTCATATATAATTTTGCGGGGCATTCCACGATCTCCATCTCTAGCCTTAACAGTCATGACTAAAGTTCCAATTGGAGCATCTTCTTTAACAATTCCAGTAAGAGAGCCTAAAAATTCAGGTGGACTATTTTGAATATCGATGACTTTAATTTCCACGCCGGTTGTATTAGTGTTGATGCCATCCTGAAATATTATCAAAAATAACCATAGTTAAATACCCAACTTCATGTAACTCATTATAGGCCCTTCTAATAAATTATATAAAATGAAATTCACATTAGCTTGAAGTAACAGTTGATAAAAGGCTCGCTGTTTATAGTCCAATCGCCAATGTAAAACAAGGGCTCCGAGGTAACTGTCTTGACTCCTTTCTAAGTTAACAATGCTAAATTTGATGCAAGCATCTGGAAACTTTAACAGAAAGGCGATAAAAGATAAGAAAGGGTTTTTTTAACAAAAGTGAAAAGAATTTTCTCAGCAAAGATTTAGTGACCTGTAACTGAGGGACACAAGTAAGTTGTATATTCTCCCCAATAAGATCCGGATCGGTAATACGAATAGCTGGGAGGATGGTCGTACCAATCGGTGTGTCCTCAGCAACAACTGCCTCGTAAGGCATCGTAAGAAACTTAGGTGGATTATCATTCTCGTCCAAGACTATTACGTAAGCATCTACGCCAACGATATTTGGCTGCTGTCCTGGGGGTACCAAATCCTCCAGTGTCACGCGAAACCTTATGGTATCTAATTCCTACGCCATGCAAATATATACATAACTAATTCGTTATTTATTCAATAATATAAAATTATTAATAATATACAGTTTAAATATATTTATGAAAGTTGAATATGCTGCAAAATTAATGTATACTTTTCTATGAAAAGCATTAAACATTTGCGATCACAAAGGATAACAACAAGTAAACTGATTAAGATTACCTCTTATGAAATTTAACCATATTAATTCAGGCATTCGAATTATAAATATACCTCGCGATCAAGAGGCTTAGCAAGAGTCATAAGGCCGGTACGCTCATCGACGGAGAATTTGTCGCTCAGCTGAATTCCATACTTGATTGGTAAGCCCTCAGGATCATGACCTTTCAACCAAAATACTTCAGAACCAACAGCTGTTGCCTCTGAAAGAATTTTTCCTACAGGATAGCCACCCGCCTCAAATGTCGGCGGCTCGTTCACATTACTGCTCCCACCTGAAACATAATCGCACCAATTTCGTTTAGTCGGATATACAAATAGTTTACGGTAGAACAGGCCAACAATCCAATTCAATATATGGGTGATTCTTAGCTATTTCAATTGCTCTAGAGACGTTGATCAATCGATTGTTTTCAAACTTTGCATACATATTACATATGAGAAGGTAAATATTTTTCCAAATTTTTATTTTAAAATATTAATTAGGACAAAAGTTATTAAAAAAATAAAAACACAATATATTTTTTTACAAAAGTTATTAACGTGTTTTTTAAACAATTGAAATATTTCAAAACCGAGATTTTTTATAATTCTTGTACGGACGCATTTTTTTAAAATTTTTCTTTAAAAATTACTAATAAAATTTAACTACCTCCAATTAAGCAATTAGTAGCAGTGATCAAAAGAGAACACTATGCTCGGAGGCAAGCACGCGTTGCTGCAGGAGGCCAAGCTGTGTGCCTAGGTTCGGCTTGCAAGGTCGACTTAACTATAACACTATATTGTCATAAACTTGTATAATGACTTTGTGCGTTAGATAATACAGTTTCGAATGGTCAACCATTACTGTTTTTGATATCTACAATCAAAGATGATTTGTATTTTTCATCAACTTCAAATTGTTCCTTATCATAGTTTATTACTAATAAAAGTTTTAAATTTCTTGTCAAAGCATCAATTTTTGTTTAAACCATACGTGGTTTTTTAAGATCTACAGAGGATAGTGAAGATAACTACAGCTCTGAAAACAATTAATTTAAGGTACTCATAATATATTTCTTTTGGTCAATACCTTGAAGCTGGAACTCTTTCAATTTCTGATTTTTCAAAAAATTTACCTTGAGTATCTTTTTGAAATAACTAGCAAATTCTGAATCCACCATTTCGATTTCCATGACTTCGACCCTTGAACAGCTTTGTGCATAATTTGTATCAATGTCCATACAATGTTCCTCTTGATAATTTGTTTTATGGATCGAATCAATGAAGCACTCATCGATTTATCTTGTCTGAACCACTATTCATCAATGGATTGTGCTGCTTTACCATGGTTTTGTTCTGCTTTTATTTTATGGCACTTTCTTTCATAAGATAGACATATTCGATCTTCTTTACTAAGGTATGTACTGAATATTGATAGTTTTTAGAATTTTAGCGAATCGATCATCATGATAGTTATGAATTCCAAAGATGTTTTTACACATATCAAGGCTACCAGCTTTTATGTTATTTTTTTTATTACGAGAAGCAGAATTTTAAGACTTTAAAACGTTCATTTTTAAATTTTGATGTTACGATTTCTACTCACATATACCATAATTAAATTTTAGTGAACACATTTTTTAATTGAATGAATTGCAATTGAATCGTTAATCAGTTAAAAATTCGAATAAAGAGTATTACTGTGAATCACAAATAAAATCATTGTGAAACTGGTTTAAAATTTGCGTTCTAAACTCTTCAGAAGTTTGAAGACAACTAATGAGAAATTCGACAAATTTAGTGTACAAGGTGGTGCGTATAATATAGAGCGACAGTATTGTTTGATCATTGGAAATCACATGCTAAAACTATATTATCTAACGCACAAAGTCATTATACAAGCTTGTGACAATATAGTGTGATAGTTAAGTCGACCTTGCAAGCCGAACCTAGGCACACAGCTTAACCTCCTACAGCAACAATAAAAAAATATATTGTTTTTTTTATTGCATATTTTTATAGTACAAGATTTTTGCGTATTTAACAAAAAACAGACCTCCACATTTTTAATATTTTTTTAGATATGAATTTAAAAAAAAATTTAATTGTTTTTTTAATAACTTTTGAACTAATTAATATTTTAACATAAAAATTTGGAAAAATATTTACCTTCTTATATGTAATAAGTATGCAAAGTTTGAAAACAATCGATTAATCAACGTCTCTAGAGCAATTGAAATAGCCAAGAGTGACCCATATATAGTTTGTATGTCGTACATTTATAATTTTGATTAATCTATTTTAGTATGGCTATTCAGATATTTATTAAGAGAATATTGGAGCTGATAAAGGTTTCTATCTTATTGAATTATTTTATTTTATTTTATTTAACATTTTTCATGAAAATCTGAGTCATCAACCCTACAAATGTACATAAGGAAGCTTGTATAACTTAGATATTTACAGAATATTCAAAATTGGTTAGACTGATTGATTATACAAAATTGTATGTAACTATAATTTCTACATTGACTCCGACATCCTTTTAAGAACCTGGTAGAGAAATATTTATAACAATAACGATGGTAATTAGTAAGTTGGTCCTGCTTATATTCTCTCTGCTTCTCTTTTATTTATACATATGTTTTACTGTTAGAGAGGATTTCTATTTGCCAACACTGTTGTTAACAAGTAATATCGGGCAGTATTAGGGAAAGGGAGCAAGAGAGAGCAAGATACATCTCTTTGCATACACTTTTATAATTATGCCTTGAATCCATATGTTAATTGGCACCTGATAATAAAATATGAAAACGATGTCTTCGATCTAACAGGAGGGAGGAGGAGCGATTTATGTCATATATTCCGAGGAAGCAATGTTAGTAAATATTTTCGCTAGGTTTTGTACTATTTTATGTCTTCCGTAGATTTAATATTCCTCTAACTTATCGTTTGAGTTGAAAGTGTCCGGACAATGAGCCTATCAAAAAATGGTTTAGCATCAACGCATCTTTATCTCACATGTCTATCGATACGTGAATCAATGGGCGCCAATTTGCTATATTGCGATATCAATGAATAAAGTCAAAAGGACTTCTTTAAATACCATTTGAGACGATTCGTAGTTGAGAATTGTCGTTGTTTAGCCACATTAATTTCCACAATCGCATCTCGCAATACTTTATTTATTCTGGTAAATTTTGTCCAGAATAAATAGGACAATTCGTACCGAAAGGCAATGCATTACGCAGTTTAAACCCATTTGTATATAAAATCGATAGCCTCTTGTGCATTAGTGGATGACTGATAATTGCTAACCTATTATACGAGGAAAAACACCTAGCTATTTACCACGTAATTCATCACTTATCCTTTTAATTGTATATTGGTCTCACGTGGTCGCTTCTTACGTCGAACTCTGTACTACAACATGTATGAATTCTTGATATGGGACCGTGAATAAAAACTGCAATAAGAAATTGTACGACTTGACAACGCCAAAAACCATGAAATACGTTCCAACTCATGAGCGATCTGCTAGCTGATCATGTGTATGGCTAATTCCAGACTAATACGATCAGCGAAACAGGGGTAGGCAACCGATTTTTATGAAACTTGGTATAAATATTGCCTATATAGTAGTGAACTTCTGTACAAATTTTTAGATCATTATTACTGCCGGATCAAAAGTTATAAACAATATAAAAATTTTATAAAAAATTTTTCAAAAATTTATATCTCTGTAACCGTAAGAGTTATAAAAACGAACTTTTTTAAAATACATGTAAAAATATAAACTTAAAAATTAATAAATCAAAAGTCATTGTTAACAATTTTTCAAAAAATTATTAACTTTTGTTTTAAACAAATGACGATATCTCAAAAAGTGTTATTTTTATTTTCGAAATTTTTTTTTATTGGATTCTTTGACTATTTATCTATAATAATAAACAATAAAATTCATAGAGCGGATATTAATAATGGTTCAGGGAGTAATCATAAACAGCGTCCTATTGAGCTGCGCGAGTCGGTTCGTCAGGTTCCACACGCAATAACCGCAATAACAATTTTGTTTTAAATAAATGACTGTATCTCAAAAAGTATTACTTTTATTTTCGAAATTCTTTCTTTGTTGGATTCCTTGACTTTTGATCTATAATAATAAACAATAAAATTCGTAGAGCGGATATTAATAATGGTTCAGGGAGTAATCATAAACAGCGTCCTATTGAGCTGCGCGAGTCGGTTCGTCAGGTTCCACACGCAATAACCTTTTGTTTTAAATAAATGACTGTATCTCAAAAAGTATTACTTTTATTTTCGAAATTCTTTCTTTGTTGGATTCTTTGACTTTTGATTTATAATAATCAGCAATAAAATTCGTAGAGCGGACATCGGAAATGACTCAGGGTGTCATTATAGTTACTTCCTAAACCATTACTAATACTCGCTCTACGAATTTTATTGCTGATTATTATAGATAAATAGTTTTTTATATTTTTAAAAAAGTTCGTTTTTATAACTCTTACGGTTACAGAGATATAAATTTTTGAAAAATTTTTTATAAAATGTTTATATTGTTTATAACTTTTGATCCGGCAGTAATAATGATCTAAAAATTTGTACAGAAGTTCACTACTATATAGGCAATATTTATACCAAGTTTCATAAAAATCGGTTGCCTACCCCTGTTTCGCTGATCGTATTAGTCTGGAATTAGCCGTATCTAGAAAAACTATTAACATCATGCTTGGACTACGCTGGTTTCACCCAAGCACTCACTTTCAAGGGCGACGTACAATGTGCAAATAAGGGATACATCGTTATCTTAATATATTTTTCCACCAAAGCAATACTTTCATCGCCACTTTTCGACGCTTCATGAGCCGTCGAAAGTTTTGTCGACATTTATACAGTGACAATACCACGAGATTTCACGGGTCTGATACCGAGCTAAGTGGAATGTTTCAAGCTGCTGCCGAACTCTACTCACGTACCACTACTGCATTGACCAATGAAGGCTTTAATTGAACATTTTTCTCGCCGTACACGCCTCATCACGGTGGACTACAAGAAGCAGGATGAGATCAACCAAAGAAAATATTGGGGAACACGCACCCACCTTCGAAGAATTATCAACGATTCACGCAAAAATCAAAGCCTGTCTAAACTCTCGACCGTTGTGCCGTTTGTCTGCAGACTCAAAAGATGTAAACGTATTCACACCAGTTCACTTCCTCATAGACTACATTTTAACTGTAATCCCAGACAAATAACGTCCAAGTGTTCCTAAGAATTAGCTAAACGGCGGTATTATTTAACTGATGCAGTTAATGAGGAATCAATTTTGGAAGCAATAGTCAACCAATTAGCTCAATTACCTACAAAAACGTGAAAAATGGCAAAAGCCCACCCTAGACTTTACAATCAGCAAATTCGTACTCGTCAAAGATGATCACTACCCATCTTCCCAATTGGCCCTTGGGTGGGATCATGGAAGTACATGCAGGATCTAACCATTTAGTACGTGTAGTTATCGTCAAGACTGTCACTAATTCTCTTCGTTGTTATGTCGCTCGCCTATTGCCGTTATCATTCAACGAACCGAAGAAAACAATTGAGGATTCTACTAAAGCATGTATTGCTCATACCTAGTACAATCTGGCAGTTAATACCACATATTAATCTTTATGTGTTAAGGGTTTACTCTTCTAGTGATATTCGTCTAATCGATGAAGACGAGAGGTATGTTTATATTCTCCACACTTTCTCTTACGTATGAAGGTGACTACCGACCTGTGCTTCCTAGAGCATGCACACGTGTTGGAGAAAACTATAGGATCGGATTTCGATAACACCTCAACTTAGGGTTGAGATTTTACCCAATTCGACTAATTCAAAACCTGTACGCATTTCTGTTTCTCTCCCTTAGGGATGAGTGAGGAGGAAGAAATCTTTAAAGCATTCCGGAGGTAAGGAAAACACTCAGGACTTTTTTATAAAAAGTCTATGATATAGGACGCAACTTATGGATCTTTATTCTCCCCATATAACGTATCATTGCCTGATACTGTTCTTGGCAATTAGTGCGTGAGTGAATGCAAGTACGCTCCTTCTTGTTTTACTGTGAAGTGAAAGCTCAAGGCAGTGGTATCACGTGCTTCAGTGTTGGACTCAGCTCAATTGCACGCAGCTATAGTGAAAAATGTCCAGTACATGTCCCGGAAGGTGATCTGCAACATGGCTCCTAAACCCTTGAACTAGACGGGAAGCAAAGTTTCATACTGTTTTCGAGATATCGAGATCATACACTGTGGTATTTCGAGGTGATCTTCTTTACACGATATCTGCGACTACTCTATGCGCCCGTAAGTAAGTGAGCTCTGCTTATCGCGTTCTAACTATGTAATTACTACCTCTTTGTATATCGGGTGTTTTATGGCTACTGTTTGATATTGTGAATTAAGTTCGTGTATTTTGCGCTATATGGTATAACATCAACTTTTTTCAAGTTGAGTATTGAATTTTTTTATGCTTTTGTCATCTTGCTTTATATTGAAGCAAATCATTTTACTTCATATTAAATTAAACACAGTTGTCAAATATCTTATTTTAATTTTTCTGCATTAGTCCTTAGTCTTTCATTAATATCCGAATTTACATTATCTCCTTATTGATTATTAAATAATTAATTATAAACAACGATAAAATGTTTAAATACTTGTAAATGTTAATAAAATAACTATACGAGTTTATAGTTTTCTATTCATTATGCGTTAACGTGTCATAAAAATCAAGGAATAAAACATTACTGCAAAATGAAAAAATTCCTAATACGTTCAAACAATATTTTATGAAATAAAAATCATGAACAAAACGATGCAAGCATACATTTTTCTGTACGCTGTCTTAAAAGTAAGTATCACCACGCAACTGTTGACTTTGATTATCGTACATTCGGTCAGTTTCGCAATTCAATCTTTTAGTAGCAGCTTTAACAAGTTCGTCAGCAGGTGGAATTTATTATTTTTTTTAGTATTTAGTATCTATTGTAATTTAAAATTATTGATCATGTCTTCTGTAAGAAATATGAAGTTCGACAAATCTCTGTGCGTTATATGACAGTCGGATCTTAATAAATTTACTAGTACAATTATCTCGCATTATGTATATCATACGATTAAGATTTGTAACTTAAAATTAATTTTGCAGAATGTATGATAGAAAATTGTTTGAATAAAGTTCCACTTTCAAGTTATTTTATCAATACAAAATGTACTCAACTCAAAAGGTGCTTTTGACAAGTTCAAAAAGTACTAACGATACTATTTGTGTACTTTACCAAGATTTCTTTGACTCTTTGGTAGAAAAGCCAAGTATCTCATGCACTTTGATTGATAAATCGAACAGATCTCTAAATACTATTTTATCTTGTCAAATGCTAAACAATTTTTTCAAACTTAGTTGAAAAATTAAGCTTACTTCTGAATATTTACAAAACTCTGTCGCACTATTTCCAAGTGAATTTGAAGTAATAGATATACACGATTTAGTGTGGCTCATGTATCATATGCATGTCTCAAATACTTCATACGCATATTATCAAAAACGGCAAAATACTTAAAACTGGGTTCTGTTCAACTCTATTTTAATTGAAAACTACACAAATATTCAAAAGGTAGGTTTTATACCAATTTTTCTTTACCCAGTCACCGAATGCGCTATTCTGTAAACAATAATGTGCAATTTTAAAGATATTTTAAGCCAGCTTGATCAAAAATATGTTTCTTTATTTTGTGACGAAGGCGTGTACCGTACAGCAAAACCTATCCAATTATTATGAGGAAAATAATTCAAGAACATTGTATTGATGCTGGGAAGTTTCTATACAACGTATATTTTACAAACGTACATAGGTAATTATTTTAAAGGCAGTAGGATAGAGCATATTTTTATAGAAACTGAATGTTTTAGAGAGAATGTAGATGAACAAATACTGAATAGTACGCGTTACAATCGTAGCATAAAAGCATATTTTTTTCTTGAAGAACCCTTACAGTGCCTTCAAGTAGAAGAATTCTTTGAAGAAAATGGTGAAAAATTATGATGATGAACTTTCATGTTTGAGCGCTTTACTTGACATTTTGTTCGAAGCAAATTTTGATAAAAGTCATATTTCCAATTTCTGTTAGTGTTATATTAAAATTATATCGGATTATGAAAATTAGGTGAAAAAGAGATGTAAATAATCTACTGAGGATGAGTACTGGACTATAGTCATAAAAATGATGCAATTATTACAAAATATAGATCAAGGTGATCGTCAAGGCATTTGGCACTTATATGTTGATTCGATAAGACAATAGTCGCCTGTTTTTCGAATTTTTGACAGTATAAATTATCTTCGCGATGGTTCAGAGTACTTTCAAGATATGAGAGCTATACAATGAATTTTTTGTTAGATATTTTGCTGTAAAACGGTCACATGTACCATTATATCGGTTGAATCGGATCAAGCTCTGTAATAAACGACCAATCGTTCTCAAAAAAGTAGTGCAGGTATTATAGGTAACACGCAAAAAAAAGAATATATTATAGAAACATCACAATTTTAATCAGTCTATGACAACATATTGCGAGCTTTGTATGCTCTATATCAACAAATAAATGTATTAAATCCACTCGCCGAAATGTTATATCCAATATAGTTCGGTTGTTGCTTTGAAAAGAAACGCTTGGTTAAAAAAAAATCAATATTCTGTTCCTGACATTCGATATACTTTTATCGAGTTATAATTATAAATTATGCTCGACAAAAGTATGTAGCTGTCATACAACAAAATTACAGTAAACTTCATTTTGCAACTGTCGCGTGGATGGTACATGAAAAAATCCTTACAGTAATAAATGATAATTAAACTTGAATTTTATATTTTGCAGTACATTGGAGCCTTTTTATATTATAGTAATGTATTATTCCTTGATTTTTATAATAAGTAAACGCATACAGGATATTGAAGCCCTATGAAGCCCTATAAACGGGTATATTTACTTTATTAACATTTGCAAGTATATAAATATTTTGCTGTTTTATTATTAATGTATGTAAGAAAAATTAACGTGACAATAATTTATTTACAAGTACCAAGATAAACTTCATGAAATGCAGTTTATAAATACTGATCAATTAATGCTGCTGAACGCTGGTCTCGAGTTTCCATCGTACTTATTCAATAAAATATAAGTTTAATGAGGAAGCATATATTTTATAAATGTTTTCTATGTATGTTTCCCGTAAAATCGGAATTCGAAGTAAAATTTTAACTTATTTTATTCTACTAAGAACGCGAAAAAACATAATTTTGCAACTTAAATTATTAATAATAAAAAACTGACCAGAAATTCGGTCTGGAACCCGCGAAGCTTTGAGTCAGCGACCCACAACATAAAGTAAGCTCTAGGTACCAAGCGCATTTAAAAAAATATTTTAGGGTTCGAACTATGATATTAATTAGTGTTTTGAACGATGAAAATCGAATTAATTTGAGTTAATTAGAAAACTGTGATCACAATGTTGAATGCATGGGAATATTACATTTTGCTATACAAATTTCAATCTTACGTTATGGAAAAATTTATTAGTATCTAGAGTTACTGATACTAATAAATGTAAATGGCAATACAAAAATAGTATACATTATAACAAGTGAGATCCTCAGTCGTTATGTCTGTCTCTCCCTTTACCAATACTTATATCTATTTATATATAATTATTTGTATGTATGTACGTACATATATATTTACGTACGCAATAATCTTTTACAAGATTTGTGCAAGCGCAAGAGAGAGAGAATGACATGAAGGGAGTCGCACCGCGCTCGCCAACGGTATTTACGGTTTAAAAAAATAGCAGTTTAAGAGAAAAAAATGTTGAAAATCGTCCAGCACAAACAAGTTTTTTAACAATAACTCGGTAACTAAGGGACGCGGTATTTAATTAATAATGGATTTGTAACGCGCATTTCCCGAGGAATTAGTTTGTATATCGATTGTTAAAACTCCTTTTATAAGCGTGCTAGGGACACGGAAACCTCGAGAGCACACGTGTAAATCACCGCCATAGTCGCGGAGAGTCTTTAGAGATTAGGTCAAACCTACGCTTAACGCTTAGTACCGCAGGTAGGCGCGGTATGTCTCTCTTTATCTCATTTTCTCTCTCTCTCTCTCTCTCTTTCTCTCTTGCGCTTGTGCAAATCTTGTAAGAGATTATTGCGTACGTAAATATATATGTGTGTACATATATACAAATAATTATATATACATAGATATGAGTATTGGTAAAGAGAGAGACAGACATAACGAGTGAAGATCTCACTTGTTATAATGTATACTATTTTTGTATTGCCATTTACATTTATTAATATCGGTAACTCTAGATACTAATAAATTTCTTGCATAATGTAAGCTTCGAATTTGTATAGCAAAGTGTAGTACTCCCATGTATTCAAAATTGTCAATGTTTTTTAGTTATCTCAAATTAATTCAATTATTATTGTTCTAAACCATTGATTATAATTATTTCGACTACAAACAATAATGTATTATTGTGCACATGTAAAATTTGTAAATAATAAATGTATTTAATAGGTCAAATTTCGAGCGTCAGTTACTATTTTCTCTTTCCCTCATCTAACTTTCCCTTTTCTTGAATGTTAACATATCAATATGTAAAGTTTTCAGTTATATTAATTTTGGTTAGTACTGTAGCAATAGTATTCTAGATGACGCGCCTAGATATGTCTCTGGTAGTTTGTGTGTGTGTGTGTGTGTGTGTATGCCAATATGTTGTGGTTGGGAGTTCTGACAAAGGAGAGAAATGAGTCCCGAGTAAGTCAATTGAGGAGAATATGTTAGACTGTTGACGAGAATACAGTAAGTGAGTGTCAACAGGTTGGTCCAGGATTCCCGTTCTCTATTTTGGAGGACGGCAACCTAGAATTGCACGAGTCGAGTGCATCTGGCGAAATAACTCTTAGTAGTAAGTACATCATTGTGTAAGGGGAGCGTTACATCTAAATCTACGAAAATAGCTAGCAACACTTTGTAAAAATGGAGAAGTAACTAGTAAAGGAGATGATGCATCGCAGATCACCTACGTATCAATTTGCAAGTTCCCAATCAAACGTACATTCGTGTATTTGAATGTTACAGTACATAGATGGCATCTTCTATCTGGCAAGCAAAATATAGCTGCTTAGTATATAAGGAAGTCGGTTATCAACTCCATAAGTATAAAAATGTGTGCGGTACGACATATGTTGTAGTAAGACTAAATACGGTGATACAGATTAGAAATATTGCATAGAAAATAAAAAAGAAAAGACGGTACAGATAAAGAATCGGCGAAAAATGGTTTGAAAATCATTTCTTTATATTTTAGTAGTGAAAGTATACACACAAAATAACGTAATTTGTATCCTTTAACGGCATTGAAAATATCTACAAAATAAGACGTTCCGGTTTATATTTCAGATAAAAATATTGATTACATTTTATATAATAAAAATAAATAAAATTAGTTGCAAATGTTACTCTTGCTTATACGGCCGCCAGACAGAGGTCATCTTAAGTTTATTCTTTTGGTTTAGAATAGTATTTTAATTAGGACACATTGGCTTGATAAATTCACAATCTAAATTTACTTTAAATAGTGCCAAAGTTAAATCTCTCAATTTACGCTGTAAATAAATAGGATATCCGTTACTATGGAATAGATCCTTTTACTTTCTTACCGTATTCATATAGATATTTATTTTTCACGCATTTTCAAGAAAAAATGAACTTGTTTATTTTTTTGATCAACATCCGTTTAATTAATTATCAATATTAAAATATGACATTCACGGATAGAAGAGTTGGTTTATTATAGCAATTTTCATCTGATATGGTATGAAATATCTACTCAATATGAAAGTACTTACATATTGCTAAAATATCAAACATCTTCATCTTCAATTTGAAAGATAGCAACTCGATAACTGCGGTTAGACGAGACCGAGAAAATAAAGTTATATATAAACTATAGGATAAAAATCGCCTTGTAAAGAATTTCGTTAGTGATTTATAAGAGCTTGCTAACGATAAAAACGATCCTTGTAGAGAATTGAAAAAAAGTAATGTGATTCCACGTATGAAAATATGTTTTCAGTATGCTTTCGCAAAAAATAGAAGTAATTCAATAGATCTTGCAAAGGTTATATTGACTATGACCGATTACTTTTACGATTAACATGAAAATTGTGGCTTATGGTGTCAAAGCTTGGAAGATGATTATAAACAGGCAATTGCATTGAGAGATGAGTCTTTGTATACTAAGATATAAGGGGTGTATGAAAAATATGAAGCTGAATCATCTCATGTTTTGCTTAGACTCTAAGAGTGTTATAATTTAAGTAAAATAAGTCTCACCTTAAAGCGTTGAAGTTTGATTAGAGGTAACTCATGAACAATTCAATGATGTATATACCATTCAAAGCAGAAATTTATTAGGCTTGGGATAAGGATTTAATAGCATATATTATTCATCAGCATAAAAAGCCCCAGACATGAGTGAGGAAAAAGCCTTCTGAACTCAATGAGTTATATATGAAGTTACAACAGGAACAAATACATTAATCTTAATGAACACGAAGCAAAGTAGATCAATTACAGTGCAACACGATGAAGTCTATAAGGTTCGCTTAATCTGTACAAGTATAACTATTCGGTAGGAACCTGAATTCAATATGAGATAGTATTGCTCGCTTACCAGCTTGACGCACACATGATACCGCCGATAGGAAGGTATGTGGAGATGAAGAGAAGTATCTTTGCTTTGATAGCGCGAACGCAGCTCAAACGGGAACAGCCCTCGCTGACATTCCTAGCTGAGGTGATCCAAAGAGTAGAGGTAGAAGGCCAGAGGACGGCAGCCCTTCCTCTGCTAAGGCAGCAGGCGACCTTGTCCTTGACCTTGACCCAATCCGCGAGGCGCAGCCATTCAGGGTCCATGTGGGCAACCAGCTATCTGAACGTAACCACCGGGCAACCTCATCTTCTCGTTTATTGCCACAAGCGAAGAGCCTGCTGGACATGTGGCGAACACCTGTTGGGATCTCCCCGTACATCCTCCATTATGTTGAGAGAATAAACAGACCCTCGGAATCGCTATCACGTGGATATCCGTTCAAGTACTAACGCGTTGCAGCCCGCAACTTTCACCCTTTTTATTCCCTTTTACTCATCTTTCAAAACATGCCCATGTGTTGAGACTATTATTGACGGACTCCAAATTGCTAAAGCTACAAATCATACCCTATTCCAAACAAAGAGCGCAAATGGCGCGAACATCTCAGTATTTGGTATGCTCATTCAGCAAGGCTAACGACAATCTAAATCATATCATGTGCTCTAGAGCTTTGAAAAATAAATTTCTAAAACAGCAGCATGTGATTACAGAGTTGCAAGCGCGGTATAACATTTTTTTTGTCTAGTGAAAAAAATACTTTTTTTGACTTTATATGAATTTTTTTGTTAGATAAGATTTTAATAAAAATGATTATACAGTACAGTACTATTTCTAATAGCATAAATATTACTATACTGTTCAATTAGCCTTGTTTGTTTAGCGTGCAGTGTCTGCTTGCACTTAACTACACGGGAACACCTATTGCAGGGCTCCACGAGCTAAGATACGCTCAGCCAGCACGACCAGCGTGTATTCGCTCGTCTACCGATTGCCCTCGATAATGGTGGTAAGGCTATCGAGGACGTGTTCGTTGGGGAGCGAAACCCATCTAAGTCTCTGGTGACTGTGAAGGTCACCTCCCGAGTTGAGATTCGCAACTCATATGTCGCATCGAGACTGGTTCCACATATCGGTAATGCAAGGTATCAGGGTCTCCTCAACCAACCCCAGTGCTAGCCCGCGATATGAGCTTTCAATCATTACCACTACGAGTCTAACCACACTTGACCGGACTGGGTCCACATTTTGGGCCCGAGACTTCTTCCAGTCCCCGTAGTACCGTTTATACTTTGGTGTAGGTCCCGTATTGGGTATTTACCTGCCCGGCAGCGGGTGACCAGCTCGGGTGCGTGGGCACGCTAAGCCCAATAACCTTAACCTTTCAAATAACCGTTAGACTGCCCTGCATTCACCCAGGTAATCATACCCGGTTTATCAAATCCAATACTCACACTCATTCATTCATTCCACATCACACACGCACTCACTAACAGCCAATCGCGCCAACACACTCGTACACATCACATATGCTCGGGCTACGAATCGACGAAGGGCCCGAAAGATCTCATGATTTTCCAAGACCCCCCGAGCGTCCCATTCACTGTCAGCACCTCCACCAATGCCCATAGAGTCCAGATCACGGAATGCCTTGTACATGTTACATTCAACAAGAACATGCAACCAGATTTCCGGACCTCCACCACACACGCAAGCGGGCATTTCACTGAAACTTCGCCTGTAAAGAAATTCGTTTAAAGTACCGTGATCCGTGAGGACATAGATTACCTGTAGACCAGGGTCGAAGCTTTTTATTCGACCTACAAGACCGACATCTCCAATCCACCGGTGCGTAAATGTTCATTAATTACGAAAAATAAACACTCAGTTTATCATTAAACTGTATCACATCACCATTCAACTTTCCAATTTCCATTAGAAGCACCAATTTATCTTTATACAAGTTGCTAAAATTTCCTGTATCAGCATATGTTAACGAACTTTTTATAAAATCTAATTCTAAATAAGGTTTTGTATTTTCAATAGAAAAGTTTCTAAATTGATAACAATTGTTTATGGACTAAATAATTATTTCTGACAAACTATCAAAACAGCTGCTATTTTCGTAATAGTACTGCTTGTTTTTAATCTTGTTGGGTTTCTGATTTTTCATTACTTTCTTTGTAAAATTTTTTTGCCTAGGTTTATTCTGATATGCTTTCATTGTTGGAAAAGCATTTGAGTATTTACCAGCTTTATCACTACTTAGTTTTGTAGTAGAATGCACAATTAAATCTTGTGTTTTATTTTTGAAATTTCTAGAACTGCATTTTATTATAGTATTTTTGCAGAGTATTTATGTTCATTGACTATTCTAGCAGTCAGATAAATATATATAAATATCATTTGATGATTGCAGTATTGCCATAGAAGCTACATCATTTTTTATACTGATCTCTTTTTCTATATCTACTGTTCTATCATAGTCAATAATACAAGCAAATGCTATTTCAGATGACATTAATTATATTGCACGACAATTTTCCAGAATTAATTTCTTCATAATCGTTTATATTGTGGTAATCAGTCTTAAGAGCACTTTCACTGTGATATTGCAATATAATCTCAGTATCAATTTTACCTATCCAATTTTCCCCAGATTATAAACAAGAATGAAAATCAATACTATTTTTTATATATTCTTCTTGTCTAATAATTTTCTGCTTTACACATAGTAATCAACGACATTCTTTTATATTAGATGATAAAAAATCTCCATGTTGCAAAAAGTATTTTTCAGCTGATGGTATATACTTTATATCATTTACACAAACTTTATTTACCAAATTCCAATACTTAAATACAAAATCCTAGTATTGAAATGATAAGTTATCACTATCCCGTGTACAGATAGAAGTCAGTAGTGGAAAGTAGTTCAAAATTTTCATGAAAATTTTCAAATATTCTACACTCATATCAGCATTTCTCTCATTTCCATTAGAGGTACATAAATTTCTTTTAGCTTTTAAATATCTTTGTGATATATAATCACTTACGTCGCGTTTGCGATTCAAGTTTAATAACATTTGGATACTGTTCTAAGTTTTACCAGTTTCACTTTCTTCAACAATAAAATGATCACTCTTATTTTCCAATACTTGAATTTCATTTTTTGAACAGGATTGTCGCAACTCTTTTATAAAATTTCTTATTTCATCATTCATATACTGGTTTCTCAAAAACTAAATAGTTTGTTAATTGTAACTTCAAAAATGTACAAGTCAATCATGGTTGCAAGATATATTATTAATTGTAAATGAAAATCTCTTATTTCTATTAATCTATCACCAGTAAAAGAAGCATCTATTATGCTTGTGATGCCATTTATAAAAGAGATGCTGTCAATTTAGATAATAGAATGAAGTGGATAAGCGATACTGTTTATAAGATATTTGTAACATTGAATACTATAATGTTATAATGTAGAAAAATCGAACGTTAGCATAACTCCATCTAATGCTGGCGATAAACACATTCTCGAAGCTACTAACCAAAAAGGTATTTTAACTGATTATAAATATCAGCCACTATCATTGATTGACAAAATGAGATAGGTTTTCCATAAATGGCACTGTGAATAGCAAAGGAAGTTATGATATGTTTTTCTTCATTATTAATTATCTAGGATGTACCTGCACGGTACTTGATATAATAACTGGAAAATTAATTTTTTTGTATAATTCTTGATACGATTATTTATTATCAGGCCACCAGTAGAACACATACAAAGGGTCTATACACCATTGTTTAAGCATGGGTTTATAATAGACATCGCCAAATATATTTTCTATAGCGTCAATTGGTTCCATTCTTACTACATTTTTACTTGATGATTTTTTTCTTTATCAGAATTTACAGGTTCATTAACTACCTTCTGCAAACGTAGTTCTTTTTGTATATTATTGTCATAGTAGAAAACTTTCAAGTACAAATTGTGTTTCTTCATTTTATTCTGTAATTTTTTACAAGCTGTATCCTAAACACCATCTATTTCTTTTTTCAATATGCCATTGTCATCGAAAATGTCAACACCATTCAATCCATTGATTATGTTAGTAGCTGTAACAACAGATTTTCTACCTCTTCTTTTCTTTTCAATTTTTTTTTTTGAAGATATTTTCTATTTCTTCGTCTCACTCTAATATTTATACAATTTAGTATTTATTACATACGGTATGCCACGAGTCAAACTTAAATATATAACTTTATGAAATACTACGATATTTACCAGACATTTAAAATTGGTAGAAAACTTGACATTTCATCTAGTTAAATTCAATATGATACTAAAACTTGAATTACTGTTTATATCATTAATATTTTCTTTCTCGTATACTATTGTTTCTTTTTTGTTTCATTTGCCTTTTTATACTGAAATTTAAAAACATTGTCGTTGAATAAACGTTTTCAAATTCTATAAAAATGAATATCTTCGTACATACTCTAATTTTTGCAACTTCATGATCGTTCTTTCTTCCCAGGTTGTTTACTGTTTTATTGTATTGTTCATTACTGTCTTTTGTATTTTCACAAATGATACTATTAATTTGACTTTGAACTTTATTTTGTTTTTCACTTCTTTCTAGTGCCTTTAACTTCTATAATAAAAATATATACGCTTAAAGTATATAAAATATATACTTGATATATTTATATATAATATATATATCGAGTATACGCTTGTATATTTTTTTTGTTGGTGAATAGTATTTATGAATATAAAAAAAAATTTATCTCATTTTCTTCCATTCTGATATTGAATATATGACTTCTATAATTATTCAAAACTACAGCATTTTTTCGAATTGATAGTGCATAAAAAATGACAATCACTGATACTGATCGTTCGAAAAAACTGTCATTTGGACGTTATATATCTAATTCCTACTTTCGTGTTTATAGGTAAAGCTGATATTGGTAAAACTGCAGTGGACGCTTTTTTAATTTTTTTCATGAAGAATGTGTTTTGTAAAAAAAAATCACATGATGTGTTATTCCAACATACGATGATCGTGATAAATTATCGTAATAATTGATAATTGTGATAAATTATTTATATGTCAAACAATTTTACTATATATTTGGTTATTATTGATCATTAATTTTTATTTTTCATTACAGTGTAGTTTATCAAATTGTATAGCCGATAAATTCAGTAGGCATTCCGTTTGGTTTTAATTTTCAATAATACTGATAAAATTAAAGCTCATAAAAAGTATGTTGATATATTTGTAACAACTTTTTACAATACTACGTGCAATATTACGGGTACTAATAACTATATACTAAATTTTCTCAGATACCAGATAAAGCTAAAGTTTCATTTGATAAAAGATAAACTTTATTTTTTTTTAAATTGGACATATTTTGTAAGAATGGACAACTAAAGGTTGAACAAAATCAAATTTGGGCCGAAGCAAGAAAACTTTTCAATTGTGATATTGGATACATAATTCATATTTATCATTGCAACAAAATAGAAATAACTTGCCCAAAATATTGCAAGCAAAAGCGGGATTAACAAAAAAAGTATCAGTTAGCAAACCATTATGAGAGCGATAGAAGCAATCAATCAGAAGAGTCAACCGATGAGATTGAAGAAAGTGTTGATTCAGAGTACGATGAAGAATCTAATGGAGTTTTCATTGCAAATAAAAATCCATAAAATTGCCAACCGTTAGATTTTTATATCACTTTAAATGCATGTGAATATGGGAAAATAAAACCAATTGAAATTTTTTATAAAAACAGTCAATCCTCTGTACAGAGACTAAACTGTGGGTATTAGGCAACACACAGCTAACAACTATTTTACGCTTGGGAAACCCAAATCTCCTGATTTATAAACTACTATCACTTTAAGAAAAGCAAGAGAGAGAGAGAGAGAGAGAGAGCAATAGATAAAGAACTAGGAATGAAAAGACCAAAAGATCTATTTGCATCTTTGAGATATTAAGTAAATCAAAGTAATACATCTATACGGCAATTACAAAAAATTTCATTTGTTGTTATCACTATTAACATATTTATTTAAGATATTTACACAAGAGCAAAAGCATAATACAGCAACAAAAAGACAAAAATGCTACTATTAATTCTTTATATTGCCCAGATATAGTAAAAAATAATTTTTATCTTTACGCCAACGCTCCAGCATGGACCAATATTTTATTAAAAGCTTATAAACCGCCAAATAAAAAGCTGTCTAATCAATCTCTGAAATACATTTTAAAGATTTAAAAAATTTAGATTGGCTCTCTTATCCAATAAGTGCTAACAAATTTATAACAAACCAAGAAGAAAAAATCGAAGCAGTGGATTTATTTGCTCAAAATTGTATGATGGATGAGGACTTGACAAAAAAAATGAAAAAATAAAGAAACAACCATTATTAAACCCATTTATTGGCAGTGGTAATAAAAACATAGAAAATATACAAAAAATCTGTACCGAGTACTGAGATATTATTGAAGGATGTAAAGGTAAAGAAAGAAAAAAATGATTTTAAATTTGCAGGAATCTATGGTAGTAAATTCTATTGATGGTGATTCTTCTGACATTATTATAATTAATGGAAACATTCAAAGAACATCGGTCACTGTAACAGAAAAAGGAGAAGAAAAACAGTATTTTATTATACATACATGTCCTTACGATTATCTGTCAGAAATATGTTCTTAATTGTACGAAGAAGAACTTTTCAAGAATTTTGTAAATAGAAACAAGTCTAATGATTTTTTGAGTGTATAAAAATTTATTGTGATTTTAATTGACGTAAAAGTTTTATATATAAAAGAATAACAGAACTGATGAAGTGTATTGTAAGTGAGATTAATGGTAATAAAATAAATTGCCAATTTAATGTCAGTGAACTCTTAGAAATATTTGTTTTTAAATAATCATTTGATTACTAGAACAAATTCTTGTTTAAACTGTGACTACTGCAGAATTATTCTACTGCAATAATACCCATCCAAGAGGTTGAAAATATTAGATCACAAAGACTATCGAATTTACAAGATAGTTTAAATATTCATTTCAATTACGGGAATACGTAGTGTTCCACATGTAAAAGCGCCGGTAGGCAGAATCAGTATAAAGTTGATACATTATTAGCCGTAAATTTAGAACATACATTTCTTCAAAATGCAGAAATATCTCAAGCCAACTAAATACCACATTCATTAAAAATTCAGAAGAAAAATTACCAATTGGCAGGAATCGTTGCATTTGCAGAATTGCATAATACAACTTTGCCGTTACGTTATTACACTTATTTATGAAAGAATAGGGTGTAGGAAAAGCGAGATGATATGGTAAATTATATTAACTCTATGAAAACCGTACTAAGTACTGTAAAAATTTTATTAGCTATGTACCTTGAGACTTATGATAAAATTTAGAATTTCAATAAAAAATAATTTTTTGTTCGATTAGAGATAAAATACACTGTAAACTTATTTGTATAAATTAGTGCATAAACAATATATATAAAATGTGTTCACTCTTTTCTTGAAATGAAACCTCCCAAAAAAGATTTTGTAATAATATTTAAAAATAAAAAAGTTAAAATCACATTTAATTATCAAATGCGTCTAATCTATTGAACTTAATTTTTATTGAATGTTGAGTGTATCTCGGACATGGATTTTGGCATCGATCGGCAGGCAAGCGACGAACGGTACTTGCTGGCTGGTAAAAATTCAAGGAAGACGGGTTTTTCCCATAAGCGCTAAGTGTGGAAAATTTATTTCTGCATTAATATCGTCCAGTCATTTCGTCGGCGTCAAAGACGAAACAGCGTTTGGATGCTAAGGGCCGTGAGCTGGTTGGCGAGAAACAGTCTTTATGGAAAACTGAATCGATGAGAAGAGTTTTCCGGCGCCGTTTCAATGAGTCTCAACGACTTAATATTTGGTGCGAGATTTCTGAGCTGCTCTTACGTTTGCAATAAAGGAAATCTCAGAGCTCATGCATAACCAACATCTTTGTCCCCATAGCAGTGCTCAGCTACGAGGAATCCTGGGCTCATATATAAAATTCAGCTACGCCGGAAAACTAAATTGATGGGGTGCATTCTCTGATAGCTTTCGAAGAAATCTCATCTTTAGACTTCGGTTCGATTCAAAGCCACAATTGTTTATAAGCGATGATTTTAACGTCTAAGCTTGTCTAGTCAGAGCCAGGCATAAGAACATGATAACTGGCTAGCCATCAATGCTACCATTACTCATTGCTAAAATGCTGAAAGAAGAAAAGATATCAATGATGGACGAAAAAAGAATGTCCAGCTAATTTTATTTGATACAGTGTCTTTCCTCCGTAAGCAGCACATGTCTGTGTCGAGTTTCTCGCCCATAAAAAAAAATAAAAAACGATTTCGAAAACGTAAGCGATAGTATTTTCTGGTTCAATGGTAATGTTACACATACAACCATCGTCGTTGTAAATTTTTAATATGCACATGTCGCAGACCGCAGTTCATAAATGGAAAAACAGATTTAAATGAGTAACTAATAATGAGTAAACGGTATTTGTTATGCTAATAGCAAGAAACAAGTATTTGATTAAAATTGTTAAATTACGAAAGTTTCAAGTCGGATACAATTTTTTATGCATAATTCAAATATGCGCAATTGTTTGTTAATCTTCAATTTATGATAGAAGTTGTCGTTTCAGAGAAAAAAATTATTGAAAATCACCGAAAATTTTTAACAATAACTCGGCAGCTAAGGGATATTGGACTTTTTTTGACGACGGATTCGTAACGAACTGATCACTTGGAATTTTTTGATATAATTATTTTTATCCGATCATAAATGTGCCCGGGTCATGGAGGTCATAAGACCTGATCTTCTATAAACGTCTATATTCGTTGGTATAACCAACTCTGTTGAACTCTTCCAGCCTACCATCACAGTTATAATATACATTCCCAATTTTACAGTATACGCTTATACGTTTACAACGAAACATTAACAATAAAAATATTTTATTAACAACGAAAGTTGGTAATGGAATTTATATACTAATTATGTTAATATTTTATATTCGCAAATTAGTTTTATTTTTATTGCTTTCCTAATGATAACAAACAATAGGTTTTGATATTATTTTAAACAGAAATAAAACAAATTTAGAAATAAATAGCGACAAAGAAATATATTTATTTTAGAAATAGACCATATTTGGATAATTGCGTGGTACCGAAAATAATCTAAATAAAAATCTCTACAATGTTATTATTTAATATGAGTAAATAAGTGGATTTTTAGGTCTTTCATATTTAACAAACGCGCATTCACACAACGTATATACAGTATGAGTTTCAATTTTGAGACAAAAATGATATGTATTTTATGGAAAATGATTATATTGTCAGGTAGGTATCCATACTATAATGAATTTTACAACAATTTCAGTTAGCTTTCTTATTGAGTTTGTTAAATTGGATATAGAAGTATAATAATAATTTATACGATTAAAGTAATAAGTTAGTTATGTCGGTCGATGACGAAAATACCACTTTCTTATAAATTATCTCGTACTTATAATACAATTTACTACATAATTTCTGATCATGCATGCCATTTTTGAATGTATTTATATGCCAGCTTTTAGATTTTCACAGTACATTAGTAAATTGTCGACTAACTTTTGTATAAATACTGGTGTTAATGTATTGCCAAAACATTGAGTAAATATTCAGAACAAACCCATGGTTCCAAAATATTATAACTATTGATGATATATTGTTGACAGTATTTATTTTCATTACATTAGGAATATCGCAATATTTTTGTCAATAAATCCCTAGTATAGTACTAATGCTTTTTACCAGTATATGAGCAAGACATTGCCAATAGTTTTTATGTTTATATTATTACTCATAGTACTTTAACGAATAATATAATGTAACTATTGAAGTTTTTGTCAAGCACTGTACTTACCGACACATGTGACTAATAACAGAGTTCCCAGTGCACTTCTGCCAATCCTTCTCCTCCACCTATAATAAAAAAAAAATTCTTTGTAGAATGAAAAAGCAAATCGTAGTTGTCTGGAATACATTCGATGAAAAATTAATTTCTACGCTATCACAAAATATATAGATAGTTACGTAACAGTACACTGTTAAACGATGGGCGAAAATCGTTATTATAATAATAGTATTTATTTAGCGGAGTTTTTTTTACCTTCAATCATACTCAGATCTGAATTCCGAGTCTGAAAAACTCATTTCGCCCCATATTGAATGTTATGCTTACTAAGAGTTCCAAAATCAGCCCTTTTTTGTGCTAGAAATGTGAACCAAGAATCTCACATTTCAAGTTATTTAATAAGCACATTTCGTAATCGTTACTCAGATAATAAAGTAAGTTTATAAAAATTAAAATTTGTTGACAAAAAAATTATTATTCTATAACATATAATTACAGATCTCTGTACATAAAGGAGAGTAGAAGGAACCAAGAGAGGAGGAGTTCGTTGTAGATCTCACGAGGGTTACGTGAAACCCGGTCCGATTGGAGCTATGTCGCTTACTTATTCGCGAAGTGTAATTGAAATATTCGCAAAGCGTAATCCCATGTGAATCGCAAAAAATAGATAGAGATTTTTTTTCTTAATGATAAAGAGTAAATTAAATGAACGATTTTTATGAAAGAAAGATACAGGATTGCAGTGCAAATGAGAAAAAGAGAAAAGTAGTGACTAAGACAGAGAGGGGAAAACTCATGGCAATACTTATAAAACGGCGATCTCGCAGGGCCCTGGTTGACGCTAGTCTCATAGCCGGTTTATCCAGCTTAAAAGTCGCTTGAATGCGTTAGGCAGATTAGAGTGCGGATGGCGAGGATTCCAGGATGCACAAAACACTTAATAGTGCGAATAGTCACTGCACCATGCACTGGTAGTGACGAGTGGCAATAGCGCAAATGATAAAAAAGAATAAAAAAACGAAGCAATCAATGCTTATGCAGTGGCAGGAAAACAGGACACGGTAATCTCGGATGCCAGAACACCAATTATTCACAATTATTCACAAATACGTGTGAATAATTTGGTGGTTAAATCTTACAAGCTGGGAAGGGATTGTGTCGCGAGCGGTCATTGAACCTACCGTGATACGTCTACCTCTCTGTTTCACTTTATTCCCTTGGAGCTCTCTTCCTCTCACTCACCTTTATCCTCTGCTGCGTATGTTATAGAATTATATGTTTATAGGATACTTATACATTACTCAATGTGGATATTGATGGAGAGACAGACATAACAGGAGAATATTTCATTTATTATACATATTAATATAATAATATATGAGGCTAATTTGATGTTGATATTAGAAACTTGAAATAATCTTATTAGGATAATGTGTTCTCTTCTGTATAGTATGATTATTGAACTTCATTTATAGAAGTTTATTTATTTGTAAGTATTTTTATGTGGATGATGGATATAAGTTCGCGTATTTTTAAGGCTATTTAATTTTTCTATTAATTGTTCCACAATTCCGTGATAAATTTTAACAATACTTTTTCGTTTCTATACATCGCGCTGCTATCATTGATCTGATACTTAATATTTATAGGCTGAAATAATATATCGCTGGCAGCTTGTTCAATAATATTGTTTTCATTAATTTCTTAGTGTAAGACAATCCATAAGAAATAATGTTTATATTTTTTTTTATTTATGTAATATTAGAGATTTTCAGTAATTGCTCTGATTTACCAAAAGAAATCTAATATAATAATTTTTATCACCATTAGTAAGTGACGCTGGAAGGGAAATCTTATTGAAGGGAAGCATTCAACGCCTCAACAACAGTATGTTATTTGTCACACCTCTATGCTCGCTCTCATAAAGACAAAGGTCAAGTTACACGGATTAACAAAATGTTGTATTTTATGTATGTATAAAATGTAATATTGTATACATTAGCAATTAAAAATGGGGGAAACATTTCTCTGCGTTAAAACTAATACAATCTATTTCTCTATCCGAAAGGACACATTTTTTAAATTATTTTCCTTACAATACATGGTTTTTAAAGTACAATATGTATGTTCGATAAATGGTTATTTAGCATAAAGATAGCGATAATTTAACGAAAATTAAAATAAAAATAACGCTTACGATCTCATTATAAATCTTTTGCAATTGCCTATTTAATTACATCAAGTTTTTATATACATTATATACATTAATTTCCGACTTTATAGATTGATTTTTATTATTACATTAATTTCCGACTGCTATGTAGTCAGAGTTGTATTGAAAATTTGGCAAAATTAGAAAGAGTATCAGCACGAATGTATTATTTTCTACTCATTTTTTAGACATTTAGAGATATATTACTTCTTTATATTATCATGAATGAAATTATAAATTTTGAAAGTGTCTGAGTGAGAGGCAGTGTAATGATTATCACTAATTTTTTGAAGCCTACGTCTATAAACCCGTTTTACGAAACTAATACAACCACAATATTTACATCTACATAAGAAATTACACAGATTTACTTTCACAAACAAATCATCCAATAGCTAAATTATTACCTTATTTGGAATACTACGTCACACCCATATGTAGATATACTAGTGAAATTAAATACAAAGATAAATGATTAGTTTTAACAATTAGAAGTGTTTTTGAATACAACAAACTTTACTATTACTTACTTAGCCTATATTCAAATGTGATTATCATGTTTCTTATAATATATTTAATAAAGTTTACAGGTAATTTTTTATTTTGATATTAAATTAATGATTTCAACGTTATAAAAAATTTAAATTATCTCAGAAATACCAGTAAAACTCTACTGGCGATTTATAACGTGTATCAAGATGAATTGGTTTCGTATATGTATAGTTTTAAGTAGTTTAATTTTGTTGTACAAACTGGCTTATCAGCTAATTCGCGCCAGATTTTGGGTATAAATAGAACCACTTTGAACCGAGAAAATCGGATGATCAGAAGTTGCGGTGCAGAGCAAATCTCCATAAGTCGAGGTTAAATTTAAATTAATCGAAAAAACTGATTATTTAGACTTAGACATACTCTTCTGACTCTCCTTACTATATTCAAGTTCGACTCGTGAGGCCGATTCGTCTTGAGAAAAAAGTAACGTATAATATTTTTCTCTCCATCCTTACCATCCATCTGTCACTTCATAATTTATACTACATAAATTAATGATATTATAAAAAGATAATTAAATCGTGATGTATTAAAAAATGTCCAGTATTGAACTTTCTCAGAATTTATTGAACTTCGTAATTTTGTTAAGATTTGTATAAGATCAAATCTAATAAAGTTACCAGAGTGAGAGAGAGAGAGAGAGAGACATTTAACGAAGAATTGATAAGAAAGAATTTTTTAACTCGTATCCCGCTTAGGTATATCGCTTTACACCACTACGAATTAAAACCTATTTCAACTGCAGTAAAAGCTTAAATAATAGTAACAGAAGACAACCTGACTGATACTTAACGTATTGTTGCATTATAACCTATGAAATGAATTATTATACTTATCTTTATTTACTTTTATTCTCCATGATATCAGTCATTTTTCAATGTTGTTTAAATGTTTTTGTATTTTGTATAGTGCTTATTCGGCGTTAGAACGAGAAATGAGTAGTACTGCGTCATCTGCGTAAGAGTTTATGGTGATAATTGGCATTGTTGATAGGTCCATTGTCTACAATATTTGTAGAATTGGGTCCAAGATGCTTCCCCATGGCACTCCTACCTTGATAGGAAAGTGTTTGATGACTATGTCATCAATTTTAACTCAGAAAAATCTGTTCGTTACGTAAAAGTCCAGAAGCTTAGATAGATTCGTAGGAAAGTAAGTTTTTATTTTGAATAGAATCTTTCATGCTAGAGTTTGTTAAAGCTTGTTGAATGTCAAAATATATATCGGAGCAGAACTTTTTTTTTCCCAAGGATTTTCTTATTTGAACGACTATACGATGTATCTTTTTGTCTGTAGAATGTTTATGTCTAAATCCAAATTGATACTTTGGGAAAAAGTTTATTTCTTGAATTATGAGATTCAGTGTTGCAAAAACAAATTTTTCAACACTTTTAAAATCTTTAAAAGTAAATGACATAGATGAAGGCAAGCGTTAAGGATTATAGTAATATATTTATTTATAGTAGATCGTCATGACTGTAACATTATCGACGTCAGATGTGTTTTTATTGTTTATACTTTTGCAGATATTGACCAATTCTGAAGTTTAGTTCTTTAATCCTTTAGTCAGTTTCTTATTCTGTTTTAGACTGCGAGTGAATTTATTGTTTAATTTGTTCCTGTTCAATGATGTGTGTTGGATTGGATATGAATACATAGGTGATGTGATTTGCAAAAACTGTAGTTTTTTACTCTTTGGTTTTAATCCATCTTCCAGAGAGCTGACGAATGGGGAGAATAAATTGTTGAGAAGGTTTACATTTTTTTATAGCTTTCTTATTTCCTTATTTCATTATACATACGAATAATTCGTACCTTCTATAAAATTATTTTTATAATTATTTTAATATACATACAAATCGTATAGGAAATCACATAGGTTTACTTACACTAATAAATCATACAATCGCGAAATTCTGAGCTTTTATGGAGCGTGACGTTATTCATATATGACAGTATACAAATTAAATTTAGGTAAAATCGGAGCAATATCTCGTATTTTTTAAATATTTGGTACATCGAATGTCTATGTCGAGGACATCACTTGTACCAAGTTTTATGCGAAAATGTTAATTAATTGAAAAATTATAAACAATTGAAAAATAATTTCTTTTGAATTTTTTTAAAATGATTTTTTTCAAAATACGTGGAAAAGATTGTATTTAGAGTTTTATTGATAAAAAAATTATAAATATTTAAAATAAATTTGTTTAATTTTTGCTCAAAGGTCAAGTTTATCAGAAAAATTTTAGTTGCGTTCGATTTCTTCGAAAATTTTGTATAATAATCCGTAATAAAACTGTTTTGTTGTTTAATAGGGACTCGGTAATAAGCATCCAAAGAAAGAGCTCCATGCGGCGCTCAGCCGAGTAATGTACCGATAGAGAGTCGACTACGCCCCAAAATGTTCACAGATAGTTTGATTTTAGAATTCAGTAGTTTTTGAGATAAACTTTCCTTTTTTATTTATGTTACGCTGTCTGATATATATATTTGTACAGAGATATATAACTTCAAAAGATTTATATACATACGAATTTCTTCTCTATAAATAATATTTCCTTTTAAAATAAAATTCATAAACATTTTTCTGGATTTAAGCAAATTAATCCGAGCAATCATTTTTATGTTGATCCACAAGTATTCAAATTTTCTTCTATTTCTTCCTCTGATACTTCAATTTGTTAGGTCGTATTTTATAGTACATTTGCTCATATTTTCCATGACTCATAAACAGTTGAAATAAGGTATCTTTTTGCACAATCGTATTAGCTAAAGTTCAATCGTCAAAGTAAACGGACCTCAACGGACGTCAAATTAAAATTTTTCATCATACGATAGTTTTTGTAAAAGATCTTCATTTGAACTGTAATAAAAATTATATGACTGTACCGTCGCCAGAACGTCCTATTTCATTCACATTAGATAAACGAGGACATTATGGAGAATCTTTAATTCGTGTTGCTGCAGAAATTCAGAATATGTGGTTTCCCTTCAGTGAAAAAAAAATTATTGCTTGCAATTATTTTAAAAATATATAATATTATAATATAAAAATAAATATAACTATAATATGTGTAGAAAATTATACAATAGGAAACTATGAACAAAAAGTGTAGTATTGAAAAGCATACTTTTTAAGAGACCAATAGTACAATAATAAAGACTATCTTGACCAAATGAAGATATAGTTTAAATTTAAATTATTAGAACATGACTTTTTATGACCAAAAGTCAAGGTGATCCTGTAAGAATCCATTTGTAATTTATTTGAAAGAGAAAGGAAAAATTGAAGAAGAGAATTTCGTCGTCAGTTTGGGCTATTTCAGGGCAGAGTTGACGTTCATATCGGTCGCGTCACCCAACTAAGAGCTGTTGGTAACGCTTTGTTTGCAAGCTCATTACAGTGTTTTTATTAAATATACAACATATTTTATTGGGGATTATTATACAAAATTATCCAAGGAATCAATTACAACTGACATTTTTTTTTAAATCCTTATAATTTTTTTATCAATAAATTTGTTGTTATGATGCATGAATATTCTTAAAGTAAAATATTTTTCTTGTATTAATAATGTATTAATATTTTTATATAGAATTTGGTACAAGTAATGTACTTGACATAGACATTCGATATGCTAAATATAAAGAAATTCCGGGACCTTGCTCCGATTTTATCTAAAACTAATTGGTTTTCTTTCATATATAGAAGTACTAAAGTAAAGAATAAAACATTAATTTAAACAAGTAGAAGTGATTTTAGATAAAATAAATATGACGATAAAAATATATGCGTTTTTTTGGGACGAATATAAGTATTACATATTGTAGAGTTAAGTTTAGTGATAACTAAAAAATTATCATATCAAATTGTATGGAAATAACAAATGAGTAATCAATGAATATTTAAGATTCATTTAATTGTTGTCCCAGACTCTGTTCTAGACCGTAGGGACAATAATGGCTAAACTCTAACGAACAAAGAAGACACAGAAAGAAACATTATTTTTCCCGAGGTTAATCTTTCATTGGTTAGATCTCGTCTAACCAATGAAAGAATATGAAAGATACAATTAAGTTGCATTCAAATTCGTGAACTGACTGCTGATTAATATCATTTAATATGCTTTATTTACATCCCCGTCGCATTTCAACATTAATTATAGATCCATCATCTGTCTTCCAAGTAACCTTTAATTAGCATGTACACTTATATTCACTAAATAGTTATGTATAGACATAAATTCGTTCACCGTCCATTTCGCTATTTGATAATGAAAATCATGTTAAATAAATAATTAGTATTTGTCTGTATCATGTATCTCTACGCTACATCTCTTGTATCAATTCTATTGTCATCTCGCGAGCGTCGCTTTAATAATATAATTGAGTTCAAAACGGCCGCCGTTTCTTCTGTGGTTTTGCGCAATACATGTATGCTGTTTTTAAGGGGGAGGCTATTCTGCAGCTCAAATTCTTTCCCTAAGAGGCTAAACGTAGATCAGTATAGTAAGTATATAAGTCTAGTTTACCGCGGCAGTAGGTAATTCATATTTATTTATTAATTTTAGTGACAACGAGAGGTATACGTAAGTAATATCCTTAATAAATATTCAAGGTTTATTTCAAACTTAATCGTTTCAATGCTGTAAATATAATCGCAATTAAGATTTGACTGTATTTTAAGGTGCTGAATTCTCGATGATCGGCCACTAATAGACTTACTAGCATCCCCTCGCAACCCATGAGTCTCGTTAGTATGCTCAGATTGCAACTCTTGACCGTCGCCATTTTCTTATCATTAAAATATAAAGGATTGACGAATGCTACTCTCATCGAATATAACTTGAAATTTCTCTTTCATTTCAACATCTAAATGGTTATCTTTGTCAGTTTTTAGCTGTTCGGACTGTTTTTATATATCTACAGTTAATTTACATAATAGTCTGCTTTTTAGTTATGTATTGTAGTTATAATTTTATGAATGTAATCAATTGTAAAAATTGTCAACAAGGGATGTTAGAATACTCAGGTATGTACGTATGAGAGTGACTCAGGCTTGAGACAAAAAATCTATTTCTTTTTTTCTTTCCGAGTTTTCAAGAAAATCGTAAATTGTAAATCTGAAACTAGCACAATGTGGAGAGTGGCGTCATTGATATAGATAATTCAGACAGTAAATCAATAACTTCGAAGTGGATCGATGTTGATCATAGTAGGCTTTGATAAGACGATCCTCCGATACATACGTGCCTTTTTTGTGCACACTAAAATAATTTTCTATTTTAAAATATATTTCTCTATGTTGATTTCATTAAATAAATAACCCCACAATCGTACAAAGAACATAACTTTTTATTTAACAAAGGCATTAATAGACAGATAAGATGATAATCGTAGAAAATACAATGTATGATAATTAATGTTAAAATTAAAGTCTTAATTTTTTTCTTTTTAGGAAAAACTTTAATTTTATACATATTTTTTTAGGCTATACAGTCTATTTATTAATGTCTTATTTTTTTACCAGTGTTTTTGCTGTTAGATTAAGCAGAGCAATCGTTTAAGTTACCTCGTTTCTAAATGTGCTTTTTATACCGTAGGAATTTTTTCTTGACAAAAATATGTCATTTCGTTTTATTCTCTCCTCGAACATCTCTGAAGAAAAATTAAAAAAAAAATATATATAGATTATTATATTCGCTTTTAAATATATATAGGCGGATGTAATCATCAAAAAAGAATATTTTTGATTACAAAATAATTATTTTTTGTTGATAATCACAATAAGAAAGATAAATTAATGACGTTAATAACGTTTCATAAAATGTACACACTGTCTATTAAAATCCATGATACTGATAATTTTACGAATAATACTTTGAAAGATGTTTATACTATATTACTTCATGAGAAAATGATAATAATGGATATATTCTTCTGTATTGCATCATAATGTTAAAAGTAATAAATGGAAGTAAATAAAAGAATATGAATAGTTTGAATACATTATTATTTAGTTATAGTAAATTCTTATTTTAATTTAAACAAATAGTAATAATATGGAATTGCAAATCTTCTAAACACGATATTGTCGTGTGTATTTATTATTATAGTTATAATGTATTTATTATTATAGTTCTAAAGCTGTCATGCATTTGCACATATTTCTTATGATCATCAACAGATTTTCAAGTATTTTATATTTAAAAAAATGCCATTTTTAACTTGACATCTTTTATTTTATTAATGTAAATAACCTAGTTACTTTATATATGTTCAGAACATTCATTACATTGATTTGTGTTAAATATAAAATGACTATGTCAAAAATATGTCATATATTTTATTTTATTAACTTATTTGAACGTTTCTGCGTTCACACGCATTGGGATACGTACAAGAAAATATTCGTAAAATAGTTACCAGAGTTATTGCAAATTGGAATTACCATCCTGAAAGTATCCGATTTATCTCTCTCTCTCTCTCTCTCTCCCTCTCTGTCTCTTTCTTTCTCTCTTTAATATTCCATTGACAGTCTATCTCACGCCTACACTTTATTGCGTTATATATATTTCTTATATTTAATTTTTATATTAAACACCATTTATTTAATCCCATAGCTTTCTATAGCGCTTGACTCTATTTTCTTTTCCCTCGCAATTCCTATGCCAAATCGGTCAATAAATTTCGCATTTCATTAATTACTTTAAAACAATACAATGTTTTCCATTGACCTTTCGACAGAAAAGCCCTTTGTTTCAGGTCGGATATCGGTCCAAGACGTGGATCGCATTGTGCTGATTTGTTATTTCTGCTAAACAAGTTATGACCATTTGACCGTATGACCATTTCAAAGGAGTATTTAACGATGTTCAGCCGTAATCCAAACGAGTTTTTATGCCGTTTCGTAACCTTGGATAAACCATGGATGATTACAACACATCAGATATCAAAGAAACAATCAAGATGATACACGGGTGCACACGCCTGTAGTCATCGTGGAAAAAATCTATAAATTGAACTAAAATCTGATACTCCATCCAGCATATCCTCCAGATGTAGCCCTCTACGAATATTTTCTTTAAATATCAAAAGATTCGTCAATTATTGGACAATATTTTGCAGTTGCTCCAACACCTTTGAATTGTTCAAGTTCAAGATCAGTGCCATAAACATCTAAGGAAATTTCAACACTATTACTTAAAGTTTGCGCCGCAAGATTGTTTTCTCGTTTTGCAATTTCGAACGTCTTTTCCACATTTCCGTCACTAAATGCAATCCTTCTTTCTCTTGAAGTTTTTGGAGTTCGATTAATTAGTCAATAAACTTCTTAGATATTTTTTTGCTTTCCCCATTTATTATTTTTGAGGTAACCAAAGTATTCTTAGCAAGCTGAACATGTACACGGAATAGAAAGAAATATACACGCGCTTTTGATAGATAGAATTATACGATGCAAACCAGAATCTAAATTAGTTTCAGTACATCATCTTTTAGGTGATAAAAGTGTTTTATTTGTTGATAATTTACTAGATAATATTTATTTAAGATAACTATTAGCATTTTACATATGAACTTATTTAAAATTCCTCTGGTCAACATAATTTATAATTAATTTATATCATACGGTCTTACCATTGCTTTATTAAGTTTCAAGTTATTATCTGGTATTTATTTGTTTCGTATGATTTGAGACGTATTTTTCTAGAACACCTATAAAGTGAATCCAATATGACAGACATAATTTCCAAAACTATGCTGATTACCACTAAATTTTATATATTGGGATTTTATGGGTCACTGATTACGAATCTAGAGTCAGATATTCGACATTTAAATTGGCTCATCCAATATGGCTGAGTCAATTTAAAAAAAATAACTGATAACTGCTAATTTTGTATGTAAGATTTTTAGGATGCGTTCGTAATTAATTCAATTATTCAATCATATAAACTTAATTAGATTTCACTACTGCCTTTGATTATCACTCTCAGCATTACACAACTGACGACGTGGATGTGGTGAGTAAATAGTTCCAACAAATTTTAATTTTTGATGTCACTGAAATGAGTTGTAAACTGCCAATATTATAACAATCCCAGAAGAAAGTGATTTTATCTATAAATTCATTCATAAAAAAAGATTATACTTTAAGAATGTATACACATCATAACTATAATTTTTATATAACAATATTATAAGCATTTAAAATAAATTTTTACCATGTCCATCGAAAAGGGAAACTTCTATTTGAAAAATTTTAGTTGTAACCGATTTCTTGAACAATTTTGTATAATAATTCGTAATGGAACTTTTGCAATGTTTAATAGAGACTTGATAATGAGCGTGCAAACAAAGCATTATCTTCGGCGCTCAGCCGGGTAACGTAACTAATAGAAGCATCGACTCTGTCCTATATGTTTGGTTCTATAAATCAGTACTGTGGGCCATACATATTATAATAGGATTGATATTACTATAAACGACGTCTTATTTACCGGAATATAAGTAATTTTATCGAAACTAGATGGATTCTAATATTTCATATTATTTTCTAAAATATTCGTGTTTTATAAGAAATCGACCTTTAGTTATAATTATAGTAAAAAATGTATAGTTAAGATATATTCATGAAAAATAATTAATGATGAGATAGACCATGTAAAATTGTTGTTATATGCTCATCCACTTGTTTATTGTTACTCAGAAAATTATGGGAAAATAAAATTAAAATAATCAATTATTTCATATTTAAAATATTTGTGCCATATTTGCGTCATTTAATTTCATAATTTGACAATTCTCTCAATTATTTTATGAATATGTCCATAAGTTATTAAAAGTTACACGATTTTTCACTCAAATATTTATTTACATTTTTTTGTAGATTTTTAATAGTATAAACTGAAGAATACGATGTTGTTTTTACAATTAATTCCTTATTCTTTTATTTATTTATAGGAATGTATATGTGATTAAGGTAACATCGATATACAACGTTCCTTTTAGTGCTGATTATAATTTGTTTTCAATTTCTGTATGCTCTGCCATCATACAGTAAGGAAATGTTATGCCAAGCATGGCTTTTTATACGAAACCGCTATTTTATTCTAATTATTTCTTCCTGTCCCGGCTAAACTATAACCGTATTTTCTAAAAATCAATTAAGAGAATAATAAAAAAATAATAATGCAGCACGACATGGATCACGTCGTGGACCGTGCGATATCGGACCCGATAGCAACAGCTATGCGCTTCTTACTCGATTTCTTTGTCGAAGGGTCGATAGAAAACGGCGTGTTCTAAACAATGAAATTATTCGTCGTCACATATTTTCGTTAATTAAACTATAATATTTTAGCTTCTCATAAATATTTGTTTGTTATGTAATTGACAATCATTTTTCATTAGTGAAACTTTAATATAAAAGATGTTAGAAATTTAAATTATTAATAAACAATTGAAAATAATTCTCTACGAGATTCGGTTTCAGGTAACCAAAATACATCTTAAAAAAGTTGGTGTTTAGGAGTTATCAATCAACCACGGAAATCCTCTTCTCCTTAGATAGATTAATGCGTGTGAATGAGTGTGTGTAAGAGAGAGAGAGAGAGTATCCATCGGTGCACGGTATAATCGTTTAACTTGTGTGCACGACATTGTCACAAGTTTTCATTTGAATCGGAGTATCCTTTAGATTATAAGATAATATTTTCAATCGAATACGTAACTTTTTATTAATTTTAAATATAAGTGACAGCGAAAGTAACAATGATAGTAACAATCTAAAAAATGTACTGCAACTGGCTAAGAAAATTATATTTCATGATGAATCAAATGCAGATCCCAGTAATATGTCTTCTAGGTATGAACGTTATGCTACACGACATAATAAATTATTTTTTATACATTATAAAAAAGTCATACATGTACATTATATAACAATTAGAAAAATATATATTTTTATAAACTCAAAATATTTCTTTATTTTACTTTACATTTCTTTCTTTCAATGACAATCAATTTCAATATTGCATCGGTATCTACCATGCGTCCCGTGACGGGACTGACCTTTAATTTATTATTTGTGTTTATAAGAAATAGTAATCTTTATAATAAACAACTATTTACAGTTTCAATTTTATCTTATATGACTAATTGAAATAGTCTCTAGTTGGCCTTCTTGGTTTCCACCCTTTTTCTTAATTATCATTGGTTAACTAGTTTGATCAACTAATGTTGGAAAATTGCAAAATGATTACTGTTATAACTAGCCACTCTGTTTTATTATAAATACTGTACTGAGAGAAAGAATTTTTTGAGGTTTTATTATTTTGTATAAGAAAATATCATAAACAAAAATAGATAAAATGAATTAGATTTTTCCGACTTGGAACACTGAATGGTCTCTTTAACAACAAATAGTGTAAAAAAATCTCATTCAAATGTATATATAAGTAAAAAATTCAAAAGAAAAAGCCATAAATACATTTGATTACGCAAAGAATATATCTGAATGTGGAAAAGCTATGATAATTCCTCAAATGTAGAATAGTTTCCACTATAAGCCTGAGGTTTCGAGCGTTTTTGGAATAGCAATCTTGCACACTTTACAAATAATAAAAACATAATTAAATGTCTTATGTTAGTCTACGTCTAACTTATTAATTATATTTATTTTTACAAGTTCGATTTTTCATATAAGAGTAAAATTCACAAGGTATTCCTATCATATAGCAAATATATGTATTTCTCCTGCAGAAATCACAGTTACCTGTATCTAATAATTTATCTGGAAGTTGAAGTTTGATATCTATCCTTTTCGTAATCAAGGGATCATTTTTATTTAAACCCATACAAGGTTGGATTTAATTCATCAATACATGAAACTAAACATAGATTCTACATGCATTAAGTAAAATTCCAGCCGAATATGTAGAGCTACTTCGAATCAGGAGACAATTTTCTACCATCGAACGCCTAAAATAATGGTAAATCTAATATCTTAAATCGTGAAATATTATATAATTACATTTTTCTTAACAATATTAACTTAAAGTTTTTCAGCTTCTTTATGCGTAGTTCTATTTCTAATTTAGAGCAATTTAAAAAAAATCAAATTAATATCACATTAAGTACGTCTACGTAAAAGATAGTAGTGGTATTTGTCAAACCATTTTAAATAATATACAGACATTTTTGTAATGTTTTAGCTTGGTATCTACTACACTGATGTAATCTGCACTTATATGGTAGTGCAGTGAAGATGAAATATCGCACACTTATTCTTCATGTAAATTTGCTAATTAATAAATAGATATATTTATTATCGTTTGATCTGATCCCATTCAATCTAAACCGTCTCCAATAAAAAACATGAAGATTGAAAAAAGTAGACACAATTTATTTATCAGCCTCATCTAATATTTTGACTTACTAATAATAAAGAGAAAAGGATAGAAGATTTTGTCCAATTTGAACTTGAAGTGACCTTGACTTTGATCCAATCAGGTCAAACAAACCTCAAATTCTGATACTGTGACCCTCGAAACATATAAGAGAGATATTTTACATTGTTTAGACTTTTTTCTCTCAAACTTGACCTTGAATTGACCTTGCTCATAATTCGATGACGTCAAATGGACCTCGGATTCGTATTTTACAACCCTCAAAATGTATTAAATATCAGTCTAGACTCAAGAAGTTATATTTCCGTATATTTGCCATCGTGAGGTGAACACTCTATATAACATAAAATTACCTTGATATAGCATTTAGGATTATGATAAAAAAATTATAGCTTACACATCTAGACATAAAATTTTTATTTCCGTTCGAAAATCCTTTCTTTTAGTACCGTCGGTCAAAAATTCATTTTTCGTCAAAAAAAAAAAACATATCTGATCTTGACCTCAACGCTGATCAGACAAGATTAGGTTAAATAGATTGCGAATTCGGATTAAATAGTCCAAAAACCATAGAAATACTAGCTATCTCCTATCAAATAACATTTTTTTCAATTTAATCTTTAAATGCACTTGAACTAGACATAATGATGTTAAACAGACGCCAGATTTGGATTTAGCACGTGAAAATACAATACATAAGGATATAAGTAGTATTTCAAACAAAATACTGTTTTTGGATCTGTGCCTGTGTGTTGAATAGATTGTAGCTTTGTTAGATATTAATAATCTATATTATAAAGAGGGTGATTTATATAGAAAAAGGGAAATGTTGGATCGTTTCCCACGGCTCTTGTCTCAGGATTATATATTTATCTTTATTCAGTTCTTTCTTTTTCTTAAAGTTCAGAGACGTAATTGGAGCAGAAATTATTCTTTAAATTTTACGATAAATTTATACTTATGAAAATATACGAGAATTTGTATGGATATGATTGATGTAAACCAGACAAACAGAGTAACGACAAAATATAATGAACTATAATTCACATTTCGTCTAAAAAAATGCAATAGTATTAATAAAATAATATTATATACATTATTAATTAAAAGAAAAAATATTAAGAAATATTTTTTTGTATTGAAAGGATAATTTAATTCTTCATCCACAGATACATTATTTCTTTATATTTTTTATAAAGTGTGTAGTTTTTAAAGTACAATACATTTTCGAATAATGGTAATTTTACTTAAAAGTAGATGTAACATAATGAATAATCTATTTCAAATGATGTTCACTTTTTCCCAAATACGTTAATTTCTGATTGATGTGCAAGGGGTCATAGTTGCACTGAAAATTTCATGATTTCAAAAATGCGCAGAATAGACTAAACGCATCGCAAAAAACAAAATTATTCATAACACTATAAAACAGTATCACAAGAATTGCAAATGAGAGATTTGGTATTTTATATGATATTATTTTGAATGATTATTATACATTTTCCAAGATAAGCATTAAAATACTTTTTATGATGTTTAAGAGAATTGCTCATATAATCGCTGTATTTGATTCAAATATATTTTTGAACGAATGATTTGGATAGTACGGAAAAAACTATCAAATGCTTTTTTTAGATTTTGTCTACAAGTCTTTTTTCAAAATGCCGAGCTATTGAAGATGAGACATAAATTTCGTAATTTTTGTCTTGATATTTACCTCGCTATATACACAGGAAACATTTTAGTATAAGAATGTATAGTTCCTTAAATATACAATTTTTATCTTTTATCATAGATGAGTTTAAACTTTTGAGCACTACTGTAAGTATCAGTAGTATCGTAACATAGTATTTCAATATTTTAATATCAATTCTGTGTTTTTATTTTAACATATTGGATAGCTGTCAAAGAAAAAAGTCTAACAAAAACTTTGATGCAATTGACTTGATAATGTTAAATATAAGTATCATAAACATTAGACTTGAATCAAATTATATATTAACTTTTATAACTGCTATATTATAGCATAATGTTTTTTCATTTGACAAGTACGTGTTATAATTTGAAGAATTAGTGTTTGTAGTTTTATTATATTATTGAAAAAGTGTACAATTGAAAAAATCTTCTGCGGTGATTAAATTTTACTTTATCGACAATACTTTTTGATTGTTAAAAAAAACATTAAATTATTTTAACTCTATGGAATAATCACATAAAATACTTACTTTTATGATTTAAACCCTGCAATCTAATTTCATATCATCTCGACTTATATTTGTTGCTTGAATAATTTTATTTTGGCTGCCTTTTGCACTAGTGACTAGCATTTTTTTAAATATTTTTTATACATACTTAATACACAGGCTTAAATTAATTAAATCATTCATTAGAAAACTTTAGTAAGCTATCATAAATAAACAGAAGTAGCCACGACTGAATAAACCAAAAAAAGGCAACTAATTGTTGAACAAATTGATTGAAGTCATAAAATATTTCAATATGTAATTTATGAGTTTTGTATACAACAATATTTTTCATAATTTATTTATCTGAGAAAAAGTGAACTTACTTATTTGAATGATTTGCAAATATCACATTACGTTAGTGTAAAGTTCACTATTGAAAAATATCATGTATCATTTATGCGTGATTTGTTACACAATATTTCGCATTTCATAATCATCAAAATAGTTATGTAATACTACTTAACAAATTACGTGATTTTATTTAGTAAGGTTGTATAGCTGTGGATATAAGGATTTATTACGATACATGCATTTTTCGCGCGGTTAATTATTGTTAATTGTAGATGTTTACTTAATATGGTAATATCTGCAACTTAACATTAAAAGTGTTTATTTCATCGAAAGTAATTAAAATTAAATCACATAATAACCAAAATACACTATTTCGAAAGTCATATCTTTTTTCGGCAATTAAGCGTTGTACAAACAAATTAATGAAAGACTTTTCTCTTTAAAATGACTTATAGAATACTAGTTTTTTATAAAAAAAATATGTTGCCAATGCTTAAAGAACTATTTGCTTATAACTTTTTTCCAGTCGGGCGATCAGCCCCCCCCCCCCCTTCTTGAACTTTGTATACGCGGATGAAGATGCATACAAGAATAATTGTCAAACTCTGTCTAATTTAAAAATGCCAGAGAGACCTCTTGGCACCTAGGCTATTACGTTTGTCAACCTTATCCTATGCATAGAGTGCAATATATATATATATATATTTGTTTTGTTGTTACTGACATGTCGATGCTATTACTATATAACTGAGTTATTATAATTCTGTCTTATAATTATTCAAAGTATAGATTATAACATAGTACATTTAAATTAGACGTACAGATAATCATGATAGACCGCATTTATATATCACATTGGAAATAATATATTTGTATATTATTATAACGTTATGTGATGCTTAACTTCTCAGTAGGGTCAATTCGGAAAAAACTATACAAGTTTAATATTTAACTATATTATTTTGCTGAAATCAGTGACATATATTATTTGAAATAGAAAAATAATCTACATTTATTTTTAAAATTACTTTTACTACATTTAACATTTGGATACTTTTTATAAAATAGTACACGATATGCAGCACTTCTGTTATCATATCTCCCATAATAATTCGTATATTGAGACAAACTTATTGATCTATTTTTAGTTGAAATTTCGATGAATAAGTATTACAAATATTTAAGACCGTTTTGATACTTTAATCTTCCACAGTTTCTAATTTTATTGCAATTTGTGCAATAAAATACATTTTAATATAATTCACCTCAACTATACTATACTATTTTTATATATTACAATTAATTTAACTATTTTTCAATGAAATTCAAGTTGGAAAAATTATTGAAGAAACATTTAAGTTATTTAATAGCCTAATTTAACATTCTTTAATTTTTCAAGATGGAAGTTTTTCAAAAATTTACAACGAGAAAAATTTTATTTTTATGTCATCCTCTATACTTCTCATGTTTTGATAAACTGCGATTAACAATATCTTAAAAACAAGGTATACAATGGATTAGAAACTTTGCACACACGCTAGTTTGTACATAAACTATAAGTTCTCAAAAATAAAAAAAAACAGACATTTTTATTGATCGTCTATGAATGTCGATTTAGATATGAATAACTCTAATTTGAAATAATAGACCACAAAAAATAGAACGAGCACTGCCAATAAAAATTTTATTTACTCAAATGTTCAAAATCTTGTACAGCGCTAATTTATTTCAATAAATAAGGTATTAGATAAATAGTGACATTGTGAAGTATAAAATCAAGATTTTCAATTTCAAATTTATAACTAGAGAAATTAAAATTTGTTTCTAGTGCCCTAATTTTATATTGCAATAAAAAATGTATCGGATTTTACATTATTTATTATTTATACTGCAATGAAGAATTTATGTTATCTACAATAATACAACTTATTACTTTTCCGTATTTCACCCGGATAATTCTTCCAAGTATACGTGTATGTATATGAGAGCATTGAAGTCTGGTCCATGAGGACGCCAAGTTGGATAACGGTCCCATCTCAGCGGCTTACCTCACGTACCTCTTCCCTCGTGCTCCCCCCCCCCCCGCCCTCTTTTCCATTCTCTTTCTTGCTAACTCTCTTTTTTGTCTTACAATGTTTTATCTTGTATAAAACTACAACGAGCAGGACATTGTTATCACGAAAGTAAAACGACATTGTAAACCGCTGGCAAAATTGGTTAAATAAGCAACAGCGGCTTACCGTATAGAAAAGTATCATTTTAGATAACTGCGTTATTGATATCTAGATTGCTACCTTCGTTTCATAAAATAACGAACATGAGCAGTACATAACGTTGTTAAAAACTACATGTGTGAATTATACATTAATCAGAAAATGAAACAAGCTGCTTACCACCTCAGTTTTTCAGAATTCTTGTCCATAACAAACAGCACCAACAACAGTAGCATCGTAACTCTCCTCAATAGATTCGATTTTTACTCGTTTTTCTTCATGTTGTTAAACTGGCAGTTCCTTACTTTGTTTGCGAAATTAAATGATACATTTCGTTTCTATGACTAGCCGCCAACCTTAAGAAACAGTATCCTTTTTGACACACGTATCACAGATGAGAGGTAAGCCAGAAAACTGCACTTGGACGTTAACTTTTGCAAGATAGAAAATGTGATAAAAATTTTTTTCCACTGTTAATTCAAGAAACGCTTCCTTTCTCTCGTTTTTACTATTTGAAACTTTTCCTCCACTCAAGATACCACGAATCAAAGATGCAAACCCAACAATAAAGGTAAAGAAAGCTGTTACTGTTGTGGAAAATACTATCGCGAGATTAACTAGCTAAGAAATATACGCAAATCGATGGCTTGAATGGCGTGAGATCTGACAGCCAGCCAAGCTGTGGGAGGACTGAACTCCCAGAACAACCAAGCGAATAGAGTAGTGTTATACGATGGTGGAATGGCGCAGCAGTAGTGTATAGGTGCGAATGCGCTCGCGCACCGCTCAACGACCCCGGATTTGAAGCTCCGCTTAGCACGATACGGTTTTGCTCTACTCCGCTCTGAAATGTCTTCCCGTGACTGAAGCTTGGTACAAACGCCAACTAATATTCGCCATTCTTGCATCACCTCCCATGGCAATCATCTTCCCTATTCGATTCAACAATATATTGAGTAATGTTAATAATTTTGATTATGGCTCTTAGCGCACTTTCAAATTATATAACCATTTAAACCTCTCATTACGCGAAAAAATCTAAAACGTCAATAATCACATGTTTTTGAGATTATAACTTTTTGTGATTTATCTTTTAGATAAGGTGTTTTATAAAGGACTATTGAAGTACATTATTGTATTACTTTGATGAAGGGAAAGGCAAGGTTCTTTAAAATATTTCGAATCATTTAGAGCACGAGGATGTCGAGGGGAGATATTTCATATAAATTCAAGACAACATGTTTATATGAACTACCAAAAACTAATAACGTTCAATCTAAATTTATTGAAATCCCAACTTCTATGCAATATTAGTTTTACAAAAATGTAAAAATATAAAAATACAAATGAGAAAAGCGCTATTGAAATTTTTGAGTGTTTTACTTTTCTTAGTGTCTTGAAAATATTAGTAACTCGTTTTTATATGTATTTATACACCTCCCCCTTCACCCTTACATACATTTCAATCAAAGGTAAAATCTTTCGAATGACTAGGCCTTAAAAAAGATCCATACTAGTAAATATAATTACATTTTTTTTCAGTAATTAAGTAGATTAATTTTTTTGCATTAATAGAAGACGTTTTAAATTCACTTAAAATTAAAAAATAAGAAATATCATTTAATATACAGCACGCCTATACGAAGTCTTATATATACTTGACAAAACTACTCTCTCACATAGCCACTCAATATAGTAAAAGATAATTCTTAATTTTCAATTTTAAATAAATTTACTTGACTGACGGAAAAAGATTTCTGATTCGTCCTAACAAAATTTGTTTTAGAATGGCGTATTGTTGATCGAAATTCTCATCGTCGTAAATAATTTTAAACGAAATTTAAATAATTTATTAAAAAATATTGATATTACCCACGTAGCGAGGGGTCGAAACTTTTTTTCAAGTAGCTGCGTGTTATGTAAAATAAATACAGAAAAAGTAAATAAGATATGTTTTAACATATAATTCAAAAGTGGGTATCTAAAGGGAAGATGAAGAATCAGTGAATTGTTAACAGATGCATATTAAAATCAATAAGTTACGTTTCAAAGGTGTACTTAACTGATTTAACTTGGTTAAAACCAAGATAAACTGGCATCATTAGCATTCCTGTAGTCATTGATATGTTTTTTCATCTTATTTGTATTAATTTCGTACATCGTATGAATTCTTCAATTTTCTTTTTCATACATTTTCAATGCAAACCGATAAACTATTCTTTAGAATTAATTCCTTTTTATTATTCAATTAAATTATTATATATATATTTATAAAACTTCTTTTATTAACGCTTTTAGTTATTTTATTGCATTATCGACATAAGGCAACAATTTTATACTCAAAATTATATCTCTTCTGATTATCACATTAACTATTTTTATTGTTATAATTGCATACAACACATAGTTTCTTTACATCTTTCTGAATAGAAATATTCTTAAATATATAATATATAATACTATATAATATTAATATATAATATTATTATATATTATTATGTATATTAATAATATTAAATATAATAATATTAAAGAAATATATAATATTTCTATCAAAAATGTCATGCAAAGTTTTATAAATTTTGAACAAACATGTTTGTATCAATCTGGGTCAAATCTGCTTTCACATCGCGGTAGACTAAACAACAGAAAAAAATTTTTGAACAAATTAATAAATAAAAAGTCACCAAATTGAAAAAAAGCTCTACAAATTATTAAATATATAAACAAAATAAACTCAGAATTGCAATTGTAAAATAATCCTCCAAGAGGACCTCGCCATTATCAAAAACACCTTTTTCTTCGACAAGTCTAATAAATCACTTTTGTGAAAAATTAAGAAAAAGGCTCCAGAAATTTTAACGGCATTTCTGGCAACAATTTTCGCGTACATAGAATTTTTGCAGGAAATTATGTAGAAAGTGATGGTAAAAAATTCATTTAATGAGGAGAATATAATAATTTTTTTTGGCGTATAATAGACTTGTATAACATTTTATACATTTTCAAGAAGAAGCTTATTTAGGTGGATAAAACGTATGCACAAAAGGATAACCTTTAAAAAATACGGAGAGTTTATAATCAAAACGATGTATAAATGTATATCAAAAAAATATTTAAAAATCAAAATAATTATTATATATATTTTCTGATTTAACACTTGATTATAAATAATTTTTCTTATTTTCATTTAACAAGTCTATAAATGAAAATTTCAAAACTATATACAATATATACAATGTATAACTAAAAATTTTATTTATAAAATCCATAATTTTCTCAACAATGATAATATAATAGGAAGTTGTATAATTTTATAATAAATACATTATTATATTGTTATATTATAATACAAATTGTTGATGTTAATTTATAAACAATGTGAAGGAATATTTTCAAAATGAAAATTCCATTTCTTGACAAATATTTTTGGAGACATTTAAGTAATTTTCTATAGTCTTATGGGTGAATAATCACAGTAGCTATGATTATTTATATCTAAAGTCGACGACATATCATACGCAAAATAATAAAATCATATGTATATAATATAATAATAATATGTTATATATAGTGTAACATTATATTATACGTTAGAATATAATAATAATAAAATAATACTAAAACCTACGGTAAATTCTCATTTACTAACTTTTCAACTAAACGTCAAATTTATCATTCTTTTTAATTTGCGATCCCCCACTTCAAAGATTTTCATGTAGTATGCTGAAAAAATACTATTTTTAATTACACTGGTAAATAAAGTTAATTTTGTAACTACCGTTACAAAAAAATATTAGAGTAAAATTGACATTAATTTCGATACAGTTTTTCGTTTTTGAACAATTACTTAATAATTGTTATATTTTTACTTATTTTTTATTTGATGTTCTTTGTCACATGGAATGAAATCCTTATCTATTTTTTCCGTATGAAGTTTCCTGTCCTCTTTTGACACATTGTTTTTTCCGCACTTTTTTAAGCTGTTCAACTCTGCTCTCATATCGGTCCATGCTATATTGAGATTATTTTGTTGTTTAATGCTTTTAAATATACTTTAAAATATATCTGCTTATATTTGCATGATAAAATTAAGCAGATTCATCATGTTGATTACTTCAGATTAAATTTGTATAGTGTCTGGGTCACACAAATATGCACGCGTAAAATAAATAAAGATGTAATGTATATTTGATAATATAAATAAAAAATAAATCCGTAAGAGAATTAATATTTCAGACTTTATAAATATATATTTTGATTGTAATCCTATCATGAAGTAAAATAATTTGAACAAATCTACGGAATTGTAATTCTTTGACTAGCTGTTTTAGTAACGTAAAATGGTCTTATTCATTCGTTAATTACATTTTATTACATATATAACATTATAAAAAAGTATTGATTATGATATTGTAATTATATACGAATAAAAATCGAAATATTAAAAACTGTAAACCCATACCACCGTAAGATAAAATTTGAACAGTTCTTGTATCAAAAGTTACTTTTTACAATTATTTGATGGTATTAGCTTCAGTACCTTTATAATAACATCCGTTGCAACCAAAATACATAATTAATAAAAATTAAACATATATAAGGAATATGCGCCACTATTGTCTGTGTCTAGTTTCCAACAGATTCGTTTTTCAAACGTGAGAAAATTTAAACTTAAAGTTCATTTGCTTCTAAAATCCCATAGATAAACCAAACACCCGTCGATAAGTGAGTTAGTTTTCTTCGAAAACTAATAAATCGGACCCTCTTGGTGATGATTTCTGACTACGCTAATAAAATTGTCTAGATACGTAGAGCTACCAAAATTATTTTTTCCGGTTGTAGCTGAAACCACACAACTTATCTCAATATTAAACATCCATAATCATTTTTATACAAATAATTCAATTAGTAATACTTCCTGTTTGAAGCTATCGTGACTTGTTTTTAAACTGTTGCAGTCAAATTGTTATTCATTATAAAAACCAAGATTGTATGTAAACTCGTTCTCAATTCATAATAGTCATAATTTGTTATATAAATTCACGACCGTAGAACAATATCGCCTAAACAATATTAAAAATAGTTGCGAAGTCAACATTTTTTAAATATAAAGTTTTAAGTCGCCTGATGTAATTAACCAAATCTCCCTTTCTCTTTCTCTCTCTCTCTCTCCCTCTCTCTCTCTCTCTCTCTCTCTCTCTTATTCGTCATATTCATATTCGTCCTAAAATAATAGTTATAACGAGATATTTATTTGATTAATTAATTAATTATCATCCAAGATACATAATGACATTTGTATCGTATAAAACATTATTTGCAATTCTTTAAGACTTCTTAATGACTTACAAATCCCGATTGAAAATACAATTTATAAATTTACAATTTACATGATGTGGCGTCACACCACAAACGATCACATCACTTTTTAGTCCACCTACTCTTGAATTCCACCAATTAGACCAAAGAAAAAAGTTTGTTTGTCATTCATTGGTCTAAATAGAAAAGGGACCCGGAAAAATTTAAAGTAGTGATGCGTGACCGAGGCTATGCTTTATCATGCATACATTCGGGCAGTCAAACTAAATCTAGTTGTAGTAGATAACTATAAAAAATGTAGTCCGTTGGAATCTAGTTTCTAAATCCAACGAAATGCAACCAACTCAGTGTGTGTGAGAGAGAGAGAGAGAGAGAGACCAGCAGAAAACGAGCAAATACAATAATGATAATTTAATTCAAAATTCTACTCGAGCGTTGATTAAGTGCTTGTAAAACCGAATACTGTCTATGCCAAATTTCCTCTTTATTCCAATCCTAAATTAGATCTCTCTGGTATGCGCCTTTTTATATAGCTGTATGAGACAATCTCCTTTTCATAGCTTATCCGAATAAAATAAACAAAAAAAACATTGATCAATTTCCCTATTACTAGAGGAAAATCTATGAGCAAAGATAAACTCTTAACTTGATTAATTGTGTAATATTCAGTGAGCATTAGCTTATATTTGGGCCACTAGACTTATATAATCTTTTTTATATTCATCTATTACTTCTTTTATTTGGTCTTCACATACATTAATCAACCATGAAGCATACCTGGTATCGTATTTATTCTCGTCATTTGTGAACATCACCACGATAACTTTACCGCTATTGATATTTTGAAGTAAATTATAAGCTAGAATAACAATTTTTTTATTATTTATAAATTCAATCACTTGTGAAAGTATTATTTATAGAAATATTTGTCAGATATATAAATGTTTTAGCATGCAAAATAGATGACCAAGCAAATGATTAATTAACTCTTAATAAAGCATTAGACATATTCTTGAATACTTCATTAAAATTTACATACAGATATGACATGTCGAATTCACATTTATTTTTGTATAAACAATATTTTGTAAAACCCGTAACCTTTGCTACCAATAGTTAATTAACAATTAATGTTTACATTTTGAACTATGACAAAATGTCATAGTTTCTCATTACCCAACAATAATAGACAAAGCAGTGACTTTGTCAAAAATATTATTAATTTGTGCACAAAATTTCGCTAATCAGAATCCCTTTGAATTATTATTATGACCATTTTTACACGCTGTTAACGAAATTCCCATGTTTTCTATTTGTAAGTTTTTATTACCCAAACATTCTGCGCTCATAGACATTTCTTAACAAAAGTATCGTTAATACTGATGCATAGAAAAAGTTGACTATTGGAAATAACTGGAACCACCCCTACAGCCATGTGTTTATGCCATCTACATAAGTTACACGAGTATTCTACGAACGTTTTTATTACACAACAATATAGGGCTGATTAGTGATTTTTATTGAATGCATGGTTGCTAGAAATGCATAGTAAAACTTGGGCTAATAGAAATTACCCTGGAGCATATATACCTGCTCATATCCTTCGAAATTCTTAATAATCACGTAAAATATTTTTTTTACAACCACCACTATCTTTAAGAAAATATTCTTTTATAAATTTAAAAAATAGGAATATCGAGGTACAATAGGAACCGAGATAATTATTGTCACTAACCGTTCAGTTATTAATATTAAACGATAAAACATTATTTAAACAAATTAATTCTACATAAACAACCTATTTCACCGCAAAATCCGTCAACAGAACAAGTGGTTTGTTTCGTTTAATGAAAAGTAGCTCTGAAATATATTGATTTCAGTTAGAACTATATTAATATGAAAAATGATATAATGTTAGATTCTTTTAAGAAAAATATAGAAAAGAAATATTTATAAATGATTTGAAAAACACGTCAGAACTTTATTAAATATTTACATGTATTTACAAGTCTTAACATAAATGCAATAAATAATTAATTTTTTGAAAAATTATTGCTGTCTATTAATAGCAATATTTTGTTGAGCTCCTCAAATTAAAAAAAACTACGAAAATCTATTCATTAGATGTAAAGAAAATTTCAATTTGAAGCTACATAACACATTTTCCCCGAGCTCGGTTTTAGTGCTTCAGCTCTTCACTCACCAAAAAAGTATTGCTTATATGATATATTATATATGATCAACTTCAACGATTCCTTCAAAAAAATTATTTTGTAACCTGTATTTCGCAGAATGATTATACAAGCAGTATTTTTTTCAGGACGATCAGTAGTATTTTCACATGATAAAAATACATAAAAATGTAAAAATATAAATGTTATATTTTAAATTGCATTTATTTAACTTATTTAAAATAGAAATAATATTCATTTCTATTTTAAATAAATAGATGCAGCCTTGTTTGTTTCGTCATATTTTTTTACGCCTTATATTTAGAATGCATAGCATTCATAAGTTTAATTTGAAAAAGGTAGTAACTATGAAATCAGTGTGTTAAATTTTTTAAATAATCCAAATTGAATGTCATAATTGCTTTTCTTCTACATAAAATGAGATAATTCTCATATTTTTTTTAATTATAAAAATAATAAAATATTTCAAATATTGATATTCCTTTACAATGACTAAATAAATTAATTAGAATCGTAACTTTCTTAAAGTAGTTCGATTTTTACCATTTAAACGAAATTAATGTTTATAAAAGTAGGTTCAGTAATTGATTCTTACGTAACTGAAAAATTATTAGTTAGAAGAACCATCTGTCAGCGAATCAGTAATAAAATTCAAGTAGAAAATAAAAGATCGCTGGACGGTCAGCCCCCACTCTGGACCATTCGGATGCGTCTGCGCAGGTAGCTCGATCGAAAACGGTGCTAGTTAATACCCTGGGTAACCCGTAGGCGCACTAAGGTCTGGATCGCCAATAGTGGCTGGGTAACTTAACTAGCCAGTCGATTCCCCAGCGTCTTAAAAGCCGTTTCATAAGATCTGATCTTTCATAAGCCTCTATATTCGTTGGTGAGAGGCAGAGACAGCAAGAATTGAATTAGGTCTGCAATGTGACCAATATTAAATACCCTCAATAGACCGGTGATAAACCTGAAACAAAATTAATTACATACCAAACCGTGAAAAATGCGAAAAATTCTGATTTTTTTGTTGAAAAAATTTTCTACAAAGTACAAGTGCAAATAGCAATAGAAACAAATGCCTGAAGTAAAACATCACTCGTCGTGCCTTAAGTTTTCTTTTTTCTTTAATTATTTTTGTTTGTTATTTCTCTGGGCCTCACTTTGTTCTTCAGCCTCTACACCCGGAGCATCGTGATGGTTGTTGCGCACAACCGTCGCCGCATTTAAATTTAATTTATTTTTGTTTATATTTTCATTTATTTACTTTTATTTTCGGGCATATATTTCTTGGGTCTTCTTTCATTTGTAGTTTTCCTTATATTTGTTTAGCTTTTTTGTTTTTATAAATTTGTTTGTTTTTAATAACCGCGGCTCTTATTAACTGGTTTAATGGATTGTTGATAACAATATTTACTATATTTTGTAATTTTGCATCACTAATTTTCCAATATCGGTGATTGTGCATCCAGAGATCACAGGCTTTCTCACCTTCGTTTCGTTAGATTGTAAATAGGTTTCGCCACCTTTTACCAGTCGTTTCAGAACCGAATAATATCTTAAGAGATATTGCCAATCTTGATTAATACTGTCGTTTCACTTCAACTGTCTCTTGTAGAACTAAATTTTACTGCTTCCAGTTTCAACAACTAATCTTAACTTATAATCTAACTAAATTTCACTATTTTCAATGTTAAAATATTAAATTATGCCAGAATATCGAGATAGTTTTAGTGAATTGCACAATACGCTTTATATTTACATTTTATACAAATACATTGATATATTTAACATTTGGCAACGTATTGGTATAAAAACTATCAATTTTGTATTCGGTACCACGCTATAAAGTCGACGTTCGTAACTGCTACGTTTTGCAACATTCAACCGCTTACAAGCTTTCATCTCTTTTATAATTTTGTATATTTATAACTATTACTTAAATAATAATAAATGTCATTAAAATCTCTGTGAACGAGGAGGTTCGAGATATTATATTTTTATGTAACAAATCCTAACCTCACTATGGTGATTCGGATAGATGACAAAAAGCATGGCGAAAAATTAGATGTTAAATTTGTAGAGCCTACACAGAAATTGTTAATCACAGTAATTACTGTTCGAAACAAAAAAAAAAGAAAAAGTGAGGCGTGAATAGCAACAGAAATACTTGTGCCCCTGAGGATTGTCCGACAGCACGTGTTGCAAAGCTGTTCTGATAAATTCAGTCTATTCACCGGAAATTATGATCGATGAGAAAATATGATAAACGTGTGCGACGACAAAAAAATATAAAGTAGAAAAAGTAACGAGATCGATCTAGCATCTAATCAAACGGAGATGAAAGTAGGGTGAAACTCCTTTTCTCGTACGACTGGAAGTTCAACATGCATGACCGCTACCGTGTGATCGTCGTCATAATGCCGCAGCTTCGAGGAGGAAACTCCTGCAAACTTCGCTGGGTAAACAAACGTCTGAGTATTGTATGTCGTCTAAAACGGAAGGGGCTGACCGCAAAACCAGCAGGGTCGGTGGCGATTGGAAAGCGCCATACTTAGGGTCCTGAGGAGGCTTGCACCCCTGCTCGATAGAAAAAATTATCTCGATAGAAGAGAGGGATACCAAAAGCCCGTCGCTTGTGCGCAAGAGGTGAAGAGGCATTTGAGTTAGTACCTCGAGATGATCAAGTCGTTTTGTTGGCCTACTTAGCGAGTTCCGGTGATTATGTAAAAGAATTAGTTAAATAAAAAAGTAATCAATTGTGTTTGGCCTGAAAGCCATTTTTTCCCTGGCTTACATTCGCCCCTTACAAAAACTGGTGTATTATTTGTTTAATCGTATGTGATAAGAATGAAAAATGGAATATATCTACGCGGATAAAAATGTACATAAAATATTGGTAAAATTAAAAAATCCATACATATATAGTCTTTCTCTCTTTGTTTGCGAACATGATGATCAAATTTTAGTCATTAGTTATATGCAAAATGGTATTTTAAATATGTTAAATCGCAATCGTAGAATAAAGTCTAAATCTAAAAGATTTCAATTATAAAAGGATAAATTTGATACACTGACAATCCGTGAAAAACGTGGAATCAAGGAAATAAGACTTACAGTCCGCTCGTTAGATAAACATATTGAATTCTAACGAAACCAGGTATACCATGTTAATGTGGAAAAATTTTTTAAATACATAAATACATAATTATTATGTACCATTATCATAAATTAGCGCGCTTTCTTCTTTTTTTTTGCTTCAATTATACACGGTATTTTTTACTGGGTGCGCCTTATATCTTATTAAATCATTTATAGTTACTACGGAAAGCATGAAAAGGGTTTACTATAATTTAAGAGCTATATATAAAATCATCCAAAGACGTTGGCGAGCTCGTGTTATACACTCTGTTCAGCTTACTCTTAAGATATCAAGATTAAGAAAAGAATGAGATGTTTGCGTTACCATTGTTTCCAGCATGGCGGCTGAGCCAATTTCGCATAAATTATACGAGGTAAAGACTATTTTCGTTAACTGTATATTGAATATTTAATTGATGAGAATAAAAGATATATTTATTCTTTTGCAATCTCATGGTGAAGATATTGAATGAATATGATTGTAACTCTGAAACTTAATTTTCAATAAGATGTATTTATTTAAAATTACATTATGAATTAGCAATTATTTATATTGACCTTTTTCTTTCTTAAAATGTCCGCTTCCCGAAACTTTTGCCTGATTCCATAGATCGAGTAAATCGATATTGAGTCGCCACTTCTAACTTATTTGCATACTACTAATACATTTTCTTCGCATACAATTTGTGAAATATTATATTTAGGTCCAACGAAGCTTAAGTTAATGCACTTAAGAAATTATCAGAAGCGTTAAAGTTAAATTAGAACCAGTTCACGCGATTCTAGCTGCAGCTAATCTTTTTTCGCCAATTGTTGAAAACATGAAATTGAGAGAAGATTGCTCTGCAGAGATGAAAATTAATATACATGTTATTGCGATTTTCTACTCATGGCTGACAGATATAATATTAAATATCTCAAAGCCTAAAATAGGCTCTCATTTTCATAACTGATAATTATAAAAACGTGTAAAACCCAAAATTCGAAATTTTAAACAAACCAGAAAATACGAATTTGCTAGTAGAGTCATATCAAATGCTTGCCTTGAAATAAAGTAAATTTTCTAATGCAACTAATAGACTTCAAGTAAACGAAAAATATTTATACAATAATTCAAAAAAATAATAATGATTTATTGCTAGTTATTCGTCTTTTTAAAATTATCACAAACAGTATAATAATATTATCAGTTTTAGAAGATGAAAATAATTATTGAATTTGCACACAAATAGTATCATGTATCCTATCAAATTTGAAATTATTCTTTTATAAAAGAATTTAATTTGTTTGTTATAAAAGATTAATATAAGAAATTAATCAATAGAGCATATGGCAAATGATAAAAAATCAACACTAAATGATTCAATCAGATTTGGATCCTTTGAGCGATAAAAAAGCCATGCCAGATCGAAGTAACAACTTAACAGTTAATTAATCAGTTAATTTAGAGAAAGTAAATATAATCACCTACTGAAATATTTTCATTGAATAGATAAAAACCATAGTATTGCCAAACTCTTATTTGAAACCAATTTTCTACTCCATCTTTAGTTCTGAAAACAGTATGTCTTAATATTGCCTGAAAATTTGTTTCAAATAAGAGATTGGTAATTAATAGTTTTTCATTTATTCAATGAAAATATTCCAATAGATGATCAAGTTCAATATATAAAGATTGATTGTGATCATCATCTTACTGAAATATTATTTTTGTCAAATTAATATAAACCATGTATTATTGTATTGACAAAAGTAGACTATAGATCTCAGAGTGGATAATTGATTAAAATAACACCATTTGTGTACAGATATGATCTTTACTTCCATCTTTACAAAATTTAAAATATGATTATTCATTAAAAATAGATGATCAAATAATTGTAACACAGAATCGTTTTGATAATACTTTATATTTTGCTTATTAATGTACATATTTATTCTTTTTAAACCATCTACTTTCTATAAAAGGTTTTTTCTTAGTATTTCTAACTCTTGAGTTTTCTCCCACATACAGTCAATCATAATATCTAGTTCTTGCAACTTGTTAGATTGTAGTTACAAACAATGAGATGTATTTCTTATATCTTCCACTTTAAATTGAAATAAATTACTACAACCATCAAAGCAAATAATTAAATTTGATTGATAAAGTCTTATATTGAAATATATTTGGTTTTCTAACATTATTTCTTCTATTGAATTTGTTGATAATTTTTTTTGTAGAGTAAAATGTTTTTCATGATCTGAATAAACAAGTAATACCTTATTTTTATTGGGCATTTAGATTAAGAAACACTTCATTATAAATTAATTTAATTTACATCAACATCAACCATTGCAATCATGTCTCTAGATACTAATAAAATCATTGAGACTTTTATTCAACACTTTCTTGATCTTTGTGTCAATACTTGTAAAAATCCATTGTTTCTGTTAGGCTTTGACTCTTAAAAATTCTTGGCTTGCAATCTCGTGCACAAAAACCTTTTTTAATACAAATAAATCCAACTAATAATTCTTTCACGATAACTTTATTAAACAAGAGTTCTAATCTGAAAATAAATAAAACACAAAGTAAATGACTTAGTAAAAGTAAATAACATAGTAAAAGAAAAGTTAAGCAATAAATAATTAAAATTAACTTATTTAACAGTTTCAGGTGAAGAAGCTGCATGATCTTTGTACTTCGTATAATGCTAATGTAATATGTTTATTTTAAATGCAAGATTCGACATTTCTACTTGCTTCCAACAACTATTTGATAGTATTACCAAATCAAAACAATCGTGATGGCGCTTGCTTCAAGGATAAACCACACAACTCGCAAGAAAAAAATATCTATATATATTTCCATGCGACCATCAATTGGGTTTTGCGTTTGCGCACTAACCATTCTGTATTGACTGTGCTGATAATGTGGAGACTGTTATATAGCGTTGACTACTGTTTCCTTATCCAAACTCGCTAACAGGCCGGTACATATATAACTTACGGTTAACGTCTTTTTTTGTTCTCTGTGCATAAGTAAAGTTTTTTGCTTTCATTAGCGACCAAATTTTACTTATTCTATATTTCTAATTTTGATAAATACGGATAATCGAATGGTTGAGTTGCTCATTAATGGTATTACAAAATGAGTTAGTATATTTTAAATGTTATTTTTTTAATATAAGAAATAATGATGCGTAAATTAGATGTATAACCATTTTTATATAACTTGAATTATTATTGATTCAAAACAATATTTATTCTGCAGTAAACTTTTTGCAAAATAGTTTAGTTTATCTGATGCCAAATTTCAAGTCTTTATGGGAATTAATAATTAGTTAAAGAAAAATAAGATAATTGACATAAAAGTTAGAGCAATCTATATAAAATCTTAGGTAATTTTGTTGATACAATCATAATGAATGTCTACATAAAAAAACTTAATCACCTGTTGGGGTATTTTCATCGAGTAGATATAAATTTAATAGATAAATTTGAATAGATAAAAACTTTCCAATTAGAATATATTATTGGAAATAAATTTTCTACTATATCCTAAATCCTAAAAACATTATGTGAATCCTCACCATAAAGAGGGTAATAAAAAAATTTGTCACAAATTTAATGATAGTTGTTCCACTTTTGAATGTTTATGTTAGAGTCTTTACTTAAAGTTTTTCGTACTTTATTATTTTCATGTGTTTGGAATAAATTTTAACAAGAACAATAATTCTAAGGTTTTTAAGTCGGCGTCGGTAAGAAGCGTACTGTAAGTAATAATAATTCATAATATTTTATGCTGTTGCAATCTTTACGATTTTTATTAATTTTCTAAAAGCTGGACTTCGTGCCATATGTTTTTATGAGTCTAACTGGCAATTTATGATTTAAACAAATTCTAGTCTATTCAGTAAATTTAACAAAAATGAAATTAATTTCTCACAATCACAGCAATCTCAATAAAAAATATATTTTTCATACTCGGTCATCTTTTCATCTTCTGTTTAAAAAAAATACTTTTTGACATTTAACGTATTTATTTTTATCTCAAATTGTTATCCCTGTGTAACCCATAAAACAAGCACTAGCATTCATTTCATATTCGTCCTTATAAATATTTATAGGTTGTGAATTTATTTCCTTAAATGTGGATTTAATGTGCGCGGCAACACTGTCGATTTCAAATATTTCACTAACTTTTTCGTAATATACTAATATTGGAGTAAAATTTTCACCTGCTGCGATGATTTCAAATTTCGAAAGTCTTTAACTGTACCGATTCTACTAATATTGTGCAATGATTTAAAGATAGAATATCCTGGTTTTGAACCTTTGACCGCTCTTTTTAATCAAGATTTAGTGGAATATGTAGACTCAAACTTACGAGGAAGATGTGGATTTAATAATAATCCGAATCCAAAGATGTATCGTTTAGCTTATTGACATGTATTGTCTACAGATTACAATTTGAAATTGTGATTTGCGGATAATAGTATGTTAATTGACCTGTTTGAATGAATTTTGTAATAGTACAAAAAGCCACATTACCTTTTTTTATGTTTGATAAAAAAATCCATGTTTTCTGGGGGCTTTTTTCAGAAACACTCATACGAGAGTAATTCAAATTACAATGAATCGGAAAGCTTACTGAATCAACCAGCAAATCTATCATTACCCATTCTTATGAGTGTCTTATGTCAATTTCATCTCCTCGTTGAAAAAAACAGCTTTATGATCATTATCAGTTTTATGTTTTCTTTTCAGTGATGGTGATAAAAGAAAGATTAGTTACGTGGCAACCGGGTTCTCTCTCTCTCTCTCTCTCTCTTTCTTTATCTTTCTCCGAGTGGACTCTTTTGAGAATTTTATATTACCTAAATTCTATTGTCACTACAAGGTTCAATCTATTATTTAAGTAACAGTCTGTCATTTATGTAACATAAATGCTTCTTTTTTTTCAATTCAGTTAAATACGGTTTGACTCCGCTGAGATCGGCTTAAGTTGGTTAGGTTGAGCTTTTACATCTCCTGTCCTTTTTAGCTAATTTGCCATGGTTCTAAAAGTAGTCACTAGTATCGCCCTAATAGAATTTTGCGCAAGGTAAAGCATACATTTACCAATCTCTAGTAAAATAATTTATGGAATTTTTTAAAATAATTTTTGACCACTTATAAAACACCTACTAATCCAGGACATCTTGAGCATTTAAAGTATTTTTTGCTGTTTAATCCATTAACGACCAAAAGGCCTGATTTTTTTTTATTTTCGGCGCGATTTTTTCCGTAGTTCTAGTTCTTAGAAAAAATTTTGCAAACACTTGTTTCGATATAAAATTTAATTCTCTTTCAGAATCTGGGCTCAAAATTGTGATTGACTGCGTAATAAAAAAGTTATAACCAATTAAATAAAAAAAAAAAGAAATGATCACGACTATCAAAGTCGACTATCAATGTGTACCAATAATTGAACACCGATTTCAATCGGTCAGTTAGCTTCCTGTCCGTTAAATCTGAAAACGTTCACATGCTTAATTAATTTGTTATTGTTAAAATTATTAACTCTATATGTTTAAAGTAACTTCTAATTTATATCTAACCTCAGATTACACATGGATCATAATTCGACATTACACAAAAGTAAGGTAGTTAGAACCACTCTCCAAACGATGAACTGGGTAAAATATATAAATTACAGCAACAACAAAATTCAATGCAACATCCCTTTTAAAAGCATAGATGATGTAGAACAAAATATTAACAAACGTGTTAAACTTACCAATGAAGGAAAGAAGGCTATACTGCTAAAATAAAAATTTGATGACGCTAACGAAGTTTTATCAGAATTCCATAATACTATTGTAAGGCCTCTACCATGCTCGAAAATGTAAGTTACAATTAATAACATTGATTTCGATTTAAAATTTGTTTATTGTATCTTACGATTAATTATATAAAAAAGTGTTCATATTTCACGAAATTTTAATACCAAGTGTCGAAATTACAGTAGACGCATTAAATTGTAATCTTAAAAAGAAATATGAGGATATTTCAAATTTCGAACTTTCTATCAAAGCTGTAAATAATGTTGATATTTTGATGTCTATTGAAGCAACCGAAATTCATTTCGATAACTTAACAAAAGAGACAACTACACAGTTATTAGCTCTGTTGAATAAATTTTATCATAACTTGGTTTTTTATATTGATGATTTAAAAATAGCAAAGGCCTCACCAATGAAAGTCAAACTACTAGATAACGAACCAGTAAGCTACAGATCGTATCGCATGACAAGAGACGAATGTAAAAGAATGAGTAAGTTGATAAGAAAGTTTAAGGAAAAGAGAATAATCCGAGAAAGCACGTCTTCCTGTGCGAGCTCAACTTTCTTAGTCAGTAAAACAAATGATGAAGATCGCTTGGTAGTCGATTTTTGGAAATTAAACAAAAGAACGAAACGAATAAAATATTCAATGCCGATAGCAGATGATTTGATAGATAAATTTGGCGAAAGACCTTTCATTTTTCTCTGCGCTTAAAAAGTGAATTTTACTAGTATTGCGCCCCGATTTAATTGAAAAGGCGACCTTTGTTACAGCTGATGGTTTCTGAGAATATTTAGTGATAGTTATAGAATTAGTTAATACAACAGTGTATTTTCAAAATAATTATGCACGATATCCTAAAGAATACAGCTGCAGAAGTATACATGAATGATGTATTATTAGCCGTCGAGAATATAGATGAAGGTTTTGAACAATTGGAAGAGATTCTGAAAATGTTTGAAAAATATAATTTGTATCTAAACGTTAACAAATATAAGTTTTTTTTATCTGTAATTGATTATCTTAGGATGAAGATCTCTAAGAACAGTGTTAGGCCAGAAAATAACAAAATCCAAGCTATTTTAGAAGCCCCTGAGCAAAAAAACTTCACATAGACACTCCATTTTTTTGGGTTTAGCTAGTTTTTTCAGTATATTTGTTATAAAATTTGTTCAGAACATAGCAACACTAACAAATCTTTTAAGAAAAGATACGCCATAGGTATGGGGATCGTCACAAACTACCGTAGTAAAAGTAGTTAAAGAATCACTGGCATGGTATCCAATTTTAGCAATATTTGATCCTTCTTTACCTACGAAGGTATACACCGACGTCAATCCCATCGGATTGGCAGGAATATTAATACAAACTATGAGGAAAAATAAAAGAGTTATTGAATATTTTAGTCGTAAAACTACCACCGTTGAAGAGAAATGCCATTTATACGACTTAGAAACGCTAACATGATACCGCACTTAAAATTCTTTCGAATTTATTTATTAGGTATCAAATTTGCAATCGTAGACTATTGTAACACAGTTCGCGCAACAGCAAACAAAAAAGATATCCAACGGCAAATAGCTCGGCTATGGGCTAATTTCTATGATTTCAATTTTGATAGTGTATACCGTCCGGGGGCTCAAATAACGTCGATTATTTAAGTAGAAATCTAGTCAAGTGTTTGCTGGTTGATATAATTTTAACGAAATGGATTAAAGTGACGTAATTATAAGACTCAGATTTACAAACATCATAAAATCAATAAAATTATAAAATCAGGTAACAGACAACCGAATGTAAAAGACTTCTTTGACAAATACGATGTGAAAAAGGGAGTCCTTTTTCGAAAAACTTCTCTAAAAAATAAATGGGCAGTGTTGAAGGTTTCTCCGTGAAATATAGTAAAATTATGCCATGACGATCAAGGACGTTTTGCATTGGAAAAGACCCTCGAATAAATTCGTGAACTCTATTGATTCGAGGGAATGAGGAGATTAGTTTTCAAATATGATAAAGTATGTTTAAATTGTCTCTACTATAAAGGAAATTTGAGGCGCAAACCCGAATATTTACACCCGATTGAAAAGATAGCCATACCATTCCATACTTTGCACCTAGACCATGTAGGTCTATTCGTATTTATCAAGAAAAAGATCTTTGAAGTATTTAAATCAATCATTGTTGACGGATTTACGAAATGTTGTATTCTTGAACCCGTGAAAAACACAAACACAAAACATGTTATTAAAACTCTAGACCAATTATTCGTCTTATTTGGAGTCTAGACACGCATAATAACTGTCAAGGAGCCAGCGTTTACATATTATGCGTTCAAGGCATTTTGCTTACAATATAACATAAAACACGTTATAAACGTCGTAGCCACTCTAAGGGCAAATGGACAATGCAAGAGATATAATAGAACTATCCTAAACTCTCTAGCAACAACGTGTGGTGAATTGTTTGAAGACCTTTAGGACAATAATGTCACAAAAGTGCAGAGTGCAATAAACTGCGCCGCAAATCGGACTGCGAAAATATCGCCATCCCAATTACTTTTAGGTTACAGACCTGAAGGAATAGCTGAAGCGAAATTATCCAGGCAAATTCAAATCGCTCTAGATCAATTGGGTTCGAACAAACCCCGAAAAGAGGCTGAAGTTATCACAAACGAGAAATAGATAAAACAAAAACGGAGATTCAACACTCATTTTAAGACGCCACAATATAAGGTAAACGATGTAGTCATGGTTACCACGAACGCTTCAGCTGCAAGATGGAGTAGAAAGTTAACGACCAAGGCCAAAGGACCATTTAAAATAACGGCAATACTTCCAAATAACCAATACAAAGTCCATTATGTGAGGGACTTAGAAAAGGCTCAAAATCAGATAATCGTAGCGATCGCGGACAGTTTACAAAAATGGGTTGCTCTTGATGCTACCGTATGAGTCGGTGAGTAATACTTAGGAATAATTAAAATAAAATTGATTTAAAAAATTGAGTTGATCTAACGTTCAAGGTCATTTTAACCGAGGATAATTTTGAAATAGCGAGGTACCAACTAGAAGTGTGGTCAGGAGCTAACGCTCTAAGTGGAAGGTAAAAAATTGTCAGTTAAGTCTGACGCATTCGGATGTGGTTTCTGGTCAAAACCACGTGGTAACCAGGGCCAAAGGTGGAGTCTGGGGGCTCAAGCGACTGGACTATATTCATCTTATACACTTAAATAAAAAAAGTATAATTTTTGTTTCCTTAAATCTCACGAGATTTTTATGGATGTTACAAAAAAGGGGGTATAGTCGAAGACGACCATAATGCCAGGATAGCCGCATGTGAATCATATTACTATGAGAGCAGCTTCAAGCGGCATTCTTTTTGTACTGTAGCGATAAGAAAGCAGCGACAACCAAGAGTCGTAGTCAAAACATTCAAACTAACTTGTGACTTACAAGAGAAGGCTCAAGAGACAGTTTATGACCTTAGAGGAAGCAAAACGTTAAAAAAAAAAACTTGCTCTCTCATTGCATTTTGAACTTAATTTCAATCGATGTAGAATATAACTAAATATTTTAGTGATATAACTGCACTTTATTTATTAATATTTTTTTTCCTTACATACTAGTTTTCAAAATGTATTGTTTGTATTTACTGATTTACTTAGTCAGTTTTTTCAGAAAATATTTATAACATGACCTATTTTTGAGAATTTACGATTCAGGACTAGATAAAGCTTTTTGTCTGTTTTTATCAGTGATTAAATTTTAGCATTCATTGGCACAGTTTAGTTTAAAGCTGGTTATCCGTAACGTCCTTATTGGTTTGATTAGCAGCCTTGTCGGACGTTTCACTTTTAAACGGAATTTGGAATCTGGAATTTGATCACTCCTTTATGGTAACCCAATGAAGTATTTCAAGAATTAGTTAATAACCCTGAGGATCAAAATAACTAAAACTTTCATACAAATAATATTTTTATATAATTATTAATAACTTTCTATAATCAATAATTATATTTTATCAACATCAATTTTTATAATAAACATTATGTGTCTATAAAGGCACTTCTATTACCATAACTAGCAATGAATGTTCACCTGCATGTACCATTATTCAACCTATTGTATATATATATGTATATTAATTTATTCATTCAAATATGTGAATGTATGAGAGTGTTCCTTGCATACGTTTCTTGTAAGTTACTATCTGAACATTACACATGAATAATTAATTTCTACTTGAAATAAAGGGGTGCACGTTTATGGATATACAGTATTTTTCTTTTTGGAAAGTAATTAAATCTGGAGACGGTTAGAAATATTATTACCCATCTCGTTTATAGACATAGAAAATGAGCATATTTATTGCAATGAAATTATTCTAACGAAAATGTATTCGGGTATATTGATAATGTTTCGATTGAATGTAATTTATTCTGATATTTATACTTTTCAAATAGATAAAAGTGTATTAAAAACTAAAAAATAAAATGTGACTGAGTAGAATACTCAAGTAAAACGTATTGAAAGTTATTAAAAAATATTAGAGGAAATATTATTTAAAATGCATACACCGATAATTTATTAGAATATATTCAAAATTATTAGATTTTGGCATGATAAATGCAAATGAATAGCGTGTTTAATAAAAAACTATCAAAGTTTATTAAAATTATTAGATATACTACGGTTAACGAAATCATTATTAAATTAATATAAATATCAATTTAATATAGTTCAAATTAATTGTAGTGTTCCCTATTTATTGTGATTGTAATTTAATTTAATACAAATCTACACATCGACTGAAAAATCATCATCTTTTTAAAAGTAACTAAAGTTTATTAAAATTTAATGAACTCTAATAGATACCAATGGAACATTTTTACGAGGGCCGTACATCATTACAAACACACCTGTTTAATAAATGAAGTTGGCTGAGCCAGCGCTATTGCTAGCTCCATCTGTCCATCATTAATTAATGCATCTTACCGCTCGAATTTTGCGCCAAGCTTCTCAAATCATGTAGAAGATCTATACTCCAGACATTAGCAACCGATCAGTACGAAATTGATAAAACTGTAAGAAGATATCCCACATAGCATATCACGTTAAAGGAATGTTAAATTTACGTTCCTACAGGACCGTAGATATAAAAGCTACGTTCCGTTTCGAATGTAAAATTTACGTTTCGAAAACGGACCATATATGTCCGTTTGTATGTACATACATGTTCCAGTTTGCGACTGCGCGGCACGAATGGGAACGTAAAATATACATAACGGAACGTAAATTTTTCGTTCTTCGCAAAGTAAGATAAACGTACCAGAACGTATATTTTTTCTTCTATGGCCGGTAATATAAGATAAAAAAACAAATTTCGAAATATTTTTTTATTATTAATATGTATAAATATTAAACATAAATATGAAATATATAATAAAAAGCAGGTACGGCATGTCTTCGACAACGACGGAAACTAATTCTTCGCCTGCAAAAATCAAATAAAATTAATTTATTTGTTCAAAAACTTTAATTATTTGAAAATGCTATGTAAGACTCACTCGATTTTCAAAGTCGCTCCTCTTCTTTCTCGCTGCTTTCAGCCAAGCAGTCGTCGCCTTTCTGACGTCCTCCTCAGTAATATTACACGTCCTGGTAACCACGTCTAAAACGATGAAATATATTTAATACAGAATAGTTACCCATAATTATATTTTAAAAATTATTACAGTTAAACAGAATTGTCTTAGCTGCTGTTGTTGTGTTATTGAAATATACACAAGGGACCCAATGAAAAATAATTTTTAAAAGTAAAAATAACACTTTTTGAGATATCGTTATTTATTTAAAACAAAAATTTATGGCGGCGCGGCGGTTGTTATTTATAATGACTCCCTGAATTAATACTAATATCCGCTCTATGAATTTTATTGCTAATTATCATAGAAAAATAGGCAAGAAATCCAATAAAAAGAAAATTTCTGTGAAATTAATAAACCAAAAGATATTTTTAGCAATTTTTCGAAAAGTTATTAACCTTTGTTTTAAATAAAAGACGGTATCTCAAAAAGAGCAATTTTTATTTTTCAAAATTCTTTTACATTGGATTCCTTGTGTGTTTTTCAACAATGATCAGCGATAAAATTCATAGAGCGGATGTCAGTAATGATTCAAGGAATCGATATAAACAGCGTCCTTCTGAGCCGCGTAATGAGAAGCAAGAGTGCTACTCCTATAATTCTATAACATGTTCTAAAAGCTATATTTATAATTTCAGGATATCTAATCAGTGATGCGACTAATAACGAAATGATTAGTGTGTAGTCATTGCAAGGGGCTGACGGCAGCATCGAGGAGACGGCATTGTTAAAATTGAGCCGGACATCTCGATATTTATATTCGATTGGCTGTCTGCAGCGTTTGGCCAAAGTCAATGGTCGTATCAACAACAAGATCATGAACATGTCAAGTACGAGAATATCGATGAATCGAACTGCGCTACGGCACCAAATAACGGCAAAATACAACGCAGTGGGAAATTGGACCAGCTTCACAAAATTTCTCTCCTTTAAGACGAAGGCTTCATTTGAGGAATACTCTAGTCAATTGACGAGGAAGAAAAAGAAACTTTCGTAAATGTTTTTATTATTTATACATTTATAAATCTGTTCTAGCTATTCTTCTAAATTAAAAAATATATATTTTGCAATGATATCATCATGAAATAATTATATCCTTTTTATAGCAAACATACATTAGTTACATTGCTAAGGGCAGAGAGTTGACATCGTCGTAAGAGACATTTCACGACAGATATTAATAAACCAATGCGTCATAAACTATAATATGGAAGGGCGCAACAAAAAAAGAATAAATGGTGTTGAAATTATTAATGCCAGTTTAAAAAAAACCTTTAACATTTTATAATTGGTAAGACAATTCTTTTTAACTGTAATAATTTTAAAAAATAATTATGTGTAACTATTCTGTATTAAATATATTTCATCGTTTTAGACGTGGTTACCAGGACGTGTAATATTACTGAGAAGGCCGCCAGACAGGCGACGACTGCTTGGCTGAAAGCAGCGAGAAAGAAGAGGGGGCGACTTTGAAAATCGGGTGAGTTTTATATAGTATTTTTAAATAATTAAAGTTTTTGAACAAATAAATTAATTTTATTTGATTTTTGCAGGCGAAGAATTAATTTCTGTCGTTGTCGAAGCCATACCGTACCTGCTTTTTATTTTATATTTCTATTTTCTTTATATTTCATATTTATACATATTAATAGTAAAAAAATATTTCGAAATTTGTTTTTTTATTTTACATTACCGTCCATAGAACGAAAAATATACGTTCTGGTACGTTTATTTTACGTTTTCATTTGTGCCGCGCAGTTGCAAGCTGGAACATACAAATGGACATATGTAACGTTTCCGCAATGTAAATTCTACGTTGGAAACGGAACTTAGCTTTCGTTCCTACGTTCCTGTAGGAACGTTAATTTAACATTTCTTTAACGTGACGTGCTATGTGTGATACGACTTTGAGGAAACGCATGGGGTAAGCTAGCAAGATTCCAAGTGGTTGTGGAGAAAAAAATTACGTGTATAAAATATTCTGCAAAAACGTGTTAAAAAATCTTTTTTTCATAATCTCGTAATGAAGTTTTGTTTTTAAAATAACGGAACTTTCACCAATTTTGGCTTACTTTCAGAATGACATGTCAAACGTTAAATTCGAACAAACCGTTTTTAAAAACTGTATAAATAAACTATTTGTTTTTTAATTAATATCTTAGTTAATTAATAAATATTATAGAAAATGTACGTTTCAACATTATGAAAATAAAAAAGAATATTAATAAATGTTTTCACAAATTAATTTGTTGTCCTTGACAGATCGATACAATTATCGGCAATATCTTATTCTTTTCCTAAATACTTACAGTTTATTACAATTAAACTAGTCTAATCAATGTTTTCAAATAACTATTTTGAAATGGCTTTAAAGTTGACGCTGCGAAATTCTTAATAAACAAATGCAATATCTTCCTTTGTAGACGAGATTATTTTTGCAACCACCCCTATCGTAAAGATAATATTTTTTTTACAAATTAAAAAAAGATATAATCTCTACTGCAATAGGAACCGAGATAATTTTTGTTTTATTTTAATTATTATTTGTTCAATGATTAATATTACAGGATGAAGCTTTTATGGGTATTTGAAGCAAGCGTTGAAGTTCATCCTACGTAATCGTAACTTGCATAGAGGTGTATCATATGCTATGTATTCAGCGTCAAATGTAACAGCAATATTTCTTCGTTGCCAGTCAGCATGGACAAGTGGTGGGGAATAGAGCTGAAGCGCTGGAACTAAACTCGGGAAAAATTTATCGCACGGCTTCGAACTGAAGTAAATGTTTTTCATTTTCTCTGCAACTAATAAGTAAATATTCGTAATTTTTTAAATTAAGGTTGTTCGATGGAGTATTAATTTTGAAAGGAACAATTTCGTACTGAACGGTTGTTAATGCTTGGAGTAGAGATCCTCTACACGATTTGAGAAGCTTGACACACAATTATGTACATAAGATGTTTGTAAGATGCATTAAGAATAGACAGAAGGATCTAGCAATAGCGCAATTAAAATTTCATTTTAATCACAATAAAAAGGAAATACTACAATTAATTTGAACATTAAAATTTTTCCTGAATACTTTGCCAGGCGGCTTGGGCTATTAGAGTATTAGCTACTCCCCACTTGTAACTAACTGCTCGGATTAACTGTAGCGGCGGTGGCTTTAAAGTTGTTTCACCAACCAGGGTCATAGTTAATTGATATCCTGTGAGATAATATCATCCAATTATAATTTATTTTTATAAATATTGACAACGTATTATGCATTATTATAAATGCGTCTGTGAAGTCTTAATTTTGTAAAAATAAAAAAGAAATGAAAAAGTGTCAAATAGCACTTTGTACAGATGTAATGCTATCAGTTGGTATATTTACCATACAAATATTATTATAGACATACAAATATTATTATACACCGTTTTTGCAACATACAGCGTTTGTTTTAGTTTTCAAGTTAATATTAAGTACATATTAGTTTCGGTGCTATAAAAATAGGTTTTTTCACAACCTTTCCTAATTCTTTTATATTTATTTATAATTTAATACAATTGAACGGGTAAAAATACCCATTATTATGTATTGAAAAAGATTTTCATATTTAGTCTAGTCCCTATTGAAAAAAATCTCATGAGGTCAGTTTAATGAATGTAAAATTTAATCAAAATATATTTATATTTATGTCTCAAATATATTTCATTGTGATCTATATTATTATACTGCAGTTTTTTAGTTAACTGTTTAATAGTATTATTTATCTTTATAAAATATCATCTATTAATAAAAACTCATTGGCGATTTGACCTGAAATTTCGTGTTGTAAAGTATCTAAAAATTCACATAAAAAGTCTAGATAGTTTCTACTTAAATAATTTATTTTGAATTTTTACATGAGTAAAAAAAAAAATTAGTATAGATTCATAAAAAACTCGTTTGGACTTCAGGATTTTCAACACAAATCTAGATGATTATTTTAAAAACTAGACGGATTGTAATTTAAAATTTTGTTACGGTATCTTCATTAATAAAAACATTATTAATAGTATAATAAACTAATAATAAAAAACCAAAGACTAAAATTCCTAAAATTTCACTTCTGGCGATACACCTTGTAATTAGTTAAACCAACTAACAATTTATAATAATAATATCGTCTAAAGAAAGATATTGAAAGTCATTAAAAATTTCGAAAAACTGAAAAACCTTGTAAAAATTATTGAATTTTATTATATCTAAACTCTAAAAGTAAAAATATGGAAAAATACATTCTCATTTGACTAAATTATAAAATTAATTAGTTTACCCAGTATTATTTTGTTGGTAAAAAATACAAATTAAGTTTTGTTGCTATCTAATTCTAATAACTCTGTGTTTTTCATTAAGCGGTATTTTCCCATTTTCAAAGTTACCAATGAGCTGAACCAATTTGTCCCGTTGACTAATATTTATTTGAAAATATTTAATAATTTTTTTGAGAAATACGAGAAAACTATTATCGAGATCGACAGATTATGACGGGGCCTACTTGATTCAAGCACAACACACATGCAATTCAGTATTAAGTATCATCAAAAACGTTGCTGTGCAAATTTAAGAAATGTATACATGAAATGATGTCTACTTATATCGATCAAATTTTATGATCATATAAAATCCCTTCTTTTCCAACTATTTTATCAAAATAACATTCTGGTTTACATAAATGCAAGCTATCAATAATTTGACTATCAGTTATAAATTTGTGAATACAAACATCGACTTTTATTTCATCCCGTTGCACGTGTGCATTGCTTGAATCAAGTAGACGTGATAATGACTTATTAATCTCGACAACGAATGTTTATCTAGGTTTTATGAAAAAAAAAACGATTCAATGTTTCTAATATTAGTCGACTGAACAAATTGATTCAGCTCACAGGCAATTTCTTAAAATGTTAAGGACTTTAAAATATCGCTTTATTAATGATAGAGACATAGATGAACGCAATAATTAATAATAAAACTTTTTATTTTTAATTTTCACGACTAATTTAATGTTGGACAAATAAAAAGCTATCTATTCATACTTTTAATTTTTACTTTAAATTAATTATATATATAGAAACTAGAGAAAACAATCGAGTCAATACTATCATATCGAATGTTTTCGAGGTTCGACTATACAAAGAGATTGAAGATCGAACGTACGAATAGAGAACATAAGTCGAATGCTGACGTCGTCAGCCCGGTCAGCCGTCGTATCGTCGTACGTGTGGTGTATTAAGTTTATGTGAGCGAGAACGAGACATTGAAAGTTGTATAGAGAATATGAGAGAGAGGGAGAGAATTAGATAGGTGGAGGGAGAACGCGGCAAGCAGTAACCGTTTGCTGAACACAGAATTACACAGACACACACTTCGGCCAGACTCGGCATTAGTAGGCTCGAGCAAGAGTCAGAGATTTTGGTAAGAGTTCAGTGAGCGCTAGCAGCAGGCAAGCAGCACGCAATTCTTGAAATAATTGGGCAGCACAATAGCGACATAGGGCGGTTAAGTCAACGCACACGCAAAACTCAATATAATGGTGAGTTCCGCAGTAAAAAACTATTAAGAAGTTTATTAAAGCATTGGTATATTCTGGACGCCATCGAAGTAGCAATTAACCTAAAAAAAGCACCATTTATTTTTTATAGGCTGGCGGCAAGGCAGGCAAAGATTCCGGCAAGGCAAAGGCGAAGGCAGTTTCGCGTTCAGCAAGAGCAGGTTTGCAGGTAAGATATTCGTATCAACATTTTTCTTTAATATTTTTATAGCGTCGCTTAGCGCCTCTCGCTACCAACAACCGTGGCTCCGGTCACGACGGCGTTTTTCGACCGCTATTGTAAGTATCGCGATCGTTGCCGCGCGTTACGTTTGTACTAATGAGTGTGACAAGGATAAAAACTGCGAACAAATGGCGCGAAAGGTCTGGGCCATCAGCGGCGGCACTTGCTCCAAAAACCACGATTTTACTTTTCTCTATATTCTCTATATATTTGAATACTCAACTCTTGGTATGCTTACCAAATGTGAACAAGACAACTACGACTCATCGTTTATTTTAAAACATCTTATGCCGTTATATTTTTTTACAAAGACGGCTTTTATTATTCACACCTTATTTTGTTTTTTTTTATATTACAATCATGCTTATCAGATTTTTTCGAGTCAATTTTCTTTTCTGAAATTCCATTTTTCTATTATTTTCATTTATCATTTTCGATTGAGCTTCAAACGCTGATCAGGAATACTTACGTTATCTTTTCATATTTATAGTTTTTAACACGTTTTTTTCATTTACTATTCAATATTTTTCGTAAATGTAATTGTAATAACGTTTCTATTTTTCATTTAATAATAAGGAAAAATGTACGTAACAAAAGTATTAACTATTTATTAACTTCAAAACCCGCGTCGTGTCGTTCGATATTGTCTTGCCAACAAAAGTGCTGACGCGGTTATTGGACGGCTCGCCAAATGTTTTTGAAACGGATTGTATCATTACTACCAGCTCTGAAAACATTTATCTCTTGATGCCCTTCAAATATCCGTTATGTTTGCGTACCTCAATTTTCAAATTTATCCTGGCTAAGCATAAATTTTTCATTAGAAATACGTATTTTTGTTTTAGCTAAACGCATAGTCTCACAAATAAAGTAAATTTCATACTTTATTGACGCGTCGGGAATTGTCAATGGTTTCCTTTATTTATATTGTAACAATTTTTATAACAAATACTACACAATAATTAAAATAGAAAATTGCATTTACTTTATTTTTCTGTTGTGATTATTATAAAGAACAAAATTAGTTGAAATTAAAATTTTAGTTAATTTAGAAATTCATACATTTTTTCATAAACTGATCATGATCATTTCAGTTTCCTGTGGGTAGAATTCATAGGCATTTGAAAAATAGAACAACAAGTCATGGACGTGTAGGAGCAACAGCAGCTGTTTACAGTGCTGCTATTTTGGAGTACCTCACTGCTGAAGTAAGTATTGCTTTATCAAAGGCATGACAATCAATTAAGCATTTATACTTAATACTGTGAAATAAAAACTTTTCAATTAATTTCATTTGTTTGGAATATGTTCCTTGAAATTTCAATCTACTACTTAAACTACAAAGTATCTCAATTTACCTCAGCTGTCTGAATAGTTCATATTTAAAATCTAAATCCCAACTTTATAATTCATGTCATTATTAGGTCCTTGAATTGGCGGGTAACGCATCAAAAGACTTGAAAGTGAAACGCATTACACCCAGACATTTACAACTTGCTATTCGTGGTGATGAGGAGTTGGATAGCTTGATTAAAGCTACCATTGCTGGTGGTGGTGAGTTTCTTTATCATAAATTACTAAGTTTTAATGATAGTGTTATTGAAAAGTAATTTTTTTAACAGGTGTTATTCCTCATATCCATAAGTCACTAATTGGCAAAAAAGGATCTCAGAAACCTGCATAAAGATGAACAATAAATGAATATTTTGAAGCTTCAACAATTTTAAGATACGAGTAATAGAATGATAAGCGTTGATAATACTACTGAAGAGTGTGGGACAATTTATTAAGGCAAAGGAAGAGAGCAAAGATGAAACAATGGTTGTTGAAAAAGTACCTAAGTTTCAAATCAGTAAAGAGTCAGGCGTGATATAAATATATATATACATAGAGTTATGTATAGAGATGAATTAAACAAATGGTAAACGCAGTGTGATATCATTTGACTACTTTAACTAGCTAAATATTATACTTGGCAAATATCGAGTTTCTTTTTATGTCAGACAATCGAGTCGATACGTTCTAGCATCGTCATAAGAATGTCTCGATATTAATGAAAATCTTAATTCGTCTAATGAAACTCAGTTTCTGTATTTTTTTCTTCAAAGTTTAGACTTTATCAAATTCAGAAATTCAAATACTTTTACATTATCTTATTTTTTCCGTGCTATTTTATTGTTCATTTATTCATGTCATCGATGCTATCTCTGACAACGCCAAATAATAAAATAAGTAGTACATTAATTTTTTTTCAATTATAATATATAAGTTTGAATAATTTTTCAAGTGGTTCATCTCTGCAGGTAAAGAAATCTCCAATTTTTTAAAACGAAATAAGCAATCTAGTTAATAGAATTTGAAAAACATATGTTTGAATTAAGTTATTTTTGAAAAATCCAAAGCCCTCGAAACAAATTTCTTATATTTCAATATACATTAATTTTTGCACATGCAAGTTGGAGATTTTTTTTCAATTAAGTCTGACCTGACGTAATAAGTAATTTCGACTCGTTTTAGAGTTTTAACTATTCAAATTCTGTATTTACATGAATTTTTGTCATTAACAATCAAAACCACAAAAAATATTTTATTTCATTAACTTTCTTTTAAAATTAGTTTTCTTTGCAATCAGGTTAGATGAATTTTTCCTCTCGTTTCAAATTTATTCTTAAAATAAAATAAAGAACTTGATTGTAAAGTATTTCATTGTGAAAATGTAAGATTCTTAAAATATAATAAAGTGTGTAATAAAATTGTTTAATTGTGGATTTTGTGAAACAATAATTTTTTTTTTTAAGTTTTCACCTTTCCATTTATTTTATTGTGAATAGAAATCCATTCGTTAATGATAAAATTAGTATATGTTAAGGACAGTACACATCAGATACATCTGCATATGTTAATTGCATATAAGCATTGTAATGGTGAATCGAAATTCACCAGTAATATGTAAAATCTTCATTTTCATAATAAAAGTCAATTTTATTATATATTGTCGATATTCTTACGTTCTATTCGTTTTTTTGGCCTCAATAATTTTTTATTTGTTTTGGTTTCTATCTCTTATCAATTCATTCTAAAATTTATACATTAAAATATAAATACACACATTAAATCTAATCAAATTTAATTTACATAAATGCATGTATGTAAATATGTTTGTAGAAAAAAATGAAAAAGAATAATGTAGAATTTGTGACCCTTTTTGAAGTAAACAAATAATTGCAATCTCATTTTAATTTCATAACCTGCTTAAAATTTTATATAAAATGTATAAATTTGATATAAAACATGCATATGAAATAATTTCTTCTTAAGGAAACAAATATAACATACAACTCTATTGTTTTAATACTGAAATTTTTGGCAAGTTTAGCATGCTTAAAAGTATGAGTAGAAGTTGAAATATAATATTATATGTTATTAATTTATGTAGATGAAATTGATAATTCCATACAAATAAAAGAATTAAAATTTTTTTTTATAAAAAGAAGGTTGGTTGTTAGAGAACACCTGGCAGATGTGAAACACTGAAATTGATTGTTATTGAAAGAAAAAAATATTTTGAGTTTATACAGAAGTTTATTTTTCATATTATTATATAATGTATACAAAAATCACTTTATTGTATCAATTAAATTATAATAATTAATATTAAAAATATTCAAGAAGTATTTTGAACATTAAGGGGGCCAATCCAAAATAATCTTATCTAAATACATTTTCTTGAAATCTGTGGCAATGAGTTTCTGGATACATAGAATCTGTAGGACTATCCCAGCTTTCAGGAAATTAATTTTGCATGAGTGAATACATAAAATAATTGTTTGTACATACATCTTAGAAGAACAACTTGTAAACTCATGAACATTACAAACCTACATAAAAATGTATGTAGAATTTCCATAAAAATGTATGTACAATTTTCATAAAAGAAATGTGAGGCTTTACAAGCAAACACAATGCTTGCAATGATCTAGTCAATTCAAAAAGCCATACAATTGAAACGTATATAAGAGAACTTATCGATATATGAGTTGCATAAACTATTGTGTTGCTAAAACGCTGTTTAGTAAACTCAAATAAATTATTTATTATGATATAGAAAACTCAGATAAATTCCAGTTCTCATTTTCATTGTATATAAAAAGACAAAATGTTAAAGTCTACGATGTAAAGTTGAAGTTTTAGCCAAACAGTATCGCTATTTCATGTTGTCAATGATATTGGAAAATAAAGCATATTGATTGAATATTAGAATTTTGTTACAAAATGTATATGATCCTTATTTTAGTATTTCTTTTTTTGATGTAAACATACCAAGCATAATTTTTGTTATAATTTCCCATAAGCAAATATACTTACCATACAAATATCAAGTTTAATATTCATAAGAATCAGACCATAGACATATATCAAATTGTTTATTACCAGAAATATTTATGGTAGTAATTTTATTATACTTCGGGTAAAACACTATTGATGTATCATAAAGGTACTTCGACAGTAGAATATATATATATATGTACAATTTACCTCCCTCTCACTTGAGCTCAAATTATTTTTAAAACTCTTCTCTTTTAGCTTCCTCTTTTTATGATTATATTGAGTCGAGTGCGGTACATTACCTTCTTTCTGAAAATATTCCTTGTAAGATCTTGAATTTACTGTCGAAATAGTATTTTGGGGGCTTGTTCGATTGGTTGAGTTTATGTTGGTTAAGTAGAGATGAGATGATCATGGAAGATGCATTTCGTACCGATGTTACCAAATGAACTTGTCAGTGAGGAATTACTCACTGTAAATTATGGAGATGGTATGCAATCTCCATACTGCAAGTGCTGCTTAGTGTACACATACAACTTGATGAGTCTGGCTTCATGTTTATGACAAAACAAATTAATTTTAGGGCAAATCGGAATATTTTTCATATTTGACACATCGAATGCCTATATAAAGGTTATCACTTATGCCAAAATTGAATTAATTTGAATTAATTGAAATACGAATTAATTAAAAAGTTATAAATTATTTTTATAATAATGTGATATTTTTTAACTGTTATGAATCGGATCTGCATGATTTTTTATTAAAATACCCGAAAAAGATAGTATTTTGAGAATATATATATATATATATATATGTCATAATAATACACTTATTAATAAAAAATTATAAATAATTAAAACTAATTTTTGATATTTTTTTTTAAATGGGCAGCTTTTATTTGAATTTTTTTTTACAATTGGTTCCTTGTCTAATTTTCTATAATAATTCGTAATAAAAATGTATTCATTTTTAATAGGGGCTAGGTAATGATCTTTCAAAACAACGCTACCTTCGGCGCTTAGCTGGAAGATCGGACCGATAGCAACGTCGCACTCCCCTGAAACTTTTCCAGGTAGTTTAGTTTTATAAGTCAGTACCATTGACTTTATATTATGTAATCGGAATGATATCGGTATAAATAATATCTTATTTATTCAAATATAAACAATTCAATCGAAATTAGATGGAGTGTATTATTTCATATTATTTTCGAAAATACTCATAGTTTACAAGAAATTTATTTTGTAAGTGTAGTTAGAAATAAACAGTGTTGTTATATCATGTTAAATTATAACTACATTGTTTTTCTCATTTCTCAAGGGATATGAGAAAAATGAAATTAAAATACTCAGTTATTTAATAAACTTGTAATACTATTTCATAATGCTATAATCATTAAAATTATTTCACTACATTTTATACACGCGTTCATAAATTAATTATACAAATTTAATTTAAAAGTTAAATAAATACAAGTTTTTAAAGTTATATAATATTACATTCAAAATGTTATTTACATTTATTTTGTAGATTCTTAACTATGTAATCTGTAGTATATGAAATTTTTTTCACAATTAATTCCTAGCTGTTTTTATTTATAGGAATAAATGCATGATAACGTACCATCGACTCACCATACTTGTTTTAATACCGATGATAAATATCTTTCAATTTCTATTTGTTCTGCCATCGTACAATAAGCAAATTTTATACCAGGTATGGCTTTTCGTGGCCATTAATATAATTCCTAAGCTGAAGAAATGTTTACATATGTATTTCGCAAACTGGCATTCCGGGCTAGTCTTTTCATAGTTCTGCGAAGTCCATCACATGCACTTTTTCCATGGCAACTTGCGAAAAAGTTCCATTCAGCTTCAACTCCATATGTATCATAACGAGAAACCAGAGTTAAACATTTTGATTTATTCTTATATTGGCTTGCAGCTCCATCAAATATATAAACAACTTGTTTAACCTTGTTCTCGTGTCTATTCTTTATAATTAATTCATTTCTGACGAAACAATATCACAAGATTTACGTCATGTTTCGTAGTTTCCGAAATTACAACGAAGCTGTCTTCTTAAGTTTTTTCCTTTCCTTTCATGTAAATTGCAAATGGATGAATAGTTACCTGTTTGCCGTTTCAATGATTTGCTTGGACCTGGTCTTGATATACAGTCGTATAATTCTGAGCGAAATCTCCTATGACCATTATTTCATATTCATTCAAATTGTGCCGACGAGTTTTTATATAATTATTTTGATTTTTGGCAATAAAGTCATGTTCTAATAATTTATATTTAAACTGAACCTGCAGATGGTGAAGATAGTCTTTAATATTGAACGTATGCTTTATAAGATCACAGTTATGGTTTACAGATTTCCATTGTTTACAATTAATGAAATCTGAAAATTTGTTTAAATAATTCTCGAACATTTCTAAAATACTTACCAATTCAGGATATTTCAGGCATTTATTAAAAAAACAATCTTCAGCAGGCCTATCACACGCCATTTTAATTAAAATATCCTTTGCTGTTTGAAGCAACTGTTCATCATACTTGATCTGCAAATTCTTCGTTATCATTCTACAGCCTTCTACTAGTAATTTTGGATTTTGATAGTGGATATAAATGCAAACATTATAAACACCTTTAGATTCATTAACTAAAGTACACTAATCAGGTTGCAGTGTACAAAAATATGTAAACCCCAGGCGAAACTTGAGTCCAATTTCAGCACAGTGCTTTTCAAACGTGCTGTAGATTTCTTTTAAAGTGAACATGAGTAATGACCTTTGAAGTTTCATTTTTTTTTCATTATCTTTTTGGACTATTTTTGTATCATTAGCACCTGGACATGGTCCGCTTATATCATCTTGTAAGTAAAATGACACGTCAGCACTGTTTATTTCTTCACTTATTATAGATGTTCTGGTTCTTGAGAGTGGATATGATAAGATTTCTTCCTGTTCATGAAGTTTTTTAGCTGTTTGTACAAAACAAAACGAACAATTAATTTCTCTTTCTATTTCTCAGATACTAATAAACAGTGGAATAGCAGTTAATATATGTATCTTTTCTGAATTAGTATTTGCTTTTTCATACGCTGTTTTCAGGTATTTATAAAATACACTTTTTTGTATAAATTCATCTCGATTACTGTCCATACAGCTATATTTTCTCACAAGTAAACTTGTCAAATTATTTAATAATGAATCGATTTTTTTTCTATTCAAACAGGTATTTCAATATCTATTGAATTCATTTCTCCGATTTCAAAAAAATCCAGTAATGGATTTAAGCGACCCAATGCTATTTCGTCGATCAAAAACTCTTCATCACATTGTACGTAGCAGATACCTTGATCTTTATTTTCGCTTGAGTGGAAACTGACTTCATTGTCTGATTAAAAGAATCTATACAACCACCATTTTCTTCACTTGCATGTCGTCAATATTTGTCAATGTAGTTAGGTATTGCATTTGGATCTATTATACACAAGTATTTCAAACATGTTACACATAATCGATCGTTTTCTTATACTAAAGGAAACCACTTATCCTGAATTTCTGTGGGAACATGAAGCAAAGATTTTCGACGACGTCCATGATTACATATTTGAATGGATTGGAACACTCCGGTAATTTCATAATTATATAATTTTCATTAAAACTGAATTGAAGTAATATTTCAAAATATATCGTACAATAAATAATCGAACTTTAACTAACCCGACTGAGCGAAAAGATTCCTTTTTTATATGATTTTTGAAGCATAGCTAATGTTAGTAAATCTAATTTTAAAATACGACTTAAAAAACTGAAATATTGTGAAAAACAATGAAAAAAAATTAAAATTTTTGAACTCGTTGATAAAATGATTGCTCGCATTAATTTGCTTAAGTACAGCGCATGTTTGACAATTAATTCTATACTAACTTATAGAACTGAACTACCTAGAAAAGTTTCGGGGAAGTGGGATGATTCTATCGGTCCGATTTTTCAGCTGAGTGCTGCAGGTAGCGCTTTTTTGGAAGGTCATTACCTAGCCCCTATTAAAAATCATGATAGTTTTATTACGGATTCTTGTACAAAATTGTCCAAGGATTCAGTTGCAATGAACATTTTTCAAATAAAATATGCCCTTTTTAACAAAAATGGCAGAAATTTATTTTAATTGTTTATAATTTTTTTATTAATAAATATATTATTATGAGATATGCATATATTCTCAAAATACAATCATTTTCGAATCTTTAAAAAAAATTATCCAGATACGATTGATAGTTTTCGAGTTATAACAGATAAAAATCGCATTTTTTTCAATTGTTTTTACAATTTTAATTAAATAATATTTTTGCATCACTCTTGGCATAAGTGATACCTAAAAACTAATTTGCTTTCGGTCATATAACGCATTAAAATGATTAAGTCGAAGTAAGTCTAAAAGTTAAAACAATTTGTTTTAAAATATAATTAAAATGTAAATATATAAAACTAAATAAATTTCTTATAAAATGAATTTATTTAATCATGATTTGTTTTTTAATACTATTGCCTAAGAATATTAAATGTGCAAAGTTATTGCATATTTTTATTAGTTTAAAAAAGGAAGTTTTATTATCAAAAAAATTAATATAAATAGAAAAACTATAAAATTTATGTTCAGACGTTTTGGATTTTGTCCGTCAAGTAGCGCTCCCCCCCCCCCCCCCCTCTCATGTGCGCCCTCGCAAAATTATCAAGCTATTTTTTAGTTCTTTTGTCATTTTCCATAGTAAATAGTTTGATGCATCCATGGGAGTGACATTTATTAGATATTTTTCAACATCGTTGTTTATTTTTTAACTAGCATTCTTTTAAATTTTTTTATTGGTCTGTTTAGCTTGGTCTTATCATGTGTATTTCTAGCAATTTTGGACGATCTTTTCAATTTTCTTCTCTCGAGACCTTGGAAAGAAAGCCGCGAAATTTACAAAAAGGACCATCAAATTATTCAGAGATAGCACGACTCTTTGATCCAATGGGTTGATTAGATTCAATTACAGTTACCATGAAAATAATTATGCAAGATTTATTAATTGAAAAACATGACTGGGACGAACCGTTGCCGTCTGGAATTCGCTAAAGATGGCAATCCTACTGCCAGTCAGTCTCCATACTTCCCACTTTACCAATGAAGCGTTGGCTTGGTTTATCCAACAAGTCGTTTGAAATTCACGACTTTTTCGATGTATCTTCTCAGGCGTAGACTGATGTAGTTTACATTAGCATCAACGACAATAATGGATAATTTCATGTTTCGCTATTGAGCGCTAAGACAAAAGTCTTTCGAATTATGCGGAGCTACTTTACTTGTGAAACTCGTGACTCACCTCCGAACTTCAGAATTTTTAAAAGAAAGTACCAATTTGCTTATGGCCTGATAGCTAAATCGTTCTAATGTGACTTAAAAACATCTGTGCCATTGGAAGACTTTAGTTGCGAATCAAGTATCCCTAATACAAACGGAATTGTCTTCAGCTACTTGTACCTATATCTTTACAGAATAAAGTCTGACCGACTTAGCTACCCGCGGGTGTTCACACTCCGATCTGCAATCGAATGAGTTGTGGTGGCATGGACCAGCATGGCTTAGCTCTCACTCACAAAACTGGCCTCGATCGTCAAAAACTGTGCAAGCTTTGCACACTGATGCAGTTTACATTAGCATCAACGGTTGCGAATCAAGTATCCCTAATACAAACGTTTAGATGATATTCAGCTGAGATTAAGGGAGCCGGTATTTCTGTTACAGTACTCGACGTTGACGCAATTGATATGTATAATCGTTTTGTATTTGTGACCGTTGCTGCAACGTATATGACGAAAGGCTGGACACTTGAATTACACTCATAAAATTAGTACAATCGCATGTGTTCTCAAGGGAACTTGAATTACTGCGAGCAGGAAAAGCTCTACTTCAGCGTAATATGCTAAATAAACTAATTCCTCGATAACGACGGGATTCTGCGAGTCGGAGGTCGTTTAAGTAACGCGAAATTGTCATGCCATACACAATATCCGCCGATATTGCCTCGTACTCCATCGCTAAGTCGACTCGTTATATTACATGCGCATCGTTGAGCTTTGTATGGTGAACCTACATTTACGATGAGTATCTTATTGTGATTCGCGCAGATAGTCGGAATGCGTTTTTTAATTAAAACTGTGATACGAAGATGCATCACATATCAACAACATAACCCCCGCTTGGCGTAAAAACTAATGGGCAGCCTACCTTCAGCATATGTGACTCCACCTGCTCCCTTCACTACAACCGTCTTGCACTATGCTGAGCCTTTCCAAATGCGCACCTTAAAGGAATGCGGTCATTATGCCTACAAGAGCTATATTGTCCTGTTAGTTTGCTTCGTCACTAAAGCTATCTATTTAGAGCTAGTGAACGACTTATCAACTGCAACATTTATCGCCGCATTTTAGCGATGCTTGAGCAGAAGAGGCCTTTGTAAACGACTGAACTTCAATATATGTTCAAGGCAACATCCGAATTTTATAAGAGCGTCTCAACAGCACTGGCTAATGAGGGAACTTCATGAACCTTTATTCCACTTACTTCGTCACATTATGAAGGCTTATGAGAAGTGGGCATAAAATCGATAAGAAACTTGTTGAAAAGGATTATCGGTGAATACATACTCATATTTGAAGAATTATCTACATTTTTGTTGAAAATTGAAGCCTGCATCAACTCTCGTCCTTTATGTCAATTAACGTCTGACTCCAAAGACCCCATTTTCTCATCGGCACAGCCTCGGGTGTTATTCTGTATGAAAAGACACTGTCAGTAGCAAAGAATAGCCTTGATCACTCCCAACTTAAGCAACGCATTCGCGATCAATTCTGGAAACGTTGGTCAAGTAAGTACGTCTTGCAGTTATAAGAGCGAGAAAAGTGACATTCGCCAACCAGAAACTTCACTCTGAGACAACTAGAACTATTAAAAGATGAACGGCACCTAGCTATTAAGTGGTCTTTAAGTCGAATACTTTAACTTTATACTGGAAAAATGATCTCATTCTTGTAGTCATCGTAAAGACTGCCACCAACAGTTTTCGACAACTCATTACCTTTCTAGTACCTTTGCACCTCGATTAATATGAAGTCGGAAAAGATTTGGCCAAGCAGAGGATGTGATAATATAATCATGAACATTGGAATTTCGTTCGAGGGACCAAGGCGGGCGGAATGTTTGCGCAAGTTTCGTCTCAGAGAAGAACGAGCGTCTAATAAAGGAGAACAAAGAAAAAAAAAGTTAAAAGAGCCGATATCGTCACATGTTAGACGTGTCCGTCGAACCGTATGGCTGTCCTTCGGTGCAAATTTGGAAAGGTCTGGGAAAAACCGAGTCAACTTGGATTTCTCTCGGGCATGTGTTAGGTCTAGCGAAGGATGCATAAAACAGGTACTCCATACTTGGCGCCCTTACCTAGAAATAGTCAGTTCTGTGTTGATAGGCAATGAGAACATATCTCTCTCTTTCTGTCTCTCTCTCTCTCTCTCTCTCTCTCGCATTTTCATATACGAGTTCGTTATTCTCTTTGTGGTGACTATTGTGTGTGCAAGGTATCGTGCCTCTACAACCGTACGTTTTTTCTTTTTTGCTACACCGAACTACCAAATGACGCATTCTAAAAGTATTAAGGATGGACCAACCACTGCCTTAATAGAGGAAACGTCTATTCTTCTAGAATATCTCCGTACCGCGCAATATACTGTCCATCTCCACCTATATAATAGAGACGTATACGAGGGCCGACCCCATGTCTGAAACGTCGGAACTGCATTTTCTAACTTAAATGCCAGAGACACTTTCCTCTCATATCTTGTGGAGCCTCGATGGGTAGGCGATCAATCCCGTGAATGGCCATTCAATTGCGTAATTAATAGTGTTAGATTTATAGTCATATTATTCTGCTTTCCCCTGCTAAATTTGTAATTATCTAAATGGATTTTCTCCCACTTATGATTGGGAATTTTTATATCGGTTACATAATTTTTTATTCAAAAAATTTGTATTTGAGTTTTTAATGATTGTACTTCACAATTCTCGCACTCTCCTCTGTCTCGGCAAACGCTCCTATCAATTCCTATTAAAATAAACATAGTGGGAATTTGGGATCGCAAATAAATGCACGAACTGTAACCGGCCAAGCATGCATCGCTAAATTGGAATATGATATTCCAATATTATATGACAGAAAACAAATTAGATTTAGGTACTATTGGAGTAAGGATTCCAATGTTTCTTAAAGAAGTTATAAATAGTTCAAAAAAAAATCTGAATTTATTTTAACATTCCATAACCCGAAAACTATTCATCGAATATGCAGGATTTATTTTTCAAAATACGTGAGAAAGATTGCATTTTGAGAATATATACATGTCATAACATGTATTGATAACAAAATTATAAATTATAAACTGATTTTATTATTCTGGTTAACTGCCTATCCATGAACTTGCCTCATTTTTTCATTCTTTATTTATAAATAATTTTTCACAGTCGTCTGAAACTTCATTTGAATCTTTGTCATAGCAATACTTCAAGCATGTTGAAACGTGATCGATTATTTTCTTCCACTAAAATAAACCATTTATACCGAATTTATTTAGTTTACAAAGCATAGAAAATGATAAAAACTTTACTATAAAATAGAACCTAACAGTCTGAAATATTGGGGGAAGCGATAAAAGAAAATTAAAATATTTTTGGTTTAATAATACAATTATTGCTCTGATTAGTTTGCTCAACTGCAGCACAGTTTTCGTTAATTCTTTTTGCAAAAAAAAAAGATTATCCGCAGGTAGGCCCTTTTAAACAACCAAAGAAATTTTAGCCCGTAAATCTATTGAGTTATTTTTCATGAATATATCATTAATTATTGTCCATGAATATACCTTAACTAGACATTTTACTATAATTACAACTAGAAAATATAATTCTTAGGAAGTACGAATATTTTCTGAAATATTACCCACATGTAATTTCAGTTAAATAATTAATATATGAATAAGTAAGACGTTATTTATACTAATATAAATTCCTTTAATGAAATATATGATCCAAAGTATTGAATTTTACAATCAATCATTTAATACGTGGGAAACATCATTGGGCTTGTGAGAACATGCAAAAATTTAAAAAAAGAGTTAAAAAACAAAATATATTTATTTAATCCAACCATTAAATAGTAAAAAGTTTGTGAAAAAAAAAATATTACATTTTTATCACAATTTCACAACATGTTGCTAAAGCTCTTATAACCTACTTATGCAATTTCCCTAAAAAATAACATAACAATACTTTTCGTTAAAAAAACCATAAATTAAAAAAATGTCAGGATACACGTTTTAAAAAGTATTAGGTCTGACATGTTTCAATATAAAAAATATTAAATAACATTTAATATAATTTATATTAACAACTAAGACTTCAGAGCACCATGACAAGTAACGGGCCAGCCTAACTTCAATTTTTTATCGAACAATACGTTAATCTAATGATTTACGACCAATCGGCCACATAATTGATGACGGGACAGGGCGAAAGTTAATTGTTTATTTGCAAGAAACAATCTACATTAAGACTGACCTTAGTTCGTCAGTTCATGGATTTGGAAAATTTTAGTTTTTAATTCTCAATTTTTTAGATTGATCTGATCTGCAATCAATCTTCAAAATTAAGAAGTAAATACTAAGACTGTCAGAATAATATCAGTTAAGTAATGAAATGATGATGGGTTAGACGTATATTCGTTTGTTCAAATGAATAATGATAAGTCTAACCTCAGTGTTGGTAGTAGAAGTTCAAAGGCGTAATTTTATTTACCGGTTAATGTTCTCGTTTATAATTTTACAAAGTAAGACCAAAATGCGCAGGCAGATAGCGAATAAAAATAAGACAGATTTTAACTTGTATGGTTCGAATGCCTTATTTTACAATCGAAGCGTATTGTATTACAGGCGCCGCATACACGTACATGAGTTCACGCCTCAGAGAAATCTTGCTTTGATGGTATGAATGTTTAATTTTTTAAGATTACTTACCGATAAAATGTTTGCTGGTTTTGTTATGAATAAGCGTATAGCGAATAAGCCGAATTTATAATGTATTTACACTAAGAAATTTCAGCACTCAAGTTCAATCACACTAGTCAGCCTCGTACCAGCCCTTCATGTGCTTGATCATCAGTCGAGGTCATGCCTGCTCATGCCATGAAAGGAAAATACCGAGTTTTCCGCGGGGAGGTTCAGAGTTCCTAGTCAAAAATTGAATATACTGTGCAAAAACGGAAAAGTATAAGTTCTCAAAAGCTCTACTATAATTGGTTGATTTGTGATTTGAAGACTCCAACCGAAAAACTCAGGAATTTTCAAATGCCGTAAGGAGGTCAAAATAACTCGGCGAATCTTGATAATCAAAATCAAGAATCGCAGGGCGGAGAGCTGGCGACACCAAGCCACACACAATCCTATAAACACACCTAACACTCAATCAGACACTACATAACACATAACAATGAGACACGCAAACCTTCGCGTATACAAAAGATCAAAACGGCAATTTGTCGCTCTCTCCAGGTGATAGTGAAAAGTTGGTCTTCCGTGCTTAATCATTTATACGATTTGTAACTTAACAATGTTCATTCGACTATTCATCTTTACAATCAAGTTTATATTTAATTAATCATTTGACTTGAAATAAATTTAAGAGTTTGTTTTAATTCAATTTTATTGTGTTTAAAATATCATGGTGGTATTATATTAAATTTTATATTCAGATCACTAACATATCAAAATATGAAGATTTCCTAACGACTAGGTAAACGCCTTACTTCATGTAAATATGTACATTAATTGTAGTAAGCAATATTACAAGGCAATTGTCAATATACATAAGCTAACTAGTCATTTGTAAAAGTAAAATCATAGAAAATTGCTAAAAAATGAAAATAGAAATATAAACTTTTCAAAACATATATACATTTTGCAAGAGGTATTAAAAGACATACTTGCACTCATATTTAATGAAAATATTGCGCTACTGCAAATATTTTATTCAAAAATTATAAATATTACGATTTTCATTGATTTTACTCGATTGTATTAATTAGTATACATATTGGGTTAAAAAATTAAATGGTAATTGATTGTGTTTGCTTTAAATCATATTTTATCTAAAATTGTAATAAAAACAGTAATTTGTTTAAAATACATAATATTTTTCATTATAAAACCATCAATTAAAAAAACGTCGAGACATTTATTTCAAAAAGTGTCGGATCCGACATGTCTTCACGAAATATTAAATACAAGTTTAATATAACAAATATTACAGGTAAATAAGACCTTAGGGCACTTTAGTAATGACGGGTTAGACTAATTCCAATTTTTTATTGAAAATACTATGTTTATCCAATATTGATTCTGACCTCAGATTACCATTAATTCATATAATGTAACAATAACGGATCCGAGTGGACGTTAAGATATCACTGATTTACACCAAGAACATAAATGGGTCAGAGAGAATCAGTTATCATAACATAAATAAAATAAAAAAGAATATAAAATTAATACGAGATTTTTAAGAGTCCGAGTTACTTTCGTTAATATAACGACACTTATAACCGAAAAAACTTCACTACAGTTTACTATACAACTATGTAAAACTCAATGCACAATTTCGTCATCACTATTATAAATATAACTCCGAATTCATTAGTTAGCTTATTAATCTTATAGCTCGAATTCATTTTTTGCTCTAAGTTAAAATGTATATAGTTGAATAATAATTTTTTTCATTTTACTAAATAGTAAAGGACATTTGACCTGTATCACAAAGCTGAAATCTACGTAGGCTTGACCAATGCATCCTCTTCAAGCTTATATGTGAATTTCTGAAGCTGATGTCTTGATGATTTAAAAATCCAGCAGTTAATATTATGCTGTATTTGATAAATTATAAGTAAATCTGGAAATAGTGATAAATAAATAATCAAAAATAATCAAATAAAAACTTATTCTGAGTCTTATTTGAACAATCAGTTGCAATTGTTTCTTCAGAAAAAATGTACACATTTTCTTTTGAATATCACTATGAACATAAATAAATCATTCCTGATATTCTGTACAATTTTGAACTTTAACTGCAAACTAGTAAGAAGAAATATATTTTGGCAAATTTCCCTTTGAAGTTTAGTTTATACCAGTTTTTATTTGTTGAAATAATTTTCTTAGGTTCTCTAAAATATATATATAATATAAAGGAGGTAAAATATATCAGCATGATTAGAAATCACTCACGTAAAAAATCTCATGGAACTAGACTTAAATTTAGAGTTTAATGATTCTGGAAGAATGACAAACTATTTAATATATTTATGTAATTATCGGAAAAACAAAACTCGAAGAAAAACTGCCATAATTACACATTCAGAAATAACTCATTATCTTATTAATAGTTACCAGGCTCTAAATCTTCAGGCCAATAATATACCAATAACTGGTTGGTCGGGACCGATCACACTATCTTCACTATACTGCCTTCCAAACCGCAGTATCAATAAAGTATCTTTTTCCCAATGATAAAGTATAAGCGTATAACAATTCATATAAACTATAACTAAAATCTTTTTTATTATCTCTTAATAAGATACGTAGTCGTCGGAATAAAAAGAACGCCATAATTCATTAATGGAAATTAATAAACATTTTTTATTCAAATTACTTTATAAGTAAAGAAGATATATATTAAACATACAAAATGTAATTTTATTGTATAATATTTTTCTTTATCAATCGAAGTCTTCAAGCTGTGGCTGTTTTCGTAAAAGTGCTGTCAATAAAATCGAAATTTGTTAGATAAAATCGTATATTGATTTTCTCGTGGATAATTTAAAGGTCTTGGAAGTAACTTTCAAATGATATTATTAGGATCATAAACAAACCTTTTTCGGGAAATAGAATAACATAAGCATTTATTGGTTTTAACAACTCTTCGTATCGTCTGTTATGTTTCACTGCTATTCATTGCCTCATGGCGGGTAGTTGAATTTTACAAATGATTTTCATATAAATAAACGCTCAGTAGGAGTAATTGTTCCAATAAACGAATACCCAGTGAAAAAAAAGTATGAAATATTGTATATAATGTGATAGCAAGTAATCAAGTAAAGCTAACTATTATTAATTTTTAGTATGCTTGAATTATTCATTTCTGAATTGAGTATTTAATTTTAAAATGCACTCCTTTTTTTACTAATTATTATTTTTTTGTATAAACTCTTATAAAATATGTGCTGCAGAGAAATGAACAATTTTTGGAAAACCAATAAATAAATAACTTAACGCATACAGGACTTGTCAACAGATTTATACTAAACTTAATTGATTATTGCATTATTTGAAATGGGATTCTACCCTTATTGAATGCTACATCTTGTAAATTATTAATTGTTGCATTATTCATTAATTAGTATCCATAAATTAGAGCAATGACCTCTGAATGAATACATTCAATTACTGTTAAGATAAAGTTCATTAAATTAGGTATCAGTGAATGAATAGTGATATTAGAGGTAAAAAAACTGCATGTCTCTCATGCGACCTGGCAGTCTTAGCTCTTAACGTGTAGCTCTAATTGTTGTATAACAATTATTAATGTTTGAATTTATCAAGTTATATATGACAGAAAACAAATTAGTTTTGGGGGAAATCGGAGCAAGGTCTTCGATTTTTTTAATATTTTGCACATCGAATGCCTATATGGAGGTAATCATTTGTGCCAAGTTTGACGCCAAAATATTAATTAATTAAAAAGTTATAAACAATTTAAAAAAAATTGATTTTTTTTGTAACTGCTATAAATGGAAAACTATTTATCGGATCTGGATAAATTTTTTTTAAATACCCGTAAATAATTGTATTTTGAGAATATATATATGTCATAATAATATATTTTTTAATAAAAAAATTATAAACAATTAAAATAAATTTTTTCCATTTTTATTAAAAAATGCAACTTTTATTTGAAAAATTGTTGTTGCAATCGATTCCTTGGACAATTTTGTTTAAGAATCCGTAATAAAACTATAGTGTATTTTAATGGGGGCTAGGTAATGACCTTCCAAAAAAGCGCTACCTACGGCGCTTAGCTAGAAGATCGGACCGATAGAAGCGTCCCACTACCCCGAAACTTTTCCAGGTAGTACAGTTCTATAAGTCAGTATCATAGACTATATATTATGTAATCGGGATGACATCAGTGTAAACAATATTTTATTTACTTAAACATAAACAATTTAATCGCAATTAGATGAAGTGTAATATTTCATATTATTTTAGAAAATATTTGTAGTTTACAAGAAATCTATTTTCCAAGTATAGTTAGAAATTAACAGCTTAGTTATAACATGTTACATTACTCAATAGATATTAGGAAAAGGAAATTAAAATAGTCAATTATTTAATAACATTTCATTATTCAATTATTTAATAATACATATATACATATAATATTCCATATGGTAACAACCATTAAAATTATTTTACTATATTTTATAAAGGTGTTCATAAATTAATTATACAATTTTAATATAAAATTTAAATAAATAAAATGCTATAGTTTATAACAAATTACACTGAAGTATTTAAGTACATTTATTTTTGTGGTTTTTTAATGTTATAATCTGTAGAATAGGAAGTTCTTTTCACCATCAATTCCTTCCTGCTTTTATTTAGAGGAATAAATGCGTGATAACTTAAAGTACCATCGACACGTAATGCTATTTTTAATAATTTTGATAAATTTTCTTCAATTTCTACGTGTTCTGCGATGGTACAGTAAGCAAAAGTTATACCAGGTATAGCTTTTTGTGCCCATTGATATAATTCTTCAGCTCAATTAATGCTTACGTCTGAATTTCGCAAACTGGCGTTCCGGGCTAATCTTTTCACTGTTCCGCCAAGTCTGTCATATGCGCTTTTTCCATGACAACTTGCGAAAAAGTGCCATTCAGCTTCAATTCCATATGTCTCATAATGAGAAACAAGAGTTAAAAAATTTGATTTATTCTTATATTGACTTGCAGCTCCATCAGATACATAAATCACTTTTTTAACCTTGTTCTCGTATCGATTTTTTATATAACCAATTAATTTTTGGCGAAACGATATCACAGCATTTACATCATGTTTCGTACTTTCGGAAATTACGACGAAGCTGTCTTCTTCAGTTTTTTCCTTCCCTTTTATATACATTGCAAATGGATGAATAGTTACCTGTTTGCCGTTTCAATGATTTGCTTGGACCTGGTCTTGATATACAGTCGTATAATTCTGAGCGAAATCTTCTATGACCATTATTTCATATTCATTCAAATTATGCCGACGAGTTTTTATATAATCATTTTGACTTTTGGCAATAAAGTCATGCTCTAATAATTTACATTTAAACTGTACCTCCAGGTGGTTAAGATAGTCTTTAATATTGTATGTGTGCTTTACAAGATCACACTTTTGGTTTACAGTTTCCCATTGTTTACAATGAATGAAATCTATAGCATTTCTTTTGAAATAATTCTCGAACATATCTAAAATAATGGCCAATCCAGGACATTTCGAGCATTTATTAAAAAAACAATCTTCACCAGATCTTTCAAATGTCATTCCAATTAAAATATCTTTTGCTGTTTGAGGTAACTCTTCATCATATTTGATCTTCAAATTCTTCATTGTCATTTTACAGTCTTCCACTAATAGTTTTGGATTTTGGTGGTGAATACAAATACAAACATTATGAACACCTTTACATTCATTCACTAAAATACACTGATTAGGTCGCAATGTACAAAAATATGTAAACCCCAGGCGAAACTTGAGTCCAATTTCAGCACAGTGTTTTTCAAACATGGTGTACACTTCTTTTAACTTAAACATAAGTAAACGCCTTTGAATTTTAACTTTCTTTTTGTTATCCTTCCTCACTATTTTGGTATCGTTAGTACCTGGACACGGCCGGCTTATATCATCTTGTAAATAAAATGAGAGAGCAGCACTTTTTATTTCGTCACTTATTATAGATGTTCTGGTTTTGGACAGTGGATAGGATAACATTCCTTCTTGTTCACGAAGTTTTTTTAGCGGTTTGTGCAAAATAAAACGAACAATTAATTTCTCTTTCTATTTCACAGACACTAATAGACAGTGGAATAGCAGTTAATATATGTAACTATTCTGAATTAGTAATTGCTTTTTCATACGCTGCTTTCAGGTCTTTATAAAATACACTTTTTTGTATAAATCCATCTCGATTACCGTCTACACAGCGATATTTCCTCACAAGTAAATTTTTAAAATTATTTGACAATGAATCGATTTTGTTTTCTATTAAATCAGGTATTTCAATATCTATTGAATTCATTTCTCCGATTTAAAAAAATCAAGCAATGGATTTAAGCGATCCAATACTATTTTTCTACGTTCATTTTCGTCGATCGAAAATTCTTCATCACATTTTACCTGGTAGATATTTTGATCTTCATTAGCACTATAGTCGAAACTAGCCTCATTGTTCTGATTAATATGTGACGGAGCTCCTGGCCGTTGGCCGGAGCTCGTCTGTTTAAAAGTAGGCGAACGGTCAAGTTTGTTTACTTTCCGAGGTCATGAACCTCGGAAAGTCGGCTTGCCGTGTATGGCAGGTGAGAGAGAGAGAGATGGAGAGATATGAGTGACACTCGCCGAAGTTCAGTTGGCCTTTAGCCTCTGAGCTGAACAGTTTTGAGTTTTCTTTTGTTTTTTTTTTTTTGCTTTCGGTTTGGTGAGGTGTTGAGTGTGTGGTTTGTGTCTCGAGGTGAGCACCAGGTCCGGATATTCGGTGAGTGTTCTCTCATTGTCTCTCTCTCTCCCTCCGTGCATTTTCTTTTCTTTTTTTTTGTTATTTACTTTGTTTGCGTGCGCCGGGCCTCGTTCGGACCTCCTGGCTAATTAGCTGGAGCCTTACGACGGCCGTTAACTTAGATATTTAGTTGCGTGATTTGTCGCCGATTCGCCGTCACGATTATTGTTTTTTTTTTTTTTTGCTTTATGCGCCTTAAAATTTATAATTTTATTGTTGATAGCGTTAATAAACTTTGTTTTTTTTTTACGTTATTTCGCGCGTTTAATTATTTAATCGCCTGCCAACTCACCTGTCCTTGACCTTTCAAGGTCATTACATCCTGGCGCATATTAGGCCGTAAGCGCGCCTCTTACCTTCCCCTTTTCTTAATTTTCGTGTTTTAGTTGCGATAGTTGACCGTTAATATTTAAATTTCGACGCGACCGGAGGTGATTGACCTTCATCTACAAGGTAAGTTTCCCTCCCTCAGTAGTCTATAGGGCTATTCGCGTTGCATGGCATCCCTTGTGGGGAACATAGTGTGCGCTGGGAATAGGTGAGTGCGGCGTTGACGTAGTTGCGCGTGAGTTTTTTTTTTTTTGTTTTGTTTGTTGGGTTTGCGCGCGAGATTCGGCGAGCGGCGACGGTTTAGGCGGCAGAGCGGAGCGCGAATTTTAGTTTGCGCTCTGTCTCTCTCTTGCGCCTGCATCTGTCTCGCTCTAACTCTGGCTCAGTAACGGCCGCTGGTGGCGTTGTGGCTAACTAGCCCAACTACAGTTCTACCAGCTGGCCGCAGTGTAAAGGCGCGCCTACACCGATACGGTGTAAAGGTAAGCCCACACCTGAGCAGGTGTAAAGGTGGTGGTCCACTGAGGCCAGGTAAAGGTTGGCCTCCACCTACTTGTGTGTAGGTGTTAAGGTGGGTTTCCACTGAGACCACCTTTAAGGTTGGTCTCCACCGAGGGCTAACCAGGTGCAGGTGAGCATCCACCGAGGCCAGCTTAAGGGTTGGCCTCCACCTAGGGGTATTAGGTGTAAGGGTGGGCTCTTGCCTGAGCCGACTGGAAGTGGCACACACTGTTTTAGGGTTAGAGGCGTAGTGTGGTACCCAAAGGGGGTTGCCCACTTCGCCGTTAGGAGCGCTGGTATAGGGAATATACCACAGATCCTGGATTCCATAACTGGCCGATAGAGGGCCGTTGGGATCTAAGGATCACTTCGTGACGTGGTCAGTGACCGTCATAACGGTCATTGGTCTTCCCACGAATCCCTTAGCGTTAAAGCGAGCGGCGGTCACTGTTTTGATTTATTGGGCCCTATTATTGTTTTTTTTGTTATTATTTATATATAGTTTTTTTTTTATTTTTATTCTTATCTTTTATTTTTTTTATTTTTTTTATTTTTATTTTTTTTAACCATTGTAGGCGCGTTTTGTTCCCAGGGTAGCATTGCGCGATAGCGATATTTTATATAGTTTCGCCATGTTATTGTCGTGTGATAGGGAGCTTAGGATGCGCCGCATAAAAAAGGACGCGGGCGTTCAGGCTTTGGTGCGAGAGCTCTCGGGAGCAAATTTTGATGAGATGCGCGACCTAGCGGAGCAATTGGGAGTGAGGGCCGAGTGTACTCCTGAAGAGTTGAGGGATCGGCTCTTGAGAGTGATGGTCTACCGTAATAGACCAGAGCTCAACCCTCCCATTGCTCCTAGCGACTTCGCCGCTGACGAGGTGCCCTTCCCTCAGTCTCGGGAGGCGCAAAGCATCTTGCGCGAGGAGTCGAGGGAGGTGAACTTCCGCGTTGACGCCGATTGTGCGGTCGACGCGGAGGTTCAAGGGATCCAGCGCGATAGTTGTGGCGCGCTGGATTTATCTCTGGCTACGGCGAGGTCGCGCGTCTCTGAGGCGCGTGAAGTTCGTAACCGCGTGGACATGAGACCTGATGGGGGGGGCCAACAGACCCGTGGAGGGGCGTCGTCCGGTAGCGAGACGATGCCTCAGCACCAAACGGTTGTGGCAGAGGTCCACGACCAATGGGTCGCTAAAAGAGCGGCCCCACCTTGGTGCCACCTCCAGCGCATGCGCAGGCGAATGTGCGACCATCGCTTCGGTCTAGGGAAGACCTTGAGGCGATGGTACTCTTCGGGGAGAGTGCCGCCACCTCCCAAAGGGGCAAGAGGGCGCAGGGATGTATGGCCGTGTCCCCAGTCTGCGCTTCTAGCCCTCGAGGAGTGTTGGAGCCACCTCCGAGCACATATGCGCATGCGCGGGGCAATACTCGCGAGTTGCAGCGCGCCTATTGTGGGAAGGGAATCCCTACGGTAGGTTTGTCGAACCATGAAGTTTCGGCGGGAGGTTGTAGGCCCAAATCACGCGTCATGGGACCCGGGCCCAACACTTATGCGAGTGTGACCGCTGCGAGAGTGCCTTTAAAGGGCAGGGAGAATGTTCACGAGTCCGCCAGGCGCAAACCAACGCTGGCGGCCCGTAGCGCGCCCTCATCGGACTCTGAGGAGTCAGGTTCGAGGAGCTCGCGGACCAGCTCAAGTGGTGAGTCTTCCAGGAGAAGACCGCCATCGCAGCGCGATAGCGAGGCAACCTCCGGAAATAGGGGCGGGCGTTCGAGGCATCGGAGGAGACGCAGACGCCAAAATACGTACGGCGTTGAGTACGATGGCGTCAGCGCTCTCCGAGCCTTCCGCCTGCAGTTTACAGGGAGGGTGGCTTCAGCCCAGAAAGTTTTCTGGAGCGAGTCAGGAAGTGTCAAGAATTTTACGACATTCCTGACTCGGAGATGCTTGCCGCTTTACCCACGGCATTTAGTGGGACAGCCGCCGCCTGGTTCGAGAACAACGAACTGGGCTGGCGCTTTATGAGCGATTTCATCGCCGATTTCCGCTCCCACTTTTGCCGGCGTTTCTCTGACACCGATCTGGATCGAGAGCTGATGCGTCGAACCCAGGGTGAGGGTGAGCGCCTCGGCGATTATATAACGGCCTGTAGGTGTATTTTCAGGCGTTATCGAAGGCCGCCGTCGGAGAGAACGCAGGTGAAAAGAATAATCGCTAACCTGCACCCCAAGTATTGGAGGTTCATTGATGGCAAATCCATACGCGATTTTGCTGACCTCAAGTACTATGGGGAGAAATTTGAGCGAAGACGAGAGAGGGAGTTGGGATACGTGCCTCCCCCGTCAAAGGATAAGATGTTGGTGCCTGGCGCAGCTTATATAGCTCCCAAGGCCCAACCTAAGCGGGTTGCAGCAGTGGCTGTACATGAGGAGAGAAAAAAGCCCTCGAAGGATAAAGGGCTCTCCGAAGGAAAGAGAGAGCCCAGAAGACGACGGAAGTCGAAATCCTCGTCAGACAGCAGCGGCGAAATGGCGGTTATCGCTATGGGCGGCGGCAAAACGCCCCCGGCGGTAAATGCCGTCCAGCAGGGCCAACATAGGGCCAAACAGCCCAATAGTGGCCCGAGGGTGACTTTAGTCAACCCTCCAAATGCTGCTCCGTCGCTTTTGCCACGGGTCCAACACGGTGCGGGGTTGGGTCAATCGGCAGGGCCATTCTCGGGCAACTGCTTCGTTTGTGGAGCACCTGGCCATAGAGCGTCCACGTGCCCAACACGTCAGCGGGCAGTCACTTGTTTCAAGTGTGGACAGGCTGGCCATTACGCAAATAATTGCGTAATGAGATCTGACGCTCGGGTCAGGAGTTGTCCGAAGTGTGGCACTCCGAACTGCTCGTTCTTGACCTGCCCAAACTGTGCCGATTTAGTGGACCAGTGGGTAAAAGAGCGTGCGGAGGCGACGAGCCCCGCCCTGCGACCTCCGCAGCAGTGAATGCCATAGGGCGGAGGAAGTAGGTGCTGTCATCGGGGTAAGAGAGTCATTACATGTTAAGGTAATGACTTCCCACCCAAGTGTGGAGAATTTCTGGCGCGGAACTGTAAAAAGTTTTGAAGCGTTAGGACCCACCGACTCTTTAAATGAGTTGGGTGAAGGCTTGATGATCGCTGGTGCGCCGTCAGCCTTGGAGGGGGCAGAGGCCGTGGAAAACACGGCTAAAACTTCCGAAAGAGCTGAAGAAGGGCGTAACCGAGAAGAAATTGCGTCGCGGACAACTAGGACTTCGCCATGCTATACTGGTAACAAAGTGCCATTAGCATGGGAGCATGCGCAGGAATCTAACATCCTGTTGTTTCCAGCTGGCAAAGTTATGCCGCTGACAACTGCGCATGCGTCGGAGTCATTAACCGAGAATGGCGTCACAAAACCTAGTCATCTAGAGAAGTCAGTGACGCGTCGTGACGTAATAGAACGCGGTCATGAGACGACATTGGTACCACAGCAAGACGTCACAGTACATGGTCATGGTGACGGCATAATTCTTGAGGCTATCGAGGAGCCCGAGGTTGTGAACGTCTCTATGATGGAAAACAGGCGCCTGCTGGTAGTGAGTATTGGGGGTCAGCCATACTCCGCCCTACTCGACCAGGGTGCCCAAGTGACTGTTGTGGGTAAGAGAATCGCTGAGAAATATGCCCAAAGACTCTCGCCATGCACTGTGCCACTCACGAATGCATCAAACGGGGTGATGAGGACGGCTGGCAACTTGAAACTGATTTTTGAAATCGATTCAGTGGTGAGAGTCATTGAGGCATGCGCAGTACTGGAAGATCTCGCTTATGAGATCTACCTGGGTGCAGATTTCTATGACAGCTTTAATCTTGTCATAGACTGCGGCAATCACGTGTGGCGTGTAGGCGAGCGTGCAAATTGGCATGTATTTGCAGAGCGGAAGCACGATAGCGTGCTTCCCCTGCGAAACTCGCCATAAGCGACCAACGTTGACAGCAGAGATTGCTGGTCTATCGTTGCTGAGAAGTGGCGAAAAAGACAAGATTGCCCAATTGGTTCGGAGGGTAATCCCAAAAGAGTCACCGGCTTTCACGAGCTTAATAGAGCACGTGATCGAGGTAGTGGATGAGCGGCCTAAGAAGGCAGCACCTCGCCGGTATTCTCAACCCATACTTAGCTTCATGAGAGACGAGGTTAAGGAATGGTGGGACAAGGGGTTAATAAGACCCTCCAGGAGTGGTTGGAGTAGCGCGCCTGTTGTGGTCCGCAAACAGGACGGATCAAGCAGGTTTTGTATCGACTTTCGTGAACTGAATAAGGTCACGAAGGTCGACGCGTACCCATCGCCGAGTGTGGATAGCATTCTCGATAAATTGCGAGGAGCCGTGTACATCTCGAAAATCGACTTGCGTAGTGCCTACCTACAAATAGGGATGGCAGAGTCGAGTAAGAGGTATACGGCTTTCCCAGTACCTGGTTATGGACTGTGGGAGTTCGAGAGAATGCCCTTCGGCTTGATGAACGCAGGCGCTACGTTCAATCGGCTTATGGACGCCCTTTTTGGACCAGAGTTCGAGCCGTACGTCTTTAAGTACCTAGATGACTTAATTATAGTCAGCGGCACGTTCTCTGATCACTTGACTTGGCTAGAACTGGCGTTAAAGAGGCTGGTAGAGAATGGCCTTGAGATAAATGTCGAGAAGAGCGAATTCGGTTGCTCTTCGGTAACATTTCTCGGCTATCTCCTCGATGCAGAGGGTTTAAGACCCGATCCTGATCGAGTGAAACCAGTTCTCGAATATCCAGTGCCAGGAAATGTTAAACAGCTCAGACGTTTCTTGGGCATGGTTGGTTGGTATGCCAGATTCATCGAGCACGAGAGTGATATTAAAGTACCTCTCACAAAATTAATTAAGAAGGATGTAAGTTGAATTGGGGCACAGAGCAACAGGAGGCCTTCGAGGAGTTGAAAAAGCTTTAACTCAGGCCCCTGTGCTTGCAAGGCCAGATTTTGACAAAGAGTTCTTCGTCCACTGTGACGGCTCGTCCTTTGCGCTGGGAGCTTGCCTAGTACAGAGAGACAATGATGGCTATGAGCATCCGATCTGCTACGCAAGCAGAATGCTCAACGAGCATGAGCGCAACTACTCGGTATCGGAAATCGAGTGTTTAGCGCTCTTGTTCGCCATCAAGAAGTTTCGACCTTACATAGAGGGCACGAAATTCACAGCCGTAACCGACCACACAGCTCTGACCTGGCTAAGGAACAAAAAAGACCCTGCTGGTCGACTCGCGAGATGGATTCTCGAGCTTCAGCAATGGAACTTTGAGATAGTGTATCGAAAAGGAGCGATGCACCACGTGCCAGATGCACTGTCTCGTGAGTTCGAGAACGAAGCGGAATTCGCAGCCTTCGAGGGGGTAAAAGACCCTTGGTACCTGAGGCGAGTGACTGACTGATGTCACAGCGCGCCCGGAGAAATATCCGGATTGGAAAGTCGAGGAGGGAGTGTTGTATCGTTACACACGAAATGACCTTCTCGACCCCATTCAGGATCACGAAGAGCGATGGCGATTGGTTGTGCCAAGCGAGTTCCGCGAGCGCGTGTTAAGAGATGCACACTGCGCACCTTCGTCGGGACACCTTGGCATGGAAAAGACCTATGACAGGGTGATCCGCGAATACTCTTGGCCAGGCGTGTGGTATGACGTAAGGGATTTTATTCAGCGTTGTCAGGAATGCCAGAGGTTCAAGGTTGAGCAAAAAGCTCCCTTGGGCCTCATGGGTAGGCGTTTAGTGGAGAGACCTTGGATAATAGTTGCGACCGATGTGGTGGAGCTACCACGAAGTAAGAATCGGTTTAAATACTTGGTGGTTTTTCAGGACTGTTTCACCAAGTGGGTGGAGTTTAAGCCACTGGCGACGGCCGATGGAAAGGCACTCGCCAGAGCTTTAGAGTAGCTCGTGTTGTTTAGATGGGAAATCCCTACCTACCTGGTAACTGATAATGGGAAGAGTTACACGGGTAAGGTGTTTGAGGATACCCTCAAAGAGTATAACATACAGCACGTGCTCACTCCTCCATACCACCAACAAGCCGATTTCGTGGAGCGCTCCATCAAGACGCTCAAAACAATGATATCCATTTTCGTGGACGGTGACCACCGCGAATGGGACCGGCATTTGCACGAGTTTCGCCATGCGGTAAACACGGCGATCCAATCGAGCACGAAGGTCTCGCCGGCGTTCTTGAATTTTGGGAGAAACCCCCAACAACCCAAGAGCTTACGCCGCGAGACCGAGAAACGAGGCCTGGTCATAAAAATAAATCCTGAGGTATGGAAAGACCGTCTGCGCAGGTTAGGAGCGCTGCAGGATTTGGTGATTCGCCATCTTGAGGCAGCGCAAGACCGCCAGAAACGGTATTATGACCGAGGCCGTCGAGACGTGCGTTTCGCCGTTGGGGATTTGGTCTTGCGGAGGGTGCACTCACTATCGAGTGCGGCCGCGGGCCGAAATGCCAAGCTAGATCCCAAGTATGCGGGGCCGTTCAAGATTTTGCAAACTCTCTCTCCGGAAGTATACGTCCTCGAGGTAGAAGATGGCAGGCAGGTGGCCATGGCTCATGTCTCCGAGCTTAAGCGCTACCTGCCGCCACGAACCCATTAAAATGGGGGGCCCTCTAGAGAGGTGCACGGAGGGTTAAGTTGTGTTGTCCATTTTGATTTGTTTTTTTTTGTTTTTTTTTTATTTATTTATTGTTTTTTTTGTTTTTTTTTGTTGCTCTTCCCTCCTCAGATTGGCCATGGCGAGTTTCGACGAGGAGGTAGAGATGACGGGCAAACTGCTCATGGAGGAGTCGCCCGTCACTCCGGAGCCATCTGAGGCCGATGGGCTGGCTATGGAGCCGCCCATCGGCCTTTCGCTGGAGCCTGTGGCCTCCGCGGAGCTTCTCGGAGCGACGGCTAGTCGGCATCAGCCCCCTGAAGCCGACATCTCTCCCGATCCTGCGATTCAGGAAATCGAGGAGAGAAGCCGCTCGCTTAACATCACCGAGGTGGCTCCGCTGGAGGTGGACAGCCAACAGGCCCAGCGAGAACTGGAGGAGGTCATGGCGGAGACAGCTGGCCCATCCAACGAACCAGAGCGGGCCCAACCTCCTGCCTCGTCGCCTGGGAGGGTCGAGGAGACCTCCTGGGACGAGCCTATGGCTCAGGTGGGGTGGACTGGCCAAAATCCGGCGGTCATTCGGGCCAACGTCATCCGGGTGCTCCGGATGTACGGTTTGGCGAGGGGGGCGCAGATGGTGTGGGACCGGTATGGCGCTGAAGGCGCCAGATATACCGACGCCTATGCCATCTCGCTCTCCTCTGGGCGGCCCGAGTCCGTTGCGGTGAGGTCCCGGGCCCCACCACCGTGTAACCCTCCCAAGAAAAGGGGGGCGTATCCCCCGGAGGGTTACTCGCGCGACGAGCGCAGGAGGGAGCAGGAGTTGGCTGCGGACAGGAAGAAGAGGAGCAGCAAAAGGGTCGGCAGGCTCCCCGATTTCCACCGTGATATGGAGTCATACTACCTTCCGACTCCATCCGGTGACGGTGCGGGGGAGGCCAGCCGACCATCGCGCGACCCACCTTCCCCGCGCAAGGCCTCCAGGCGTGTTGAGCAACGGAAACGAGCGTTGCTCCGAAAACGCCAGGAGGAGGACGCTAGGCGCTACGGGAGCTTGATGGGCCCGGCACAACCATCAGTGGGCCCTGTCATGGCGGCTGGCGCAAGAACGCCGCCGCCAATAACGTCAGTGGCCAAAGAGGTAGAGGGGCGAGCCCTCTATCGTATGGTGGACGGAATCCGCTTCCGCGTGCTCGAGGACGGGGCGCTGACCCCTGCCAAGCGAGCTGGCAGCAGGAGGATGCGCGCCATCCGGAGGCGCGAGGATGAGGCGGCGAGCGCTAGTAGAGGAAAACCCTCCTCGTTCAACTCGCTCGCCGCGCCCGCTGCTGCGACTCGTCGCCCGTCTTCGGCTCTGGGAGCCTCTCCGTCGGCCATGCCCGGGGGCCCTTTTGTCCCTGGAGGCGCGGTTGGGGAGGTCCTGGAGCGGTATTGGGCTTTGGACGAGGAACAGCGGGGGTACTTCATCCATTGCGTTTCTGGAATGGCGCCGCACCCTCAGGGGACAGGTGCGGTGGCCGCTATTTGCGCCGTTTGGAGGGGCTTGACCGGCCTCCAACGCTCGGAGTTGCAGGCTCGCGCCCAGGCAATGGAGCCACTGGCGCGCCTGCGGCTCTAGGCTGGAGGTAGGGTTGGTTCTACCGAGCGGCAGCATTTTCTTTTTATTTTATTATTATTTTTATTATTTTGTTTTTATTTTTACTTATTTTATATTTGGGTTTATGGTGTTGGGTTTGTGTTTTTTTTTTTACTTTTGTTTATTCTTGGGGTTTTTTTTTTATATTTTATTATATTTAGCATGGCGGCCGCAGGCGGTTGAGCTGCCGCGTCCTCGAGGGAGCGTCAGCTCTGGAGGGGGCTGTGACGGAGCTCCTGGCCGTTGGCCGGAGCTCGTCTGTTTAAAAGTAGGCGAACGGTCAAGTTTGTTTACTTTCCGAGGTCATGAACCTCGGAAAGTCGGCTTGCCGTGTATGGCAGGTGAGAGAGAGAGAGATGGAGAGATATGAGTGACACTCGCCGAAGTTCAGTTGGCCTTTAGCCTCTGAGCTGAACAGTTTTGAGTTTTCTTTTGTTTTTTTTTTTTTGCTTTCGGTTTGGTGAGGTGTTGAGTGTGTGGTTTGTGTCTCGAGGTGAGCACCAGGTCCGGATATTCGGTGAGTGTTCTCTCATTGTCTCTCTCTCTCCCTCCGTGCATTTTCTTTTCTTTTTTTTTGTTATTTACTTTGTTTGCGTGCGCCGGGCCTCGTTCGGACCTCCTGGCTAATTAGCTGGAGCCTTACGACGGCCGTTAACTTAGATATTTAGTTGCGTGATTTGTCGCCGATTCGCCGTCACGATTATTGTTTTTTTTTTTTTTTTGCTTTATGCGCCTTAAAATTTATAATTTTATTGTTGATAGCGTTAATAAACTTTGTTTTTTTTTTACGTTATTTCGCGCGTTTAATTATTTAATCGCCTGCCAACTCACCTGTCCTTGACCTTTCAAGGTCATTACATCCTGGCGCATATTAGGCCGTAAGCGCGCCTCTTACCTTCCCCTTTTCTTAATTTTCGTGTTTTAGTTGCGATAGTTGACCGTTAATATTTAAATTTCGACGCGACCGGAGGTGATTGACCTTCATCTACAAGGTAAGTTTCCCTCCCTCAGTAGTCTATAGGGCTATTCGCGTTGCAAATAGAATCTTCACAACTACTATTTTCTTCATTTGTACGTCCTAAACGTGTGTCACTGTAGTCAGAAACTTCCTTTGGATCTTTCATATAGCAGTATCTCAAACATGTTGCACATAAATATTGCTTATATAGTAGTAAATTTCTGTACAAATTTTTAGATTATTATTACTGCCGGATCAAAAGTTATAAACAATATAATAATTTTATTAAAAATTTTTCAAAAATTTATATCACTGTAACCGTAAGAGTTATAAAAACGAATTTTTTAAAAAAATACATGTAAAAATATAAACTTTGAAATTAATAAATCAAAACTCATTGTTAACAATTTTTCGAAAAATTATTAACTTTTGTTTTAAACAAATGACGATATCTCAATAAGTGTTATTTTTATTTTCGATATTTTTTTTAATTGCATTCCGTGACTATTTATCTATAATAATAAACAATAAAATTTACAGAACGGATTTTAGTAATGGTTCAGGGAAATATTATAAACATCGTCCTCTTGAGCCGCCACGCTGCCATAACTTTACGTTTTAAATAAAAGACTATATCTCAAAAAGCATTACTTTTATTTTCGAAATTTTTTGTTTATTGGATTCTTTGATTATTTATTTATAGTAATGAGCAATAAAATTCATAGAGCGGATATAATAAACAAAAAATTATTATTGGATTCTTTGATTATTTATTTATAGTAATGAGCAATAAAATTCATAGAGCGGATATAATAAACAAAAAATTTCGAAAATAAAAGTAATGCTTTTTGAGATATAGTCTTTTATTTAAAACGTAAAGTTATGGCAGCGTGGCGGCTCAAGAGGACGATGTTTATAATATTTCCCTGAACCATTACTAAAATCCGTTCTGTAAATTTTATTGTTTATTATTATAGATAAATAGTCACGGAATGCAATTAAAAAAAATATCGAAAATAAAAATAACACTTATTGAGATATCGTCATTTGTTTAAAACAAAAGTTAATAATTTTTCGAAAAATTGTTAACAATGAGTTTTGATTTATTAATTTCAAAGTTTATATTTTTACATGTATTTTTTTAAAAAATTCGTTTTTATAACTCTTACGGTTACAGTGATATAAATTTTTGAAAAATTTTTAATAAAATTATTATATTGTTTATAACTTTTGATCCGGCAGTAATAATAATCTAAAAATTTGTACAGAAATTTACTACTATATAAGCAATATTTATACTAAGTTTCATAAAAATTTGTTACCTACCCCTGTTTGGCTGATCGTATTAGTCTGGAATTAGCCACATCAACAATTCTTTGCAAAGTCAAATTCATACACATACTCAAGTTATTCCTATAGTTAATATTGAGTCTCAAATTCCTACTGATATTTAAAAACAATTCGAGGATCACCTTATTTGACAAACGGAATTAGCAGAAGACAAAAAATATTATCTTTGATCTGAATGAGAACGAGGTAACAAAAGAAAAGCAAGTAAATGAAAATTATAATGCGTTGAACATGACAATTGAAGATTTACGTTGTGATGATATTTTCGAGACAAATAAAGTAGCTGGTATTTCTAATGAAAATCATTCTTTGAATTTAATAGAAAACGTATCTCTTATTAACTTACAAAATCGGAATATGAAATTTTTTTATTAGTTCTCATTAGCCAATAATATTAATATACAAATTATTCACTGAAAAAAAGGTGAAGTAAAAGATAATCATGCTGCAGCAGTAATAGGTATATACGATACAAATGCCAAAAAAAAATGTAGTATTAATGTAGTAAATTTAAGAAAGATTCTTTAAGGAGATATGCAAGTAAATTTAGAAACAGTAATAGATAGAGGTAAAATACTAAACAAAATATAAATGGAGTATATTTAGAAATTAATGTGTAAGTGATTGTATAAACAGCTTATTATGAAAATAAGATCGAAAAGAAAATTGATTTCTGAAACCATTAGAACTCGTTTTATGAAAGATGTGAATAGAAATTCGAATGACAGTGTAGTACTTACTGAGGAATAAAACGATTCACAGAGTAAAATAACGAGATGTTGATTGACTATTGTTTTTGATCTAATAAAAATAGCGAAGAATGTACTATCTTTAATTTTATTGTTAAAACTAAGGTTTATAAGAGCTAACTGCTACTCTAAATGATTTTCTTTGTATACATTACAGCGTTGCTTAGTGAACAAAACAATAAACTTGATTCACTTTTTTAATAAACGTTTTCATATCGTTGCCATGTTATATCCATTCTATTAGTCACTATTTCTATTAGTCGACTTTATTCCAGTTTGTTAGATTGTATTTTATAGTAAAGTTTCTATCATTTTCTAGTGGTGTCCTTTAGTGAAAGAAAATAATCGATCACGGACAACATACTTAAAGTATGCTATGACAAAGATTCAAATGAAGTTTCTGACGATTGTAAGAAATCGTTTACAAAGTACAAATGAAAAAATTAGGCAAGTTAGTGGATGGGCAGTTAACCAGAACTCTAAAACCAGTTTCAACGCAATATACAAATATCGTAAAAATTTATTTTCATTATTTATAATACTTTTTATCAATAAAGAAATTATCAATAAATGTATTATTATGATATATATATGCTCAAAATACAATATTTTTTATGTATTTTGAAAAATAAACCATGCAGATCCGATTAAGTTTTCGAGTTATGAAATTTAAAAGTAAAATTTTTGTTTCACTTATTTATAACTTCTTTTAAAAAAAATCTGAGACCTTACAGCGTTATTACCTAAATCTAATTTGTTTCCTGTCATATAATGATGGAATATCGTATTCTTATTTAAATAATTTCAAACTTTAACATATCCTTATTTGAGTTTATTGAAAAATTGTGAATCTTAATGCTAAAAACTACTTTTCTTGTGTTTCAAAATAATTTACATCAGTACATAAAATAATAATTATAAATTCATATTAACAGATTAATAATATTATGGTAATCAATATGTGCAAGTATACTTGTTACTTTACTCGTTACGTGATTCTGACGGACTGTTCCAACTCGTTGAATTACTGTAAGATAGTGGATTACAGTTATATTTTAATTTAATAAAACACGAATTTAATGATAAAAAACTTAGTTGTATTTAAAAATGGGTTACTTTCTATTCACAACTGAATTTTACCAGTCAAATTTAATTTAAACGATTACCAGTAATGTCGAATTATAAACAAACACAGTTTTGCGATGCAAGCGTGGACGGATTTAGTTCGTGTATTTATTTGCGATCCGAAACGCCCACTAATTGTTACGTAGTCATATTATTATGTTTTAAACCTAGAGTTGCATTGATAAAAATAAAAGCAATATTACGACTAGAATTAAGTACGATGCAATTACTATCTTAATTATATAAATGGATAAGCGAAGCTATAACAATTAAATTTGATATGGTAAGAGTATAATTGTCAATAATTCTACGCTTGTCTTATATTCTATACTTTAAAATAAAAATAAAAATATATTTTTTTTATTTTGTCTATTCTCTATGTATTAGCGCGTACCTTTGATCTCAGAGATTTCATAGTCCAGCAGTCATTGGTAACGATTGGGTTTAGCACCGATTCACGGTTATCTGTAAAACCTTTGTCGGTTTGATTAGTAGTTTTAACGGCCGTACCTATTTTGACACGGTATCTGGCTAGTAACCGATCATTCATTTGTGTCGGGCCAATTAAATATACATATACTTTAATAATTTGGTCATAATAAATTCTTTAATATATTAACGTAGTCTACATTTTAAATATTAGTCCAGGTATTTAGGAGAAATTTGTCAAATAATTCTTATTTGCAAAAAATACAATTTTAAAGATTGTAGAATGTAATTATTTTTAAAATTAATCAGAACAACACGTCCAGAAAACTACTATGTACCTTGTAAATGATTGACGTTTGCACAATCTTCAAATTCGGAATTATTCGAATACGTAAAAAAATCTGTTTGCACTCAATTTGACGTAGCTTTATAAGACAAATCCGAATATTGCAATCTTTTTCGCCTTATGATCAAAGTAGTTTCGAAAACATAATTGTAGCTATAGTGTTTTAATTATAAAAGAAAGATCGGTTTTTGAAACTGCGAATATTTTGGCCCATGTTTACCCATGTTAGCCCACCATCTAAGACCAAGTTTATTGAAAAAGAAACTATTCAAATTTTATTACCTGTACTATCGTATTTTTTTCAGATGATAATTTTTACAAATTTAACATAAGACCGTAACAGAATGCTTCGATTATAATACTGGACAGCGAACAGACGTGTAAATAATTTTGTATACTCAATATATGTTGGGTAAAATGTTTAATTCTCAAATTAATGCAGAATTTCATATTCTTTGCCCAATTTGAAAAATATATATTGGTGAACTGACCAACTTATAATTTCTTCTAAAATTTCCAAGTTGTGGAAAAAAAATAGATTTACCAACGCCATCATGTAGTACATTTTTATAATCTACAATTCATCAGATACCACTGAAGATATTTTAAATCAGTATATAGATTATTATAATTATGTTGTGAGCGAAGGAAGATACGAGAGTGGTCATACCAGAAATATATATGATGTAAAATTATATAGAAAATTTGTGTCTGAATATCCAGACACTGATTATTTAGTTACAGAAAATAGTATTTAGCTGTGAGAGATCGTGATACGGAGCTGTATTATACTCTTAGCCAGCTATTTTTTATGTTTAAAATCTAAGAAATTATTATATCATCGTAAAAAATAATATTAAATTACTAATGACCTTGAGAGATAGTTCAATCCGATATGTTGAGTGAAAAAATGTACAAATATTTCAGGAACTAAAAAGATTAGATACTGATGTCCGTTCAATCAATTTCTATTATTTTTTATGTATAACAAAATTTCATCTTTGGTTATTTACTGTCGTCGGCTAAAGAAGGTAAAAAATAAAATCCAAATGCGGGTTAGAGAAATCTATCCAGAATTACTGAATAGACATTCACAGGAAATTTCATAAAGATCCCATATACGGTTTACTCTAAAAGTTGATTTGAGTAAGAGCCGGTCCGAATTCCCACTGTGCGACAGGGAGAGCGACCAACGGGAGTAGCTCGGAAGAACTAATTTCCTATTACACATTTACAAGGGCTGCTCGCAAGTTATATAAAAACTTTGCGATGGCGTAGATAATACAAATTTAGAAAGTTACCTCAAGGCATAAACTATCTAAATATCTAAAAGATCATAGTATATCTAAAAGATAATAATAGAGTACCTAACGATATTTCTATGAAATTAAAATTAAATATCGAGAATACTGTAGGTTATTTTTGAATAAATAATTGATTATATATTTCGAACAAAATTGTAATCCGTCGATCACTAAATCATTATACACAATTAGAAAATAATAAATTCATTGAATTAGAATTATTTCTAATTAATCAAATTTCTCGAGAAAAATTGATATTATATAAAAGAATGCAAACTATGGTTACTATTGTGCAGAAAGTCATCATGGTTAGCAAAATAATTACAACAAAGACCGTTAAATATTTTATAAGTATCTACTTATTATTAACATTTGCCGGCGGTCCGAGCAAAGTCTTTGTTTCCAGTGGGTACCTTCACCACTCACCACGTTGTTAACCTCGTTCAAAAGTAATTCAATTCACTCTGTATGTGTATGTGTGTGTGCACTCTCGATATGCACTCTCTGTGCCTTTTCAATTCACTCGATAAACCGATCTCTTATTACGAGAATATAGTCTTTCTTATTAAACGCGTTCACATATTGCCACTGATTTCCCGGCAGTAGCTATGCGATGTATTATTTTTTTATTATTATTTATTGTTTTTTTGATTAGTGCGTGAGAGTAGGTTGAAATTGTCAATATGTTTTTTATAGTTCGCCATAAATTATTAGTTAACTAACATTTATTTAATTGCAACCATTCACCGCTTTCATTGTTCAATGTTCCGAGTATTCAACGAGAAATTCGCCAGAAAAGTTCAACTTCTGGTTCAGCTTTCCGAAATTAAAGATATCGATCGAGCTCAATCTCTAATGAAGTCACGACATCAACATTTTATTCAGTCTGCCTTAATATACTTTCATTTTTTATGATTTATAAAAATTAAAATACTAATTTTGTATGATATATATCTTTCACATACAAGCCACTTTTGTTCAAAGCTTCTTCGAGTGCTTAGAAAAGAGCACAATCTCTTAAGACAACTAATTTTTTTAGTACCCTACTTTATAGCTTCTTGACTTTGTAGACTCCTAACCGTAACTATAAAACTTAAGCCTAACTAAAAAAGCCTGTAAGAACAATCTAACATAGTTATACTACTGTAAAATTATCAATATCTAGAGCAAGAAAAATCTATTTCATACTTTGAAGGTACATTTTAACATTTATGAAAGCTTATCACTAGTCCAATATTGCAGATATGAATGTTTTTTTACGTTGAAGAAATCTAGCGAGTACGGCTTTAATTGCACTGAAAATATACGTGCAACTCCCAAATTATAATTTAAACTATAAAAATGGTAGTTCATACCTATAGTTTTTCATAACTTTACAGGTTATGACTAGCATTTTATTATAACGGAAATGACTACTGATCCTACTTTTGATGGAAGAATCACCGCTCTAGTTTTAAGGGAAAAATCACATCTTCAGAATTAAAAAATTGGTATTAGCTTATGATTTATTAATTAATTTCGTTTTATAACATCATCTCGTAACATGCTTGACTAAGCTAGATATTGCACCACGTGAATTTGGGAGAAATGAATATACAGCTGCAAACATCGAACTGTTCAAAAGGAAAGGGGGTTTTCCATATGAGTACGTTAGCAGCTTCGATAGATTGAATGTAAATGAGCTACCATTCATAAAAGAATGTAATAATCAACTGACTGATAGCGACATTTCTGTTTACGACTATAAGCATATCCGAAATATTTGGAATACTTTCAATATATAAAGATTTGGAATAATATTTTGATTTCTATCTAAAAGCAAACGTATTATTGTATGCTGATATTTTTGACAATTTCTGTAAAATTTGAAAAAAAAACATATGATTTCGATTCAACACACTTTTACACCACACCTGGGTTAACATGGGATGTTGTGTTAAAGAACTTTTAACTGATACAAACAAGGTTTTATTCATTCAAAAAGGTATTCGTGGAGGTACAAGCCAATGCTGTAATAGATATCCGAAAGCTAAGAATAAATATATGAACAAAGAATTCAATAAGAAAAAGGAATGTAAAATTTTGATGTAAATTAATATTGATAATTTATATGGATGGGTAATGACTCAGTCAGTATCATATCAGAGGTTTCACTAAGTTTCTAATGCTGTTGATTAGTCTCATTTCTTCAATGTTGCCAATGACAATAAGATTGCTTACATTCCAGAAGCAGATTTTGAATATCCAAGAGAGCTATGTAACAATCATAAAGATCTGCCTCTATGTCCTGAATACAATTTACATTTACTTTTACCATCTGGATCATGACAAGAAAAGTATTTGATAGAGCCCTATGGAAAGAGGTGTTCTTATTCATTACAGAGCATAAAAAAGTTCTGAAATACGTCCTGAAACTGATAAAAATACAGAGTTCTAGAATTTAAACAAATATTATGGCTCAAACCTTACGTAGATTGGAATACAAAGAAAAGAAAAAAAAAGCAAAAATGGGTTTGAAAAACTCTTTTATATGTTTATGATAAATACTGTTTACAGAAAAACAATAGAAAATAAGAGAAAGAGAAAAGACGTTAGATTAGTAAGTCAATAAAGTGGTCGGTGTGCATAGTAAATTGTAAATTACTCTATAATAATACAGACAATATCAGTCATGTAAAACTATTTCTCAATTCTCAGTGCTATCCATATGGCAATCACAATTTTGATATTCGTCGAAATCATGTCACTTTATAATATGTACATGCATTTTAAAGCGCCTATTATCGAAAGAAAAATGAACCATTGCTCAATATTTAAGATTTTGTTAATAACGTATCTTTAGTAGCTGTAGACTGCTAAAAATAAAATAAATCTATTAAAAGCTCGCTTATAGATGTTCGTCATGAATTTGAAACAAGAGATGATTTTCCAGATAATATTACTGCTTACTATCTAATTCTACATAACCGAATTGTTAAATATAATTTAATTAAAGAGGATATACAATTATAAAACTTTGTATAAAAAATCTTCGAACTATTTGTGTTGATAAATTTAAATAAATATTTTTTTAATTAATTCTATTGAATTTTTATATTAATTCACCGTTACCTTTTCTTGAATAACATTATATATGAGAATTACAAAATTATCTTATAAAAATGATAAATTTAAATTGAATATTCATAAATAATTTTAATTAAAATGTTAAAATCTAAATTATTTGCGAATATTTAATTTACATTTTCCATCGAAAACTTTCTTGAGTCTGATAGGTTTTTCTTTAGTGGCAGCATTTTTGCTTTTCTTTCATCCATAAGTATACATATGGTTTTTCTATGATGCCTTTCTATTATTTTAATTCTCCATTTGGGTCGTTGATTTTTTAGATTTGCTGGCGTTCATGGGACAAAATTAAAAAAAAATTATTAATTAAAAATATCAAGTTGAATTTCTTATGAAAATAGTGAACGTAATACTTACAATTATAGTGAAGGCTGGACTTGCTTGGCGAACGAATCTTAATTTAACGGGGAATGGCTTGACAAGGAGAAGTGCTGGTAGCACAAGGAGCTACGCCGGTTTCGAGTTTGCCTCTCTTTTTTACCTCAGCGTATCCCGTTGAACTACATGATGTTTCTGACGCTTTTTTACTAAATTCACCAACTCTGCTTATTTCTTCTTCCCTTCCTCGCTTTCCTTAACTAGAAGAACTTGCTACCACTCAGCCTCTTAAAATGCTTTTTCGAACAAACATTGAGCCTAACTGTTGCAAGAGTTTTCGACTTCCGCTGTTGCTTACCACTATTGCTGTACTACTAATATAACGCGTTATTGCTCGGACTGCATCAATACAGCCCCCTACTTAGAATTGACCCCCTCAAGTTAACCTAGATGACGGTGTGACTCTTCAATAGCTGTTCTATAATTTATGACTGTTATATCTATTATGTACAATAAAAGCTATTTTCCTCAATTGTTTTGCAGTCAAAATTGGTTTGCCATTATCCTGGTAGCATTTGGTTTTTGTGATAGTGGTAAGCGCGAGGGATGGATTAAACAATCATGCCTTCTTTGTCGAGTCGATTGATTCCGTAAATCATTATTCGAAGCACGCTCGTTTCTTTCGGTATCATCCTCTGCCCCCATCTTAGCAATAGCACAATCTTTAGACGCAACTTATAGAAAAGTTCACGTTTGAGCTAGACGATTACGTCTACTCGTTCGCAGACCGAAACAGGACACATAGTCGATTTACAAGTTTTTAGCATAGAGCAAGTGACACAGTCAGTTTTCAAGTTTCATACCAAATCGTAAGTCCTTATTTTTTCCTCTGCAGATCCACATACAATGTTTATTGCAAACTAAATTTCCGACTAATCTACTCTACGCACAAGCCTTCAATATATGGGATATATTGGAAAGGGACGAAATGTAATACTTTATAAGGAAATATAATATGACAATTTCACACGACTGACTGAACTTTAATCCAATTTAAATCGTTTAGAAGTAAATCTAGCTAAATATGCAGAGGTTTCCTAATGACTATACTTACGCTACCCGTTTCACGGAGGGCCTCACATTTGGCACATTCTCATGCTTACGATTTGCCTTTCAACACATGCTAACCATGAAGCTGATAATTCTCTGATCCATTGTCAAAATAAACAACATATTGCAACGCGATTATTGAGAGTGCATATTTACTTTTTTAACTAAAGGAGAAGGCTCCGCTCATTCCGTCGAAATACTAAATAAATTTAATAAAAAACAGGGAAAGGTAGGAGGCATAAATCGGCCTTGCACACGCTAGGGAGCTGTGACTTTTCAAGGTCACGAGGAGGTAAGTCGGCAAGGCGGCTAATAACGAGACGGCGGTTACAAAACAAACGGAATTTATTAAAACAAAAATAAAATCAAAAGAAAAGTTATAAATTAACCTGACAATCAAACGAAATAAATAAAAAAAGAAAGAAAGAAAGACAATGTAAATATGTATACGACGACGGTTACACAATGTCCCTCATGATGCTCCGGCTGTACAGTCTGGAGGACAAAATGAGGCCTGACAAACAATAAACAAACAGAATAAACAAGCAAAAAAAAGAACTTCACTGGTCACAACTATCATTCTTCACAAAAACAAAACTTCCTTTACAGCGATTAAACTTTAACTAAGCCGGTGAGCGCGTCTTACCTCTCCCTCTCATCCACTTGCCGAAAATTCGTTGCGAATTTTCCGAGGTTACTGACCTCACACCTACAAGCGGCTAATCGGCCGACAAAATGGCCGACATACTTCGGCCAAGAGCCAGGAATTCCGTCACAATATTTTCGACTAACACAAATTATGCTTCTACGCCCATAATATTTATTTCTTTAATAAAATCCATTCACCAAATATCTATAATTAGTGACGCACAATAATAAGTTGAACTAAGCTTTCCTTCTAAATATGGCTTAGTTGGGATGAAATATGTTGATGTTTCATAATTGAATGACTGAATAAATAAACAAAAAGGGATGAAAGTTTTCCAAAGAAGCTGAGACTAGCGAGAGAGAGAGAGAGAGAGAAAGAAAGAGAGGGAGAGAGAGAAAGAGATATCTTCAATAACGGAGGAAGATCATGAAAAACCTAGGACATTCAAGAAACATTGCCAATAATTGCCATCAGCTTTATTGATTGCATAGGTGTATAAAAAAGTGATATTGAAAAGCTATCCAGTTGCGAGTCATACAAATATCAACATAGAGGTAAAAATCAAATAGACGAACTATTCTCTGTAATGCTGGCAAAAATTAACGGAGATCCTATAATAGATGAATCCCATGACGACTGAGAAAAGGTTATTCTTAGTCAAAAGCAAGTTAGCGATGACAAATAGATATGACTCGTATGTATGTCAATTAGATGTGAAGACTTCATTTTTAAATGGAACAATAGATGAAGACATTTGTTGAAGATTCCTGAAGGAATGATATGTGACAAAGGCAATAAATCAAAATTAATTTGCAAACTAAAGAAAGTATTGTATGGATTAAATATCAGTGCGAAAAAGCGGTATAAAAGGCTGTAAGTTATATTGTGGGCTATACTGTGAGCTATATAGTCTGTATAGAAGACTACATAAAAAGCTATAAAGTTACAATAAATAATTTATTTATTATAACTACATCTATGAGATACAGTTTAAGATATTGGTTTAAGATCAAATCAGTATAACTTTGATGCTTAAGCAGATCGGACGCATTTTTTTACCGCTCCAAGGTTAGAGTGATTAGGAATATTAAAAAGCATAAAATTAATTCAACTGGCTTAACCTTAAGTTATAGTGCGCAATCCAATTAACTAATCTGATTTAGTAATAAAAAATATGAAGTGGCTAATAAAGCTATTATCCAAGCAGAAAAAACTGTTGTAGTAAATGTAATTGCGGTTGGAAATACTGTGGAATTTATAGAATATGACAAAGAAAACTGGAGTTGTGTCAATAACAAGAGCAAGAATTGAACATTAACTAGCCCAAGCTCGAACAGCGTAGTCAAGAATAAGCGTCAATTTAATACTCTGGAAAACTGGCTGAGAAGCCCAATAAGAACAAGCAATAGATTTGACTCGCTGTCAGTTACTCAAACCGAGGAAGTAGCAATATGAATAAATAGAAATATAATTACCGTCAATCTTCATGAGCAGCGTAGGAAACATCTAACCTTTAAAGGAAGTGCTAGATGTAATCACTAATAAAAACTATAGTTTAAATCTAACTAGAGTCATCAAAAAAATTCTTACCTATAGGCGAGGCACTCAAAAAAAAAACTTAGTTTAAACATTCCAACAAAAACAAGATAAGGGATTCAATGTTGTATTACTTGGAGTTCATCCTTCATGTGATATTAACGAGTTGACAAATGAAATAGAAAATAAAAACCACAAAGTCATAAACATGTACAATATGTGAAAGAATAAAACCAAACTACCAATGCCTCTCTATATAATTGAAATAGAAATGAATTCAAATAATAAAAAAATTTTCGATATAAACAGACTATTAAATCTAGTAGTATCAATTGAACCATTACAGAAAAAGCGTAAAATAATGCAATGCTTAATCCATTAGGTATTGAATTTCTGAAACATACTTTGTAGTTTTTTCTTTATATTTGCGTTGACTAATGAATTTCGAAGACTTTTAATTTCGACATTTAGACTGTTGCCATGTGACAAAAGAAGTACAAAAAAACGATATTTTGCTGTTTTAGAAAAATAAGAATTAATCGACTACTCACTTTACCATATGGCAACGCTAGTCCTTAATGGGTTACATTAGTAGGAATTTGGTCATACCGAAATTTCTGCAACCAAACTACTATATACGTTTGATGCGCCAAAATGAAAACGTATTTAAAAAGAAGACATGTTACAAGTTTCTTATATACTATAATAAAAAGCTAAAGTCTTTCAAAGATAGCTAAAACTAAAAATGATAACAATTTTAATGTCTTTGAAAATCGTTTTTGATATTCATATTTGATAAAAATAAAGTCCAGATTTTAGGATCTGCAAAATCAGGTAACATAATTATTTGTATATATTTAATTATTATTTTTAATAGTAGAAATAATTACTTTGTTCAATGATTTGAAATATTATCTAATGTTGTATTCGTTTTTTCAGCAAAAAATGCTCATTTCCTTGGAACAAACATTGAATATTCAATTTGTCAAATATTGATTATTCCAAATATTAAATAAAAAAGAAGCTACACAATAAAAAAATGTCTTGAATTTTATGCTTTTTCTAAGAAAAGAATAATATTTTTAACTGAATTAAATATATCTGAAAATGCAACAAATAGCAATAAATTTGTTTTGATGTATACGGACGTATAGTATTTCGGATTGGCTATAAATAATGCAATAGACGAAATCTCTATGCAAACTAAAACGGACAGTAGTCATTTTAACCAATAAGTGCATATATCCATAATATGTTTTGCAAATGTAGTCGGGCGACCTATCAAACCATTTTATCGGCTATGATAACCGAGCGCTAACGAGAGGTTAACAACCTTTTAATTTTGGTTGCGCGTAAAGCTGGTGAGGGAGAGGGAGAGAGAGACGACGAGGTACATACACCGAGTCAGTTGTGATCGGGTTATCGAAAGCTAAGGTTGTTAGGAAAATGATTTTGAGAGGTCTGTGGATTTTATAGTGTACATCAAAATTGTTCTTGTTTTTTGGTTGTTCCTGACTCGATGAGTACCTCATCTCTCTCTCTCTTCCCCTCCGTGTCAGCAGAATTCTTTTTACTTATTGTATTTACTCTTGGGCCTCATTGACGACTCCAGGCTGCAGAGTCGGAACCCTGCGATGGTCATTTATATTTAACCGCCGCCATGTCGTGAATTTTTTGTTTCATTTGATTAAAATTGTTTTCTTTTTTCTCGGTATTAAAGTTTGTTCAGTCCCTTTTTTTATAATAAATTCAATTTAAATTCAATTTAACTATTAATCGTTTGTCTAGTATCCTACCGACTATATATCTAAAAATGCAAGGGACGCCGCCGAATCATTGGCAATACAATACCAAGTATCCACCTACTCAAACATCCCTATCACGCCCATTTTTACGACTTTCTTCGAGCCCTGGCACTATTTACTTGCTAGAAGTGAGAGCGCGATATTATTTATCGGAAAATTCTTTCACTCTTCTTTTTCTCTCCAACTGCATTTTCGAGGGTTACGCTGGAGCTACGTCCCGTCAAGCAAGTAAATTAGGATTTGTATTTCCAGTTGGGCAATTCATTCTGAATATCCCAACTCAACTCACTTAGTTAAAATTTCTTCACCTTTAACGCCTCCTATTCCTCCGGTCGCCTTACCAGAAATCCCGCTATTAAGATAATTTTTTACTCGCTATTAAGATTATTTTATTTTTCTATATTTAATAATAATTACATTTTATCGACGAAGTTGAAGCTGAAGCCTTTCCCGTCGTTGCTGATAGGTAGGTACTAAAGCCCTTTTCATCGCAATATAAATACTGAAAATGCATCGACGTACTAAAAAAGAAAAATATAAGACCGATAAGAGTTAAAATTATAGTAAATTGGTAAATAAAATAAACTGCTTGAATTCTTTGACAGAAATTATTAAATTTTCGGAAGATCAAAGACAGACGAAATAAATTATCGAAGACGCTTTAGCTCTTCTTTTCGATGGAACTCTTACAAAATATATTTATGATTTAATAAGATCAACAGCATTAAACAAAAATAACTATATTTATCCTAGCTACCAATAGGTATTGTCAACTTAAATTCCTTTCGAAATCATAGTTCTTCTAAGTTACTGTCATGTACTTAAATCTAAACTTGAAATAAATATTATATAAATTTCTCAATATATTTCATTAACTAATACAAATAAATTAATGTACAGGTCTTGCTAGCTAAAGAAGATATTTATCCAGATGGTATTCATAGCCGGGGTAGCGGTCCGAGTCAGTATGCAAAAGGCCGCAACCGGTTTACCCTATATCTGTAGAATGGCGCTGACAAGAAATGTATTTTTAGTCATTGTACAACAAATTTCTGTTGTACATGATTATTATAAATGATAGGAAATTCTAAACTATGATGACTAATTTTCCTCGACTATTTTAATAGTTAAAACAAAAACTTAGTATTAAAATGGTTTTATTTTTTCCTTTTTCACTTTTCGATTCTGAAAAATCATCATTTTTGTACTCATCATAAAATTACCCTTTCATCTATTTTGCCTGTACTTCATCTAATTGTCATCTTGTTACCTACTCCGCCTGAATCACATCTCAATCAAACTGTAAAAATCAAACCAAGCAATTTAATTGTCTTCTGTTATAGTGTAGTGATTAATCTATTTATTACATAATAAAAATATCATCAATAGTTTTCTTATAAATTCACACGTGTGTGAATTTATATTTTCTACAAGTGATAGAAGAAAAAATCAGAACAATAGTTGTTTATTTTGAAAATTAAAAATGTTTCGCTAATTACTTATTTTACTATATAGTTATTGAAGTGTATCTTTGATGATTATATTTAGGAATGCGGAAAGTTCAAATGAATTTTGTCTGATAATGGAACTCAATGTATACAATGTCTTGAACAGTTCGATTCGTCATCTGCAGAGTAATCTGACGGAGAGGGTGATGCGAGAAATTGATAAACTTTTCTGTATGTATGGTCGCACAAAATAGACGGATATGACGAATTACTTAAAAAATATTAAGCATATATTGAACAAAACATAACAACACATTTTAGTACTCATTTCATTCATATAAAGTACATTTTGGAACCTCAGTAAAAGACGAGATAGAAAAACCAATTACATTTCCAGATAGAAAACTCATTAAGGGATCCATAATGATTCGTTTGGCAAAAGAGAACTTATTAGATAGTTTTAATAGACGAAAAAGGGGTAAAAAACCATGAAAATTGTGCTTGATGTTGACAACAAGGTACTATTAAGAGTACATCTTTCTAGTCCTGTAGACAAAGTGGTACCGAAGATTTTTAATATGTTTGAAATGCAAACCTAAAAACATGCTTGCTTAGAACTATTGATGTATCACTTCATTCATGAATTTAATATCGCCAACAAATTTTACGTATAAAATATATTGCTTATTTGTGTTTATTCATTTTTTTCTAATTTTATTCAAAAAGTCGCAGTATAACGTGATTGGATAAGAATTTAAAAAATCCATGGAACTTTTGTTTAAATAAGAGCACATAAAATAAATATGATAAAAATAAATAACCGATTTTTTTAATAAAAAATTCAAAAATGAGTATCGAAAGAAAAGACGAAGGATGAGTAATTTATTAACAAATGGATATTAATACAAAAATCGTGTTAAGTTTCAAAGGCATACTTGCCCGATTCAACTCTATGAAAGTAAAAGTAGACTTATAGAAATAACAACACTTTACCATAAAGTATTGTTAAAAAATGTAATGCATCATACAGTCTCTCGATCATTTAAGTATTTAAATATAGAATATCCGAAAAAATCTGGAGTGAAAATGCAGTTGATAGTAAAATATAGATTCGATGAACCAAACGCTTTTATTTATAAACAGACACTCAACGATTATAGAGCTTTCTGTGAAAGCATATTTATTATTTCAATGATTCCTTTAGTTGTAGTTGAAGAAAATACAAAAAAACTATGAGTGAATGAAAGTCCATCCTCAAGTCGTTTTTGTTGCCTAATTGAGATATTGTGCGAAAAAGAAACTGATAAATTTCGTCAAAGAAAACAAAATTTTTATTAAGGGTATAGAATACTTTCACGATATATATTTTACTAATTGTACAGTAAATTGAAAGTTTTTTTTAAACATGATAAATGGTAAGATAATCTATTATTAATTATTAACAATTACAATTGCAGTAACAGATTCTTCAAGAAGAAAATTCTTAATCACTTTAATATTTTTCACTCAATATTGGCCTTCTAAGAAATCCGTAATTCGACAAGAAATAATATATACATTTTTAAATCCTTCATATTCTGAACTATATATTCTCTAAATTATACCTCTATTAAATGAGTTTGAATTAGTGTTTCGATTTTAATAATGAGATTGATTGAATTTTATTAGCTCGTAATAGTAATACTTTCAAATGGATAGCAGGTCTGTAACACTTTGACTAATTCTTCGAGTCAACAGTGTTATTTATATCATGCTATGATATTCAAATTATATAATAAAGATGAAATTCTTGAGCTGTCTATTGAAGAGGAATCGTTGAAGCGTGGATTTTATTAAGTCTTACATGCTAAAATTAGGTTTATGCAATGAATTTTGCACATTTTTTACCGTTTAAATTTCAAACGATGGTAAGGATAACCTAAAAAAATGTTCTTTTCTTCGTAATTACATTTAATATTCTTAGAGATAATTTAACATTAGTTGTATAATTAATTTTCTACAAAAATGTCAATCTTAATAAATGTATAAGCTTATTTTTTCTATACGTAGTATGTACATCTCTACAACCATTACATTTTCTGAAACAATCCATTTATATTAATAAAATTAAATAATAATATTATAATAAAATTACTCAATCATTTTTAATTATAATCAATATAATGTTCCAACAATTATTGTATAAATATATATTTTTAAACGATGATACAAATTTTATAATAAAAATTAGCTTAACATAATATTATCTTGTAACATTCAGCAGATATTACATAATTAATTAATTAAAGAGTGTCTTTTTGGTTGTAAAGTTTTACCTCTAATAACCGGGAAATCAATTAATGTATTTTAAGTTATCCTACACAGAATGGATTGCGGAAAAAAGGAAGTATTAAAACGATTCTCTCTTACAGCCTAGGAGTTTTATTAAAAGGAATAGTTGAGAGTAGACAGTACTTGGTTTAGAAGCACCTAGTCAACACTCGATGGTTTCACTAAGTATATTTTCTACAAGTGATAGAAGAAAATAGAATAAGAGTGTAGTTTGAAGTTAGGTTACTTTTATTGCACTTGATCTTGGGCGATTTCTCTTTCTCTCTCTCTCTCTCTCTCTCTCTCGATTAGATACTTTTTAAGTGTAATTTTAAGAGCTGGATTCGAACTGAGCTTACTATTTCATGTGTGTTAAATCATAACCTCAGTCGTGACTCCCTACCCTTTAGCTTTCCCGAGTCCCCTTTGAGGCGAGCCCTTTTCCGATTAGCCGAACGAAATCAAAGAAGATTTCCTTCATTAGCCTAATTGGAGGAAAGCAAGCTTAGGCAGATGGAAAAATGGTGCATTTTTCCTTTAACAGACATCACACGTTGTACCGTTTTATGAAATTATTAATCAAAGTTAACTAATTAATTAGTTAGTCCGATAGCTACAACAAATGAGTCAGATATAGAGAGAAAGATTATTAATTTTTTACATTTAGCGACATAAAATTAAAGGTTTTAACAATATTGATGTCGCAATGGGTTATAATATTTTTTAGGCGTATTTAGATAGAAAATGTAACTGAAAATTCCCGTCGTTAAAAGAAACTGTAAAACATGACGCAAGGCCCAACTCATCTTTAGATCTAAAAAGATCAAAAGAACGGTCTCGTGGAAAACCCATAAAAATATTGAGAAAATGGACGGTCTAAATATAGGATTAGCATTTAAGCTAGAAAGAAAAAAAAAGAGAATGAAAAAAAACTACTCAACATGTTTTTTCATAAATTACGTTTTCTCCTTTTTTATATTTCTTTTAAATTTATAGAAAGATTGTTCCGCAAAGAATTGTAAAAATTCAGTTTTATTACTTTTATAATGATTCTACATGGGATAACGAAAAGGAAAGTGCGTTTCTCTATAAAGGCATATTCATGCTGGGTCTTCCAAAATTGTTATAGATTGAGGGCATGTTTCCTAGGTTTGTGATAGTTTGGGAGAGCCAGTTGACCAATTAGGCCCCAAGAAACTTATAGTTTAACCTCTGGGCCCTTAGATAGGAGTTTACCTCTCAAAAAATGAAAAACTCTCCTTCCGTGAAAAATGTGGTTAGTTCATAAAGTGTGCTCTGAAGGAAAGTATGAGAAAACCTTGAAAACTAAATGTAGAACCAGAAATTATTGTAAGTAGAAAAACTCAGAATAAACATGAAAATTACCAAATAGAAATTTGTCTCATTAGATTGCGCACTCATCTTCTCACTCTTTCCAATTTCGGATTTTCTGAGCTGCTTTTTTGAGTGAATTCACGCAAACCCTTACTAATAACCACTTTGCTGCTAAAATTTAGTCAGTGAAGGCAGAATAGACATCGTTACTGCGTTCACGTCAATGACATAAGGTATCTATATAGTATTAGAATTCTTCGATCGAAAGAATATTCTTTATTAAGTATCCGACACACGCCCCTTGTTAGTAGGAGGAAAGTCTTAGGCAAAGAAAGTGTGCAAGGATACAGAGGATTGTCGTAACGACAACCTTAATATCTGTACCGTCGCTAACCCGACGTCACATAACACAAGATTTTCATAAAAAATGAAGGGAATGAAAGTATTGCGGCCTGGATTCCAAATGCCAGGGAAATCAATACAACTTAAGGATACCACCAGATAGCCTCGTAAACAACTACTAATCCCACGCGATTACTTTTAGCTACCAATAATAATTATTATTGTGATCAGTTCAAATAATTAATAATTAATAAAACTATGTCGGGTTAGGTAAAGTTCAATTGTTGAAGTGAACGGACCTCAACGAATGTCGAAGTGAAATTTCTTATTGTACGATAAATTTTATAAAGTAATTTAAATTTAGTTTTAATAACAATTATATAGTCATGCCATACCAGAATGTTCCAATCCATTCAAAATACGTAAACATGGATGTCGTCGAGAATCTTTGCTTCATGTTCCTACAGAAATTCAGGATAAGTAGTTTACTTTAATGAAAAACAATCAAATATCTGCAACATGTTTAAGATACTACTATATCAAAGATCCAAATGAAGTTTTTTACTACAGTGCCAAATGTTTACAACATAAAAATGAAGATTATGGTGGTTATGTAGATTCTATTAATCAGAGCAATCAAGTCAGTTTCGATGCAAGTGACAATGAAGATGAAGATATCTATCACGTACAATGTGATGAAGAATTTTTGATCAACAAAAATGAACGTAGAAAAATAGTATTAGATCGCTTAAATCCATTGGTTAATTTTTTTAATCGGAGAAATGGTTTCAATAGATATTGAAATACTTGCTTTAATAGAAAAAAAAATCGATTTATTATCAAATAATTTAAAAAGTTTACTTATGAGAAAATATAGCTATATAGGCAGTAATTGAGATGAATTTATACAAAAAAGTGTATTTTATAAATACCTGAAAGCAGCGTATGAAAAAGCAAATACTAATTCAGAAAAGATACATATATTAACTGCTATTCCACTGTCTATTAGTATCTGAGAAATAGAAAGAGAAATTAATTGTTCGATTTGTTTTGTACAAACAGCTAAAAAACTTCATGAACAGGAAGAAATCTTATCATATCCACTCTCAAGAACCAGAACATCTATAATAAGTGAAGAAATAAACAGTGCTGACGTGTCATTTTACTTACAAGATGATATAAGCTGACCATGTCCAGGTGCTAATAATACAAAAATAGTCCAAAAAGATAATGAAAAAAAAATGAAACTTCAAAGGTCATTACTCATGTTCACTTTAAAAGAAATCTACAGCACGTTTGAAAAGCACTGTGCTGAAATTGGACTCAAGTTTTGCCTGGGGTTTACATATTTTTGTACACTGTAACCTGATTAGTGTACTTTAGTTAATGAATCTAAAGGTGTTTATGTTTGCATTTATATCCCCTATCAAAATCCAAAATTACTAGTAGAAGGCTGTAGAATGATAACGAAGAATTTGAAGATCAAGTATGATGAACAGTTGCTTCAAACAGCAAAAGATATTCTAATTAAAATGGCGTGTGAAAGGCCTGCTGAAAATTGTTTTTTTAATAAATGTTTGAAATATCCTCGATTGGCAAGTATTTTAGAAATGTTCGAGAATTATTTAAAAAAATTTCAGATTTCATCAATTATAAACAATGGAAATGTGTAAACCAAAGCTGTGATCTTATAAAGCATACGTACAATATTAAAGACTATCTTAACCATTCGTAGGTACAGTTTAAATATAAATTATTAGAACATGACTTTACTGCCAAAAGTCAAAATGATTGTATAAAAACTTGTCGGCATAATTTAAATGAATCCGAAATAATGGTCATAGGAGATTTCGCTCAGAATTATATGACTGTATATCAAGACCAAGTGCAACCAAATCATTAAATGGCAAACGGGTAACTATTCACCCATTTGTAATTTACATGAAAGGGAAGGAAAAAACTGAAGAAGACAGTTTCGTCGTAATTTCGGAAAGTACGAAACATAACTTAACTGTTGTGAAATTGTTTCATTATAAATGAATTAATTATATAAAAAATAACTACGAGAACAAATCTTAAAAAGTTATTTATATATCTGATAGAGCTTCAAGCCAATATAAGAATAAATCAAAATGTTTAACTCTTGTTTCTCATTATGACACATACGGAATTGAAGCTGAATGGCACTTTTTTCGCAAGTTGCCATGGAAAAAGCGCATGTAATGGACTTGGCGGAATAGTGAGAAGATTGGTCCGGTACAGAAAGCTATACCTGGTATAATATGTGCTTACTGTACCGTCGCTGAACTCATAGAAACTGAACAAAATTTATTATCATTATTAAAAACAGCATTACGTGTCGATGGTATCTTAAGTTATCGCGGATTCATTCCTTTAAATAAAAGCAGCAACGAATTGTTGGTGAAAATAACTTCCAATTCTACAGATTATAACATTAAAAGACCAAAAATAAATGTACTTGAACACTTCAGTGTAATTTGTTATAAATTATAAAAATTTTATTTTAAATTTGTATAATTAATTTATGAACACCTTTATAAGATATAGTAAAATAATTTTAATGATTGTTACATTATGAAATATTACATGTATATATGTAATAAAATAATTGGATAATGAACTATTGAATAATTGACTATTTTAATTTCATTTTTCTAATATCTATTGAGTAATGTAATATGTTATAACTAGACTGTTTATTTCTAACTATACTTGAAAAATAAATTTCTTGTAAACTATGAATATTTTCGAAAATAATATGAAATATTATACTCTATCTAATTGCGTTTAAATTGTTTATATTTCAATAAATAATATATTATTTATACTGACATCATCCCGATTACATAATATATTGTCTATGGTACTGACTTATAGAACTGAAATACCTGGAAAAGTTTCGGGGGAGTAGGACGCTTCTATCTGTGCGATCTTCCAGCTGAGCGTCGCAGGTAGCAATTTTTGGAAGGTCATTAACTAGCCCCTATTAAAAATCATGATAATTTTATTACGGATTCTTGTACAAAATTGTCCAAGGAATCGGTTGCAATAAAAATTGTTCAAATAAAAGTTGCCCTTTTTACAAAAATGGCAAAAATTTATTTTAATTGTTTATAATTTTTTTATTAACAAATATATTATGACATATATATTCTCAAAATACAATCATTTTCGAATAAAATTTCGAAAAAAAAATTATCCAGATTCAATAAATAGTTTTCGATTTACAACAATTGAAAAAAATAAATTAAAAAAAATTGTTTATAACTTTTTAATTAATTAATATTTGAGCGTCAAAGTTGGCACAAATGATTACTTCCATGCAGGCATTCAATGTGTTAAATATAAAAAAAATCGAAGACCTTGCTCTGATTTGCCCTAAAACTAATTTGTTTTCTGCCATGTATGCATGATCCTGATATTTACATAGGAAAATAAAGAGTTGAACAGAATCCTCTAATTACCGTTTGTTTCAAATTGAAATTCAAATTGAAGACTGACAAAAAAATGTTATGTATATTTCTGTCATATTTTTTCCGTAGAATTGAATGCCGCTATCAATTTTCAAAAATTATTACTTTATGGATAATGTGTTTAAATAACTTTTTATATATAATTGCAAATGGTAAAAGAAAAATCATGAGTATTTTATTTCGATTTGTCTACCATTAGCATAGTTAGTTTAGCGCCATCTGACCTAGGTTTGACATGGGCCTTAATGGGTTTAATGAATCTCACGTGCAAAGTTTTTTATTATTTCTTTAGGTATAATTAATTTAAAAATATTTTTTGATGATTTAAAATGTTAGATTATCCTCAATCGTAAATATTTTTGAAACGGTATCTAATTTTTTTTATTGTATTGCCAAATTAATCAGTTTGTTGTAATTTTCTGACTCAGAAATAATTGAAAATTCAAGCTGATAGTAATGGAGTTTATATAATTGTTTCTTAAAATTCAAATAATATTTTCTGTTAACATTTATTGTATAATTTAACTAATATTTTCTCGACCGGTTAAGGGTATTGGATACTATTTTGAAGAATATCGTTCATCATTTTTTAAAATGAGTATTGATTCAGAGAGTCATTATAAACAGGATCTGCTGCGCCGCCATAACTTACTGTTTTAAATCTCAAAAAGCATTACTTTTGTATTCAAAATTCTTTTTCCATTGGATTCCTTGTCTATTTTTCAACAATTATCAGCAATAAAATTCATAGAGTGGACAATAGTAATGTTTCAGGGGGTTAATATAAACTGTGCCCCGATCATTCTCCTACATTTCTGAATATATTTTGCTGGAACATTCGATAGAGCTTGCAAACACAGTTTGAAATGCCTAAATTTTAGCACTTTTATATTTACATCTTTTTAGGACTTGATCGTAAAAAAAATTGTAGTCATCTAAAAATTAGATCATTTTCTGCTCTATAATATGGTGAAAATCGATGTAAAAAAATGTTTTTCAACCCTTAATTAAAAATAGATTGAAAAAAAAATTGAACATTTCATTTTTTACGGGTAACCATTAAAATAACCGTATAAATCTGATTATATAGAGTAAACTTGTGGACGTGCTTCTGAAATACAAGGTTTTATTTTATTTGCAAAATTCCAAATGGCGGCTACAAAAATTTGCAATATATTTGTTTTTTGTACGCACGGCATTTTATGAACATTAACAATTTTTATACGCGAGTAATTGCAATCAGCAGATAAAGTGTTATAATTGTACGATTAATAAGAAAACAAATGTTTCAATTTATTTGAAATATTTTCTATTTTTCTTTTAAATTTAACCATGACATATATATTTAAACTCTAGACTTGAATTTGCAGTAAGTAGTTCCTGCAAGACCACGCATTTAAAAAAAAGAGATTTGATTATTAAAGTACAAAATAACGAAACTTAAAGTTCGTTAGATACTGTACCTCTGCTATTAGAAATGTTCTAAATAAATCATCCTAATGCTGATTCCAAACTGTAAATATATATATATTTTCATATTTTTGTATTCCTTGATGTATTCAAAAGGGACTGATATTGTGTAGCTGCATCCGGGCGTTAAATATATTTGTTTCTTATGCACACGCAGTATACGTGGTACAGAAAGAGGGGAGCGCCGTCAATAGCATCAACAGAGAGGACCGCTGACTAGCTGGTCGTCCCATAATCTCGTGATGGCATTCATGCTGAGATCCCCCCCCCCCTGCCGCCGAGATCGCAACATTTCACATAAAAAAATAGTAATAGTATTTTAAATAGTATTTTGCAAAACTTGATAATTAACAGTGCCCTCCTATATTTTGAGTAAAAGATAAATCATTCTGCCATTTTCATCGCAAAAAGTACGAAATTCAATGATACAAAATAAATTGACATAATATTCTACATTGTCAATATGAGAGAATACTTTTTATTTCGAATTTAAATTTTATTTTTTATTCGTAATCTAGTAGGGTGATGTTTCAATGATAAATAATTTTGGATCGTGCTATTTAAAGTATGTCAATTAGTATTTTTGTTTCATTTTTCCGAAATTCAATTCGCAAATTAGAGTAGAGTCGGTTAACATTATCGCCGTGAAAAAAGCTAGAAATATGTATAACTTCTAACTAATTAGTTTACGTTATTAAGTATATTATTTTTTAATTTTCATGGTTATTAGTTTGTTCAATAAATTAAGTGATAAAAATAATAAGTTTCTATATTTCGGAATCAAGATATACTAAATGCAAAAAACTACGATGTATTCATGACAGGTTTAATCAATATAGTTTATTTTTTTTACAATTTTATTAAATTCATGTAATTAGTTTTATATATTTTTTTTCGACAATTTCGCTTAAGAGTGGTAAATATTTTTCCATGATTTTATAAATATATAAGCAGGACCGTGTTTATTGAACCATCGATTTTATTATCCACATTATCCACTTGACACAATCCAAACCTATTCGATGAGAAAAAAAACAACTGATTGTATACAAATGTAATCACTTTGGATTTGGAATTCTTTTGAGAAAGATTAAAAAGATTTGCTTAATTGTATTACATTAGAAGATTATGCAATTTGGAATTAGATTTAATAAAGAAAATTAAATCATTTTTTGCAAAAGCTAAATAGTAATGAATTGTAAAACGTGTTGCTGTTAATTATTTTTATGTTGTTTGACTGTCTTAAGGATTATTTTAATGACTATCTTTATAATAATTTTGAAATGCATTTTATTTAGGAAACAGTAATTAATTTCCTTTAAAAATTGAAACATGTAAATATCCTTCAATTTTACATTATTTAATTATGTTTTGTAATAACAATGTGCCAAACCTTGTATGCATAAAATATTCAACGCATATGTGTGAAATTTATGTAAATGTTAAGTAGCTTATCAAATTTATTGAAAAGTTTATTAATTCCTAAAGGAATACAAAAGTTATGCAAAAATTTATCAGGCTATGCAAAATGAGAATTTATGCAAACGTAAATTATGTTACATATGATATGAGTAATATGTTGTTCACAACTGACTTAACTAATACAATATAGTCCTTCACAACTTATTAAGCTGTTATAAAAGTTTAAATTAGGTCGCATAAAACTTAGTTATTAAGTCAATGGCAATTAAATTTTAAATATAATTGTTCTTTAGAATTTTTGCACTTCCTTATACAATTGAACACAATTGAATAAACTAAGACAGAAGATGAATATTATAAAACTTAATAACTAAGCACAACCTGATGTCTCAACAGATGAAGGGTGGAGTTAACAAAACTAAGGTTCAAATGTGAATATGTAATTCAAATACAATTCGAATATGAGGATTTAAGCACAACTCAATAAAAATAAGTAAGTATCAAAATTAATTTGATTTAGCTTATGAAAAATAATTTTACGTTGTCAATTTTGAAAGTTAATGAAAAACATTTGCATTCATTCTTCAACTTATTACATTTCAATTACTTCTAGAAGGTCTTGTTTCTCTGATAGATATAATATTTTAAGAATTTATCCAGCATCGATTGTAATTAGAAAATCTCGCAATAATTCAATTCCTTTTCTATCGGAATGTTATTTCTTCAAATTCGCATATTATTTTAATTACTTTTTATGTAGTTATTTATGGAGCAAAGCTCTATAATTGTATGTACTTTAATTTTTTTCTTGACATTTTGTAATCTTGATATTTTATCTAAAAAGTAGAGGTGCTTTACCAAGATGCAATGTTTACATTTTTTCCAAAAATATTAGCGACGGGTTTGATAATTTTGGTTGCTAGGGTTGCCACCTGGTTGTCTCAGGCCTCCCCGACTTCCGTCACCTCCCCCACGGTTATAACCACCACGACCACGTGTTCCATGTTGACCGCCACGCATCATTGCTCCTGGACCACCTGAATAATTCAATATTCTATTGATCATAGGTTGTAAATTTTTTATATATTGTAAAAGAAATATGTAGCTATATTTGTATAATAACTAAAGATTCTGTTTAAAAATAAACTTTGCGTAAAACAATTAAATACATTGATTATATATAAGTCATGCGCGAAGGACTAGATAGTTTGTATTATCACAAGGGAAAACTATTTAAGATATTGTATTTAAAAAACATTTGAATGTTTAATTTTTGAATATTAAACAAAATAAAGAATAAACAAAATTTTTATTAATTTTCAAATATAATTCAAAAATATTGTTAAATATGAAACAAAAGTTAATTTATTACATTTTATATAAAAATACTAAATAAAGTACAAAAATTAAAAAGTAAGAAATATGCTAATTGCAATATCATATTTGCTGAAAATTTGTCTTCATGGATTTAAAAAGTTTCATTTTAATGGGATCCCTTACAGAATTTTATCGTTATATTTTTACCTGGCCCACGTTGTTGCTGCTGCGTAGCCAATGGACGTATACTATTATCGCCCAAATTAGGGCGACCGCTACCTCCACCTTCCCTTGGTCTAACTTTTTTCTCTTCAATATTTAATTTTTGGCCATGCTTATCGGGAAAGTAAATGGGCTAAAACAATAACAATAAGTCAGATAAATATTAAATAGCAAAACTTTTGCATAAACCAAGAATTTTATGTTGTTACATAAAATTCTTAGTAATAGATAATGATTGTAAATCTTACACAGTCAGCCAAAACATGTTTTACAACAGATACATCTTCAAAGGTAATAAATCCATAGTTTGGAACTCTCGTAGAGTTAGTTCCTTGTGGGCCTTTTGAACGATCATTTTGCTTGCTGTGTACACGAAGGTCTGCTACGCGACCGTAACGTTCAAAAACTTGCCGTAGATCATTTTCTGAAGCGTTATGCGGTAAATTCCCCAAGAAAAGTTGATGTGAATCAGGAAATCCAGGGCGCCCAGTGCGATGTTCTCCATCTAAAATTATAAAGTATTACTATTATTTAAACCTATTTTAAACAGCAAAATTTAAACTAAATAAATCGAAATATCTATTTGTATATATTTTTTAAACGTAGTCAAAACGTAGTAAGTTAAATGTATTTCACAAATATATGTGTTGAATATTTTATGCATACAAGGTTTGGTACATTGTTATTACAAAACATAATTAAATAATGTAAAATTAAAGAACATTTACATGCTTCAAATTTCTAAATATTTCATATTCGCATTTGAACTTTCGTTTTGTTAACTCCATTCTTCATCTGTTAAGACATCAGGTTGTATTTAGTTATTAAGTTTTATAATTTCATCTTCTGTCTTAGTCTATTCAATTGTGTTCAGTTGTATAAGGAAGTGCACAAATTCTAAAGAACATTTATATTACTGGACTACGTAGTAATTTATAATAAATTAACTTTAATTTTACGTAGTCGATAACTTAACTTTTATTTTACGTAGTCAATAGATTATCTTTTATTTTACCAATTAAAACAATTTTATATTACCTCTTTGTATAAGGCCACCAGTTCTAGGTAATCGTTGCTGGTACTGTTGTTGTGATTGTGGTTGAGGAATCAATCTATGTATATGTTGATTTATTTGGTTACTGGTAGATGTAGAAAGTGATATTCCTCCGGAAGGTTGATAAGATGATATACGATCATCATTTCGTGAGCTTGGGGGCTACATATGAAAAAAATCATGTACAAGAAATTAATTTTTCTTATAGAAATTCTAGTTACCAATTGGCAAAGATACTAACTGGTGAAATAGATGCTTGTGGTTTTGATACTTGTGGGCTGGTTGATCCAGTAGATGGAAAAGATTTAACTAAATTAGCATATGTTTTGGGTCCACTACTACTAACATTTTGTGATGTAATTTGATGATCAGTTTCACTGCCTGCAGAAGATAATGTGTAATTCTGTTCAGATTCTGGTTCTTGATGTATTTCCTCAGATAAACTGTGAGTCTCAGATTTTATTGGTGGCTGCTGGTGCTGTTGTTGTGAATTTGGTTCATTATCTTGAGGGAATTGCTCATGAGTAGTCGATTCAGCCATATATTGCTGCTGTTGTAAAGAAGATTGCTGTTGTTGTATTGACTGTTGAGATAATATTGAATTATCATCATGAACTGATCCGTTAATTGACACTTGCTGAATAACTGGATGTACCTAGTATTTGAAAAATAGTTAAAAATTGAATAATTATAAAATGAAAATTGTAAAAATTAAAAATATAGGTTATTACTTGCTGCTGAGGAGGTATGGTATAATAAATTTGCTGTTGCTGTTGAGTCATTGAAGAAGTTTGTTGTTGAGTTGGACTATGTAAATCAATATTAGATATTTTTGTTGTCAATTGTGAAGTTTCATTTTGTCGATCTTCTTCTCCATTTTCCGGTCTAGCATTTTCCACCTCATTTTCTCTTTCATTAGTATTTTCATTAATATTACTTTCACCTTCTAATTCTTCATCTTCCTCATCAGTATAACCATAATCTTGATAACGGAAAATATCATTATGAACATAATACTTTTTAGGTGCTTGTGCCGCTAAAACAAAGGTTTGAGTGAAGCGACGCATAGGATGACCTGCATTTGACAGTTCTCCAGAAACCTATTAAGTCAAAATATTTATATTAAAAACTTGAAAAGTCTAACCATTTCTCATTCAAGTCTACAATACATTTTACAATACTGCATTATATTACTATTTGAACAATTCATATACCTGAACAACAACTCCATTACCAAGAGTTGATTGAGAATCCACTTGATTGATTTTAGCATGACAGTCTTGAAAATTTAATGCCTGTATTTTCTGATGAATTTGTTTTTGACCTATTGCTGGATTAGATTCTCTACTAGAGTCTACACTCCCATGAACAAAAGATGAGTGATTGTTATAAAACCTATTATAGAATAGACAATTAACAATTAACAGTTTACAAATTCATTGGCTAATAATTCTTACAGTTTAAATCAAAATACAAACCTATGTAAATGAGCTGGAGCTCTATTAAGTAAGGTATAATATTGTCGGACAAATTCACGACCGACACATTGTGGTGAAGGGGATGCCTCCATGACCATTTCCTACCGTGTTACTGTCTTGCCAAGTGAGTTTTTAAAGTAAACCTTAGGTTTTTAGTTCAGCAGTACTTATTTTTATAGACAGTGAAACTACAATGTGAAAAATTGAATATTGAAATTTGAATTTGTTTGCATGATTATTTTATCAAAAATAACTGTTTGTAATCAAGTACATTTCATTGGTTATACTATACATATAAAATTATAATACAAACAACAAAATATTTGAAGAAAGGTATAATAAAACTTTGTCTGTACATATACTTTAAGAGGCTTTTAAACAAATTTAAAATCATCTATTTGGCAGAATCAATTAAATTTGTACAATTTGGAATTTTTTGTAAATATATAAGTCATTTAATGTTTAAATTCACTTCAAGAATGATGATTAACTTATGTATTTATATAAATTTTTAAATTGGGAAAGATGAATTGATTGAATAAAAATATTGTTACTACTATATTATACATGGTCACTAACATAATCTTATTTACAATATAAATAAAACATGTTTACCATAAAAAAACAAAATCATATCCTTCCAAGAGTGTTATTTGTTTTTTATTAAAACTATTATAGAAAGTCATTTGATGTTGAAATATATATGTATATGTAGAAACACACGCGCGTGCGCGGGCGCGCACATACACACACACACACACACGTGTATGCGAGAAAAAAAGCAAGCAGAAAATATGATTATTTCGTCGAAAAATAAAACAAGAACAAGTTGGTCAATATGGAAGTATATGATCCAAGAGCATAGATATTATATTAAAAGCCATTAGCACATGATCGCAAACAATGGTAGTATGGACTTTCAAACTGGTAAACCTCGTCTGAAAGGCGATACTGAATTATAATTTGATTAATGTATATTTGACATTATTATAAAACTTGATAACGTTTTGGATAACATTTTTAGTTGTCTGAGATCAAGGTCACTGTTATATAGACAAGAAAACATAAAAGCAAGCGAGATAAATTCAAAGGAAAACTCACAAATATTAGAAAACGTATCAATCACTTTTTAAAAGTATACTGACTAAAGGATGGGCATATTAATCAACGCACTAACAAGATCTGATGGAAGAATTTATGTATGTAACGATTTGGACTAGTAAGCACGAGAAGATTAGCTACAGGGTCCGCTCGTGCTCCATGCCGGCATGAAAGCAAGCATGGCGATGCGTTTGCAAAGTCGTAGATACTTGTCTACACTCACCTTTGATCAAGAGGACTAGAAACGATGGTAGCACTAGGGAGTACGTATTCCTCGTCAAGTAAGGTCTGGATAAGAATTGAATTGTGAGTGGTTTAGTAAATACAGCCGCTCAAATAACGCGAAAAGAACTCTAGTCTAAGCCTATTCTCTCGATTCTCGATGCTCGTGTGTGCTCATCCGGCGAGTCTGCGTAGTGCGTATGTGGATATACCCTTCATCAACAAGGACTAAGAGAGAGAAATTCAAAGTCGCTTGCAATAAGCAGTGGCAGAGAGTAATAGGAAGATTGTCGACTTATGCGTGAAATTATGACAATTTTTCGCCGCTGTTTCGAGCGCCACGTTATGGTCAACTTGCTATACTAAGACCTTCAGATAACAGTAAGCTTACATTGGGAATCCTAACAATTAAGCTACTCAATAATTCCGTGTCCATTAGTTATCAAGTTAAAAAGAAAACTTATTTGTGTTAAAAGATTTATAAAAATTAATTATTGTAAGATACTACTTCTTATGCAAAACTGTATGGCTAATTTGAATTAACTAACAAACATTTTATTTGATAATAAACGATCCATATTTAGTAATAATTGAAACTATGATTTTTATCGAGAGAAGAATACAGTTGTAAAAACTGTAACCACTCCGGAATCTGGATGGACTCTAGAAAATATTTAAAATTACGGGAAAAAACAAGTTTATAACATAAATAGATCTGTTTAGTTTACTATGTTGCCCAAGGATGCCGCATCGAGGAAATGGCATTGTTAAAATTGAGCCGGTCATCTCGATATTTATTTTCGATTGGCTGTCTGCAGCGTGTGACCAAAGTTAATGATGGGATCAACAACAAGATCACGAACATATCTTAATTTAAAATTTCTTAAAAAAATACAGTGTTAAAATTGATTGTAAAATTTTAGTGATACTATTACATCAAAATATTAATAATTTTTGAATCTAAAAAAAATTAAAAAGTTAATCTATATTAAAATAAAAATCTCCTTTATAACATGCTTCAGAACTTGCTTATTTATTGCAAAGAAATGAAAACAACCAATTTCGAAATATTTTTTTTTATTAATATGTATCAATATAAAACATAAATAAAATAAAAATATAAAATAAAAAGCAGGTACAGCATGGCTTCGATAACGTCGAAAACTAATTCCTCGTCTGCAAAAATTAAATAAGATTAATTTATTTGTTCAAAAACTTTAATTCTTTAAAAATTCTAAGAAAACTCATTAAATTTTCAAAGTCGTCCCTCTTCTTTCTCGCTGTTTTTAGTCAAGCCATCGTCGCCTTTCTGACGTCCTTCTCAGTACTATTACACATCCTGGTAACCACGTCTAAAACGATGAAATATATGTAATACAAAATAGTTACACATAATTATTTTAAGAAAATTATTACTGTTAAAATATCTATAAAAAATTTTGAAAAATGAATATAACACTTTTTGAGTTATCGTCATTTATTTAAAACAAAGGTTAATGACTTCTCGAAAAATTGATAAAAATAAATTAAAAATTTATTAATTTCCGGCGAGTCTGCGTAGTGCGTATGTGGATATACCCTTCATCAACAAGGACTAAGAGAGAGAAATTCAAAGACGCTTGCAATAAGCAGTGATAGAGAGTAGTAGGAAGATTGTCGACTTATTCGTGAAATTATGACAATTTTTCGCCGCTGTTTCGAGCGCCACGTTATGGTGAATTTCACAGAAGTTTTTTTTCCATTGAATTACTTGTGTATTTTTCAACAATAATCATCAATAAAATTCATAGAACGGATATCATTAATGATTGGAGGAGTTGATATAAACAGCGTTCTTCTGAGTCGCGTAATCAACGGCAAGAACTATGTAAAGGTAAAGCAACGTGATTAATACCTGCATAATTCTATAACATGTTCAAAAAGATATATTCTTTAATTTCAGGATATCTAAACAGTGATGCAACTAATAACGAAATGATTAGTGTTTTACACTGCAACGAGTTGACGGCCGTATCGTGGAGACGGCATTGTTAAAATTGAGCCGAACATCTCGATATTTATTTTCGATAGGCTGTCTGCAGCGTGCGGCCAAAGTTAATGATCGAATCAACAACAAGATCACGAACATATCAGGTAAGGAATATAGATGGATCGAACTGCGCTATGGCACAAAATAACAGCCAAATACAACGCAGTGGAGAATTCGACCAGCTTCACAAAATCTCCCCCTTTTGAGACAAAAGCTTCATTTGAGGAATACTCTAGCCGTCTCCCAACTGACGAGGAAGAAAAAAAATCTTTCGTAAGTGTTTTTGTTATTTATAAATTTATAAATCTGTTCTAGCTATTCGCCTAAAAAATATATATATATATGTACATATATATTGTAATAATATCATCATGAAATAATTATATACTTTTTTCAGAAAACATACATAAGCCACATTGCCAAGGGTAGAGTTGACATAGTTGTAAGAGTTATTTTACGACAGATGATACTAAACCAATGCGCCATAAACTGTAATATGGAAGGGCGCAACAAAAAAGAATAAATGATATTGAAACTACATCTTTAACATTTTATAGTTGGTAAGAGAATTCTTTTTAACTGTAATAATTTTTAAAAAATAATTATGTGTAACTATTCTGCATTACCCATATTTCATCGTTTTAGACGTGGTTACCACGGTGTGTAATAGTGCTGAGGAGGACGTCAGAAAGGCGACGATTGCTTGGCTGAAAGCAGCGAGAAAGAAGAGGGACGAATTAGAAAATTGAATGAGTTTCACTTAGTATTTTTAAAGAATCCAAGTTTTTGAACAAATAAATTAATCTTATTTCATTTTTGCAGGCGAAGAATTAGTTTCCGACGTTGTCGAAGCCATGCCGTACCTGCTTTTTATTTTATTTATGTTTTATATTGATACATATTAATAAAAAAAATATTTCGAAATTGATTGTTTTATTTTATATTACCGTCCATAGAACGAAAAATATACATTCTGGTACGTTTATTTTACGTTCCCATTTGTGCCGCGCAGTCGCAAACTGGAACTTTACAAACCGACATATGTCCGTTTTCGTAACGTAAATTTTTTCTAAACGCAACGTAGCTTTCGTTCCTACATTCCTGTAGGAATGTAAATTTAAAGTTTCTTTAACGTGACGTGCTATGTGGGTAGACGGAACTTAATTCGCGACCAGCAAAATTCAAAATTGAATTTCATCTTCCTCGATTGAGCTTCATTGGCACAAATTGAGTTTAGTTACATGTTTCTTTCTCGCAAGTTCTATGATTAATGCTTGAAGCCAGTGCTGTCACGATAGTTTTTAGTTGGCAATGCAATCAAATGGTTGTTGAAAGCAAGTAGAAATGTCGATGGGTTGTATTTAAAACAAATATATATCAGATCAGCATCGCAAAAAATACAAGGTTCATGCAGCCTCATTTCTGATACTGTCTGATAAGTTAATTTCAATTATTTCTTGCTTAATTATTCTTTTACTATGATAAGTCATTTAATTTGTGTTTTATTTATTTTTAGATCAGGATTCCTGATTAATAAAGTTGTTATGAATAGTTTATTAAATTTAGAAAATTCTGCATGCACAAGTTGCAGATCATAAGTTGGTAAGAGAATTTTTAGTAGCATTGACATAAACATCAATAGAACGTCAAATAAAAAGTCAATGATTTAGTAGTGTTTGCAAACATGGCTGTAATGGTTGATTGTGATGCAAAGGAAGTTAATTTATAATAAAGTGTTTTTCATATAAGTGTCAAAAGTATTTGTTCAATTTCAGGTATGTATTATTAACAAATTTAACAGAGGAAACAATATCAGAGTACCAAATATATTGCAGTTAAGTGTTTATCAAATTAATTTAATTGTTTGACATGATCATTGTAGTAATCACTTCCAATTTACAGTGGGAGATCAAGGAAATTCATCTGATTAACTGAAACTACAGTCAGAGATATCTGTAGAACTATATGGTATGACTGACCATATGAGTGAGAAAACACAAGAATTAGAAATCTTAAGAGGAGACCTGTACATACACAAAGAAAATGGTTTAAAAGGAACATTAATATTTATTAATAAGCAATCTATGACTTTTGACTTGCAATTTGTGCACACAACATTTTCTAAATATAAATAAACTATTTTGTTATTAATCAGGAGTCCTGATCTAAAAATAAATAAAACACAAAGTAAATGACTTATCACAGTAAAAAATAAATTAAGCAAGAAATAATTCAATTTAACTTATCTGACAGTATCAGGTGATAAAGCCGTATGATTCAAATATTCTCTGTGATGCTGATTTGATACATATTTGTCTTAAATATAATCCGTTGACATTTCTACTTCCTTCCAACAACTATTTGATTGCATTGCTCATTAAAAACTATCATGGTAGTGCTTACTTCAAGCATTAACCATAGAACTTGCGAGAAAGAAACATGTGACTAAACTCGATTCGTGCCAGTGATGCTCAATTGAGGAAGATGAATTCAATTTTGAATTTCGCGGGTCGCTAATTAATTTCTTTTAAACGCACAAATTGTTTAAGAGCTTAGAATTTAAAAAATATTGTTATTTCAGTAAGATAGTATTATTAAAAGTTTGTATTTTATTTTAATATTACAAAAAAATTAAAATTCAAAAAATTATTTGACCAATATCAATGTTCTCGTCTTTAGCACTACCTACACTCAACGGAACTTAATGCGCGACCCCCGAGATTCAAAATGGCGTTTCATCTCCGTCGATTGAGCATCACTGTCACGAATCGAGCTTAGATACAAGTTTCATTCTCGCAAGTAGTGTGGTTAATGCTTGAAGCAAGCGCTGTCACAATTGTATTTACAAGTTGGCAATGCAATTAAATAGAAAATACAAGGATCATGCACCTTCATCACCTCATACTGTCAGATAAGTTAATTTAAATTATTTCTTGCTCAATTATTCTTTTACTATAAGCATTTACTTTGTGTTTCATTTATTTTTAGATCAGGGCTCCTGACTAATAAACTTATTACGAATAGTTTATTTATACTCAGACGATTTTGTGTGTATAAGTTGCAGTCAAAAGCAAGATAAAATTTTTTGTGAAGGTAATTCATGATAAGTTTATAATCTAGTATAACAATCTATTTTATTTTATTCTATAAATTTGTATGTAGGAATCGATTAAATGGATGCTATGAAATTTTTATATGGCTGATGAATCTGATGTTGCTCAAAAATGCAAAGCATTAGAAAAATACATTAAACGTTATAAAGATTTATTTATTGCAATAGAAAAGGTATATATAATAAAATATTAAATTTCAGTCGTATAAATTACCAATTTAAGACTAAGATTCATTAGTGGTTATACTTAAGTGTGCTAAACCCGTGATAGCAGCTATTCATAGAGCTTGCATAGGAGAAGCTGTAGATATGATTTGTTCAACAAATGCTTGGTTTCAAATAAAAGAAGTTGATAAGGGCATGGCTGCTGATGTGGGATCTTTGCAAAGATTACCAAAAATTATTGGTTCTCATAGTCTAGTTAGAAAACTTGTTTACACTGGTCAAAAAATATTAGCACCAGAAGCTTTACAAGTTGGTTCTGTTACGAATTTTCTGACTTCGAAAAGTAGTTGGGTGTTTGTAAAAGAAAAATTTGAAGACTTTTTATAAAAATGAAAGTGTTTTTATTAAAAATAGTAAGGTTACCTACAGAAAAATGCACCCCTCACAAAAGTGTCAAAGAGTAATTTTATTAATAAATAAATACAATTATTAACATATAAAACAAAAATTTAATCTTGAGGATTTTATCACAGCTTTGAAAATATTGGTGGTTTATCCTGGAATGCTAATGCTGATGCTGTTGCTAATGCATTAAATTCAGATGATAAAGCTGCATGATCTTATATACTGATCTGATACATATTGGCTTTAAATGCAATCCATCAACATTTCTTTTTGTTTCGAACGACTATTTAATTGCATTGCCAACTCAAAATCATCACGACAGATCCAACTTCAAGCATGAACCATACAACTAGCGAGCAAAAATCGTATAAATCATATTTACAGCTCCTCCTATGCAAGCTCCATGAACAACTGCTATTACGGGTTTAGCACACATAAGTATAACGATAGATAAATCTTAGTCTTAAATTGGTAATTTATACGAGTAAAATCTAATATTTTATGATACATACCTTTTCTATTGCAATAAATGAATCTTGATAACGTTTAATGTACTTTTCAAATGCTTTGCATCTTTGAGCAACATCAGATTCATCAGCCATATAAAAGTTTATTAGTGAGGAGCCCTAATCTAAAAATAAATGAAACTCAAAGTAAATGACTTATCATAGTAAAAGAATAATTAAGCAAGATATAATTGAAACTTATCTGACAGTAGGAGGTGATGAAGGTGTATGATCCTTGTTTTTTCTATTTAATTGCATTGCCAACTAAATACAATTGGGTCAGCGCTTGCATCAAGCATTAACCACACAACTCGCGAGAAAGAAACTTATATCTAAGCTCGATTCGTGACAGTGATGCTCAATCGACGGAGATGAAACGCCATTTTGAATCTCGGGGGTCGCGCATTAAGTTCCGTTGAGTGTACAAGGTGACGCACACGCATAGAGCAACGCCTAATTACTCCGCTATTTTTCGGCCTCATAGTTTAGGCATTCTGTCAACCCAACAGTTCGAAAAAATGTAAGGGGGTAGCTTTTAAGGGAAGGCTTGGGGTGAACTATTGAAAAAGAATCTGAGTCGTCTCGAAGAAAAAGACTAGGTGTATAAACAATTTGCGAAAGACAGATTCAAAAATAATTTTTTAATATTTTGAATTGAAGTTTTGTTTTTAAGTTAATGAAATTTTCAGCCTTTTTCGGTGCTAAAATATCTATAAAATGGCATGTTGGAATGTAAATCAGCTATTTGTTAATTCATTAAAGTCTTGAAAAATTTGCAAAATAATGAATTTCAATATTAAAGGAAATGTAGCTTTTAACGCGATGAAGTTACATTTTTAATTTAAACAAAAATATTAATAAGTTTTTCCACAATGGTTATTGTTGTCATAAAGACACCTTGCAAATTTATTTTTTGTCCTTGTGTGAACGGTATAGTATTAGAAATAACTTATTCTCTTCTTTATACTTATAAAAAGAAAAAGATTCCTTTGATTTCAATGTAAAGCTACGCGACACATTTTTCACGAACACGGTTTCAGCGCTTCAACTCTCTACGCTTCACTACTTCCCAATGCTGGCTGACAAGTAAAAAAATGCTATTACATTTGGTAACATAGTACTTATTCAATTCTATGCAAGACAAGCTTATATATAAAAACATTCAATGTCTGCTACAGACATTCGTAACTGTTAAATCTCTCCATATTAGTAATTGAACGCATAGTAATTAAACACAACATAAAAATTATCACGATTCCTATTGCACTAGAGATTACATTTTTAAAATCTAATTTGTAAAAACATATCATGACTACGACAGTGGTGGATGCAACCAAAATCTCCCCTAAAACGAAAGATATTGCTTTTGTTTATTAAGGAATCTGCAGGCTCATATTTAGTGTCATTTTAAATAAATTATATGAAATAATTGATTAAACGAATAAACATGGATTAGAAATTATAACTATAAGGAAAAGAATGAGCTATTGCTGATAATTGTATTGTTCTCCCAAGGACAAGATATTAATTTGCAAGGTGTCTTTTTTAGCAACAATAGCTGTTGTGGAAAAACTGATTGATATTTTTGCTTAAATTAAAAACGTAGCTTCATCATGTTAAAATCTACATTTCCCTTACTATTGAGATCATTATTTTGCCAATTTTTCAAGACATTAATGAATTAATGAATAGTTAGTTTACATGTTTTTTCTTGCAATAGTTGACAAATTATTTGTTCAATTTTTACGCCCAATATACAATTTTGAAGGTATTTTTAGTGCCAAAAAAGTTAAAAATTTAGTTAACTTAAAAAAAAACTTCATTTCAAAATACTAGAAAATTATTTTTAACCTGCTTTTTGCAGATTATTTATACGCGTAGTCTTTTTTCCCCCAGATGACCCGAATTTCTGTTCAGTAGCCCACTCAAACCCTTATCTTAAAGGCTTATACCTCCTTACAATTTTTTTATTTTCTTGGGTTGCCAGAATACCTGACTATTATAACCTATGTACCGAGCGACCTTACCACAGTCTAGTAAGAGAGCCTAGATTTCAAGTATGGAAGTAGATAAAGATTAATAGTATGACAAATTGAAGAACTTAAATACAAGCTTAAATCATCTAAAAATTAATTTTACGATAAATATGAAGGGTTTCTAATGATACCACGATTAAATTCGAAAAGTGTGAACATTTCTTACGTTGCAAAAAGTACGAAATTCAAAGTATTTGATGTTATATCCACGTTGTAGAATGTTATATTTTATTCAACATCTATGAAGGTGCTATTTTAATCATGAATAATTTTGGAAGGAATTATTTAAAATACACCAATTTATATATTTTTGTTCTTATGTCTCTGAAATTCGTCCGCTGGGGTAAGATTGGTGATTGAACTTTGGTATATAATATCCATTATGGCTGACGTGAACTTCCCTATGCCGTATGCCTATTGTGTCGTATTTTATATAAACTGCAATCGTATAACGAAAGGAAATAATTTCATGATGATTTTCCGCAAAATAAATTCATTTTGTGAATAATTAAAATAAACACAATTGTTTGGTAATCTCAAATTTAGAAAACAATAAGTCTTTTTGTAGAAAAAAGTTATTGATCAACCATTATTACAAACAAGTCTTTTTACAACAACTCGTATGTAACGAGTATTTGGCGGCAACTTTCTGATACATTGGTTTCTAGGTTTCGTAATAAAAATGCGCTGAGGTCACGTAAGTATTTTCCATGGGATTGCTTACTTCCACAATTTTATGCGGAATAACTACATAATAACTACAAAGTACAACATAGTGGGAAATACTTTGACTACTGTAAGTTTCACTAAATATTTGGTAAGCACAGATTTGGTGTCTATCAGGATAGAGCGCATGCGCACGATAGTTGTTTTGCTTGTATCATGTTAAAAACTTTCTTTTTAGAAATTTTTATCGGATTTGTGTCACAGTGATAAGGGAGCATCGGTTTTCTGTGGACTTCATTTGTGCTATGCATGTTGGTGGGCTTTAGCGGCTCAGAGAATTTTTATATCTTTTACGCACGGTAGACTATATCGTTATAATGTTACTGCGAGCATAGGATGCGCCGCCTTCATAAGGATGCCGACATCGAAACGTTAATATGTTAATAAGTTAGCTTGCGGAAGCCGACCTCAACGAGATATTGATGCCCATAGAAGATTTTGGGTGTCAGCGCGCAGGGGATACAGAGGAGCTTCATGACCGGCTGCCGTATTTCCTAAGTTAATCAGAGTTCATTTCCTCGTTTGCAACTTTGCTAGCGGCGTCATACCGTACTTGCGAACCTGTGCTGTGGAGAGCATGCTCGACAAGGAATAGCGGCAGGTCGATTTTCGATCCAATACTAGGGAAGTATGTGACGAGGATGAGTGGGCATACCAACGCAATAGTTGCAGCGTGTTAAATCAGGCAGTAGCCGCGAGATCGCGTGAGTCGTGAGGTTAGATATGCGGCCACCTGGAGACGCAACCGCCGAGAGGAGTCCAGGACTGTCCGGGAGAAGCTGGTGTGTCTACTGCCTACTTATATTGTTCAAGTATAACGCTGAAGATGGTAATTACACTGATACCTACACCTTTTCACTCGCGTCCGCCGGTCCTAGGAAAACCAGGGAAAAGCGCCAACCTCACCGTCGCGCAGATCAATGAAATCCAAGGGCGACTAGAGAAACACTCGCGATCGCTGAAGAGAAGAAAAAGAACTAGAGGACGAATAAACTTCTCGACTTATACTGTAAAATAGAACCTCTCCACCTGCAGGGTAAACTATCAACTGAGGTATACGTCTAAACGTCGTGTTTCACGATTGGGCGCAACAGCAACCACAAAAGGAGAAGGCTCTGTGTCGGTAGTGTAACAGCTGGACTACTATTTATTGCATTTACAATACTTGGCATACAATAAAAAGGATTAACGTAATCACGCCGCGATCCTATTTACATGATGTATCTCTTCGCGACACCATTTGTATATACAGACATCCATACTCATACATGCATCTTATAGACTCGGGTCGACATCAACGTTTTCCTCAAAATATTCGGTCATTGAAACGCCCAACATGCTAGCTCAGAACCATCTCGCGACACCCCACTCCGGATTTTGCGCTGCGATGTAAAGAGGAGACGTACTTGATCGGAATGGCAAGGCTTCGTCTTGCTCTCATGTACTACGTGGTCCTTGGTTTTCGCTGCAGTCCTCTCAATTGGTGCCGGTCATGTTCTAGTTTGTATTTTATCTGGCACTTCTCACAGTCACCGGTTACTCACCAACACTATTACCCATGTAGGCTCTCTTGTTCTTTTCTAATGCGCGTGCTCTCTGTCACATCCAAGGGCTATATATCGTCAGATAAAGGCGCGTAATATGCATCCAATCGTCGCAACACACACGCTTTCTAATTCCCATGTATGTGCGAACACGCTCGTTACGAATTTCTTAATTTTAACAAATGAGCTCGCCTTACCGACGAGCATGCATACAAGGAATCTCAGTCAATACTACACATAACTTTGTTACACACTTCTAATACAATAACTTAATAAATCAAAGAAAAGTCATGAACTTTTAATACAGTAATTTAATAAACCAATGAAAGGAGAATCCTTAAGAAAAGATATCAATCAACCAAACTGAATTAAGATAAAACTAATTTAAACAGAGGAGCAAAGGAATAAAAAAAAATGTTACTTATAAAAAATTAAATGCAGAGATATTTAAAAAAATTTAATTTAACAGAAGCAATGAACTAAAATATTGACTTCGGAAAGCCACGAGACAATTAAAACCCCAATTAAATTTATTCTATCAGTTAGAAAACAAGGTACATACTACTAAGTTCGCAATCCATTTAAGTAAAGTCTACAATGAGGGGAACTTACCTGTGGGTTGTGACGGCAATGGTCCGCAGTTCTTGCTTTCGCTGTTAGTAATATTTTCGTAAGGGAGAGGCGTGTTATGTTGGCCTGCCGCAAAACCAGTGAGCTATGCCAGTTTAGTCAAGGTCAAAGTTATGAATTGGGAAGGCTAATAAATAAAGCGAGATAAAATTGAATTACGGAACGAAGTCTTATTATCGATATCTTAATCAAATACAAAAGCCGACGCGACAAAATAACTAAATCGGTAGGGGAGTAACTCAACACCGCAGCTGGGATAAGACTGACTCAATTATACTTCGACTAAAGAGCCAGGAGCACGCGAATGATACAATGACGAAATCGAGCACAGAGGGGCAGAGAGAGAGAGAGAGAGAGAGAGAGAGAGAGAAAGAGCCACCCAAATTCACCTAAAAAGGTTCTGTTCCTGAGCATATTTGTCATCACATCAAATTACCAACATAAAAAAAATCAAAATATGACACTAAAAATTTAGCACCAAAATTGTATCATAAACCAACGAAAATAACTATAAAAACCGAGGAAAGAAAATTTGAGTCCGACTTAGCCATGACAAAATTTTTTACTGGCTTAGGAAGCCGTCGGTATTGAAAATATTTCTGCTCGTTTACGTCGAGTCCCTCCATCTCTCTCTCTCTCTCTTTCTTTCCTGTTGTGTCACGAAACTTTAAACATCACGCAAAAACAATCACTGAACAAAAAGTAAAGTGTTCTGGTAAAAAAATTACCATCGGAAACAATAAGATTCATTATTGTATGTGTTCGACTATGCTAGTTTCTTACTTAGTGGGAATTGCAGAGATTATTCTAATAGCAAAATCGGATAAAGAAGTCGAACTTATAACTTTATATAGATTCGTCAACTTTTTCCTAGTACTTTCTAAAATTTTACGAAAAATTAATTCTAACTGGAATCACTCCAATAAAACATAATAGAAAATTTATCATAGATCATAAATTCAGCTATAGATGTAACTACTGGGGAATATAATAATAGAAAATAATAATATACACTACGAGAAAATTCCTTGAAAAAAAAAACAATTTTATCTGCCGTATTTCTAAACATCGACTAGGTATTCGATAAAATCTGGCACGAGTGATTGCTGCATAAACTAAAGAGGAATTTTCCATATTCCCACTATGAGCTGTTCAAATCATACTTAGAAAATGGTATTTTTCGAATCAAAATAAGTAAAAAATAATCGAAACGCTATTCAATAGAAGCAGGCGAGTTTCAAAACAGTGTGTTAGAGTCAACATTACACGTATTTGTTATATACTTTGGATCTACCAATGTCTCTGAATATCATAACGGTGAAATTTTTAGATGATACAGCTATCCTATGAATAGACTCAAAAGCAACGACTATAACCATAACTCTAACAAATCTTTTGAGTAAAATTCAAAGATGGCACGATACATGGAGAATTAGAGTAAATAAAAATAAATTAACTCATGTAACCTTTAAATTACGAAAAGACTCCTACCCATCAGTTTCGTTAAATAATACCAATATTCTACAAAATAAATAAATAAAATACTTACGTATTCACCTGGATTAGGTACTAAGTAATTATGCTTCAAAATTGAGGATAATGTACAGGCTCATCGGAAGAAAATCGCCACGTACAACTGAAAACAAATTACTACTTTATAAAGTTATACTTAAATCTGGTAATCAACTTAAGGGTATCTCTTCAAATTTAAATATTGAAATATTAGGAAGATCCTAATAAAAAATGCTACGCAATATGGTACATGGTTTATGACAAATGAATTTATCTTGAATGATCTGAAGTTGTCTGTGAACAAAGAAGAAATAAAAACTTTTTATGACAAGTACAACAATAAACTACAAAACTATCCCAACCAACTAATAAATAAGCTTCTAAAGAAATCGATTGTGAACATCAGAGTTAGAAAACATAACATTTCAATTACGTAAAGCAAATTGCAACATTTAATACATTTTTCAATTGTTTATTCATATATATCTGATTCAAATATTTATTGGATTATTTTAAGTATGTTATGCATATTCATTAATATCGCAAAATTTTTGTATTCATTGTATACAGGTCCTTCTATTCGACATACTTGGGCAAATTTTCCCATTTCCTTACAATTGACTGCATAAATGGTGGATGACCATCAATAGATACAGCCTAGAGATTTTTAATTTCTAGAGTCGGTTTACCTTCCCATGAAGATGGTTATCAGGAGTTTTACTTTTGAAAAGAGGATAAGTATTAGAGGCAGGTATTTACTACTTCTCCCCACAGGGGGCTTATCAGGAAGAGGTTATGTCGATGTCTTTGCATCTTTCACTGAGGCTGTTCTAATACATGAATTTGTGACAATGTTTTCCAGATTCACGTAGGTGTACATGTAGGGGTTATCTTCCAAATAAAGATGGGGAATCAGCTCGCCTTACTCCTTTCTTAATCTACCATATTTATCGGATAGCCTCGCAATGGGGATTCAAGACATCGGCAATATTCATTTTACGTTCGAACACTTTCATAAGCTTGTGTCTACCATGTTTCATCCGAGTAAATCCTCCATCTTTTTTGATTTGTTTTAATTGTTTGAACTTTCTAATTTTCGACATTGCGTGAAACTTTATAGTTATAGCACATTATTGGAAAAGACGGATGAGCTTTACGTTTTTCTCACATCGACTTAGCGACAACAGACCAAAGTGATAGTCTATCGCCACGGGGAACTTCTCAGTTTTGGGAATTAATCATTTTTTTTAAGTGACCATACGTAAATCCAGAAAACACCCACTGGAAGAACTTTATTCATTTATAGGTATCATTTAACAGCCTTTAAATCCAGCATTACTGGAAAGTGTTGTAGGTGAATCTAACAGTATAAAGACTATAGATTCTGTTAGTAGTCAAACTATCTGTATAAATAAAGATAAAGGGCTGAGGACAGATTAATAGAAAACGTCTTTACTGACAGTTCTAGTACTATCACTCAATACATTGGAGTAGATGACTTATAACCTTGTTAATGTTACAAGAATTTAGTGAATATGCGGGGATGTTTAATTTCAGCATATTTGTCGATGAAATCGACATTTAAATTGGAGACAACTCCATTGATGTCCAGAAATATAGTGAGGACGTTCTACGCTTAAAAAAGATTTCGTCGATCTCAAATGATAGGCCAATTAATTTGTCAGTAGTTGATTGTTCTTTTCTAAATACAGTTTGGAAGTTAGCAAAAATGTTGTTAGTATTTACCGCCATTGCAATTCTTTTTAACTTAGTTTCCAAGACCTGGCATAGATAGGAGATAACGGTTATTTATTAAACGCCTTTTCTATTGTGTTTATTAATAAATTGGAAGTAAAACTCCTTCCACAAAGCAGAAAAAGAGTTTCCTTGATACATATCATTCCAAATATTGACTAAGTTTATGGGAAAGTAATGGATGGCTACGCTAAATTCTGCAAGGTTGAACAGTGACTTACGATGAGGGTTTGTTTGATAATTGAGAAGCTTGTCCGGATTATTATAGCATCGATTTCAGTATATTTAACCCTGTGCGGCACGGTGCTATCTCTCAGAGATCACCTATTTTCGCATAGTTTTTTGCAATTTCAGAGTAGTTTTTTTGGATATAGCTTACATTTTTTTATAATTTTTTGATCACATAATGATACGAAATTGAAATTTATGCTTAAAGGTTGTAACATTTTTAATAATTATTCGATATTTATAAACAAGTCTAAAAAAGAGCCTGTTTTGTAAAAAAATGCATTTATCACAGAACTTTCAGACATATCTTTATAAAGATAGATATACATTTTCTTTGAAAGTATAATAAATGAATATGTAATATTCGTAATATTTGGTCTGTGGAGGTTGGTTCATCACTACTAATGACGCGTCACAGCGTCATCGTATGACAGCTAACACGAACAACTCATCGACGACAGCACTCAAGCTTCCTCCTTCTTCTTCCTCGTTCTCTCTTCCGGTAACCGCCACAGCGAGCGGGTACGCTGCTAACAAGTTCCGCGCCAAAAGCATAATTATACGCGTTTGTGAGTGTTTGTGAGTGAGTGAATAAAAGAAATAACTGTGACAATCGACTCCTGACTCAAGCTTTATTACACCCACTCGTCTCCCAATCGCGAAAAGTCAAATCAATGAAATGCAAAAATAGTCTGTGCCACCATTTTTTTAGACAAAGCCCATATACTTATTGTAATCAGAGCACATAACTGGACAATCTATTTGCACCCGTGTGCCATCTCTCTGCCGCCGAGTTACTGTTGTCACTTCGGGTGGATTATGGTAATTTGATAGGAAGCAAACACCTTTTTTATCCATTCATTTGATCCAACTAATATAATATATATATATAACTAATATAATAATAGTATTAGATGTTCGAAAATCGTATTGTCCATGTTTCATGTGTTTGTCAAGAACTATAGCTTTAGGTAACCCAGTACGATTAGAACGTCCAGTTCCGAAAGCAAATATTTTGTCTTCTTTTCAAAGCATACAATGGACATCAATCAAATTATGAATGAATCTTTTAATTATATGTCACTCGACCAATAATCGCGATAGAAAGACAATTTTTTTATTCCCATCAGAATATTAATTCCTAAAAAAATCAGTAACTCCTCTTTTGTCATTAATTCTTCTTCCTACGATTTCTCTTGTATGTATTTATTTGTTTGCTGAATTAATAAATCCAACATATTTTCTGGAAAAAGATATAAAAAGATTTCTAATGGCGATTGTACGTTATCGGAGATATTTAGGCCAAAATCAGCAGTGATTGGATTGTCATCTCTTTGTTTTTCTTTTTTCTTTCATACTTCACCATCAGAACATTCTCCTTCTTCTTCATCTGAATCATTATCACTTTCATTCTCTTCAAATTCACCTTCTATTTTCATATTCATATTATCCTCGTCTTGATCTGAATCAGCAAGTCCATTGACAGATTCGGTATCGCTAAGAATATCAGCGATTTCCATTTCGCGTAACACAGGTTATAATTTATAAATATTGAAAAAAATTCACTGTTCGATGAATTTATTGATTACAGGCTTCACATGAATTCCCTGTATTTTTTATATGTCAATATTCGAAATATTTGTCATATTGAATCCAGATTCAAGATCAGCGACCTTAAAAACCCCTGTATACCAATTATCATGAAAATTCATTTCTCTGAAAAATGTATGCTGCAAAGGGTTAACCAGTATAAATTGTTTACTTTAGCGGACTCGTATTATCAAAGCAAACGTTAATACGACTTAAGATCTTATGCTCATTGAAATAGAAGAATTAACTTTGACCCATTCGTTTTTTTAAATTTTACTTTCATTTCAGAAATACTTGAAATTTCTACTAAAATTAATTGTTTCAGTAAAGTATCAAAAGTTGCGTCTTTTTCAGATTTGAAGATCTTGCGTGTGACAACAGCTGCTTTTTATATTCAATAAAACCGTGTTGGTTTTAGAACATTTTTATTTGTTAAATTAATTGATTGATAACGTTTATAAGGATTGGTGAACACCTAGTACTTTTTTCTAGGATTGGCATTAGTAAAAACAAAATTAGGGATAAAAGTTTATTACGATTGCATAGTTTTGAGTAAATTTACGTTATAAAATTGGAAAAATAGTCAAAGCCGTAAAATTCATTTTAACCCAAAGGTATGTATTATTAGCTAAATTATTTTATTACTATACAAAATCGAGATTGGGGAAGTAATTAGAATTTTTAGGAGTGGGACGATTTTCTAGTACCAGATCATCGCAGCCAAGGTTCATGACCAGTGGGTGGCTAAATGCTTCGGTCAAGAGGGAGTCTTGAGGCGATGGTACTCTTCAGAAAGTGCAGGTACATTTCCCCGAAGAACGAATGCGCAAGAGTATATCGCCATATCAGCGGTCTGTACCTCTAGTCCTCGTTTGTTGTTAGATATATTTACGAGTCACGATGCAAATGCGCGCAGGCACACGCTAACAAAATTGAACTCGTGCGAGGCAAAGGCGATCCCTGTTGTAGACGAGGTTCCTCGAGGTGCAATTGCGGGAGGTAGAGGGCCCAAGACGTTGTTAGAGAGTGAGGGACACAGGGTCCACAGGAGCGTGGGCGCGAGCAGGTCATCCCCGAAGGATAAATATAGGTGTTACGAGGTCAACAGGCGCAAATCTATTCGGGGTTGGAAGAGTCCTGCTGTGGAAGCTCGAGAACGAGCTCGAGCAATGAGTCCTCCAGAAAGAGGCCGCCTTCGCGGGGAGGTAGCGACGTGATCTCCGTACATAGGGTAAGCACTTGGAGCATTGGAGGAGACGCAGACGCCAAAACACGTACGGTATAAAATACGATGGTGTCACTGCTTTCCGAGCCTTCCGCCTGCAAATTATAGGGGAAGGTGGCGTCATCCCCGAGATTTTTTGAAGCGAGTTAGGAAATGTCAGAAGTTTTACGATATTCCTGACTCGGAGATGCTCGCCGCTTTACCAATGGCATTTAGTGGTGGAACCGCACCCTAGTTCAAGAACAACGAGTTAGATTGGCGGTTCATGAGCGATTTCATTGCTAATTGTCGCTTCCATTTTTATTGGCGTTTCTCAAAGGCGGACCTGGATCGAGAGCTGATCAGACGCATGCAGGGCTAGGACGAGCGCCTCAGTGATTATATAACGGCCTGTAGATGCATCTTTAGGCGTTATAGGAAGTTGCCCTCGGAGAGAACGCTGGTGAAGAGAATTTTCGCCAACCTGCATCCCCAAGTATTGGAGATTCTTAGATGACAAGTCCATACAAGCTTTAGCTGACCTCAAATACTATGGGAAAAAATTCAAGTGCAGACGCGATAATGAGCTGGCGTAAGTACCTCCCCTGCCCAAGGATAAAATGTTGGTGTCTGGTGCAACCTACTTGTCTCCCAAGGTCCAACCATGAAAGGTAGCTATAATAATTTCACCTTTTGCGAGGGAAAGGTCCCCTAAAACTAAGAGTTCCTCTGGAAAAAGAGGACGCCTAGAAGAAAGAGTAAATCTGGATCTTCGTCTGGTAGCAGCGGTAAGAGAGCAGCTGCCACTTCGGGAATCAGTAAAACGCCCGCGGCGTTAAAGCTGTTCAGCAAGATCAGCATTGGGCTAAACAGCCCAATACTGACCCATGGGTGATGTTAGTGAACCTTCCTAATGCTACTCTGTCGTTTCTTCCACAAGTTTACCGTGGCATGGTGCAAGGTCAATCGGATGCCCCATATTCAGGAAGTTGCTTCATTTGTGGATCTGATCATCGAGCGTCCACGTGTATAACGCGACAATGGGCAGTCATATATTTTAAGTGTGAGGAGGTCGGCGACTACGCGAACAACTGCATGACTAGGCCTAACGCTCGAGTTAGGAGCTATTGCAAGTGTGGCACTCTGAGTTGCTCATTTTTTACCTGCTCAAACTAGGCAGATTTGATGGATCAGTGGGTAAGAGCGAGCATAGGTGATGAACCGCTCTACGACCTCCGTGAGAATGAACGCCATAGGGCGGAGGAAGTAGGCGTTACCGGAAGTACCTGATGGTTATCACGTACCGAGTTGTTAAATTTACACCCAGAAGTGGGGGATTTATGGCGTGAGGCCATTGAGGTATGGTTACAGCTCAAACTCTAGTCCAAAGAGGACATCTATTAAACGTTTGAACGTAGCACCTACGTTCGTAGGACGGAGGAAGTAGGCGTTACTAGAAGTACCGGTTGGTTATCGTTACAGTACAGTTTATCGGTAATTCCGAGTAAACGTAACCTCTGTACTTCCGAGATTACGTTCACTTCCGCGGAGGTCGTGGGACGATTTGTCGCCCCCACTCGCTCTCTTACCCACTCAGTGTGATTTGCTCCGCGAGATCGCACATCTCATCGAGATCTGTCTTCGTTAGCTGCCTCACAAAAGCTTGGACTGCTGCATCCTTAAAGATTCTACAGGCCGACTCGTGAGATGGATTGTCGAACTCCAACAATGGAATTTCGAGATCGTGTATTTCAAAGGAGCGATGCACCACGTGCCTGATGTAATGTCTCACGAGTTTGAAGGCGAAGTGGAAATCATCACGAATAAAGAAGAACCATAATGATTAATGGTGTCAGGTGAATTTCGTGAATGTGTATTAAGAGACGCACACTGCGAGCCATCAGCTAGACACCTTGTCATGGAGAAACCCTATGACAGGATAGTTCACGAATACTCTTGGCCCGGTCTGTGATACGATGTGAGAGATTTAGTGCAGCATTGTCAAGAGTGCCAGAGGTTTAGGGTTGAGTAAAAGGATTCTTTCGGCCTTATGGGCAGACGTTTGGTGGAGCGACCGTGGGCAATGGTTGCGACTGATGCCGTAGAACTGCCACGAAGTAAAAATCGGTTTAAATACTTTGCGGTCTTTCAAGACTGTTTTACCAAGTAGGTGAAATTTAAGCCACTGGCGACGACCGATGGAATGGCACTCACCAGGGCTTTGGAGGAGCTCGGGTTGTTCCGATAAGAAATTTCGTTGTGACTGATAATGGAAAAAGTTACATGGGTAAGGTCTTCGAGAATACTCTTAAGGAGTATGAAATACGACATATTATTACTCTTCCGTACCACCAATAAGTAAAGCGCTCTATTAAGACGCTCAAAACGATGATCTCCAGCTTTGTCAATGACGACCATCGCGAGTGGGACAAGCACTTGCATGAGATTCGGCATACGATCAACACGGTAATCCAATCGAGTACTAAGGTCTCGCCGGCGTTCTTTAATTTTGGGAGAGACCCCAAACAAGCCAAGAGTTTACACCGCTAGATCAAAGAACGAGGCCTGGTCATCAGAATGAATCCTAAAATATGGAATGACCATCTGTACAGGTTGGGCGCGCTTCAGAACTTGGTAATTCATTATCTTGAGGCACCGTAGGACTGTCAGAAATGGTACTATGACGGAGGCCGACGGAATGTGCGTTTAGCTGTTGTGTATTTGATCTTGAGAAGAGTGCATTCGTTATCTAATGCAGCCGCTGGCCGAAATGCCAAGCTTGACCCTAAATATGCTGGGTCGTTTAGGCAGTATTTGTCTCCGTGAATCCATAACAATGGGGAGGGATCCTCTGAAGTAGACATACACGGAGGGGTTTTTTATTGGGAAGTTCACATTTTTCTATTTTATTTTATTATTTTTTTTATTATTATTATTTATTTATCTTGTTTTATTTTGCTTTTTGTTGTTTCTTGCTCAGGTTAAAATAACCAGTTTTGAAGAAGAAGTGGAATTGACGGGCAGACTTCTACTGGAGGAACCGCTCGCCTCTTATAAGACCGTCATAAGATATGTTCTATGTCTCCTGTCATAAGACCGAAATGGCCGATGAGTAGGCTTTATAGCCTACCCATCGAGCCTGCGCTGGAGTCTATGGCCTCGGCGGGGCGCTTCGAGGTGGAGGGGGGTTGGCACCCAACACTTGATGCTGAACCCCTTTCCCGACCCAGCAATAACAGAATTTGAGCAGAGAAGCCGGTCGCTCAACATAGGCGAGGCTGCTCCGATAGAGATGGATAGCGAGCAGAACCAACAAAAGCTGATGGACGTGATGGCCTCTGACAGTGGCCCCCCTATCGGCGCTAAGAGAAGCGAGTCTTCCACCTCCTCACCTGACATCGGCTCGAGTATAGTGGTCGGGCCAAAAGCCGGCGGTCATCCAGGCCGACGTCATCCGGAAAATTCAGAATAATGGAATGGCGAGGAGAATGAGGTTGGCGCGGGCTAAGTATGGCGCCGAAGACGCCAGGTACACAGACGTCTACGCTCTCTCGCTTTTCTCTGGTCGGCCTTGAATGGCTGGCGTGAGACCGCTGATCCCACCACCATGTGACCCTCCGAAGAAGAGGGGAGTGTATCTCCCCGAGGGTTACACGGGTGATGAGCGCAAAGGGCGCAGAAGGCTGTAGAGTCCAGAAAGAGACGCGGTGCCAAGAAGGTTGGCAGGCTTCCTGATTTTTACAAGGATATGGAGCTCTGCCACCTTCTGGTCCACCCGAGTACCATGGGAGGAGAGGTTAGGGAGGCCTCTCCACCAGCAACACCAGCAGAAGGATCTGTTCCTTCCTCGACGTGCTTCCAGGCGCGGCGAGCAGCGGATGGGGGACTCGTCGTAGCGGCAGGTGCAAAGACGTCGCCGTCACTGATGATGGAGGCCAAGGTAGCGGAAACATGAACCCGCTAATTCTTTGTGGATGGTGCCCAATTTCACGTGAAGCAAAATGGGGTGCTAATTCCTGCCAGATGAACTGGCCGCAGAAGGATTCGTGTCATCAGGAGGCATGAGGACAAAGCAGCGGGTGCTGGTGGGATCAAGACCCCAGCAATGATACAATCGCCGCACCCGCCTTTGTGGGCCCTCGTCCAATGCCGGCTCTAAGGACCTCCTTGTTGGCTGTGCCCAGAATTCAAAAGAGGACTGGGAATATGCACTCGCCGGTTACAGGGTTCAGGGGCTAAGGAATTTCTTTGTAGTCTCATGTACATAGATATTTGTCTCTTCAAAAATTTTTCTCAAGATCTAGTTTAGTTCTTATTTGCATTTTGAAGTTAGGAAAATGTGAGATTCTGGATAGTTTCACATTTAATTTGGATGATACAATTTAAAAAAAACCATAGATATTGTATTTCGGTTCAGTTGAAAAATTGGATACATTCAAATGCAGTATTGAAATTGGAAAAGTAACTCATTTCAATCATCAATATCTCACTGGAAAAAATTATATTTAAAATTTGGGGACACAGCTTTAAAGGGTAAAAGTACTGCTTGAAGAAAGTGCTATCGGTTTTTAGAAAAAAGAATTTATTCGCAATGGTACATAATCATGAATATAGCAAAAAAGCGTGTTTTTTGCACTTTTAGGTTAGGATATCTCAAAAACCTGACGTATAGGGTTATTTCTGGGGTCGGATTCGGATTTAGTGCACCAAAATTCTTCAGATCCATGTTCCGTTTCTGGGTGAGGGCTTTCGTTAAATTTTGTCGGCCTGTGTAATTTTTACGACTCTACGCATTTGGAAAATTTGGTTAGCGCGGGGCTATGGCGTATCATCAAGAGAGTCTATTATATGAGTTTTCGGAGAAACTAACTTGCTTAGCGGTGAGTTTGGTTTTTCTATGAGGCCTTTCAGAATGAAGTGGTTCAGTTTAGACTTTTCTCACGCTCAAAAATTATAAACAGTCACTGTAACGTCCACTGCTATTAAGCACGTGGTTGAAGTTAATTTAGATTTTTAATGAGGTCATGGACCTCTATCGCCTATGCGTACTTTCTGATGTCATCTGTTTACGATGACTGTTTAATAATTTTTGAGCGTGAGAAAAGTCTAAACCTAACTAGTTCATCATGAAAGGCCTCATAGAAAAACCAAACTCATCGATAAGCAAGTTAGTTTCTCCGAAAACTCATGTAATAGACCCTCTTGATGATACGCCATAGTCTCGCGCTAACGAAATTATCCAGATGCGTAGAGTCGTAAAAATGATCTTTTTCTCCTGCGGCCAGAATCAGGCAATGCATATTGATGTAAGATGTCCGTTAGACGTTCGTATAAGACAACAATATTAATAATTGTAACTGCGGTTGTTTATTGTAAACTAACATAAATTGTAAGATACGTTTTATATTTGTAACTACCATAATTTGTCTTTTAGAATCCACGAGACATAAACGAGAAACCAAAACTAAACAAACTAATATTTATCGTAGTGTCTATAATGTTAATATTATAATATTAAGTTGTCAACTTGTACACCGTAGATATCTCTCTCTCTCTCTCCTGTCAATTTCATTCGCTAGAATCATTCAATTAATTAGTTAAACAATTAATTTCAACGAATATTTTCTCAAAACAATACTATGAGTGACATATCTTAAAAGAAAGATGTACCATTTCTCTATCCGCCCACGTTAAGGTCCCTCCAATTAGGCTAACGAAGGTAATCTTCTGTTCCCTCATTGGCTTAATAGGAAAAGGGTCTGCCTCGAAAGGGACTCGAAAAACTCTAAGAGTAGGGAAGCGCGACGGGGGTTATAAAATGGCCCGCGTGCAGTTGTACAGATAGTTCGAATCCAAAATTAAATCCAAATCTGACTTGTAAAAGAGAGAGAGAGAGAGAGAGAGAGAGACAGAGAGAGAGAGAGATAGAGTTAATTTAAAGTAATAAGTCAAACAATAAATATTCTAACTTGAACTTAGTCTCTTTTCTCTATCGCTTTGTAGTAACATATTTAGATTTTCCATCGAATATAGATCGGGTGCTTGTAAAATCGAGTACTATCTATATTCAAAATAATTCTTTCAAACCAAATCCTGGCTAAGGTTTCTCTGGCGTGCGCCGGTTATAAAGCAGTACGAGAGAATCGCCTTATCATTCCCTCCAATCCGCCACCTATCCTGAGTAGGATAATTCACAAAAAATAAACCGATTGATTTCCCGGTTATCAGAGGTACAACTCTAGGACCAAAAATACACTCTTAATTAAAATAGTTTTGTAATATCTTCCGGATGTTACACATTGTAAACAAATGACGTCGGAAGCTAGGCATAAGCGATAGAGGTTCGTGACCTCGTAAAAATCTAAACTTTATTTCGACCACGTGCTTAACTACAGCGGACGTTAGAGTTAAACTCTCAGGTTTTACTACACTGGACTCATTCGGAAAAACCAACAAGCCATTTTACTGTCGACAGTCATGTTTAGCAGATTCATCGAACGTTCACCGACCACCATCTAGTTATACATTTAGTCTGAGCAGAATTTAGTTGAATTTTCAGGATTTCGGTATTATGTATTTCCAGCACGAAGAAAATTGCTTCAGTAATCGAGGTCGATTGCCAAGACGTACGGCGCAATGGACACTTAATCAGCGAGGGGAGCAGACTCACACCCTTGATAGGATCAATCGATTCTGTTATGCGCTGCCAAGTAAGACAGTTCAGGTCATCTTTCAAAGTCTTCAAACCATGGACTAACTAGACTACTTTTACACAGTTGTGAAAGCTAGCATCCATATCGCTCCACGAAGAATCTTTAGTCATGGGATTACGTTACTAGACAAGGTGCAGAAGGAGAATAAATCAGTACTTTTCCAGGAAAAAAACTACTGAGGACACTGAGTCCCTTCTTGTGTTTCAGAGGTATTCTTAGAGTCAGTAGTTGACTGGAGCACTCTAAGTTACTCTGTTTTAGAATATATTTTCCTTTGTCGAATGGATCATGCTGGGTATATTTCCAAGTGCCCTTAGAGGAGAATAGCAAATAATATACATCTTTTACTAGTCAAGTGCCTTTTTCCTCGGTATTAAATTACAAGTTTGCATTCATATCATTCAAAACCATAAGTGCGAAATAGGGTATAACATAAGAGGTAACTTATTGTGATGCTTTGACCACTACGGGGACAGCTAATAGTAGTTATATCTTAAAAGTATGATTAGCGTCACCATTTTATAATAGAACTCGATCATTTTTGTGTTTCCGAAATCACTAGCTATATTTATCACTCAAATTTACAATTTTACTGATCATTGAATGCGACTGGAATTAATAAATGATATTAACTTAACTAAATAATTAACGACTGATTATTTATGCTTTCACTCGTTTCCATTTCAAATGCATGTAGTGAAATTTCTTTGTTTGCAGAAATGGTCATGATTATATTTATTGATCATCGGGCTGTTACAAAGGGTAAATGAAATTATTCAGTTAGCGTACTTCAGAATTTTCATTTTATGGCATTGATATACTTTTTAATGATCTTTTATTACGATGAAATTATGCCCGTGTTCCTTTCATCAACGGTTAAATTTATTTAGTTTGCCATCATTGGGATTGATGTTTGAAATCGGCTCCATAGATGACGTGCTTCGAGATAATTATCGGCAATTAGTCGATCCACCGTGTTTTGAAGACCCATGCCACTAGCCACCTTCCCGAAAACCACCATTTTTACTTGGCTGTATGACGTCCAATAAATTTAATTCGGGGCAACGAACTGACAGGTAAGATGTCGTAGGACTACATATAAGGTTCAAGCCGACTACGGTTAATCCTTCCTAGCTGTCGTTGCTTCTTATTAAAAGTACGTCCTAAAAAAACAGTATCAGTAGGCCTGGTTTGCGCTAAATTTCGATTCTTCCAGAGGATATAATGTAAAACGCATCACTCTTAAGTAATACAATTCACTCCTTTCCTGAAATATTTCTTGTTGTAAGTAATCTAAAGTCTCATCTTCTGAATAAACAAGTAACTTAGAATATATCATCCTGAAAATCAGTAAAATATGTTATTCGATCTCTATGGTTTCAAATAAGTTTTTAAATTTGCTTAATTAATTATAGACTTATATTTAATATGTCTATTTCCAAGATATTTATTTATATCGAAGAGGTCTCAAACTTTTTGTAATAGAAAACCATTTTCTCAATATTTTTAAAATAAATAAAACTGATAAGTTTACAGTAGTTAGCTTGTCTATTAGTCTGAAAATTGTACTATCATATCTTGCAAAACTAGGCGATATATTTCATCAGTTACATAACAGCAACAACATACATTCCTTAATCTATTAGGGCAATTGTAAGTGCACCTTTGAATTCTACTGAACCCAAACTTATCACATTTTCGTTATAGCTGCCTGTATACTGATTTGATTATCCAGCGTAATTTTGTTATAATACGCGAACCATTAGCTTCTTTGATAGTTAACTGTTTTCTTTCCCTTTTAAAACGGGCATCATAACAATAAACTGTTTAGGTAATAGTTTTCCTACATCTTTGATGATCATGTTTTTTCGTCAATAGGAATAAACTATTTGAATCGACTAATATTTTCTTCATAATGTAAGCAATATTCTTTTTGCATTCACAAGGATCACATGTATCCACAAGAAAACCGTTAGTTGCACTCATGGTGAATGGCTTGATCAAAAGCATTTTTTCTGATCTGGAAAAGCATACCGATGATATTCATTGTTGAAACTTTGCTGATGCTTGACGTAAGTACCATCCAATATTAAAGTCATTTGGACTTCCCATATAATAAGAATCGAGCATTTTGAGATGTATAATTTATAATCAAGTTATTTCTGGCCACATCGCGTTTAAGTTAGTAATGTTTTTATTCATACCATAGTGCATAAGCAAAATATCTTTTTTTAAAAGATGTTATAACCTTTCCATAGATTTCAGGCATGAATTGATTGTTATTACACTTGAAAATAATGACAATATTATTGTTTAATGATCCAGAATGTAATTTGAAAAAAGAATCATAAAACATTCAATAACTATTCTAGTATATGAATTTCTCAACGATTTTAAATCGAGACTCGATTTGTTCAAGTTATTAGAAGTCAAACTTTTACTTAATTGAAATAATCCAGCTTCATTCATCACAGATTGATTGTTCTATATAAAAAATCCTTGAATCAAAGTACGTTTTGAGAATGTAAAAACATCAGATATGCCCTGAGTTTTTCGGGTACTCAGAGTGAACTGATATATTTCAAACGTCTTCAAAATTATTACGAAATGTTTGGCTAATAGAAAAGCAAGAAACCAACATTCTAAGGCGTTTCGAAATATTTTAAAAACGCTTGTAGAGCGTTTGACTACAAAGGAGTGATAAACTGAAATATTCTAGCATATTTTAAACGCCTTTAAATATTCAAACGATAAAAATAATAAATACGAAAGACCGAAACTTCAAATCATTTGAAATATGTTTTGAAAACATTTCTCTAACAAATTAATAATTTTTGCAAAGTAATTTATAAACGTATAATAAATGGTATATGGAAAATTGTACAAATAAATTATATTTATTTTCCTTTTTTTCTTTGTTACTCATTTGATAATGTAATATATTTTAAAAATATATCATTAATCTCTACCATTCTAATAATTTAATCATAATCAAGTAGCCACCAGTGACTATTTAAACTGATATAATTATTGTGTGTGAAATAATAATATACATTATTTTATGCCATAAAACACATTTAAATGTAATTTTTAATAATTTATTAATAAAAATCAAAGAGTCTTATTTAATAGCAAAGTTTAAATCCGGCCTCATTTTTTATCATAAATAATACATATATTTTACATACATTATTAGACTTAGATAATTTTTTCGAAATTCCTACATTTCTAGTATTCTTTAGATAATTTAAATACAAAAGTTTTTATACATTCACGATTGATTTATTTATTTTTGTATGTACGAAAAAGTGAACTTATTACAATCTTATTTTGGAATAAAAATGTACATACTTTTGCTGAACTAGATTTATACAGAAACATTTCAAGAGGTCTTTTGATATTAGTCAATTCAATAACATTTATATGAAAAACGAAAAACGAAAGCCATGCTATGAATTAATTATTCGAATGTTTTAAACGGACGCTCTAAAACTTTCACTTGGTCGTTCATTCCTTTGATAACACAGGCCAATAATTTTAAGAACCAAAGACCAAACATAGTGTACTCGATCAATTTTCATGCGCTAGTTCCGAATCTGGGCGCAAAATTGTTCTATCACCCTTGGTTTTCCAGATATCTTAACCTAAAAGCTCCAAAAACACACTTTTTTGCTATCTTTGACCACCTATAACATTACGAGAGATTTTTTGTAATAATTCTGACAACAAATTCTAAAAGTGCAACGCTTGAGCTACAAAAATCACTAGTCAAAATATTTTTTTATGATTTTTTTAACGGAGAGAGCGTAGTTTGAAAAATGTTCGATTCGAACATTCCACAAGGGGCTGATAATAATAAGAAACTTCATATTCACTTCACATGCCTGAAAATGCACTCGCGAAATAGCATCAAACGTACAAAAGTTCAGGCAAAGCAGAGTCTTTAGTCTGCTGAGATCCCATAACCTAAAAATCAACATTTCCGAGGCCAGTAGAAATTCACATGTAATTTTTTGAGTATTCTCGAACCAGAATATTTCACGGAATCACAAGAAGTCGATGACCAGCCGGGAATGCTTGTTAGATATCAGAAGCACGGTAGGACTATAACCGCAAACGAAACACCATCGAACTCCAACGCCTGGAGCTCTGTTTGTTAAATTTCAAGTACACAATAACCCTATAATTTTCAACGTGATAACATAAAATCCACGACAGGTAGGGTTCTGCTCGCTAAATCTAATGTTATCTAGTTACTGCGTACTTGGAACAAGCGCGCAGTAACTAGATAACATTAGATCCACAGAACTCAAATTCCTTTACATAACTTACTCAGTAAAAACTGGTGGTCAAGGATCATGTATAGAATTTGCGTAAACATATAGCGGGATCTCCATTTTCTCGCATATAGTAATAATGAAAATAAGATCAGAAATAACAAATAAGTATTAGAAAAATGTAAATAAGAATTAGAATAATTTTATTTCATAGTAAATATGTTCGCTCTGAATCTCACGAGCTCAATGTATTGCACCGTCAGCCGTGGAAATATATATAGTCAACTCGCCTACTCTTGTTGATGATAGGTGTACGCCAGCTATCGGTGTATTTGAAAACCTGTCAGGTCAGCATGCACATTCTACCTAATTTTCAGAACTACCAATAGGTGGCGTGCGCCTATTATCTACAGAAATAGGCAAGTTCATTTTAGCTAGATCCGCGGAATTTACCTCGAAAATTTAAGAGCGAGCACACTTCCTACGCTAATATAGAAAAATCTGAATCCTTCCGTGTTAAATATCACGTTTGAGTGGCAGACTAACGGTTGGAATAATTCGGAAATCTTTTAGGAATACATTTTTTCATTTACTTATATCATAGGTTCAGTTTCCAGACTTAAAATGAATCCGAGAATTCCTTGCGCTTCAAAAATTGATACATTTTATTACATTTGTGGAAAGTTTGGGGTAAGTTCATATCGCCGATCGATCAATGATTTATATGAAAGTTTATACAAAGAATGTTATAAGATCACTATGAAAGATGTAGGTAAACCATGGGTACCTAAAACAATTTGTAATTCCTACAGAATAACAATGTCGAAATGGGGCGACGAAAATACAAAGACAGGGTTATTCAACTCACCATTTGGCGTGAGCCCAAGAACCATACTACAGATTGTTATTTTTGTTCGTGTAAAACAAATGGCTTCAACAAAGATACGTTGAACAGAATAGTTTATCCTAGGGCTGAGAGTGTTACGCCAGCAGTTTTAGATCAATTGAAAAAATATGAAAAAGATAGTGATGGTAAAATGACCAACTCGGAGTTTGTAGATATTCAAGAAAATGAACTGGATGACGAAAGTAGTTCTAGTGATGATAATCCCCAACTTTTTTATAAGGGTGGATTTGACGATTTGATTCGTGACCTGAATTTGCCAAAAGATAGAGCAGAAATTTTAGCTGCACGGTTAAAGGAAAGAAATCTACTGTAATCTGGAGTACGAATTACAGTATTCAAAAAGAGATATTCTGGTTCGAGAATACTCGAAAAATGACATGTGAATTTCTACTGGCCTAGGAAATGTTGATTTTTAGGTTATGGGATCTCAGAAGACTAAAGACTCTGCTTTGCCTGAACTTTTATACGTTTGATGCTATTTCGCGAGTGCATTTTCAGGCATGTGAAGTGAATATGAAGTTTCTTATTATTATCAGCCCCTTGTGGAATGTTCGAATCGAACATTTTTCAAACTACGCTCTCTCCGTTAAAAAAATCATAAAAAAATATTTTGACTAGTGATTTTTGTAGCTCAAGCGTAGCTCTTTTAAAATCTGTGGTCAGAATTAAAAAAAAATCCTTCGTAATGTTACAGATGGTCAAATATAGCAAAAAAGCGTGTTTTTGGCGCATTTTGGTTAAGTTATCTGGAAAACCAAGGGTGATACAACAATTTTGCGCCCAGATTCGGAACTAGCGCATGAAAATCTATTGAGTACACTATGTCTGGTTTCTGGTTCTTAACTTTTGTAAAGTTTTGTTGGCCTGTGTAATAAACGGCATTCTAAAAATATTCCATTATCAATAGTACGAACTTATATTTATTGTTATGACAATTTAATTTAAATCAACTCTTTTTTATGACTTCAAGTAGTTTTATCTTCGGTTTCAGTGAAAAGTTTGTTTTCTTTGTATTATCATCATTGTAATATTCTTTCGAAGTTCTGATTTCCATTGGTCTATAAGCTATTTATTGAGGTCTTTTATGTATTTTTCTTCTCAATAATTGTTTGGTTTTTCAAATATGATTTTCAAATCTAATAACATTAAAATTATTTGAATAACCAAAATGTCTCACGTTGTTAACCAAATGTAATAGATTATGAATATTAAAAACCATATTGAATTCTACAAACTATTTCTCATATATTTCATCAAAAGAAATTAATTAATAATTTTCATTTCGATATAACATAGAACTGACAAGTAAACATCGATACGTGTAAAAATAAAAAATATAATTTCGAAAAAAGGGAAGACAGATTTATTATTAATACTGTAATTCGGAGGTTAGTATACCAAAGATAGCGTAATGGTCCAGACTAGTCAGTTATCGTTATAATAGTGACCTGAAGATTTAGAGTCTTGTAACCATTGTTAACATAGTGAGTTATTTTTTATTTTCTAATTATGGCGGTTTCTTTATGCCCTTTATTTTTCGGATAATTAGTTAAATGTATTGAATAGTTTGGAATTCTAAGACTATGTTTAATTATAAAATAAATGTTTGAAATTAAAAGTACAATAATGTCTTCTTATGTTAAAAAGTTTTTGAATTCCACTTGCCTTGACTCAAACTGCTAGTGTTGGATATTACAGTCTTCAAAGAATTATTTACTTTGTTACTTATTTATGATATGAGTAAGTTTAATAAAATGTCTACTCTCAACATAAGTTTTTTTTATCATATTTTATAGTTTGTTAATTGCGTATTAGTCTGCACGTTCTTTTGAGGTTGCAATATGATTATTTCTGTCTTTTGTTTTTCTTGACTATTAGATATGCTGTTGGTTACAGCTTCAGCATAAGAGATTGTTGGGCGTTTTCATTTACAGGCTGCAAGGTGGACCTTTCGTGGACGTGGCCCACATAAAGAGTAGTAAGCGTCGGTTCTCACTCCAACCGCTAAGTGGCTATCTTTCTAGCTCCATCGCGCAAGAGAAGTAGCGCACCTGAGCTTTGTTAGAGTAATTTTTGGGTATGACTAAATTATTGATAATTTAAGAATCATTTCACGCTTTTTATATAATGATTTGATTGTTACTACAAGGTTTAATAGTCTGTTTATATAAAAAATTTTTTATTATATAAACTTGTATTAACATTAATGAAAACTTAAATTCTCAGTAAATTTTTTCAGCACGATAAAAATGTCCATTTTTGTACTCGTTATCAAAAATATAGTGTACAATATCGGGTGAAATGATTCTTTTTCTATAAAAACTTGTCTTTTCTTCTTCTTAAATAATGTGTTATTGATTCATAAACCTTTGTAAATATTTATTCACGTACTATATAATTCCTATGAGCAATTTTACAATTTTTTTGACATTGTCTTCTGTTTATTTTTCACGATTAACTTCCATTATCATCCAAATTTGTAATCTAAAACTTGCGATGTTTTTAATGTTTCAGATTCTTTGAGAAAATAATTTATTTTATATAACGACATACAGGTACTTCATTCAAGTAATTTCTCGATGGATTTAGTAATAGTTGGCACATCGAATGATTATATGACAGAAAAAAATTTAATTTTAATACAAATAAGAGCAGATCTTCCATTTTTTATATTAGCACATCAAATGCCTATATGGAGGTAATCACTTGTGCCAAGTTTGACGCTAAAATATTAATTAATTTAAAGGTTATAAACAATTAAAATCAATTTTTACAATTTTTGTTATAAAGGGCAACTTTTATTCGAAAATTTTTGTTGAAATCGATTCCTTGGGCAATTTTGTATAAGAATTCGTAATAAAACTATTATAATTTTTAATAAAGGTTAGGTAATGACATTCCGAAAAAACGCTACCTGCTACCATAGAAACATCACACTCCCCTGAAAAATTTCCAATTAGTTCAGTTCTATAAGATAGTACCATGGGCTATATATTATGTAATCACATGATATCAGTATAAACAATATCTTATTTACTCAAATATAAACAAATTAATCGAAATTATATGGAGTGTAATATTTCATATTATTTAAAAAATATTCTTGCTTTATAAGAAATCTATTTTCCAAGCGTAGTTAGAAATAAACAGCCTAGTTGTAACATTAAATTATTCATGATATATCAGAAAAATGCAATTAAAATACTCAATTATTTAATAAACATATAATAATATTTCATAATGTTACAATCATTAAAATTATTTTATTACATCTTATAACTGTGTTCATAAATTAATTATAAAAGATTAATGTAAAAGTTAAATAGATAAAAGTTTAAAATGTTATACGAAATTACACTAAAATATTTATGTACATTTATATTGTAGTACTTTAATACTGTAATCTGTAGTTTTCTTCACCATCAATTCCGTGTTGTTTTTATTTAGAGGAATGAATACGTGATAACTTAACGTACTATCGACACGCAATTCTGTTTTTAATACTGATGTTAAATTTTGTCAACTTCTATGTGTTCTACTATCGTACAGTAAGCACATTTTATACCAGGTATAGCTTTTTGTCCCCATTGATATAATTCCTCAGCTGAAGAAATGTTTATATTTGAATTTCCGAACTTTCGGTTTTCATTGTTTCGCCAAGTCCATCACATGCACTTGTTCCATGGCAACTTGCGAAAAAGCGCCATTCAGCTTCAATTCCGTGTGTGCCATAATGAGAAACAAGAGTTAACAATTTTGATTTATTATATTGGCTTGCAGCTCCATCAGATACATAAATAACTTTTTTAAATTTGTTCTCGTAGCTATTTTTTATATAATTAATTAATTTCTAATGAAACAATTTCACAACAGTCAAGTTATGTTTCGTACTATTCGAAAGACGACAAAGCTATCTTTTGCCTTTTTTTCCTCCCCAATGATGTAAATTACAAATTGACGAATAGTTACCTGCATGCCTTTCCAATGATTTGCTTGTACTCGGTTTTTATTTACAGTTATATAATTTTGAGTGAAATCTCCTATGACCATAATTTCAGATTCATACAAATTATGCCGACGAGTTTTTATATAATTATTTTGACTTTTGGCAGTAAAGGTATATTCTATCATTTAAACGGTACCTCCAGATGGTTATGATAGTCTTTAATCGTGTATTAAAAATATGTAAATCCAAGTGGAAATTTGAGTTCAGTGTCAGAAAGGTGTATTACACAAATGCTGTAGATTCTTTCAAAATAAACAAAAGTAAACGCCTTTGAAATTCAACTTTATTTTTATTATCTTTTCTACTATCTTGGTCGCATCAGCACCTGGATCCGATCAGCTTATACTATCTTATATGAAAAATAACATAACAGAACTTTTTATTTCTCACTTATAATAAAAGTTCCGATTGGTATAACTGGGTATAACAATATACATTTTTATTTATGAAGATTTTCAGCTTATTGTACGAAATGGACTGAATATTAAATCTCTTTTTGAATATTATACCCACTAATAGATAATGGAGTCGCATTCGATATATTTTTTCTTAATTTGTCTTATCGATCCCCTATTAAACATCAAAGAAGTTTCATTATAGATTATTATACAAAATTCTTTAAGGAATTAGTTACAACTAAAATATTTCAAATAAAATTTGTCCCTTTCGATGAAAATCCATAATTTTATCATTTGGAATATTTATCAATTAACTACAAATCATGCCATTTCCATATTTTCTGGCTTTGAAGTATTACTTGATTCTTTTTACTTTTATAACCTGGTTAATGAAGTGTAATCTTGCCAGGAATTAAAGATAATAATATATGTATGTAATTGTTATATAATTCGTTATTCTAAAATTTGTTTTTATAATATACGAGTGGATCAGAAACACTGTAAAATTATCTACTCGTCCTGCGTGAAAATGGAGGAAAACGGAAGTTGGATTTGAGGTATTGTATAAATTTTAATGATTCATAAAAAGCCATTGACAAAAAAAAACGGAAAACAGGAAAGATAAATGTTAATTTAGTTGGGGATTAAGTTTTCTACTGGAAAAAATCACATGATTTGTTACATAATCTAATCCGAAAGGCTACGTGATTTCACGTAATTTATTATATGATATCATGTCATCAATTTTGAAGATTATGAAATGTGAAATATTATTCAATAAATCACTTAATAATTTTTAGTAGGATTGCTATTTGGCAAATCTAATATTGACTCCAATGAAAAATAATTCTGAATGTTTGCCACAATTATTAGAATAATGTTAAATAATACTCTATATTCATATGATTTGTCATTTATTTTTCGAAGATGAATTTTGTGGAAGTAACTTTTTGAATCCTGTAATCTACAAGGTATCAAAAAAAGAAACATAGCATCTAAAAAGTTCGGATATCGTACATCTATGATATCTCTATGTAAAAACTGAATTTTCAAAATTAATTGTTTAATACTTTTTTACTTAAGTTACGGTAACATTTGTAGTTAAGTTCTACGTAAAATTATGTACAAGAAAATGCTTTCGGATTTAATTAGCACTACTTTATACTTTTACATCTGAGGTGTAATTGACTGTAGATACATAATCATAGTTACTCTACCCCTATTCAAATCATAAAACCGTAGCTAAAATACGTCGAAAAAGTATCTGTCATGAAACATTATTTTAATTTTTCAAAAAATCCTTGTATAATATCTTGCAGTTTTTTTTTACAAATATCAGCAGATATTCTTATAATTTACGGCCCACACTTACTGCTTTTAGTAAAAGGTCACTGTTATAAAAAGGTATATGATTTTGAGTATAAACTCTGTAGGGGCAGTTTTTTGGATATGTTTCTTTCCTGAACACGTTTCTAGACGTTTTATTCAGCTAGATAAACCTTTTCTTGAAAAAGTGTAAATGTTCTACTCATATACTAGTACTAATATACTAGTCTATTATACGTAAAAAAAATTATTATATACTGCTCACTAAACAAATTTGTACCTTTACTTCCTGCATAATTTCCTGCAGCAATTATATGAACGGGAAAATTTGTGCAATAATGCTATAGAATATTTTTCTTTCAATATTCAAAAGATTGGTGCAGATTTTTCCATAAAAATTCTGCAGCTATGTATATTGGTATACGTAATTTCTACATTACGATAAATGATTATGAATGTTATATTATAATATATAATAAAAAAAATAGATACATGACAAATATTCTATGATCTGATTATACAATTAGCTATCCTGATGATAACCAATCAATCGTAGCGGCTCCGAAGATCAGAACAAGATACGAATTTTAAGGTTTATACTTTCCCAATAATATTAGCAAAAATTATGCTGTGAGGAAACCAGACGACGATAAACACAAAAAATTGTTTTGTTTTTTATATTTTAGTACTAAAAGTATAAAACATTTTTTCGTAGATAAAAAATAGGTTAATTTTTCACAAAGCTTATAGATAAATGAGAGATCTCATCACCTCGGTTACTAGATTTATTAGAACATAAACTTTTTGTAAAAATATAACAATTATGAAAAGGTTACGCATAAAAATCAGTTTAGTTTTAGAACATTGAAATTCGTATGAAATTATAATTTGTTCGCTTCAATCCAATACTTAGCTAGTTTATTTTGTACTAGTATTTATAGAGAAATATCCTAAATTTTATGTATGAAAAAAGCCATACATATATTCTCATAGTATTAGAAAATGGAATTAAAGCACTTGATCGCAATAAAGGATAACCCCATTAAAGAGGCACAATTTGAAAAAAATGTTTCTCATTATTTGTTTAAGGCTAATATGAAGGCAAGATGGAAAGTAGCGTACCATACTTATTATGTTATTGGTCATATGTTATAATGGGGTGTGAGAAAAAATGGAAATACTCGGGGAAAATTCGATCCGCAAAAACACTCAGGTGAGAGGGGAATAATTGTATAGAAGGAGGGAGGTAGAGAAATTGAAGAAGGCTGGTTATAGTAGCCATAAGTTAACGCAGGTGCTCTGTGAGGTAGTGCGGGTATCGCGCAGAATCGGCCGGCTGGAACCAATAGGCTTACGGCTTGGCTGATCGGTCAGTGCGCTGGAGGGGCGATTGCGCAAGCAGGATAGCAGTAAGCTTGGCTAGATCGGGGGAACGAGATGGTATGTTCTTGGGTGACGTCAGGTGTACATAGGTCGTATACTCGCTTGGCTACGGAATCGATAGCAGAACTCAGTTGGCCCGCAAGCCTTGTTACAAGCGCGATTTTACTTAAGTTTCCCTAGAGCCGCCCGCTCGGCTGAAGCTGCCGCTTCGCAGCTAGTTCTGCGTTTGAGCCTGGTCTCCAAATCATTCCTTACGTAATACAAGTTGCAACTTCCAATAACTAGCCTAGTTTGTAGATAGCTGAATTTCGCAAGCTCTGCTCTTTAGATTTTATATTAAAGAACCGGCCTGGGCCAATTCATTTACTTATACAACGTTTCCCTGACATTCATCTATTTAGAGTGAAATATTTCGTAAGTTTTAATCGTGTACATTATTGACCTTTTTCCCTTGGCTTGTTTGCTTGATCAAATATTAGAAACTTATGTTTTTAGTCAGTTGTATTATGATCAATAAGTAAAAATAAAAATTAACGAGACACATACACTTTGAACTTATGATAACAAGTTTTTGAATAAAAAATAATAGATAGTTAATTGATAGCAAGAGAGGAAAATGATTGAAATGGTCAGGCCAAAGTCGTATCTACTGTTCTTAAAGATAGCCTGGGGCGTTAAGTTTGTTCGTTCTACTTGCTGATACTAGAAGGTTACATGTAATTTATTCCTAAAACCACAAGGAAAAGCAATCGCTAAAAAAATGAAAATAGTGTTTAGCTTATTGGTAATTGTGTAATTGTCGCCGGATTTGACTGTGTTTATATACATAAATAGGTACTTATAAATCACATAAAAATCTTCCAAGCAATACGCACTGCTTATTTTTTATTTTACTTAAGCTTTTTTTACCTGGTCTCACTCGATACTAGTACGTATATAAGTGGGTAGCAGGTGCACGTGTGTTTGCAAGATACCTGCGGTATGTACACCATTTACTTCTTCACCTATTTATATATAACTTTCTCTCTCTTTTCTCTCTCTCTCTCTCTCTTTCTCTTTCTCTTTCTTTTTTTCTCTCTTTCTCTCTTTCTCTCCCTCATCAAGGGACATCGACGCGTGCGCGCACGTTCGGCGTCGATATCTCTATGAGACCTGAGTCGAGGCCAAAGTAGGCTTGTAAGTCGTACAACCCCGATAAACTTTCCAGAGCCGAGCTGTTTCTTCTTCCCTTTTTACATCTTTATTTTTATTGATTGTTTCAATCGATAATTCGAATAAACCATTTCTAAAAGCAGAACTAGTCTCGAGCCTTACTTATAATGTATGAAATTACTTTATATTATTTAAATGATATTCGCTCTCTACAGACCTCCTTTTCATTATTATTGGAATGTTAGTTTCAAAATCAGTTATGTAATTGCTTATATATTTTTTACATTTTATTTTATTTATAACACTTATACACACATACATAAATATCGATAGACGTAACAATTACATTTGCTTCCCTTGATATGAAATATGTGAGTTCAAGTTCTTATTCGGGCGTGGAAAAAATAAAAAAATCATGTACACATTGAAAAAATAATTTTTCATATTACAGAGAATAAGACGACAATCGATCAAATGCCGACAGCGGAAAAAAGAAAATTGTCTTGACAGCAGTGAAGGGTAGCAACCGTAGTAACAGCGACAGAAGTGAGAGTAATACACTTAGGATATTATAGTAGTGAAAGTGGAACTATAAGTAAGAACTTGAGGGTACGAAAAGGAGAGAAGATTAGAAGTGTAATAAAAAAGGTAGTGTAAGAAGTATTTGAGTGGCAGCACGGAAAAAATCGATGGCCATTAGCGCCCATGGATGGCCTGGCGTTTAGGACGCGGAACAGCCCCTCCCAGAAGACCTCGCTCCGGTGGGGCGACTGCTGTCCCACGAATTCCCGGCCTCTGGTGTGGCGTTCAGCGGTCAGCTTATTGACATTCACGCCGCAGAATTTTGTCAGGACTATCAGGAGTCATAGGGCTATGTTGCCTTTCCCCGTCTGAGGCTGCCCGCCGCTCTTACGTGACTGCGCTCCTAAGGGTCATCACAGGTACCAATCCTCTTATTATCACATTGAAAAAATAAACATAAATAGTAGTATGATATCGATTAGTATTCTGAATTTAAACTATTAACTTAATGTATTGAACAATTTATAATATAATTTTCTATTTTTTAGATAGAATTTTTTATTTAATTTAATGAAATTTCGTAAATAATAAAAAGATTATTTCGTATAAAGTTAATCGATCGAATAAGAAACCGTAGGCTAAATAAAAAGGAACAACATATATTTTATTATACTTATCTTTATGAAAATGTCATGCGTACATCCTATATAAAATTATACATGGCATTAGGTACAGAAATTAATATATTGCTATGTGTATTATTTTATATAATAAAATGCACAACATCTCAAACAAAAACATGCATAATCATTTAACTAAATATGTTTATGTTTATAAGGCCCTCTGCGTATAAGGGCCTCTGCAGGTTTTTAGTGAAGCTTAATTAAGCATGGTAAAAATCTTAGATATTAAAAAATATTTTTCGAAGAAATCAATATAGTTTTCAACTATAATATTCTGTAATGTTAGGATATCTTCTGAACATTGTACACAAAATATACAGTAGGTACAGAAGGTGTGTCAATTAATATTTTGAAGCGCGCATATTAGATATAACGATGTCTTTTAATTTCCACTTGCGACATCATTAGACAATATGGCTCACATTGGGAGGCGGGGGGGTGAACTCCAATTTTAATTTACTATTGAAAATAGTTCAGTAATCAAAAAATATTAAAATCATGTTAACACATTAATGGTATTGTAAATTTCATGCTGCTATTAAAATACTAGATAAGCAGAAGATTTATTGTTTGTTTAAATGGTTTTTGTAATTTGTCATTTATGAAAAACCAAACAATCTATTTGATTTTAAAAGCATATTTTGTTATTGAATTTGTGAATTATGATGATATATATTAGTTTTTGTTTTTGTAAATTTCTTAAATATAAAAATGTTTAAAATTTGGACTTACAATTTTTTCAGAAAAATATGAATATCATATTGGTATAAAGGCTGTATGAATGTATTTAATGTTTTTTAAATACGTTTACTAACATATTCCAGTAAATAATGGTTAATAGGAACATCATAAAGCAGTGTAAATAGCACATGTATGTTTCGATGCATTTAAATTCTCAAAGTAATTTAGTTAACTTTATCATTGAGAAAAGCTACACTTATCTTATGTTTTGATAAAATCGATTGACAAGTTCACATTCAGTTAGAATGCAATTTATAATGAATATCCTCGAAAATATCCTAGTTTTGATAATGGAGAATACATATGTATAAAGAAATTCTCATATATATTATAAATTGAATGAATGGGTAACTTTAAAATCCAGTTTTAACTTAAAAATATACGGTTGCTAATCAAATTTTTAAGCCGGGCAATCAGTTTAAGATTATTTTAAGTCTTTTTGAAAATTAATATTTGCACCATATAACGATTATAGAAATAATGCCATGTGTTTATAGAATAAATCATTCTTACCAATAACTTATTCTTCTAAAAATTTACAGGTTTATGTATATTTTAATTCATAAAATAAGTAAAATTAGTTGACAGTTTCATGTGAAATCAGTAAATGATAGTACTTTTTATTGAAAAAATCTAGCTGGTTTCCATGTGTATTCATATGGATTTTAATTTGATTTCCAGGTGGATTTTCGAAGTACATTCATGTTTCGCAAAGCTTTCTTTTTGTGCATTAAAATTTTTGTATTAAAAAAAACCATTATCTTGTCTAAACCCATGTTCATTTGATTTCTAGTTTATATCTTACCGTCTCAGCTATTGAAAACATTTTGATTGATACTATATTTTATCTACATACACCCTATCTATATAATTTGATTTTCTGAATAAAATGTTTTTAGATTATATTTAACTAAATTTAAATTTAATAAAATGCAGTTTAACAAAATTCTGTTTTAGTTTATTTTTTCGAAAATCTAATGTGTATTGTGATTATTGTCTTATTTAATTTCAAAGTTTTGAAATATTATTATTAAAACACATATACTACTATCACTTGAATTTTAATCGTAAGAAAAACCTACTCTCAAACGTGAAAACAGACAAACTTGTGAGTTCATTCATTTCTAATTTCCATGCATAAATCATTCACCCACCGATAAGTGAGTTGGCTTTCTCCGGAATCCATAAAACATTTATGATACTTTTTTTCCGAAATTTTTTAGACGTGTAGAATAATAAAAATTATTTTTGTAGCTGAGTTAACTTAAAACTATTTTTATAATCAAAAACGTGTTAACAATATTTTCGGTTTAAAGATGACATATTTTATTACTTATTATCATCAAAACATACTCAAATTGTCAAACTTATTTAATGTAAACTCACAGCAGGGAAATAATTTTTTTTACTAGAAATAATAGTAAAAACTATAATTAATATAAATCTTAATGGATACCAGGGCAATATATTTCAGTTGGTGTGCAATTTTGTATTTTTAATGTAACCTCTGTTTAAATTGTTTGTTTTATATTTTTAATTTCTGACAATGTAATAATTTCCTTTATCGAATCAGGTTTAATTTTAAGTTATATATTGTACCTAATAGTTCTCTCGCTCTCTCTTTCTTTGCGCTTGATTCATTTCATATGATAACTTTTGATGCTGTCCATTATTTTGTGTTCAACATTTTGCCATTCAGAATGTATACTTTTACATTTTGGATTTATTATTATTTTTGTGAATCGATCTAAAAATAAATATTCTATTTCAATAACAACATCCATAGGGCATTATCGTGTAACACTAAAACATTTCGTACCGATGCTTGTATTATCTTAAAAATAGACACCAAGTCCATTTTTTACTTTAAATACATGGTATCACACCACCCATCTTTTCATTATATTTGATAAATGAAAAATGGTGCTTAATAGCAATTTACGATTTTCCTTCTTTATAGTATCTTTGTAGAGGACTTTTTGTGAAAATACCATGAGTAGTAGATATAATCGAGAATAGTTTTGGGTCCATCACTGTTACACAATTTATTTTACTTGACTCCACTAAAAAAACATTTCAAAGTACGTCTTGCCGATTTTACAAGGAGTTTTGTATCAGCTTTTCCTGTACCGTCTCAGTACCACTTTTTTAGGTGCAATAAAATATCAGGTGAGGTAAAAAAATTATCGAAATAAAGTCGAAAGAATTATAAAGAATGAGGTTCCGCCATTCTCAGAAATTTTTGTATCATGGAAATTACAGCTTTTAATCCAAGTGCAAATATTCTGAGTTAATGGATTGATTTATTAACCTTCTTATTACAGTAGATTTCAAAGTCAAATAGAAATTCATCACTGGAATATATTTCCCAGAGTTCGATATAAAATCTGATTGGTTTGTTTAGAATGCACTGCTTTGTAGAAAAACGACCGCAATATTCGATCATTATTTCGTTGATTTAAATATAATTTTTTGATTTTCCCAACAAGATCGTTGTCATTTTTACCTTCCAATTTATAAAATCATATTTTTTTATGTCCTCAAATTTATTTTGACTCATCAATTTTTAACATGTAATTTCATTGTACTATTATCTGACCAATAATGTTTTTGTTTTCTGCGGATATTGAATGAATATAAAATCAATATTGTAATAAATTTTTTATGATGTTCTTCTGATGAATTATAATCGTTCTCTTTAATAGTTTGTGTGATGTGTAATTTCATGTTTTGTGAAAAACTATAAGTGGAATAGGTCATATGAATTCAGGTGTTTGCATCTCTGAACAATATTTTCATGCAAATAATAATCGTCTGATGTTTCAGGGTGATTGTATTCATACGAACCTTATTTCAACAAATATTCATGATCAGGTTTTAAACTGTTTTAAATATTATTATAACTACTTATAATTTGCTGGAATGATGGATAGAGTAAGAATGTATTTAAATATGCTTTATCATCATTTGCATAGTCTGATGTATCAGAATCAGATGAGTTACCTGCATTTGGTACGAAAGCTATGTTTACATGATTTTAATGGTGTACTTCATCCTCTGTGAATTCAACATTTTGTGCCACGAACTTGCAAACATCTTCGAGGTATGTTCAATATTTAAAGTGAGTTTGTTTGTACCGATAGATATATTAATATTACAAAAGTTTGTAAGATGTAGTAAAATTGTTCTTAAAAATTCGCAAAATAAAATTTATTTGGAATATCAGGATAGAGCAAATGAATTATATCAGAAAGTCACTGTGAAGAAAATAGCTTATTGAAACAGGTTTAAAAATGTAATATGAAATATTTCGCTGTATATCAACGATCGTTATATTGATTATGAAAATATATGTAGAACGATAGCAATAGTTTATGATACTTATTCAAAATTGTGAAACTAAAAAGGAAACAAGTATTATTATGATAAAAAAGTATGATCCAAAGTACATTCAATTTAAAGATCGAGGAAGTAATTTTATAATATTTATATAAACAATAACTGTTAGAATAAATTGAAAAATTTTTAATTTCGTGATATACTAGCATACTTAGGAAATACGTTTAGATTTTATTAATAGAGGAAGCAAGGTATCAGAGCCCATATGTATACTGCTAGTTTATTTCATGTTAATTAACAGTCATTTTTTAGTAATTTTCGACGTAGACCCATTTCTAAAAAGTATATTTTTCTGCATTTATTTAAACAAATTTCAAAATTCAGAATTGTATCATATACTTACATAATTAGGATTAATGATTAACGTCGGTTTCGAAGTACTCGGGTTCATGGGTTGGGCATAGGTATGAATGGATAAAAATAGTTTTGTTAAAGCCAAAAATTACTTCAGATAGTGACATCTATTAGCTGATGATCACAACAATGTTATTCATCCATGATTTAACCCTTTAATTCATGATATTTTATTTTGGAATAAAAATAATCGCTTAGTGTAGAAATGCAGGCATAGATTATGTAAAAAATAATTTAAAAAATCTAGTTAATAATAATAAGTATTTATTTTGAAAAAACTTTTGGCAACACAATGCGTTATGTATTGAAAAAGGAATATATAAACTATTTTGAATGAAATACAGTAAAACAATCGCGATCCTTGGTGTAACATAAAGCAGCCGTGCATTTAGTGCAATCTGTTCGCGATAAACCTTTGCAACCTGGATGTTTTCACCCGTTTTTAGAACCTCACCTTTTTTCGGCATGTCCAATATCATCGGTCAGCGCGTCTTTTGGCGGCACGGGCTTCATGGGGCCCAGCGCTTTTTCGCTTCAACCTCCCTTCTACGAAACTGCTCGAAGGTCTTCTTTTATTTTCATTATTTTTTTTGTAACTGCATAATTTCTCTGCAAGCTTTGATCTAAAGTAATCAATTGTAAAGATTAGGTTGTTTTTTTATAGAGTACCCATGAATTAATTACAGCCATATCAATCATATGATATAATAATCTAATATACCACTTGCGACTTTTATTTCTGATCTTATACCCTACCCAAAAAGCTGTCCATAAGGTCAACTCCTTCCATATAGGCGTTGTAATCTTCTCTTTTATATCGTATTTACTAACGGTTTGGATTAGTTCAGAGTCGACATAAGTTGACCCTAACGTGACAAGCTTGTTATGTTTCCAGGAAGTCACTAAGTTATCAACACCTTTATAGTCCGCTACTTGTTCTTGATAAGTTCCTCGCACAACAGAGTCTTCTTAAAATCTTTTACAATTCTTCTCCAGGCAATTTCTCTGAATGGTACCCAATACATATATTCTGAGTCCATAAGTAATACAGTAGAGGAATGAACGTATCAAAATTATCAAAATAAAGTATATGGTTTATCCTTCGTGGAATTAAACGGCACAATCTAATGACAGTATTACCAACTACGCGTAGATCAGATTCATCAGTTAACTTGTCAACATCTTGCTTACCTGAATATATTTCAAAATTATAGGCATATCCAGATAATGAACATCAAACGAATAGTTTGGAACTACATTTATGGGGTTTATTGGGTAGCTATTGTTTCATGAAATGTGCTACCTTAGTATAATCTGTTCATCTAAGGAGAGCTTCTGATCAAATGGTGCACACTCAGAAACAACTTATTCAAGTATTCCACTACAGGCCTTATTTAATGAAGATGATCGTGGTTTAGGTGCCCAACAGGCTTGTGCTATGGATTATCATTGAAGTGAATTACAGATTTCAGTTTCTCAAACCTGTTTACTGTCATTGTCTATATAATGAGATTAAAGTCATATTTACAGTAGTAGGATCTAATATTTGGGCAATGGTATACAGACATAAATATAATAATTCCCAGAAACTGACGAATTTCAGTGGAACTTACAGGAGGATAATTGAAAACGATTTTTTGCGTGATATACAAATTTATCTGTTCTTCAATGATAGATAGTATATCATTATTCATAAATTTTGAAGAAAATTGAAATAAGGTTTTGAGAGCAGCTAATTATGCGGAAAGTCTGAATTACTTAAAAAACGTACGAGGTCTTCACTGTATTCGAAATTACGTTTATTCTACATAAGTTCCCTACTTCTTTGCCTCCAAGCTGCGGCTCCGAGAATACATGACAAAGGTTGGTTAGACGAAGGATCTGGAACCGAATTAATGGACTGATCATCAAACAACAAATAGTGTTCTTTAACAGCTAAGGGAGGATCTTCGTTCCTTTATTCATCTTCATCATCGTGATCGTCTTTTAATTTTTGTCTTAGAGACTGTACGTTTGGGTAGTAATCCATTTCATTTTCCTCACCTATGTCCTCTTCATTTTCAGATATAGCTCCGTCTTCAAGTGCTCCGAGTAAATACTCGATATGTTTTTTTCTGAAATCACTTATACATCCTAAAAAGCAACACAAAATAAGATAAAAACCACAAGCATCAAATACAACTACGTATTGTTGTTTATGATTTAAACACCTAATGTAGACATTTGGCAACATACAGTATTTCTCAAAATTTTGTCAAATACCTAATAAAATGTATAACACCAACATAAAAAATCAATAACTTACCTTACAATAGTCGAGAAATATATTTTTTTAACTAAATAAATTACACTATGTTGGAAAAAACGAAAATAAAAGGTGTCGCTCTTAGTAAGACCTTATTTAGTAAAAGTATTATACGGAACTTTACTAATCGTTACATTTAAATGTTAAAAAAATTAAATTTTACCCGTCAAATGTTATCCAAGTATTCTTATTATCCGCGTGATTTATTGTCTGTGGTCAAGAAAGTGTGTTCGGAAAGACACACCCTGATGTTTCAAATAAAGTTAGGCGAAAGCGGAACGTGTAAAATTGGCAACAATATTCATTTAAGGATTAACCTCATTTAATTAGCTTAATGAAGGAAACCTCCTTTCCTTCCATTGATTTAAATAGAGAAAGGCCAGTCTCAAAAATGTAAGTATAGAGAAGCGTAACCGTTATAATAAATGCATCCGTCTAAATCTATCTTTCTGTTCCAGTAAATAACTACTTAAAATAGAATTCGAATTCAACTCTTGCATTTTGAAATATAAGACATTTGTTTTTATTTGTATTATTATTTATTTATTAGGTATTTACCTCAAATAGACAGTAGGCAGAGACAAAAAGAGAGAGAGAGAGAGTATAAATAAAACAAATCGATCGGTTTCTTCGTTATTAGAGGTAAAACTTTAAAATCAAAATTCACTTTTATTAAAAAAAGTCCTGTAATATCCACTGGAAGTTAAAAAAGTAATGTAACGCCAGTCTAAATTTAACTATAGCAATAGCCTAAGAATTAGCTACAAATAAAAACATGTAATAAAATAACAGAAGGATAAAATAGTGATACTATGATAATGAATCACGATGCCGTTGTTTGCTGGCCTGGATAAGTCTTGCTTATAGTGTTAACACATGTGTAGACAAGACAACAAAAATGTATTATATTATTTAACTCTTATGATCTATATAATGTTCAAAAAACTAATTATCCATTATTCAACCATCCATTTTCAAATGCATTTTTGTAGCTAACTGTTTGAATACTGCCTGTATTTGCGCATTTTTTTTAAATATTGAATTTTTTAAACTGCGTTTTATTAAATTCATATTTTGTTAAACATAATCTAATAATTATATTAAGAATATCAAGTTAAATTATTTAGAAAGAGTTCAATATGCAAAAAGGATTTTTGTGAAATATACTAAGCTATATCAAAAATACTCAATAAACTATTTTTTCATCAAGTACGACGCGCTTAGAAACAGTTTTATCGAAAAATTATACTTTTTCAATAACTGAATATTCTAGGGGTGGAAAAATGTTTCTGGATAAGAAAATGTCTCTTGGAAGAGAACATTTTAGAAGTTTTCTGTTATTAAAATAAACTTTGAGAAACTTTTTTTCGCCTATAAGTTATGATAACTTATGGGAATCAATAAGATAAGTATATGAATATACATATACTAGTATTGGTATATGTATATATATTTACTAGTGTGCAGTACTCTGTTTTGTCGGAGTTAATCATAAGACCGATCAATTGAAATTTCAAATAAAGCCATCAACTTATGTTGCTTACATTATAAAGAGGCAGTTTCTTTCTTTGTTTGCACGCAAAAATCGGAAAAGGCTACTAACCTAATTGCTTCAAAATATTTATAAATAACAACTTTTATTTGGTACGTGTTGGGTATTAAGATAAATTGATTATTAAAATTTTCTATGTGCAAAAGTGTGACGTACAGCTGATTCTGTTAAAGTTTAACCGTTAAAATGAAATTCCTTATCATCCGATAGTTTTTGTAAAAGATCCTCATTTGAGCTTTAATGAAAATTGTATAATCATGCCCTTATCTAAATATCCAAATCCAGTCTAATTACGTAAATATAGACGTCGTTGAAATACTTTCTTATTATGAACCATAAATTTGTAGACACAATTCCATAATGATAATAAAAAGATTTGTCAAGTACAATGTGATAAATTATTGATCAAAGAAAATGAACGTAGAAAAAAGTATTGGGTAACTTAAATCCATTGCTTGATTATTTTTAAATAGTGAAAAAAAGGAAATAAAAAAAAATAGATAAAAAAATGAAAATATAGACATTTTGAAATTCTTGTAGAAGTAAATTCAATATTGAAATACGTCATGTACATGAAGGAAAAATTGATGTTATCAAATAATTTAAAAAATCTACTTGTAAGAGAATATAGCTATATAACATTAATACAAAGAAGTAAATTTTACAAAGTGAAAAAAGCGTTTCAATAAGAAGCACATATTCAGAAAGGATAGGTATATTAACTGTGACCCTAGAATCTATTAATACCTGTGAAACAGAGAGACATTAAATATTCATTCCATCTGATACAATCAACTAAAAACTTCATGAATAAGAAGGAATGTTATACTCACTCCCAGTGATCAGAACATCTATTACAAGTGGAGAAATAAGAAGGGTTGTTGTCTTATTTTTCAAGCGCCAATTTGATTAAGATAGTGCGAAAAGATAATGAAAAAAAGTGAAACTTCAAAGGCATTTACTTATGTTTAATCTGGAAGAAGGCCGCGGTATATATAAACACTGTGCTAAAATTAGACTTCAATTTCGATTTGTGTTTACATATTTTTGTATATTATGATCTGTTCAGTATATTTAATTTAATGAATCTAAAGGTGTTCATGATATTTGCATTTACACCCATCACCAAACTCAAAAATTATTAGTAGAAGGCCACAAAATAAGACAAAAGAATTTGAAGTTCATTTATGACGATGAGTTACTTCAAACAGAAAGAGATATTTTAATTGACATGGGAAATGCCTGGTAAATTTTTTTTTTTTTTTTTTTTTTAATAAATACTAAAATGTCCTGAAATTACAGGTATTTTGTATTGTTTCAAAATTATATACAAAAAGTGCCATGGATTATATTCATTGTAAACAATGGAAAACTATGAACGAAAAACGTGATTTTGTAAAAATAACGTACAATATTAAAGGTTGTCTTGGTCATCTGGAAGTGCAACTTAATAAAAATGATTGAAACATTACTTTATTAAAAAAAGTCAAAGTGATTACATGAAAACTCGTTGGCATAACTTGAATGAATATGATGTCATGGTCATAAGAGATTTCACTAAAAATTATATCACGGTATATTAATATTAAGTACAAGTAAATTATTGGAACTTAAAACAAGTAACTCTTAATACATTTGCCTTTTTACTTAAAAAAAAGAACGAACGAATAAAGAGACTTTCGTTGTTATTTAGAAAAGTATGAAACGTGACGTCGTTATATTGTTCCGTCGCAAATGAATAGATTATAGAAAAAATAGATAACAAAATTTGATATGTTTCTCGGAACGTCAGTTTGCGAAACACAAGTGTTAGAATTTCTTCAGCTCAGGAATTATATGAATAGGCTCAAAAAGTTATACCTTATATAACAATTGCTTACTATACACGATACAATGCACAGTGATACGATGGAATAGCATACAGAATTTGAAAACAAATTCTCATCGGTATTAAGTCAAGTCTTGCATATTGATGGTACTTTAAAGAATTATGATAGCAAATGAAACAAAAATAAGAATCATTTGAAACTTGAAACATAGCCTTATTAAAGTACTGTGAAGAAGTGCTTCAGTATTTTTAGAGCTTCAAAATTAAGAAATTGATTATAGAAATTAACTTGAGAACTTATAGGGAAATCCACTTTTAGTAGTATATAAAGATATTTAAAAATGAAAAAAATCTTTAAAAATTATGAAAAAATATCCATATAGGCTTGCAAAAATTATTATAAAGAGCCTATATAAATGGAAATTAAACAATTTTTATCATAAATTGATGAAAAACGACAGCTAATAAAAGATATGGCAACGTTGCATTTCCTTCTCGAGCTTTGGTTTACGCGCGAATTTTCGAATGGTGCCTCGTATTCTTTAACTACGTGACTATGGTTGCTTTTAGATTAAATATCACATGAGTTATATAATAAAGTAACTGCAATTTTAACGATTATCCCATAAATAAAATAACTATATGTTGACAATTCAGAAAAGTGTGTATTTATTATAATTGTTCATATAAAAATAAATAAAAAACAAAAATATTAAACTTTTTCATTCGTGCAACATAATATCTTGATTATTATGATTACCATTTTTATAACAATTTGAATTGAAATAATCGCTTAACATTTGAATTATTTTCTTACTTTTAGTAACTAGATCTTTGGGTAGTAACTGATATCATTGGATTATTAGCTTTGTAAGCTGTTTCAATCATTTGACATGTAATATTGACAGCTATCATTTTATCTTTTATTCGAAGCGACAAGTCACTCTCTTTGAATTTTTAAATGTTTTTAAAAACAAATTCTCAAGTAGCTTCAAGATTCTTTTCAGTTTCTGCAACATGTTTTCGTTGTCAACTTTCAATCTTCCTTAGCTTCTTTTTGAGCTGTTATATCCCGAATAAGATCTGATTTAATCAAACTTTTATCATAAATTTTAAACGGCCAATAAACTGATAAAAACCAATTATATTTTCTGTGAATGAAACCGTTTCACTTTAAATGATTATTTATGTAATATAAATGATAAATCTTACTTAATTTTCTATCTATAGCTTGGCTTGGCTGTATGTACGTTGAAAACTCAAATTCGCCAAACTTTATAACTATTTGTAAAATATCTCCAGTTTTGAGAAAATCATTTGTTTCTAAATGGGAAAAAACTATTATTGACTTTGTATTATCACAAAAAATGATAATAGGTACTAATGTATCAAGACTTTTAAAAAGTTGGCAATCTGTTTCATAAATAGTTCATTCAGTTAACTCTTTGCGACATGGTGGTATCACTGAGACCACCTATTTTCGTATAGTTTTTTGCAATTTCAGAGTAGTTTTCTTAGATATAGCTTATGTTTTTTTTATAATTTCTTGATCACAGAATGATAAGAAATTGAAATTTATGCTTAAAGGTTGTACAATTTTTAATAATTTGTTAATATTTATAAACAAAGTCTAAAAAAGAGCCTGTTTTGAAAAAAATGCATTTATGACGAAACTTTCAGACATATCTTTATGAAGATGGATATAAAGGGGTTTTTAGGGTCGCTGATTACGAATCTTCACTCAGATTTTGAATATTCAAAATGGCGGCTCCAAAATGGCGACAAAAATAAAAAATTTTTTAAATTTGTTTTTAAAAATTGATATACAGGGGTTTTCTTGATTGCTGATTACGAATTTGAATTCAGCTTTTGAAAATTCAAAATGACGGCTCCAAGATTGCAGCGAAAATTTTAAATTTCCATGAATATGTTTCTGAAAATGGGTACTGGTGAAATTTTGTCAACTTTTCACTTTGTTTATATATCTTTTATGAATGACATTTTAAAAAGCAATTTTTACTTAATTGTAAACATAATAGTATATGGCATGCGCATCATCTACCACTATCAATGGGCATTGTCATATGAGCAGACTGAGAGGGTCTCTTTTCAACAGGAACATTTAGTTTGTGAGGATCGGCAAGGAAAGGTTGACGTTTTCTTCCTTTTTTAATTGGAATTTTATGAGAATCTAATTAATCCACTAAAGGTGGTCTGAACTTTTTCAATGTTTTAGGATTATTAGTGTTTATTTTTGAAAATATAATAAATGAATTCGTAATAGTCAAATCAATGAAATGCCGAAATAGTCTGTACTACCACTTTTTGGACTTTTGATCTATATTATATGTAGATAACAAATGATCAGCGTTATCGACAAAGCCCATAACTGGACAATCTATTTGTACCCGTGTATCATCTTTCTGCCTCCAAGTACTGTTGTCACTTCGAATGGATCATGGTATTTAAATAGGAAATTGTAACGTCCGCTGTTAAACACGTGGTCGAAATAAAGTTTAGATTTTTATATGTTCACGAACCTTTATCGCTTATACCTACTTTCTGACGTCATCTGTTTACAATGACTGTTTACAATTTCTGAGAGTGAGAAAAGTCTAAACTGAACCGCTTCTTACGAAAAGCCTCCGGATAAACCATATCCAATGATAAGTAAGTTAGTTTGCTGCGAAAAGCCCTAAACGAACCCTCTTCATGAATCGCCATAGTCCCGCACTAACGAAATTTTCCAGATGCGTAGACTCGTAAAAATTATCTTTTCCGGCTGCGACCAAAATGACGCAACGCATGTTGAAGCAAGATATCCGCTAGACGTTTGTATAAAGCAACAATAATAATAATTGTAACCACCGTTGTTTACTCTTTATCAACACTAATTCTAAACTAATTTTTATATTTATAACAGCCATAAATTGTCTCATAGAATCTGTAGACATAAACAAGTAACCACGACTAAACAAATTAATATTTATCGTAGCGCCGATAATATTTTTATAATATTAAGTCGCCAAGGTGTAAACAATTCACCATCCTGTCAATTTCACTCGCTAAAACTATTCAATTAATTAGTTAAACAATTAATTCCAATTAACCTTTTCTCAAAACGATACTACATGTGACATCTCTTAAAAGAAAAATGTACCATTTTTCTATCCGCCCATGCTAACGTTCCTCCAATTAGGTTAACGAAGGAAATCTTCTCTTTCCTCATTGGCCTAATCGGAAAAGAGCCCACCTCAAAGAGGACCCGGAAAACTCTAAGAGTAAGGAAGCGCGACAAGGCTTATAAAATCGCCCGCGCGCAGTTTTACGGATAGTTCAAATCCAGCTCCAAAATTAAAATCCAACTCTGACTTGTAAGAGGGAGAAAGATCATCTGAAGTAGTAAATCAAAAAATAAATATTCTAATTTGATCTTAGCCTCTTTTCTCTATCGCTTTCGTAGTATCATATTTAGATTTTCCATCAAATGTAGATCGGGTTCTTGTCGAATCGAGTACTATCTACATTCAAAATAATTCCTTCAAACCAAATTCTGGCTAAGGTCTCTCTGGCGTGCGCCTATTATAGTGCAGTACTAGAGAATCGCCTTACCATTTTCTTCAATCCACCACCTATCCTGAGTAGGATAATTTTTAAAAATAAACAGATTGATTTCCCAGTTATTAGAGGTAAAACTCTACGACTAAAAATACACTTTTAATTTAATTAGTTTTGTAATATCTGCTGGATGTTACAAAGCAAACACCTTTTTTATCCATCCATTTGTTCCAACTAATACCAGTGTTAGATGTTCGAAAATCATAACCACGTTTCATTTGTTTTTCAAGCAATATAGATTTAGGTAGCCCAGTACGATTAGAACGTACAATTCCGCAAACAAATATTTTGTCTTCTTTTCAAAATGTACAACAAAAATTAGTGAACTTATGAATGGATCTTTCAATTTTATGTCACTCGACCAATAATCACGATAGGAAGGCAATTTATTTATTCCCATCAGAATATTAATTCCTAAAAAAATCAGTAACTCTTCTTTTATCATCAATTGCTTTTCCTGCGATTTCTCTTGTATGTATTTATTTGTTTGCTGAACTAATAAATTCAATATATCTTCAGGAAAAATATATAAAAAGATTTCTAATGGCAATTGTACGTTATCAGGGATATTTGGCTCGAAATCTTCCGTACTTCACCGCTAGAATATTCTCCTTCATCTTCATCTGAATTATCACTTTCATCCTCTTGAAATTCACCTTCTATTTCCATATTCATGTTATCCTCATCTTGATCTTAATCAGTAAGTCCATCGACAGACTCCGTATCACTAGGAATATCAGCGATTTCCATTTCGCGTAACACAGGTTATAATTTATAAATATTGATAAAAATTCTCTGTTCGATGAATTTATTGATTACAGGCTTCACGTGAATTCTCTGTATTTTTTATAAGTCAATATTCGAAATATTTGTCATATTGAATTCAGATTCAAGATCACCGAGCCCAAAAACCCCTGTATACCAATCTTCAGAAATATATTTGAAGAAATTTAAAATTTTGACCGCCATCTTGGAGCCACCATTTTGAATTGTCAGAATTTGAGTTCAAATTCGTAATCAACGATCCCAAAAACCTTTATATGCCATTTATCATGAAAATTCATTCCCCTGAAAAATGTATGCCGCAAAGGGTTAAAGCTGTTTTCTTCCTGGTATTTACTTTGCTTTTTTATTAAATTATCGTTATTACATAATTAGTGTAAACTTACATTGTTTTTTTTGTAATAAAATGTATCAAATATAATTAACACAATTATATATAATTTTCGAGGTAATTATTATATTTCAATGGCATACGTCCTCAAATATAAAAATTTTCATCAATTAATTAGTGTGCATTTTAAATATTCGAGAAAAATCAACTAATTTATTTGAAGTTGATTTGTATTATATAAACGTCAACATTCTAATAATTATAAACTTACAACCGTTTTCCAGTGACGTCCATATGTTCAATAGTTAATCGCCTATCTGTCGCAACTACTCGAATTGCTATAAAGTATTTATTTATTTAGAACAATAATTTGTTTATATGGGTGTACCTTATTTCAGCATCTAAACATTTTGTTAAAATATATTGTTTGGTCAATTATCAGTGATAAACTATTCACTTTAAATGTTATGTATAAATGTAAGAATCAATGGCAAGCATTACTTATACTTGTCTTTATCTATAATATATATATATACAGACACTATACTGTACTACAGAGATTTTTTTGTTTATGTCATAATGCTTAATCTTATTACGCACATTATGTATTTTATCAGCATTTACTGCAGTGATCACATGATCCACTTTTCACTTAAAAAATAGAAGCTAAACCCATTTTATTTTCATCAACACAACAAAATAAGAAATATTGTCTATGTACTTGCTAACAATGGCCGTTAACGTGGTAAATATCGAAATAATTTATCTAATAGCGATAGTGTTTGAATGAAAAAGAATGCATATAAATAAAAAAATGTAATGAGAAAACCAGCGAAGTCGACCAAATCGAGGACAGATAATAAACAGTAAAAGGAGACATGCCGTAATCGCGGATAAGGAAATAAAAAAAACTGTGTCAATGTAATAATTTCAAAGAGAAAACTACAAATAACAAATGGACGATCGTTAGAAAATCGCGAATCTGTTTTAATATATCTCGGTGGGGACGCATTGAATCCGAACGTAAATTTAAAAATATGTGTAAGGTATGTCATAAGCCACACAATTCGCTACTACATAAATATCATGAACATAGAGGAAGCAGTCATAAATGTAATTTTCAAAGAAAAGAGTCACAATCGTGTTCGCATGGCCACCGCTCATAGGACGACCGCGAAGATTCTAATGACAAAACGACCAAATAATTAACGTCAAGAACAGGACTCCTTCAAATAATCCCATTCCTTGTCAAGAGACCAATTAAATTAGGCAACACTTATGCGCTATTAGATGGAGGGTAAACTATTATCGTGATTGATATAAAATTCGTGCATGATCTGTGATTAAGAGGGGAACAGAACGATATATCGGCGCGCAGACTATGAAGAAAAAAAATGTAATATAAATATGAAAAAATAAAATTTTCGGTAATCGATTAGTTCGGAGAGTAGAATATTGAACATGCATCAGCCACTCCTAATGTTGAGTTACCAATGTTTATCACGCACGGTTATAGAAGGAGCAAAAAATCAAATCAATGTCGACATGCGATCAGATAAGAATTCATTACCGTTGATGTTAGTCAGGAAAGATTATTGGCGTTCAATTAACTACCTTGAATCCCACGCAATTGTTAGAAGAAGACTAGTTATCACACGGATAATATTAGGATGGTTAAGGCATGATTTCTTAGAAGACAGGTAGAAGTAACATCTTTAATTACACAAGCATGTGAAGTGTTGCGTGATTTATATTACTAAAAACGATGATTCGAAAAAATTCAACAAGCTCGATAAATTAATTTAACAATATTTCATTTTGAAAAATCTCGGAGTGTCGGACTCGATAGGACATAAATAAATTAGACAGAGTGCTAAAAATATTGTAAGAAACAATGCGCAAAGTAGGTCAATCATGGAAAACTGGATTATTACAGAAAAGTGATTCTATGCTCGAGTTAGATACGAAAGAAACAGCATTCAAACGATTATGTTCCTTAGAAAAAAGGTAAGACCGTCATCTGAATATTATTTAGAAATGGAACGATTTATTGAAAACGGTTACGCGGTGAAAATTATCAAGAAACTGAAACAATCATACGTTCGATATAGATCACATTTTAGCGTGAAAAATCCCAATAAACCAGATAAAGTTAGGCTAGTATTCGACGAAGCAGAAAAAACAGACGGAATAAGTATGTACGTTTTACTTGAGATCGTCCCCGATCTACTCGAATCACTTTTAGGCGTTTTAATAAGGTTTAGGTAGCATTCTTACACGGTAAAAGCCAACATAGAAGATATGTATTGGCTCATTAAACTCATACACAAAGATCGCGAGGTGTAGAGTTTCTTTTACTGAGAAGCTAATAGAACCTGCGAGCCAGATCAATTTGATATGACGTGCTTAATATTCGGTTCAAAATATTCACCGTGCAGCACTCTTTACGTGAGAAATACAAATTCCAAAGGTTTTATCAAAGCAAAACCTAAGCCGCGAAAAGGATAGTATAAAACAGTTATATAGACGCTTAGTTTACTAGTGAAGGTAACATAGTAAAAATTAAATGTTTGATATTGGACGTAGTTTGGATTAATAGGGAAGTGAATTTATCAGTGCACGGATGGGTCTCGAACGATCAAAAGATTGTTGAGCATGTAAACAAGAAAGATCTTTTGAGACGTGATAAAAATGTTAGTTTGTGTAAGTAGAAGGAAAGAGTACTCGTATTGTATCGGGATCGGGAGACCGATACTTTAAGATTTAATGTCAGACTAAAAAAGATGTCGAAAAAATTGGCATGCGGCAGACCAAGATCCACAAAGCGCAAACTTCTCAGTATCATTATATCTGTATACGATCTTTTCGATATTTTATCGCCGTTTACTCTTAACGCAAAATTAATCATTCAGGACATTTGGCTCAATGGAACTAGGATTTTCGAATTCGTGAAAAGAAATTCGATAAATGATTAGTTTTGTTAAAAAGGTACAATGTGTTTTAGTGATCGGTGGTTCGTCAGTCTTGAATTTTTACGCGAACTTCCAGATTTTTTGTCTATAGTGAAAACGCTGAACGGAACCGAGCGGAGTGAGATAAACAATCTGGAAGCATGCAAGGATTTCATTGGGACCATGCAAATTAGGAATCCCAACACATGAAAAACATCTGTACGTATTAGAATTCTAGGATGGTCTAAATTAATAAAATTTGGAGAATAGAAAAGAAAATGTTTTTATGTTTGGTATCGGGAAATGTGTAGAAAAAGAGGGCGGTCGATGTCGGCTAAAGCCACAGCATTAGAAAAAGAGAATTCCATGAGCTCAAAAATAAACAACACGTAGAAAAAAGACGTAAATTGATCCATTTGCGACCTTATATAAATAATGACAGGTTGTTTCGTGCTAAAGAGTCGCATTACTAGAGTATGAAATAAAAGAATAGCTGAGTGAAAAACGTTACTTGGAAAATTTGAAAATCAGTCCATAATCTCATACGGAAAACATTACTCATGCTAATAATAAAACGGTAATTAATGAAATGCGACAACAGTTCTATGTGATTGGGTTGAGTACAAGATTGAGATGGCTCGCGGAGCGTTGTATCACTTCTCGACTTTGACGTGCGAAATCCAAAACCGCCCATGGCTACTTATCTATTGGTCGTTTGGTTTACAACCACCGTCCTTTTACCCAATGTGGATTAGACTACGCTTGTCCGATGCCTAATAAGATTGGTATTCGTAGTGGGAAGCGATAGGGAGTTCTATTCACATATATGAAGACACGTGCAGTATACATTGTGCTAGCAAACACTTCAAATGAAAGTTCAACGATCATGGCCATACAGAGATTAGCTGGCAGAAGAGGCACCCTGAGATACATGTATAGCGACAATGGTGCAAACCTTGTCAAAGCAAACAAAGATTTGTACAATGCGATGGAAAATATAGATACCAAAATACAACAATTTCCACAATCGAAGAGATTCTGTAGAAATTAAACCCATCGAATGCACCTTATATGGGGGTAGCTTGGGAGCATATGGTTCATTCGGTAAAAATCCATGTAACCTGTTTTATTGTAGAAAAAATGAATTTTTAATCCGAAGAAGAAATTGAGATTCTTCATCAAATATTTTTCAAATAGTTACTTAAATCATTCTAGCAGAAATAATTTTTTTTAAATATATTTGAAAGTATTAATAGTAGCTTATGAGACAGTGAGACATTACTTTGTTTGAGACATTTCCAGGTTTGGGAAAGAGATATCAGTTACTACCCAAAGATCTAGTTACTAAAAGTAAGAAAATAATTCAAATGTTAAGCGATTATTTCAATTCAAATTGTTATAAAAATGGTAATCATAATAATCAAGATATTATGTTGCACGAATGAAAAAGTTTAATATTTTTGTTTTTTATTACACACTTTTCTGAATTGTCAACATATAGTTATTTTATTTATGGGATAATCGTTAAAATTGCAGTTACTTTATTATATAACTCATGTGATATTTAATCTAAAAGCAACCATAGTCACGTAGTTAAAGAATACGAGGCACCATTCGAAAATTCGCGCGTAAACCAAAGCTCGAGAAGGAAATGCAACGTTGCCATATCTTTTATTAGCTGTCGTTTTTCATCAATTTATGATAAAAATTGTTTAATTTCCATTTATATAGGCTCTTTATAATAATTTTTGCAAGCCTATATGGATATTTTTTCATAATTTTTAAAGATTTTTTTCATTTTTAAATATCTTTATATACTACTAAAAGTGGATTTCCCTATAAGTTCTCAAGTTAATTTCTATAATCAATTTCTTAATTTTGAAGCTCTAAAAATACTGAAGCACTTCTTCACAGTACTTTAATAAGGCTATGTTTCAAGTTTCAAATGATTCTTATTTTTGTTTCATTTGCTATCATAATTCTTTAAAGTACCATCAATATGCAAGACTTGACTTAATACCGATGAGAATTTGTTTTCAAATTCTGTATGCTATTCCATCGTATCACTGTGCATTGTATCGTGTATAGTAAGCAATTGTTATATAAGGTATAACTTTTTGAGCCTATTCATATAATTCCTGAGCTGAAGAAATTCTAACACTTGTGTTTCGCAAACTGACGTTCCGAGAAACATATCAAATTTTGTTATCTATTTTTTCTATAATCTATTCATTTGCGACGGAACAATATAACGACGTCACGTTTCATACTTTTCTAAATAACAACGAAAGTCTCTTTATTCGTTCGTTCTTTTTTTTAAGTAAAAAGGCAAATGTATTAAGAGTTACTTGTTTTAAGTTCCAATAATTTACTTGTACTTAATATTAATATACCGTGATATAATTTTTAGTGAAATCTCTTATGACCATGACATCATATTCATTCAAGTTATGCCAACGAGTTTTCATGTAATCACTTTGACTTTTTTTAATAAAGTAATGTTTCAATCATTTTTATTAAGTTGCACTTCCAGATGACCAAGACAACCTTTAATATTGTACGTTATTTTTACAAAATCACGTTTTTCGTTCATAGTTTTCCATTGTTTACAATGAATATAATCCATGGCACTTTTTGTATATAATTTTGAAACAATACAAAATACCTGTAATTTCAGGACATTTTAGTATTTATTAAAAAAAAAAAATTTTACCAGGCATTTCCCATGTCAATTAAAATATCTCTTTCTGTTTGAAGTAACTCATCGTCATAAATGAACTTCAAATTCTTTTGTCTTATTTTGTGGCCTTCTACTAATAATTTTTGAGTTTGGTGATGGGTGTAAATGCAAATATCATGAACACCTTTAGATTCATTAAATTAAATATACTGAACAGATCATAATATACAAAAATATGTAAACACAAATCGAAATTGAAGTCTAATTTTAGCACAGTGTTTATATATACCGCGGCCTTCTTCCAGATTAAACATAAGTAAATGCCTTTGAAGTTTCACTTTTTTTCATTATCTTTTCGCACTATCTTAATCAAATTGGCGCTTGAAAAATAAGACAACAACCCTTCTTATTTCTCCACTTGTAATAGATGTTCTGATCACTGGGAGTGAGTATAACATTCCTTCTTATTCATGAAGTTTTTAGTTGATTGTATCAGATGGAATGAATATTTAATGTCTCTCTGTTTCACAGGTATTAATAGATTCTAGGGTCGCAGTTAATATACCTATCCTTTCTGAATATGTGCTTCTTATTGAAACGCTTTTTTCACTTTGTAAAGTTTACTTCTTTGTATTAATGTTATATAGCTATATACTCTAAAAACATTAAAGCACTCCTTCACAGAACTTTAATAAGGCTATGTTTCAAGTTTCAAACGATTCTCATTTACTTGCTTAATGTCAAGGATTATTACACCAACTAATTAATTGATCTGATCAAGAAATTGAAAATATGGAGGTGGCCAATAGGACTACTATTTTAGCTGAAAACATTGTTGTGGAAAATGCAACAGCAGCTAAAATTGAAAATATCATTGAATTTACATCCCATGACAAAAAAAATTGATATTTATGTCAACAACAAAAGCAAAAAAAGGAGCTTTAACTAGCACAAGCTCTAATAGCACGGAAAAGAAACAAGCGGCATTCAACACACTGAGAAACTGGCTAAGCAGCCTAGTAAAAACGAGAAATAAGTTTGATTCTCTATCAATTATCTAAACTCAGGAAATAGAAATACAGTGCAAACCTCAAAATAAACAAAAAGAAATAAAGCCATCGCCAATCTTAGTGAGTGGAATAGGTAATATCCAACTGTTAAAAGTAGTGCTAAATTCAATCATTAGTAATAACTATATTTTAAAAGTTTTTAGCAATAACGAAGATAAAATACAACCATTATAATCCGAAAAAGTTTTACTAAAAAAGAGAAAAATGTGATTTTACATATTCCAACCAAAACAGGACAAGGGATACAGAATTGTACTACGTCGGGTTCATTCTTCGGTGGATATTAAAGTACTGAAAAATAAAATAAAAGATAAAAACCATAAAGTCACAAATATAAATAATATGTGCAACAATAAAACCAAATCGTCAATGTCTATTTACATAGTTGGATTATTTGAATCACTATGTAAAAAGCGTGATATATCGCAATGCTTAAATTATTATGTTTGGACACACCAAAAATTACTACAACAAAACGCCAGGAAAGAAAAAATTGAATAAGTGAAACAATCATTCAAAAATTCAATATACCATCAAATCAAGTTAACAAATTCCACAAGAGCGAATGGAAACTAAATAACTCCTAAGCTTAAGTCGTAAACAAAAATACAACTAATAAATAGTAAATACAAGAAACAGAAGTAATCACACCACAACGACAAAACAGTATACAAGCAAATCACACCATTTACAAGCTAGAAAATATGATTGAAAAATTGTCGAGAATTGACATTATGCTTAACTTACTCACAACTCTAATAAACAGGATATCAAAATGAATAACTCTTATCATTATATGGAAAGCAAATGGTTGAGTCAAAGACAACTGAAACTCAAAAATTGTCTAGTTCAAGAAGACATTGACGTTATTCTAATTTCAGTAATTCATTTAACGAACAAGCATAATATTAGAACGTCATACTATTCAATATATCTATGTAATCATTCGGACAACAAAGTTCGTCGAGGAACTACCATAATTATAAAAATTTAGTGCACCAACTCCAAGAGGACATGGATGTACGAGGCTATGAAAAATAATAACTGTTCCCCAACATCGACAAGAGAATCAACTTACTGACCAAATGATCCAACCAAACTATCAGACCTAATTGACTTCGCTATTGAAGAAAGTATTACTTTGAAACTAATTCTTTCTTGCGTCTAACTAAGGATTATTCACTTGTAATAGTAACTTTAAATGTTAAAATAACGATAATAGAATCTTATATAAAATCAACAAACTAGTTAAAGTTTAAATTATAGGTAATAGCATTCACAGTAATATTCTATTGAAAATACTAAATGACATAGAACAAAGTATTTATATTTTTAACAAACAAATAAGATAGGCACATAACTTATTAACAATAACTGGAAGCAAAAAAAGTATTTTTAACGTTTCAAAAACAGTTCTTAATAGAATCAAAGAAAAGTGAAAATTGAGAAACATAAGTCAGACTACAACTTCCGCAAGACAAGGCCAAGTTAAATAGATCGATAAAGACACTGGAAAACTTCATGTGGAAATAAAACAGGAAGTACAAAAATAATTATGATCTTAAAGAATACCTCAAACCCACAGAAGCTATGGATTACTCACTATACAAAGCTACAAGACTCAACAGTTTATTCGCCTTCATTCGCCAACCCTCTGGAAGCTGGGTTAAAACTAACGAGCAAAAGGTTGCAAATCACCTCAGCAATTGATTTCCGCCCAATCCTAGTCAAATCCTTGAGTTGTTTCTGAACAGGAAGAATTTGAATGATTAAACTGTTATATAACCCAAAATATCAATTCAATTAAAGCAACTAAAATTATAAAAATAGCAAATATCATCAAAAAATTAAAAATAAAAATATATTCGGTGTAGATGATGTCATAGTCAAAATGAACAGAGAATTGTTCACAAAAGCTAAAAAGCACATTACAATGATTTCTAATTCTTGCCTACGACTTACTTTTCGGCATAATGAAATTTGGCCCAAATTATACTCAATCCTAAATAAGGTAAAAAAGAAAAACTACTTTATATAGACCCATAAGTATTTTTCCGATACTGTCAAAGATTATTGAAAAAATTGTTCTCACAAGGCTAAATCCTGTAATTGAAAAAATAAATTTAGATCAGTTCAAAGAAATATTCAATAATTTTAAATATTGGAGAATTGATAATTACGGGTCTGTAATAATTGACAGAGACACATTAATAAATCATAGGAGATATAGGAAGGATTTCGACTCTTTTGCTATTATTATCAAGTAATAAGTAGATAAAGGTTATTTTATTTGTGTAACTGCAAGTGGCAACATGATTAATTTTAGATGGGGAAAAAAGGTCCTTCAGAAATTTATCGAAGTTTAAAATGCGATTAGATGTATACATTGGCAACTGAAACGAGGGAAAGTTAATTAGAAAAAACTTTGAATGAAATGACAACGAAACATTAGGCGATTCCAGTTATCTCAAAGGTATTACCAATAAGTTTAATACAACAATTCAATCGCCTGAATCTACTTTTGAATCTGTCGTAGATGATAATGATAGAATCGAATATATAATCAATAACGTGTTTATATACTAACCTAAGGTTATTTATGTACTAATAAGTTGTTGACGATCTTAATCACGTTAATGAGTTCGAAAAACTGCTTATATATGCATATTAAGAAAAAAACATTTATAGTAACAGTATCAAAATAAATGTCAATGTGTTTTATCGTAATTTGAACAAAAAGAAAGCTCTCATGGTCCTTCCATTGTAGAGTATAAAATCACTATAATTAATCAGTTTGACGCAGGTAACAAAGGAATTTTTAACGTTTCCAATCTTAATCAAGTCCACGGTGCAGTAAATCTAGACTTTTTGACTCAATGACTTAACGCCAAGATTATTAATGTTAAAAGTATAATTACACAACTGAAAAAAATGACAAATTTGGAAAATACTATTTATAGTACTGTTCTGTAGAAGCAAAAGAAGATAAAAGAAAAAGAAGATACCTCTCAATTGAAAAATATCTCAGAACAAGAGCATTAAGATAAAATATCAAAAAGAAAGTTAATATACGTGAAATGGTTGAGACATAGTAAGCTGATCTTGTGGAGAAGCAAGGCTATTCAAGAAAAAGCAAGGACTTTCGATATTTCTTTACTTTAATCAATACATTTTAAAATACGCTTGGGCGGTTTCAGTGAAACGAAAAATGGTATAGATTTCGAAGCTTTCTTAATTATAAAGGAAAAAAGAAAATAACACAAAAAATTTAGCAGAGTGAATTTAGTGACAGCGCGGTGACGGTGGGGACACGAGCGGCCATCGAATTTGCTTCAGCTCAATAGCCTGGATTTCACCAGCATGGCCTACATAATAACAAAAAGAAAGATATGCTGGCATGTAGAGAGAGACTAAGGTACTTATCGGACCGGAAGCATGTCGTTCATAACGAAAACAACAAAAATAAATCACCAACTCAAAATTTTGTTCCTTACTTTTCTAAATCACAACTAAAACAAAATCCTACCTTTGTGGACTCTCACACTTAACTGGCCGATCAGACCTAGGTAGCTTGTTGCTCCCTCACTTTCTTCTCCCCTCTAACCCGCAACTACAACCAAAAAATCATTGAATTTTCGCCAACGCTCAGTTACTCGACCCAACAAATTGGCCGACAGACTATGACTAACGGTCTAGTCTTGTTACATCATTGACATCATATATCTAAATAAATATTGAAAAAACTCTCTGTTCCATGAATTTTTTTATTACAGGCTTCACATGAATTCCCTCTATTTTTTTATATGTCAATATTTGAAATATTTGTCATATTGAATTCAGATTCAAGATCACCGAGCCCAAAAACCTCTGTATACCAATCTTCAGAAATGTATTTAAAAAATTTTAACTTTTTGCCACCATTTTGGAGCCGCCATTTTGAATGTTCAAAATCTGCGAATAACCTTAGGTTAGTATATAAACACGTTATTGATTATATATTCGACTCTATCATCATCATCTACGACGGATTCAAAAGTAGATTCAGGCGATTGAATTGTTATATCAAATTATACGTTTAGATTCTCAATCAGCGACCCTAAAAACCCCTGTATATCCATCTTCATAAGGATATGTCTGAAAATGTCGTCATAAATACATTTTTTTTCAAAACAGGCTCTTTTTTAGACTTTTTTTATAAATATTAACAAATTATTAAAAATTTTACAACCTTTAAGCATAAATTTCAATTTCGTATCATTCTGTCATCAAGAAATTATAAAAAAACCGTAAGCTATTTTGAAATTGCAAAAAACTATACGAAAATAAGTCGTCTCTGAGAGACACTACCGTGACACAAAGAGTTAAGGGAGTAGAAAAAGAATTAGCAATAAGTCTACTAGAAAAAGCTAGTGTCTGTTTTTATCTTCTCTAATTTATCAAAATACCTGCTATTTTTTCTTTACTTTGATATAGCAAAAAATATATTTCAGGGCATATATCACTGACGACGATAGAATTTTATCAGTTAGGTATTACTACGTAAAATTTACATTGTTTGAAAACAAAAGACATCTTATCTTGATTGACTTTATCTCATTCAAAAATAATGTACAAAGGTTTCGTGACAAGAGATCTGATTCTACAGATGCATTCCTAAGGATTTAAAGGGTAATAGCCATAGAAATATTAGCATAAGATAGCATTTCATAATTGAATTGCTCGAGTTCTTACATGTATATGTCGCTTGATAGAGACACTCATCCTCAAAACGTAGATCATATATATGTCGCTCTAGAGACAGGCGCTCTGTTACCGATGTGGACCATGAGTCATCCCCTATCAGCACGCTTCGGAGGGGGACTTCCGCTGGATGATCTACTATCCAAAATACACTGAAATAGTGGGTATACAGGTGAATTTTACACAACCGGTGAGTGGGGATGGGGGTCCCACCATATAAAACATACGTGCCCGGGAGACGGTAGGAAGAATAACCAGATACGACGGGCAGGGGTAATGAGCTAAAAAATACATAGCACAATTTGATAAGATATTTTCTATTTCATTCTTACAAAATTAAATCCGCTACAACTTTCAGCAAATTGTTAACTTCTATCGTTTTCAATGAATCTCACACTAGTACTACTTTAGATCAGTAAATAAACGAAGCTCTGGAGGCTAATAAGTGACCTACTTCAAATATAATTTATGTTGAATTTTCAACAAGTAAATCGTAAAATGATATTTGTTACAGGTTTCCGCAGGTTGGTAAGTTAGAAGGAGTTGTGGATCTGCCAAACTTATCCGAGTTCAGTGTGCTTGAATTGGAAACAAGGCCGGTAGAACTCGTGTCAGCATCAGTTGAAGCAGAAGTGGTCTCAAAGATGATAAACGTAGCAGGAGTTGTTTCCATTGTGCTATTCTACTTACTAATCCTAGGCGTGGGAATATGGGCTGCAAGAAAAAAAGAGGCTGGTAATGATTCGGAAGAGGAGGTTATGCTGGCTGGTCGCTCTATTGGTCTTTTCGTGGGAATCTTCACGATGACGGCCACCTGGGTAGGCGGAGGCTACATCAACGGTACCGCTGAAGCCATCTATACGCGAGGATTAATTTGGTGCCAGGCACCCTTTGGCTACTCACTCAGTCTTGTCTTTGGTGCGTTAACACGCACTTTACTCGTGTATTCACAATTAGTACAAATTTTCAAGGACTTTAGAAATCCATAAAATAGCAGTCAAATGCTATTAAATATAACTGACTTAGAATCCATTCTCATCTTCTCCTATGCAAAAGATTATAAAATAATAAATACGTAATTATTAGATTATTTTTTCCAAACATACTTATAAACACAGTTCGAACGTTTAGCAGTCAGTTTGAAAGGGTCATTAATTTTTATACTCATGTTTCATAAAATGTCTAATTCTTCTATTCGCCCATAATATATATATATATATATATATATATATATATATATATATATATATTTTAAGGCGTAGTAGAGGACATGAAGCATTTTATATTCAGTAAATAAGGTCAACTGGGGCACTTTATCGTAAAAAGCGATTAAATCAGAAATGAGATAGGATTTTTTTTAAATCATATGCAACCTTGGGTTAATTAAGTTCGTCGACTTTTTCGGAAGCTCTTTATTAATGAAATTAAATAAATTTCTAAAGCTACGTAAATAATAATAACAATTTTTTCCTACAGTCTTGCAGTATCAATAATGTTCTCACTTATGTTCTTAGATTGCTATTGGCAATAAACAAAAAAAAAACTGGATATTTTCATCCTCTCTGTTTCACTTTTTATTGAAATTAATTCTAATTTATATTATAAAACGGTATTTAAAAATGTGTTCATTAAGATGTAAGAATTCATCAAGATATGTATAGAAATATATAGTATTAATAATTTTAATCAGAGAAAATAATCTATTTATGTTCTTCTAATAAAATAAATTAAAAAATGATGTGTTATGAGATATTAAAGAGAATATTGCGCTATCGAATAGAGGAATATAACAAAATATTAGACACATTAACTATGTTCATATGCATAAAACCCATATTTTTAACGAGATAACGTGAATATATTGAATTTCGAGGATAACTGAAAACATACACGATTTCTGTAATGATTTTTATAAGATCAGCAACTATACACTGTATTAATAAAAAAGAAGGTATATCAGACTTAAGTAATACTCATACCTTGTTGAACGCAATTTCAACATTGTGTTCCGAATTTAATTAGAAATTGATGAAACTAATATTTGCTCTTAGAGATTGTAATTAGAATTAATTTAAATTAAAATTAGTGCATAGAGGACATATATATATATACACACATATATATATATATAAATCAGCATTTAAATATTTTTAGTGAGATGATGATAACAGTCTAATAATATAAATAATAATACTAATGGGATAGCAAGACAAAGAAGTTCATCTAATAGGTTCAAACTGTTATTATATTTTACATGACTCTGTAATCTTTCATTTTATTAATAAAAGCCTATCGAAGAAGTCTGCGAACTAAGTTGGCTAAATGTTGTAAAAGACGAAGTTTACATTAATCCGGCAACCCACGAACCCGGCCCTTACGCTACTCTTGCCATTATCTCAGATTGTTATAACATTTAACATTTCATATTCACTCTTAGTCAATGATTAACTACCATATACTACGTGGCTACAGGAATAGTTCATTATTTAATCATTCATTAATTATGAACATATTATTAAATCGTCTGACTGATAGGATTTTTTAAATTTTTAGTAATTTTATTTTTTAAAGGGAGAAAGCTATTATGTAAGATTTTACTCAAGCATTAATCAAAAACTGTTTAACCATTTTTCTATAAATACTAACTAGAAGAAATACAAAATTGATGTGGGGTTGTCTTTACATCACCCGACTATTAATTCTGTATAAATTATTTTCATTGTATTTGTGTAAATTGGATAATATTTTATGCTATGACCAACATGGAAAAAGATTATAATAGTTTAGAATTCATTTGGTATGTGAATTCATGAATATCTTATAAAGAGCATATCAGAGAGCAGCCTAAATCAAAAATGTGGGAAAAAATATCGAAAATGTAATTTTGATTATTTTTTTCCATACCTGTGAATAATTCACGTACAAAATGCAACTCCATTTTCTATAAAAAAACTGAACCTGGAAAACATTTTGACCTTTGACATAAATGTGTACAAGTTATTGTATATAAATAGAGGGATGTCATTGTGTAAAGATATACGTACAGTTTTTCGTTCAAGTTTCTATCAATTTATAGATAAGCCACGAATACAATTTTCTGTAATATTTCCTACAAAAATATAAATCGAAGTATTTTTAGTATATATATATTATGTAAAGTATTTTAGCAACCTTTCATCTAAGTTTTTGTATATGTTACGTAAATGATAATACTAAAAGTATACCTATCAATTCGACACGTATCAATTCCATTAAACTACGTATCAGTTTTTAGAATGATTTTTTATTTTCTATTGTTTCCAATTTTTATAGACATTTAACATTTCAAGATTTATGTTATAAAGAATTCTCAATTTCTGATGGTAATTTTCGTCAGTTTTGGTAGAAGTTAAGACACTATTTAAAAGGGCAAACATTTCAATCGTATTACTATTTAAAAATTTTACTATGGGGATAATATTCATGTCGTTGAATTTATAAATATCAGACATGACTTCGTGAGAAAGGAATTAAAATAACTACTGATTGAAAATAATGATAGAATAAGAGGGTATATTTTATAAATCGATAAAAGATATAAAGCAAAAACATTTTACACTTACATTTTCCAAATATATAATAAGATATGTAAAAAATATATTTAGAGAAAAATACTTTTTACGAATCTATGTAAATGAAAGATTCAGTTCATTTCTCATGAGGTTTGTACGGGCTAGAGAAGGCTTCATGGCTCAGTATTATATTTTACAAAATTTACAAAATGAAATATCTCACTATAGAAAAACGATAAAGAAATAGATGCAATGATATTTTGAAGTTAACTACAGGAAAGTTATTGCAATTTATCTTAATGACTATTTTAACCCTTAAAATAAACGTAAAAATACGAAAGTTATAAAAAAATTATGCTTGCTTATTAAGATCCTTATCCAATCGTTTTTTAAAAAGTGAGTAAGTATTTTACAGCTTTTAATACGAATAATAAGAATTTGATCTTAAGAAATATTTTTGCTATTCACAGCACGTGCAAAGTTATTTTGTTCAATGATTATATATTTAATTCATTATTTGTACACGTATTGAATTTATAAAATCAAAATAAGATTAATAGTTAAATGCAGCCTTTAATAAAGTAGTTGAAATCCCTTGTTATTATAAATACTTTTGTCGAACTGTTTTACGTTCACATCTATTTGTAGTACCTATTCTTGCTTACGAAAGTCGTGATTCACGCTCATCAAAATGTGTCTTTATTCTAATAGATGCCATAAATCTAGTGACAAGAATTCCCTGAGGCAATTTAGTTATCGTCATTTAAAAAAAAAATTTATTGAAAAAAATTAAATTAAATTAAATAACATTTTTGAACGAAAGAAGTAAACAAATATAATTACACAATCATAATGGTCAATGTAATGATTTTATTCTAACCTCCAGATTGCACTTTCACCACTTGTATCTAGCTCTGATGCGGAAGAATAGTGTTTCTAACCCATGCGAAAAACGTTCGGCTTAAGCCGTTAATCTCACAGTTTGTCAAAAAAACATTTACTCTCTCATTGGAAAATATATTATTGCAACCCGTAAAATCTCGAATCACTAACAATTTTAAATGGATTCTTAACTACTAATTTTACTTTTATCGGTGACAGATTACTACAGCGATAATTAAATTTAATCATGTTTTTCCATCTTTCAATTATTTCTCGGAGGAAGGGACTTATCGCCCACTCGCTTTTTCTACCTAAAACCTATCACACCTCTACTCATGATACTATTGGCGAGCATATGTGATACGTCCTTTAAATTAAAAACAATACTCATGTTTTACGAAACTTAATTTGTAAATGTAAGTATCACATTTAACAGTCTGTATGAATTTTAACAGATTGCTGTTATCCCGGGTATTATCGGTACATATAGTCAAGAAGAATTTACTTACACGGACCTATTAATTTCCAACAACTGTGATAATATACTTACGAAATTTTTTGATTGGCCATACATCTGTTTGAATTTGTAATTTTATATTTCCACTACTGTCGAAGTCCTTCTGTTTCTGTGTCACACCTTCTGTAAAATAATAGTGTACGTATTTCATGCGTGCTCATGTTATATCTATACTAGGAATGGCCGCATCTATTCTCCATTTATCGGACAATAAAAAATATTGATCATAGCGTAACAAATGATTGCCAGACACATTTTTTACGTCAAAAAAACTCCTACGCATTGATAATGCAGACCTGTTAATTTTTTAGTAGTCAGGACTTTTTTTATTTCAGGAACGATTTAGAATCAAACGCGAATATTAGGTAAATTTAGAAAAAGCCTGAATGGAACTAAAAACAATTTGTTTGGTAGTTTTATCAATCGTAATGACATCAAGGTGTAACATACGTACGAGGCGTAATATTCTAAATAGAGTGAGATGATGCCTAAAAATGTAATCTTGAGCAAAATATGAAAATATGACGTATAGTAATAAACAAAAATTGAACAGTTTCCGAGGAATCATAAATCTATACTCTTCTGTGCAAGAATGTTGCGCGTAGCCAACAGGTTTATGCATCCTGGTCTACGACTCGCAACTGCGATTTTTCATCAACTGAATAATGGGAAAGCTTAATCATTTTTACTGTATTTATTACGAGATATTTTTATGCAGATTTTCGTGTGGAATTGATAGGTACTGGTTAAAAATATGCCAAATCGGCCTTTGAGGCAATAAAGAAACATAATGAGACTAGATTATTCAATTTTTTAAAATTATTGTCTATTAAATTCACGTTTTGATATTTGTTTACTTCACTTCAATATGGCAAGATTGTATACACAAATTTCCAGGTTCATGTATGAGCGAACAATTTTTTGAGACGTTTTAAATACATCCCTTTTTAATATCCTCCTGTTTTAAAAGATTGATGGCCTCGAAAGTGAAGGTAGTTTATTCGAGATTTAATTGGCTGAAAGAAAGTGATATAAGATACTATTATGTAAATGTATATATATTTGTATTAAAATAAAAATGGTGCGTACGTAATGTACTTGTTTTGGCTAGTACTTCGAGAAATACTTATTTTTACGATTATTTCGAAATTGCTAAAATTTAAATTTAAATCAAAGTAAATATAGTTATTGTTATTGCTCTTATCGTTGCTTCCATTGGCTAAAGAGCCGTCGAGAGTAGCATCAGAGATTTGGAAGATAGCGGTAAGTTCATTGAAGTATCAGCATCGACGTTTTTCACCCGATCCAAACTTAGTGCACGCGTATGCCGAGTTTATGAAATACTATGAAGGGTTCGGCCATATGATACGCGTTCTAATGACACAGTTGACTAATCCGCGATTATGGTACTTATTTTACTGCCCAATCATTCAAAATACGTCTGTAACATCAGAAATCTGTATTGTGTTTGATGCTTCTTGACCAACGCGTGTAAAACACTGTTTAAACGACTTTCTCTTTTGTGGCTCACCTCTTCAAAGCAATCTATATCTTAAACTTGAAAATTGATGCCAATATTACTATCCGTTCACTGCCAAGATAGTGAAAACGTTTAGGCAGATTCATGTGGTATCCAAAGATCAGGACTTGTAACGAATCGTATAGGAATCAGGGCCAAACGAACTTCCGTTAGAATATCGATTGACAACGGCTATATATGATTCGGCGTGTGTTCCTTATCTTGCGATACGAACTTTACTGCAACTTGCGAATGATGAAGGGACACAATTTCCACTTGGAGCTGAATGTTTAGAGTTCAACACGTATGTGGATGACACGTTTTCAGGAGTAAAGCTCACAACAGCAATGCACAAACATGATGGTCATGCGATTTTCAAAACGGAAGGTAATGATGTGAAAAAAATAATCAAGTCCGATAGTGTCGATAAAACATTGAGCGTGTATTGTAACCCCTCCACTGATAGAGTTACCTTTAGTTCTTAAAACTCAGATCTGAAAAAGGAAAAATTAATAAAGCAAACAACTTCTTCAAGATTCAGTCAGAAATCACGCGATTATACGCTCCATTAGGCTGGATTTTATCAATTACCGTAGTATCGAAAGAATTATTGCAAGATTTGTAGGTAATTAACTGAAATTAGGATAAACAAGTATCCGCTGAATTTTATACCAGTTGGATAATTTTTTACCAGTCACTTACATCACTTCCTACGCTATCTATCGATAGTTGGTTTGAACTGCCGCAAAACTACTCTTTCCAGATTCACAAGTTCTTGTGCTTACACTGCCGTGATTTATCTCTGCAGTCATGAAGCCGATTTCGTGTCTCGCTGCTAACTCTATGAATGAAAATCGCTTCGGTAAAGACCGTCAGTATAACGAACCTTGAATTATTTGGCGTAACTCTTCTCATGAAATTCATAGGTCTCGTTTATAGGCTAGATTTCTTGAAAAACACGTTTATTTATTTATAGTTTACTAGCCAAATTATACTCATGTAGCTAACCAAACATCCTTGTCACCGAAAAATATTTTTAGCTAATCACGTACTATTCATAGAACAAGATTGCCTTCTATTATCTAGGCCCACATTTCTACTAAATAAAACCTAGTAGATTTAACCACCCGTGGTGGAACGTTTACCAAGTTAAAAACGAATAAATCGTGGTGGTACGGCCTCTCTAACTTACCTTTCTGTTGTACAAGTGACCTCAGTCACCAAAGACTTTGCAGTTAATGCTTATTCGAACACATCGTTCATCTTAACCAGTTGAGTAAGAGATACTAATTAGATTTACAACGCTAAGTTGATTGACACGCGTTACAGCATACTGTCTACGATCGCTAATCATTATTCGAAAACGAATATTAAGAGAAAAGATCATGTCCAAGATACTAATCGAGAATGAAATCGTGTACATACGAAACGCGATTATTAGATAAATGCAATCCCATACATTGCCGTTGGAATTAAGTTACTACTAACCAAGAAGTCCCCAGCCAAATTCAAAGTTCTGTAGAAATTAAATTCTGTGAATTTTCGGTATACTCAAGTATTATGGCGAAAACTTAAGTACTCCTCGATGCTACTCGGACTTCCTACTACCAGAATGGCATCTTTTCGTGCATTTACGACCATTGGTCTTGATTACGTCGCTTTAATACAGGTGCGTACTTACAAAGGTTATGATCAACGTGCCTATAAAGGCTATATAGCCCTATTTGTATTTTTTGGCACGAAAACCATCCATTAAGAACCTGCCAGTGACCTAACCATTGTAACATTGATCACGGCTTTTTGACGCTTCATGAGTCGAAAAAATATCTGCAGACAACTCTACTACGATAATGCTACACGTTCCGAGAGGCCGATACCGAGCTGCGACCAATGTTCGACGCTGCGTCTAATCTCTACAAAACTAACGCAGCTACGCTTGTAAATGATGGGACATAATTGACCTTCATTCTCCCTGCTACACTGCATTACGGCGGGATTTAGGAAGCGATGTAATTTAGCAAAGCACCTATTAGAACGAGCCTTTAGTAAAAATACATTCATGTTCGAGATGATATTCACGGTTCTAGCTAAAGTGGAATCGTGTTTTAACTCACGGCCGTTATATCCTCTGAGCGAAGATCCAGAAGACCTGTACGCATTGACCTGCATACTTCCTGTTCGGAACAGCTTCAGGATTAGTTCCAGATAAGGAAACGCCTTCAGCCCTGGGTAATCTTTTGAGCTGTTTTCATCTCCTACAGCTTATTCACGTCCAGTTATGAAAATGCTGATCTAATAAGTACGTCCAACATCTATAAGAGAGAAAAAAATGCAGAGAGCCGAATAATGATATCGCCATAAGCCCATTATGGATGAAATAACTTAAAAATTATCGAGAAGTGACCAAGCGGGAGAATTTCACGATTGATTGTACATAAAGTGATTGTATATTGTATAACGATGTTCATTAACTAAAATTAAAATTTACGCAGATATCGATCTTTTAACCAAGTACGTAATGGATATAGGAAAGGTTCACATAACTTTAGCGGTGCGCTTTAACTACCCATTTTTTGGGTAAAACTCTAGAAGTACCCCAATTAAGCTGCGATATATGCAACATGTATTCCCCAGCACATGTTGTCAACGCCCCCATTGGGTCTGCGCAGAGGCTGAGAAACGGTTCATCCCCGTTCTTCAATTTTTCTCTTTTTTACGGGTTCAGGGATTTGGGGATTAGTTCAAACGACACTTGTGTCGGCATTCATTTAGGGCTTGGGCTTGATCGCTTTCCTTTCTGACCAAATCTCCGCAACCTCTGGACCTCACCAGTATGAGGCGTTAAGTCTTTTTCGCCTTGCCTAGCTTTAGTGCGTACCTAGACACTGTCCGTATCGTCAACTTTGTGACAGTAGATGCTAGCGTACCAACCAGTTTTCATATATATTGTCCAACGGTGTGATTTGGGAACCAGTTATGCTCCTCGCAAGAAGTGATGACTGATTCATAATCTAAGACGTATGTGGGGTATTAGTGATCCGTGCAGCGTTTGTCTCCTTTCAGCTGAACGACTTCACGGCGTTCAGCGTCATTATATTTTTGTGACAGCTTCCTCTGTATATGTGTGTGTGTGCGCATATGCGTGTGCGTGTGTGTGTGTATGAGTGATTGCGCATGCGACTGGTACGTTCACCTCACCAATTAGATGACCATCCAATAGTATATATTTCATAAAGCTAAAATAACCGCTCGCGAATAGTCTTTAACATGCAGACCAATTTTAATTGCATTTAGTGTTAAGGCTTGTCAATTCATATTAATATCTTACAATAAATTTAGGTTGTTATTCTGATTCCTATTAAATTACTACATATAAATTATTCATATCCTATACTTTTCTTCGTGAAATTTTATTTTAAAACATATTTTGTTATAAGCGTGACTAATTAGCATTGGGTTATGAATGTGGAGGAATGTTGATTAATTTTATCGTAATTTTACAAACATTTTATTTTACATATCCTTCTTTTTCTTAGTGATTAACGAATGATCTTTCAGCTAGGAAACTTGAACGTATTCTTAATGTTCAACGTTATAACTGTATGGAATCAATTCATGAAGAAAAAAACTCTTACTTATACCTTCTTCAGTACAAATTTGGTAAGAGAGCCAAATTGAGCAGTCATAGCTCTCTTTTTCACGCACATTTTCTATTCTATTGAAATTCATTTTCATAAATAATTGACTTATTGAATCTACTATTTCCAATGATCAATAAAATGTTGGATCGGTCGATACTCTTTTTTTATCCGTAGGTATAAAAAATAAGTTTTATCTATCCTATTTCGCCAGAGAAATTACATTGCATTTGCTGAACTTGCTAAATAGCATCTTTTGTCCTATGCTTTTTCTAGAAGGTAATCTGTTTACTGCAGTGTCTGAAAGGCTAAAGCATTTAAAAGAACTTATTTAAAGGAACCTATTTAAAAAGCCTAGGAACTTTTTTGTTCCTATTTTATAAATTATATTCCCATTAATTTCAATTTCCTGATACAATTTCCTGTAATTTTTATCCATCTCTCATACTTACTCATCTATATTATTATACGTGGAGTCTTCTATGTTTCCTATATTTCATTTCTATAGAATCGACACTTTGCCTATCTGGTTTATTTTTCGGTGTCCTACTCCAAACTGTTATCCTGGGCAAGTAATTGATATATAATGATATCACGTTAAATTTAAAGGTACCTGTTCTTTCGGTATAAATAAACTAGCATTGTTGAGTCATGACGATGCATGTACTGCCTTAGCCGATTTTTTGATGCGATTTTATTTCTTAAGTTTTATTGATTTGTCTGGCCTTCTTTGAAAACTTTATATCGACCATACCCAAGACTTTTATAAAAGTTTACGGTCTACTTATTGTCTAGGTCTTAATAGTAGTTGTGTGAGTTTTTCTGTGCTTACGTGTAAGCGTTTGCGTGTTGTCTTCTCGAGTGAGATATTTTCATATGCTTTCTTTCATTTTTATAGGTGGCGTATTTTTCGCGAACAAAATGCGTCAACAAGGCTATATAACGATGCTGGACCCACTTCAAGACGCATTTGGAGAACGCATGGGTGGACTCCTCTTCTTGCCGGCGCTATGCGGTGAGGTATTTTGGGCGGCTGGAATTCTCGCAGCACTCGGCGCTACTCTTGCCGTAATCATCGACATGGATCAAGGAACATCAGTTATCCTCAGTGCCTGTATTGCCGTCTTCTATACTCTCTTTGGCGGCCTTTATTCAGTTGCCTACACTGACGTTATACAACTATTCTGCATCTTCATTGGACTCGTGAGTTTTGCAAATTTAGAAAATCAATCATGCATCCATATCTAATATAGAATACTACAATTACTATTTTATCGAATTTTTCATTTTCCTATTTTATTATTAAGGGTGATGAATAGTATCAGCGTAGTATCCATTCTATTCATAAGTTTTTCCATTACGTTTTCTAATTGATTAATGTTGCAGTTAGTCTGGGCATTAATAAAATTTAGTTAGTTTATGTCTGCCTCTTCTATTCCCTTTGATGAGTTATCAGCATTTGTAGTAAAGTTAATACTTGAAGTGTTAGGGTTGTTTGTGAGACTGCCTATAGCGTACTAGTTAATGGTCTGAAGATTAATAATATACGTTTAACTGTGTGCGCATTAGAGATGTTAGCTTTAGTTGCTTAAACGTTAGTAACATTAGGTTTTATGGAATATTTATCATGGGCTGTTGTTGGATTGTTTTTTATTATTTTAATTGAACTTTCTTTCCCAACTGCGGATACAGTTTTTGTTGGAGCTGGTTTCTTGCTAGGCTACCCTTGTAACTTTCTGGATGATTATTTGCGCACAGTATCTGGTCTCCTTTCCCTTTCCATTAAAAGTTTCTGTGTTGTGTTGTTTAGCGCACTTGATACACTCTGATTTTTTGTTACAGTAGTTTCTTGAGGAACTAAATCCTTAGTAATTTAAACACTATTATATTTCATTTTTCTTTCTTAGAGGATCGACAGAAATAACTAGGTTAGTAACTTATTTAACACAAATATTTCTTTGTTATTTTAACTGACCGTTATTTCAATGATTTAGAGTGGTGTAGGTAATTTGGTTTTTTTGTTATCGATATTTAAGATGTTGATCACTTTGTGTCTATTTCCCTCTATTATCAGTTTCAAGTAGGCTAGATACACCGATGGCTGTATTCTTCGGAGTACGATTTTGTAACCCTTGTCCTACTTGTAATGATATGTGTAGAACTAGCATTAGATGTTTTTCAGAGGAGACTGGTTGAATATTTAGTTCATCGCTATTTAGAACTTTGATTACGAAGCCATTTCTAATTATATCTTCAAGCAACTTCCTTACGGGTTAAATATTTTCTGCACCGATTATGTAGATTGGGGGCATTGTTAGCGCGTGGACTCTGCCGTTGTTCTTTCGTGAGCGGGAGGACATGATAGTTTTTCAAATTTATTACTTGCATTTATTGGTCTTTTTAACCAATTAACCAGGATATTCTTATGATATTGCCTTTTTCAATGTTTAGCCATTTAGAACTGGATAAATTAAAATACACTTGAATATAGCACCAATTTATGATTATCAGTTACGCCTTTATCAGTTTGATTTGTAGTTTTGATGATAGCCTTAATCTTTATACGGTAATCTAGCTGGAATTTGATCACTCACTTATGTTAAGCTAATTAGTATATATATTTCACTTATTAATTATTTAACAACGGTAGACCAGGCCTAATAAAAACACCCAACCGCTTTGATTCAACTACGAAGGCAAAATGAACAAAAATCAATATTTAATCATGAATTTCCATGTGTAGAAAATGATATACAAATAAAAGTGTGATAGGCATACAAATTTTGTAAAAACATTATTTCTACCCAATTTTTTTACGAAATTGCAAGAGATTTTTTTGTTTATGAAACATTCTCCAAAAAGGACTTACCAGATAAGCATGTCCAAATTGCTATTAACGAAATTTTAAATTGGACTTAGTCGACCTCTTTATCATCAAAAGTTTAACCTGGTAGGGGGCTTCCAAAGCCCTATAAATTAGTGCCGTTTAAAAAATGTTTCATGCATAATCAAAATCTCATTTTCATTTAAAAATGTTATTTGTAGCTATTTTTTCAAATCATATCTGCATATTCACAAACATTCTGATATGTGTCCGACATATAAAGATATATATATTATTTTCCCGAAATCTGTGAATTGGTAGATGATGGTATCAGTAGATATTACACAATTAATCTATTTAAGAGTGTGCTTTTGGTCATAGAGTTTTACCTCTAATAATCGGGAAATCAATAAATTTATTTTGTTAATTATCCTACTCGGGACGGTTTATCGCGCAAAAGAGATGAAGAAGTGATTCTCTAGTACAGATCTATAAGAAAGAGCACGTTATAAAGACTTCACCCAGGATTGGCGTTAAAATGAATATTTGAGTGTAAACAGTATTCGATTTTATAAGCACCTAGTCAACATACGAAGGAGTTATTGTTTTCTATAAGCGATAAAAGAAAATAGATTTAAAAGAGTAGAATATGGAGTTATATTATTTTATTACATTTACTCATTCATAGATGATCTCTCTTTCTCTTGTAATTAAGTCTGATTGAATTTTAAGAGCTACATATGAATTGAGCTTTCTATTGTACATATATCAACTTATATTCTCTTTTAAGTTTTTTCGAGTCCCTTTAGGGGCGGACCCTTTTTCTAATTTGGTCAATGAAAGAAAAGAACATTTCTTTCATTAGCCTAAATGGATCGAATCATGTGTATGTGAATAGAAAAATGATTTGTTTCTCTTTTAAGAAATGTCACATGTTGTACTGTTATTAATTGCAACTAATTAATTAATTGGTTTTAACTGGTTTAATAGATAAATTAGATGTAGAGGAGAAAAAGATACTTAACTGTTAACATTACATTACTTACAACTATATATTTCAACAATATTGATATCGCAGACTATCTTTAATTTTACTTTAATAAAATGTTGTTTAGGTGAGATTATATCCTCTGCGATCACAGATTTACACAACAAATTATGACTATTACAAATTAAGAACTGATTAACATATAGTATCGGTTTTTGTAGGTTATAACAATTTTGGCTAAAAAATCAAGAAAGAAATAAATAACGATAGTTTCAATAGGTGATATCGATATCGATAACTAAAATGTTTATATAATAATGATTACGGATGTCTATATTGATGAGCATTGTATAATTTTGGCTATAAGGAAGAGAGATAATTTCTATGATCTGTTATCATTAAATTTTGCAGACCTGTATAATTCTTTACAACTTTTTGTACGACCAGTGAAATACTTGCATTATTTTATTATTTTAAGCAATCCATTATGCCAAGCCAGTGAAAAAACGAACTTTTAGAATCGAATGTCGACAAAAATTTTGTTTCCTCGAACTAATGTTCAATGTATTAAATAATAAATACTAAAATACAGCCACATATATATCCTATTCATTAAAATTTTTTGTCTAATAAATGCATGAATAATTCCTATCCTTACTTATTACCAGAAATAACTTCTCAATAAGTATCTGGATCTAATGTTCTACTAAAAATATAATACATAAACACGAGAACTACCTACTCTTTAGTATATTTATCCATTAAAAATAATAACATTTGAATGCTTATGTCTATTTGAAACCTAAACTAATCATTGTATATGCTTACAAACTAAACGCATATTAAATTCATGATTCTTTTAAGGTTGGAATTTTATATAAGAGATCGGTCTAAATTTTTTTATTGGGGCAATATCAATAATAATAAGAATAGACTAATGATTTTGCAATGTTTTTCTATTTAAAAATTATTTTTAATTCTAAAAATGGAATTTACAAATTCATTTTAAATTTCCGCGTTTCTTTTATTGTAAAGAGAGAATTAGCCAAAAAAAGAAAACACTTCTATATTTTACTTTTGTGATTAAATATATAATTGTATCTCAACATCTATGGTAATTTTATGTTTCAGTGGATGTGTATCCCATTTTCTTGGGCACATCCGAAGGTACTTCCTCTAAGTGGAATGGATGTCGACTGGATTGGTAAAGTGGATCCAAGTGAATATTGGTCGTATATTGATAATGGATTACTTTTAATTTTTGGTGGTATCCCTTGGCAAGTGTATTTTCAACGGGTTTTGTCCTCTAAATCTGCTGGAAGAGCTCAAGTGCTTAGTTATGTAGCTGCTATTGGTTGCATTCTTATGGCAATTCCACCTGTTTTGATCGGAGCTATTGCTAAAGCCACTCGTAAGTTCTTTATTAGTTTTTATTCAAGCTGAATGCCATAATTACAATTATACATAATATAGCTACTCTAACCTGATAAGACTATTTAATATATATATTAATCAAAACGCTTTATTAATTTAATAATTGTATATCTTCTGTTTTTGTCTTTATAATAGAAATCGGATTATTCAGTAAAATGTATAAATAATCAATTACAGTCATGAAACATAATATTTTATTTCTTTGAACCAATATTCATTATTGTAAACAACAAACGCTAAAACTATGCATAGATACATTTTCATTTTCATTTTCTATATAAAAATTACAACGATTGGCAACGCTCTTAGTTATTTATCTCTTTCATCACAGTTATTCGTATGTATACTATAACGGAGTTTGATATCTGGTATTTATCTTGATACCACGGTGGGAATATGTTCTATTGCGGGCCAGACCAAGGGCCAGCCGAGCGCGACGATGTTGACGTGAATGCACTGAATGATTCCTCAGTCCGAGCTAAAATACCTGATGCGTTGACTCTGCGCCATCCCTGTTAGTGCAGGTAAGTTTTCCATGTGATGTAGAGTTGATGTAAAGGTACGTGAAATCAGGCACGTAACTCTCGTGGTATTCGAGAATGGGATATAGAAATTCAAGAGCGGTTGACAAGAATCGGATTAAGAATTCGCCAAATATAGCAAAAAAATGTTCGAAAGAAGCTATTTACTCCGCGTTAAGTTAGTCGGTTGGTGAAGTCATATTTAAAATATTGTTATGAGACAAGATCAAAGAATAAAAGCCAAAAGCATGTTAACAAACACGTGAACAAATGAAGATAAAGTAAAGAGAAAGTGGGATAAAAACGCCGATTCCAGACTTTCTGGATGTTCCAGTATGCTATCATATTTAATAATATCGTCGCACGCTGGTGTCTACTTTTCCGGCTTGTCTGTTATAACAAAGTTCTCGCCTCTCATGACGGCGACACCGCAAGGCACGTGCATTGTTCTCAGCAGTTCGTTCTGAAGTCGCTGGATTTTGCAAAATGGAGCACAGAATAGAGCTAACATGTTCATAAAGAAGATTAGCGAACGCAATACCACACTACACGGTAGTCTCGAAGCAACATCGGAAAATTATTAAAAATGTTCCGAAATAAAATCAAGGATAAAATGAATACTTCTCGAGTATTTTGTGACGCTCTAGATCATTCTTCCTCTCTCTCTTTTTATATGTTTATTGGTAAAAGCATTCGCTGTCCATTGCATGATTATCAATCTATCAGTACGCGCAAAGTTCGACCGCTTAATGAAACTTGGGCGCCACGATATATATATCTTTCGTTTCAACGCGATAAATATGAAGTACACAAATCATCTAATAAGATAAAATAAGTGACATTTCAGCTTTTGTAATATTCTCGACGTCTGAACTACATATGTATTTATCAAAAGGAAGAAATTCAACAATTAATACAGAACCAGTATATGGTAAAAAGTAATATATATTAATCTAAACATATACCAGCTACAAATAGAGCTGACATTTCTGTATAACCTCATATAGTAATAATTATTTTTATGACTGACGCCATTAAGCCTTTCCACGACACTGTGCAATACATGTTCAAAATTCGACCCAAGAGAGAAATTGAACCATGAAACATAGGGGCTAAACAATAAAGATTTTTTTTGCACATAATTGTTATCACCAAACTGACCAAATCTTCACTTCCATTACAGTTAGTAAATAAAAATTTACGTGTTTTAAATTCGCAATTTATGTTTATTAATTTTTAAACAACACTTGAAAATTGCGAAAACTTATTTATCGTGTATAAAACTATAACTATTGCAGTAAAATTGATATCTGACTAAACAAGTTGTAGAAAACTCTAAGACCTTCAAAATGAGCCGTTATTCGTCTAGATTGAACGAATTGTAGCGATAAATAAGTTATGAAAACAAATATTGTGCTAAAAATGTGCGACATGATATACTGATAGTATATATTATATATTATTATATAGTATATAGTTACTGTATGTATTATATAGTTATTACATAATACAGAAAATAATAAGTATGCTAAAATTGAAAATGTATGTATTCTTTGCTATTTTCATATTGTATTTTCTTAATTTTTTTATTTAATTGGTTTAAAATTAAATTTCATTGACAAAAGTTGTAACATCCGAAAATTACAAGAGTATTACAAATAACGAACGAATAGATTTTAGTCTTAGAGTTTTGCCTTTAATAACCAAGAAAATAGTTAATTTCATCCTTAAAAAATCATATTCAGGACGGGCAATGGAAAATAGGAAATAACATAGTAATTCTTCCGCAGTACTGTATAAGAACACGCACACCAGAAAGGCTTTGTTGAGGATTAAAGATGGAAACATTTAAGTACGAATAGTATACTGATTTAATTTAAAGAATTTAAAGATTTGTAAAAATATATTTTATTGTTTACTTGAATCTCCCTCTCTCTCTCTCTCTCTCTCTCTCTCTCTCTCTCTCTCGCTATGGTAAAAAGATTGAATATGGATTTTATACTAAACAGCTACATTTTGAATATTCATTCGCTAGAACGAAAAATCAATTTAGAATGACTAAATCAATGTCTGTGGGCGAACGCATAGTCGTGCATACAAAATTTTTATATTGCATTAAACACTTTTTAGTAAAAATAATAATGAAATCTCATAAATAAATCATTATTAAAATCATCTAAAAAATGCTCAAGAACGAGATTTTTCATATCAAAAGAACTGAAAATTGGTTCCTGTAGTGGAACGTGCTGTAAACGTGAAACGTAATATAATTATACGCTAATAGTATTGTTCACGAAAAATTTATAAAGTTGAAAATTACTTTTCGTGTGAATAGAGTTAAATAATAACTGTTGTATATTTACATAACATACATTAAAAAATATTTATTTCATAACAAAATATCATTACTCAACTCGATTCAACTAACATAAGAATAATTCACACTATAAGTTTTTCACAAAATATACTGTCATATATTTATTTTAATATGTTGTGCACGTAACGTATATTTTTTTTAATTTTTCATTCAAATTATTTTGAAGTTTTCCGAACGTCGAAATTACGTATGTAATTGTATGTAAAAGTGTTTGTAGTTTTAGAAAGCGATAGTTGGCAAGAATATCTGCCCAAATAAATATAAATACAAACGAATAGGCGGCACCGTGCCGTGTGAATTATTGCCGAAGAAAGCAGGCAGAGGTCCACGCACCGAGATAGAGTCCACATTGCTGGCATAAGCAATTTTTTCGCTGCCAAAAAACTAAGTTCGCCCGATTAGAAAACGCAAAATATAGCATACCTATGTTACATATGCGCGCTGTTTTCGTTGCCAACTGAAAATGCTTTGGTTTTATTACTTAATCCCTTTCGCGCTGTTTTGAGCACATTCACTCAGGAAATACGTAGCTGTCCTTGGGCCTCTCTTTTACGTCGTATTATATTTAATGTATTTACGTTGTATTTATATAAGAACGAAATAGGTAAAATTATAATGCGAAAGAAAATATTATGTATGAGTGTATTTTTTCTAATTCGTTTCAACTTGTTGAGGAATTTATATAGAAATTGGAGTCATATTAAAGATTCGCGTTAATAGGATCTTTATCTCTCTCGTAGTTAAAAGCTTAAATCAACATGCACGAACTCAAAGGCGTTATCATGGTCGTGAAACCCTCAGCTCTTGGAGTTCCTCTTCTGGGTATTGTAGATCACTTAGGTACGTATGGGGTTGCCGCAGAGTCTGCCCTAGGCTGATAAGCTAAGCAACCGAGAGAAAAAAGGTGTGAAAGAAAAAAGACGTGTCTAAGGAACGTGCTCTCATTAAAGCACAATCAGGATATTCTGTGAGAGGAGTGCAGTGACGGCTAGAAAAGAGAAGCACGCGCCTGTCAGAAAAATTTGAGGAGAGCGATTTTATTGATTTTTGCCTTCGTAAAGATACGTCACGTTATTATTGCGTAAGCGACATAAAAAATTACTTATAACAAACGTTAATTGCGCGCGATATTATTGTACAATTTTATATTTATGCTCATGAAGACTTATTTTATTAGTAAACAACAATTTTAATCAAAGCTGTGCATTCACAAATTATTCCTGTTCTCCCCGTCTCTTTCATGAGTAGTTTAATGTTTATTGTAGTCAGTATAAGTATTATTGAAATCCAGTCATAAGTAAAAGGAATTGCTTGTTATTGTGTGAGAGCTGCAAATAATTAACAAGTATACATATTTTAGTGAATATTAAAAAAATGCTATTTTTAATTAAAAATGAAAATTCATCGTAGGCATGAACATGATGTGTAAAGACGTAAAACGAGATAAAAAAAGTACATTACGCAAAACTAGATAAATTACATAAAATTGCATATAATTCTTAATTTTAATTCAATATATTTGATTGTACGCGTTATCCAGACAATTATCTATCTAAGTATATTGTCTACGTATTGTAGAGGTATTTGAAGGTAACCCCAAAATTTAAACTTTTTCGACTTTTTGATAAACTAATTAACTCAAGCGATTCCACGTCACTTAAATATAAAAAAGTTCCGTATATGTTATTTTTCATTGAGAATCGCGAATTTTCATAAGAAACTTTCGTATTGAGAGCTGGGCCCCAGCCCACATCATCGAAATGATCTATTTTTAAGCTTTATTTTGCTTTTTTATGAATATAAGGAGCCCAATCAATTCGGCGTTAGATGCACAATATTGTCGGAAGAAACAAAGTAATAAGAAAAATTCTACATACAACAGAGCATTCATGGTGTTAGCGGTTAATTTAAATTCAGATTAAATTAAAGCCTACGAATTTGACGAATAAGAGCAATACGCCATAAGAACCGACATTTTCAACGTTTGGATTTATGACAATGTGGCATCAGAACACCTTATCGTTGTGATTGCCTGCATGATTTTGAGGTGAGCATCTACAACATAGTTCAACTCGGAGATAACAGATCATATCGAGTGCTCGGTTTTAATACAATATTTATAAAAAATGGATGAATGGTATATATAGATTGATTGTCGAATTAAGAATATTTCACTGGTTTCTCAACTGAAGACAAATTTATTTTTAGTTATTATAAGTGTATTTTGTATAAAACAAAATAGCTGTGGCCCGATTTTAGCTGCAGTGAGGTAAGCTCTTATGATCACAAGAAGTTGATGGTTTGAGGCATGGAACAACAGAATAAGTTGTATTACACGATGGTTAATTCCAGTTGAAGTCACGAGGTGAACTCCGTGAAAACTGACTTTCCGATATGGCATAAGATACTAGGATATACTTGTTAAGATATTGTGCAGACGATTATGAGTGATATTATGGGTATTAAGTTGCTGCTAAGCAATAAGAAATATTTTTTCCATGAGATATGCTGACATGAAAAATCTCACCGTAGATCGTTTGCAATAAACAAGGAAGATATTGTCGCGAAAGAAAGAAAAGAGCATTTTTATGAAGATCTGCGCGGTACAATGCAGATGAAATCCCTAATAAAGTCAAGTACTTTTTGCTTTTTGAGGATGATTCCATTGATCATAAATATGTGCACTTCTTAAGGCACGAGCTTGATATATGAAGTATTTAAAGAATTTGAGAGGAAAATCAGTCAACAAGTTTGTCGTATCTCTAGTCAAGTCGCAATTATATTTGCTATGCAACCAATTGATATCGTAATTGAAGAATTGAAAAGGCCCTCCAAAATCGTGATAAACGAACCAAATATTTTCTTGAATATACGAATAGAGAGAGAGAGTGAGAGATTGACCTGAACGTTCTATACAAATAATTTGTCCGAGTATGTGCTAACAATATTAAAACAATTTGAAATAAAGGACGCAAAATCCATTGTTATTTATATAGACCCAGATTTGGATTTTCAATGGTAGTAGAATCGAGCGACGACATACCTGATATCCATTTCGTTGTCACATCCAAAAGATATTATAGAATTTGTATTACCTACAATGTATTTCGGTTCCAAAGTTTTACCTCTTATACCCGTGAAATCGATCAATTTTTCTTGTTAATTATCCTACTCGTGATGGATAATGGATAGAAGGAAGTAACAGGGCTATTCTCTCGTACTGCTCTGTAACACTAGCCACTAGCCTCCAGAGGGAAAGTAGCACTGCTAGAAGATACGGATCCCTGGTCGCTGTGGGCCAAGAAGACCTCTCTGGCTGCTAGAAATACTTATTTTATACGGTGGAGCAACAGAGGTTCAATAAATGTATACCATAGACGAGAAAATATAATATTTCCGCATTAGTCTAGTATAGTCGATTAAGCCAAAAAACAACCATAAGATACATGTGAAAGATAAAGAAAAAAAAATTAAGTCGATAATCTGGTCAATGTTAAGTATCCTCAATATCCCGACAAGAAGCTTGGAGAAAAATCTTTATAAACAAAAACGTTAAAAAAAATGCGAAAAATTCAGAATTTTGTTTTAAAACTTGATTTATAACAGTGGGATTATTATGTAAAACTGTCACACAATAATGCCACTGAAATAAACTTATTTCCAACAATATTTCCTATAAAATACAAGTAGTCCAATATAACAAGTTATAAAATTGATATTGCAAATAACGATAGAACAAAATGTCGTAATTACAAAAATTGTTTATTTTTTCACTTAAGCTCATTCATACTTTACCATATTTTGTATACAGTAAGTTCAAATTAGTGCAACGTAGTAAGCTCAATTTAACTGATGTACGTTCTATAGATTTTGCAAAATTAAAAAGTTAACCATAAAATCGCTCAAACTTTTGAAAAAATTCATCCAAAATAAAATCTAGTCCCGCTTTGATGACAATGGAACTAACACTATTCCAATGAATGTATTGTACAACATAACAATGACAATTTTTTTCATTTTTACGAATTCACTAAAAGCGTTCACAGATAATGACTGCCAAACAAATACTATATAGCGCCACGAAACTTGAAATTTTAACTTTATAAGTTTTGTATTTTCTATCATAGTTATTCTTATCGAACAGCAATCACCATTTGTACATCAGGTCGAGTACTTCTGGGATTACCCTTATATTATGTAACATTTCGTTGATATGCTCTGTCTTCTTTGCTTTTAATTATGCAATAAGTACTCTTGCTTTCTCATTCAGTGTTTTTTGTTTAATTTTAAGTTTAGGTCTATATTAATATGTTCTAGACAAATAATTAATATACCACTTATTAATATTACATTTTTCAGTGTTTAATATTCAAAACTATGATGTATATTTTCACAAATAATATACACTTTCAATTTCACTTAAATTGTTGGATGACACTTGAAGATTTTCTCAGCGTCTTATTAAGACGTGACCTTTAGATTACACGCCATAATGACTAAATTGTGAATTACATAATCATAAAATATCTTTTTAGTTCATTGAGAAACTATAAACAACATTCTTATAGCGATAAATATATGAAAAAAGATAAAGTTCAGAGATTCTTGATAAACTTTATTATACATTAAAAGGTCATTTTCCTATATTCATGTAATATTAAGAAAGTGAAATAAGTTGTTACATTTTTACGACATGCCTATAAGACAATATATATTATATAAAACTAGAGATCTCAATTTTTTAGTTTGAAATTTAATTTTCATCTAATGTAATACTGATACGGATTGTATACTATAAAAATTGTTTAAAACACACGCTAACAGTTTTATTTGCAATATTGTACAAACAAATCAAACGAATAGGTTTGCTAATATTACTGAATATTCGAATATACACGGAAATAGTATAGCATATTGACTTCTATAAAGATCTATGTGCAAATTGGCAAAGTCATGAAGGTAGTTTCAATTGATGCTCTTATAAAATAAGATGGACATTCTGGGGCCCTTCGAAAGTCTTCATTCTATATTAGTCAAATTCAAAGTGAAAATTAGAATTTTACCATTAAACAAAGGTTCAGTTAAATTGATGCAGTTTTAATAATGTTATTTGAGATATAAGATTTTAACATTAACTTTTTCCTCACGACTACATTTTTTTATCGTCGTCTCATGCTTTTAGTATCATGCATCCTCTACGTGGTTTATACGTCGACATTATGTGACTATTATCGATAAGGATACGTGTAGTGATTGTTTAGTGACTATATGTATACAATTTCATCTACACCACAGTCGTATCGGATAAAATATCTTATAATGAGATATTATGCTCCTTGTATACTGTGTGTTAAGCAAACAGTAGTGTCTTCAATATTATTTTGAGCCTATAGTATTTCAATACATGTATATATATAAATACAGTATAACCTGCCACATGATCGCTCTTGAGAAATGTTGTCCTCCAATACTGCACGTTGCGTGCTCTCTGGTTGCAGTCAATCAGAGCGTAGGGCTAGGTGCACACATAGCTGCATGGATCATTTAAGGACCACAAAAAAATACATTACAGCACAATACTGTAGACAGTAACTAAGACAGTCCCGTAAAAGATTCCAGATAAGCGAGCGACAGCACATGGCCCTGCGCATAGTACATCAAACGTGCAGTTTAGTTGATCAGCCTATGTACAGTCTGTAGCAGATTATGTATGGTGATAGTTATATTTTAGTTATTCTATCCAATTTTGAATGAATTTCATTTAATTTACGTTATTTTTGAAAGGGGAATATGTCCACTAGGTATTAATATTTTTAATACCTACTCGTCTAAATTATTTTACCTCTACTAAAAATAATTATTAAAATCATACTTCGTTATTTCGGATTAAAATTTTCGTTTATTGGTATAATTATTGCGATACGTTATTATTCATATCTGGTTAAACCATTTGTAAAAGACGATAGGATGGAAAAATCAGAACTTGTTAATATTAAAGACTTGCTTGTTCGACACAAACAAGAAATATAACGTACTTTTGGTTTTTTGGTGAATGTTACAGCATGGAATGAGACGGGATACAAGGGTCCTTATCCACTTACGGAAAAAGAGACAAGCATGATTTTACCGATGGTTTTGCAGTATCTGACACCCGATTTCGTCTCATTTTTCGGTCTGGGAGCTGTATCCGCGGCTGTAATGTCATCAGCGGACAGCAGCATTCTTTCAGCCAGCTCGATGTTTGCGAGAAACGTGTACAAGTTGATATTTCGCCAAAGGGTAAATTAGTTTGACCTAACTTAAATATTGTTTTGAGGAGCACTTTAATAGATGTATGCCTGTTACTATTAATTATCTTATTTATGTATACATTAGGCTTCAGAAATGGAAATAATATGGGTGATGCGCACTGGAATTGGGGTAGTTGGAATATTGAGCACGATAATGGCTCTAACCATTCCCTCGATTTATGGTCTGTGGTCGATGTGTTCAGATCTAGTATATGTAATTCTGTTCCCACAACTGCTAATGGTCGTGCATTTCAAATCTTACTGCAATACCTATGGAAGCCTTTCAGCTTACCTAATCGCTTTTATCGTTCGTATAAGCGGTGGCGAGCCAATAATGGGCCTACCAGCTCTCATTCATTATCCTGGCTATGATAAGGAGAATGGAATACAGATGTTTCCGTTTCGAACTATGGCTATGCTCATTTCTCTCGTCACCCTCATCGGCGTTTCATACGCTACGCAAGTGCTTTTTCTTAGTGGTAGGCTCGCTCCTGGTTACGACTATTTTCACTGTGTTGTTAATATTCCGGAAGACATTGAGAGGGTCGGCCCTGATCCAGCAGAGGTACATTAATATATTAGTAAAAATAAAATATCTAAGAAAACATAAAATAAGTAAAGATAAATAGAGATGTTAAGTTAATAGGAGGATCGCTTGCCTTTTGGTTTTGAATGTTGCAGGGCGAACAGATGGCAGTTTTAACAGCTGGTGCCGGTAGGCTTTACGGCAGCAAGGACGAATCAAACGGGCGAGTGAATCCAGCACTCGAGCCGGACTACGACATGGAGCCGGGTTACTCAGCAGTGCAGTCGGAGCAGGCGATGCCGATTGGCGGTGGAGGTGGTCTTCTTATTCATGCTGGATCTCAGCCCTCGCCACCTTCAGCGCTCAGTCATACTCATCAGGTTCACAACAGCACCGCTTTCTGAGCTCGCCTATAACATCCCCCGACTCCGTGTTCGGATGCTGTGACTAACAATAAACCGTGGCGACACGGCAACATTTTCCTCATTCTGTCAACCACTTTGTTTGCTTAAAACATATGCTATTTTTATTTCTGCATGTCTACACTTTTTATCGTTTTTTTTATTTGTGTTTTCTCTCTTTTTACTCGCAAGTTTCCGCTACCAGTAAAATATAGCATTTCAAAATGTTACCAATTTACTTTTTTTAAAACCGATTTCTTCTTAGGCCTAGTAAACGTCATCGCTTTTCTTTGAAATGTGAAGTGAAGTGTTTCGATAACGAATGAAGTCTTCATATTTTACAAATAAGGTCAAAACATAATCTAATCATCGGGAATATTTTATTCAAAAGGTAACCTGAAATCTTGAGTCTTGAAATATCAAGAGTTGCTATATAACAGCAGAATTTATATTATTCGGTTAATACACTTCATCACGCATTGCAAAAAAAAAGATTTATTGTATCAAGTGCTTCATAGGATTTCATTTGATGATGCGACATACGTATGTATATGTCATAAGCGATAAAAAAACCAGGTATTTAGACAAATCAGAGAACGAAAATAACTTAATTTCACATAAAATAATTTAAGTATGAGAATTCAAATATTATTGTAATCAATTATAACGTAGAAATAGCATTATTATTTTTCATATTATTTTTAATATTATGATATCGGGAGCATGATTTTTATATTTTTAATGCATCAATTGGTGACAATATATTTAAAATACGCCTTGACAACACTAACTACGCATTTAGAAATATTCCATACAAGATATTGTTATAATACAGGTTTTGTTTTGACTTCCTTCACTCTAGAAACAGGAGTTACAGTGACTATTATCCAATCTAAATGTTGGATATAAGAAATCAATTACTATTTTCTTATTTTGAATAATACAAACATATTTGGTTAAAAATTGAAAATATAAATCTAACTTTACTTGAATATATGATGCAACATATACTTTACAAAATTTAAGTGGCATACGATTCATTTGACATATAACATTCCAAACAAAATCGTAGTGAAATTAGTCTGAATGATTTCGATATTTGTAAGTTTTCAAACTAAATAAACTTAACATTCAATTCATCGTTATGATTAACCTGAGAATAAATTATTGTAAATTTTCATAAATCTCAATCGTAAATAAAATAAGTTTGTCATTTAAAATAACATGTAGTGTGTTTTTTCAATTAAGGACTCATTTTAACTTACAAGATTTTTCGGTGATGTAAAATATTCGAGATTTAAATACTCTAACTACGTTTTTATTAAAACTAGTACCGGATCTTAATAAGAACTGTACGGTGTGACTTATACAAGTAAATGATAAATAAGTTTGGCCAATGTAGATATCTCTTTTCCGAATCATCGTATAACAATGAAACTGTGTTATTGTGCAATTATTCAGCTCACCAAAAATAAAAGATGAATAATTAAATATGTTTCCTATAAATTAGAAATGGTCCGCTGGTGTTTATTTTTTCTTAGTTTTAGATTATTTGACAGATATAAGAGAACATTAAGAGAGACTAGTTAAAATCCGTATCATATATACCTATAATATAGATATTCTCTTGGTATGTAGTATTTTATTTTCAATAATGAATATCAAGAATTATCATTGATACTCCTGCATAGGCAAAATGTATTCAAACTTGTTTCAGAGTAGGTAATCATAATAATGAAGATGGCCGAATATGATGGTAACAAAAATATTCAAGTTAAATACATACTTTTCTACATTACGTCGTCGAACTCCTGTTAAGACCTGGTACTAGTTTTAATAAGAAAATCTATGATTTTGAAAGTATTTTTAATTCGAACATTTTTTATTAACGAAAGATCATGCGAGTAAAAGTAAGACTTTGATTGAATGAATATATTTTGCATGCAAATTAAAATGATAAACTTCTTGATTTACGATTAAGATTTATTACATTTGTAATAATTTTTTTTTAATAAATTTTTTCGATCTCATTTTTAAGATTATTGAGTTTTGAAACTAATAAATATCAAAATAATTTCTGGCAAAATAAATCATAAATGTAAAAAGCTGTATATATCATGTAATTTTTTGTAAAGTATATGTTGCAGCATATATATAAATAAAAGCTATCATATCCCCGAATTACGAAAGTTTCAAAATTAAATACATATTTTTCAGTTACTGATCTAAAATATATGTATTATTTAACAAAATAAATAGGAAAGTCCCCTTATTGTATAGTATATTATTTTATGTGTTGAAAGCTATCTTTAATAATCTATTTCAAATATGGTGGCATTATTTAATGCATTGAAAATGTGTACATTTGAAGCATTTAAATTTTACGAATTTTTTACTTCACACTTAGAAAAGCCCTGGTTTTTCTATTTACTTGCGGCACACCTACAACCACGTACCACACACCCGCGCACGTACATAATTCAGGGGCCTTTCTCCATTTGTGTAACATCAATTACGGTGCGCTGGTCGCATGGAATTCTCTAAATGCATAAAGGACCTTTATAAATAAGAAGACACTTATTAATTAATAATATTACACTTTGTAATCACGTGCACTGAAGATGAGATTGTTTGTTTCGAAAACGGCCATAAGTTATTACGAGTATTGGTCAGGGTATTTCATTATTCTGTAGAGTTAAAAAATAGTACATTGTGGATTAAGGATGTCAAAGTAGTCTTTGCAATTAACGAATAAGTGTTTTATTATTGTATAAGTCGAGGCAGGTGAATATGAACTAAAAACGAGTACTGTAAGTACATGTACACTTTTACACCACCGAACGCAAATGGATTTTTTGTGCCTGACGGTTAGAAAACGGCTTCTAGCCCAGTGAAATGGGGGTCTGAATTAAAAAAGTATCCCGGAATTATTCTCAACATATTACAAAGAGGATTTCGACTCTCAGGAATGTAATGTACAATTTTTTTTATGTCTGAGTAATTACTAGAATCAGTAAATTTATTAAATTTGCGGGTTTTATTCAGAAACGGCTGCAGTTAGGAAAAAAGACTACACTATTGTGACATAGACCCTCAAATTTTACATCGGATGTAATGTATTATAGTACCTCGGATGCTGTAAATAGCGTTTACAAAATGATAAATAAATCCACATTAAAATTCAAGTGTCAACATTGCTATAGCGCTCACACGTTAGTACCGAAACTGATAAAGCTGTTAGTCTTGAATTCAGAGTTCAGAGTATTTTTGCGTCTCATTCAATTTAAATTTAGATTATTACGGCTTTAAAGCCTCTTCTATTTTATTACTAAATTCGTATTCATGTATTAACAATAACTGTGTCAGAATACCCTTATATTAATTATAAAATGCGATAATAAATAATTACAAAGATATTAGCTGCATGAATAAACTATGTATACAGTTAAATTAATCAAAGGAATATATACGGACTATACTAATTATTTATTCATAATAAATGTATTTTGTAAAAAAATCTATACTGAGATAATAATTTTTTTGAATCATAATAATATTTATTGTTAATGAATGATTATATATTTAATAATGAAATAATTTAAAGCTGTATAAACTTGGACCCAAATCAAAATACAAAAACATTCAGAACGATGAATTCAAGACTTGTCGGTCTACCCGTCATGGTGCGATCACATTAGCTCTAAAGCAGTACTCGGAACAACAATGACAACAATTCTAACCGAATACATTCCAACTTTTTATAGATATTAAGTATGAGTGATAGCGAAAGAAACAGTTATAGTGGCAATCTTAAAAATGTACTGCAACCGACTACGTAATATGCCTTCCACGTATGAATTGTGGGGTACTTTACGCGACACAATCAAGTGATTATTTCATACATTATATAAAAATAATATTTAACAATAAGAAAAATATATAATTTTATAAACTCAAAATATCTCTTTACTTTATATTCCATTCTTTCAATTAAAATCAATTTCAATATATTATTCGATCATTAACAATTTTGAGATTAGACATCTACCATGTATCTTAACATGGTTAACCTTTTTTCTTAAACGTAGCTATTTTCAAATAAAAGGTAAAAGTTGTATGGATTTGCTAATTCCTAGTTCCCCCGGACTCAAAAAAGAAATAATTACAGATTAGGATTCCTGAAGGATGAAATCCCTTATAACGTGTTAACAATAATTCTGTGACATTATTTTAAATTTAGACTCCTATTTGATTGAACTATCAGGTTTTTTCATGCAAATGTTACTACGAGTATTATGAGTCGTACAATAATAGAAGAGATTGGGCAAAATTGTTTTATTTAACTTATGATTGAATGTATTCTTCGTGTACTTGTACATTAATTCCGAAGACATGGGGTCGTCATAAATTAGCTCATAGTTAAAAAAAACTCGATCAGTTACTTTTAGTAACAATAATTTTTGTAGACAGAGTTATATTTTTCGAAAGGCATATATCACGGTTAGTTATAAAACCATAGTAAAAATCATAAAATGTTATTTTAATATCGCTCAGTTACTTGATCATTTTAAATCAATGTAATTCCTGCAGATATCCCTATTTACATTTGTCATCGTAATATTATTATATACAAAAGGATTTTATGATATTGTCGGTGTAGTCATATTCTGAAAAATGAGTTCAAAATATACAAGTCATGAATTCATATGTTTATACATTCCAATGATAACAATTCAAGAAAAATTGAAGAAAAAAACGTTTTTAGAGAGGAGGAAGTGTTCTAATTCGAAAAATATTTTCGGTTAATTTTATCACAAAAATTACGATGACAAGTAAGATGTCTCTATAAAAAGTCGTGTATAATTTTTTATGAATCCAAATCAGAATAAAATCATTCTTACCGTTTGCTTAATTAGGCACCAAAGTTACTACAAATTAGGTAAAGTCCTTCATTATAACCTCACAAAGAGTTATCTGCTAGAAGAAGTCGTTTAATCCAGTTCCGCCTACTTTGTGGATTATATGTTGAATGGTAGGTTAAAGTTATTTTTACATGTTTTGACTTTATGTAATCGTTTATCTGGTCTAAATACACATTTATTAGAAATTGCTGTTTTTATTAATTATAAAGTTAAATTATTTATTATTCGTAGTCGGTTCGTTATAGATGGATTTATAGGTGGAAAAGTTTCAGCGTTCCTATTTACTGTTTGAAAGCCTTCTAACTTCATAGAATAATGAAATAATTTTCGTGTCGGATAATCTCAATGGCAATTTTGAAAATTTTTATTTTTCATGAAGTCGTTAATCTAATTATTTATCTACATAAACAAAGATTTCTTTCACAGGTATAATATTATACAAGAGGTATTTAAATAAATAATGACTTTGAAAAATAATATAATTTAAATTGCTTGTACGATTTTTATTCATGCTCAAAATTACTATTGGAATTAATAAATAATAATTTTTGTGTAAAAGTTGGTCGCTTCACAAAATTCAAACTTAATAGTTAAACATTCCTCTGATAATAGTATAATATGAAAAGGTTAAAATAAGAATTGTGAACAAGATATGGAGGTATTCATAAATTATGTGCAATGATTTGAATTTTCTAATAATATTAACAAACACTATGGACATTTTCATTATATTACAATTATTTTAGACTCATTGTCCTTTATTACGTATTATTTTAATAACTGTCCATTCAAAGATGAGAAATGTATCCTTGGCACGTCCCCTATTACTTGAATATTTTAGATGGATTTGTTTAAATATAACATTGTAAAAAAGTACCTGCTATAGTTTGAATAATTTACCCTAAAAGAGTCATATAAATTATGAATCGGTTATTCTATATATTAACATTTATGGAGATGTCAAATTTACTATATAATAAAACTGATTGAACTGAATATAATCACTATCGATTCCGTTCAAAACAAAATGTAAAATTCTAGAAATTTCTATTACACTTTTTACGCGTTAAAATATCGAAAATAAATTAGCGTAAGTTTAGTTTGCTTAATTGATTAAATATAAACATGATTGTGCAATCTAAATAAATAATTCTGCACATAGTTATTGTTGACAAGGAGGCTACCAGATATCCGTATAACCGATATTGATAAAACTTTAGAAAAATACATTTTATAAAAACTGAACTGTCAATGATTCACATTGTTACTAACGTCCCTTTTTTCATGTTTTGGGTTCTATATGGTTGAATGAATATCTTGGAAAATCGAATAATTATTTAATTAAAAATAAATATAAGATAAAGGAGAGTAAATAATTATCCCAATGATTACAATGCAAAGCTGAGATAATATATTTTCATTTAGTAAATATTTCAGGCAAATAGATATATTCATTTTAAAAAGGTCATACTAAAAATATTGATAATAAATTAGTAATTTAGGTTTTTATAAATTGTTATATTTTTGCATGGATAGATATACTTGCATAAAATGTTTACTGAAATGAATGATACTGAAAGAAAGTTTATTTAATACTAATAATATTTATCAATAGTTAATAAATAATTTGTAGAATATGGAAAAAATGATTTATTATTTTCTTAAGTTAACAAATGATTTCATATTCTTACATTACATAAAAAGTACACATATTAATAAGTAATATATTATATAGTTGATTATTACTGCTGCTTACGAAAATATAATAATACATCGAAGATCTTTTGAATGTACCTTAACTTAATGCACGTTTCACAAAATTAAAAAACGGATATAGAATCTCTTGTTGCATTAACATAGTAGTTACTTTATACGTAAAAAATGGTTCATTAATACTATTAATATTTTGTTATGTTATAACAAATTTTATACTCTAGGTAGGATATCATTTCATGGTCTATATTAATATATTTAATCAAATTATTTGTTATTATTAACAAGGGATTTGTATGGCTCATAAATATAAAAGTAAAGTATTTATTAATATGTGTAAAAAGTATTTATTAAAATGTATAATAAATTATACATTTTCTCGTATTCTACAAAATGATTTAATAATTACACAGGCCGACAACTAAAAAGACCCAGAAATGCGACAATATATTTCCAAAGGTTTTTGATGCGCTGAATCCGATTCTGGCTTCTGAATTGGTCGATTACTTAAGGTTCTCGAAATATCCTAACTTAAAAGTGCGAAAAACACGATTTCGCTGTATACGAGGTTATGTGACATGTGAATAAATTTTTTTGTTCAAAAACGAGTAAGACCATCACAAGGGAGCACTCTTGCCCTTTAAAATCCATTTTTCAGATTTGAGATTGTTCATTTAAATAGAGATATCATTGATCGAAGTTAAGTATTTTCGTAGTTTGGTAACAGCATTAATTAGGCCTATATAGCATATGAGAGGCTATAACACCAATTTACTGATCACAAATAAGAAGTTTGATTTTGAAATTAAAGCGGTTTGGTTTTAAGGATCAGTTGTTATAGCCTCACAGGTTCTAGGTTTCGGGGGGTCAAGGAAATTAGGGTTTAAGGGATTGGGTTTATAGCCTCGCTGGTTACAGAGTTCGGGGGTTAAGAAAATTGGGGTTTAAGAGCCCTGTAACCTACGAGACTATAACCCCTGATCTTTAAAACCAAACCGCCTTAAACTCAACATTCGACTTCTTATTCGTGATCAGTGAATTCGTGTTATAGCCTCTCATATGCTATATAGGCTTTTTTAATGCTGTTAGGAAGCTACGAAAATACTTAACTTCAATCAATAATATCTTTATTAAAAAAAATTTTAAATCTAAAAATTGGATTTCAAAGAGTAAGAATGCTCCTTTGTGATGGTCTTACCCACTTTTTAACAAAAAAATTTATTCACATGTCACATAACCTCGTATACAGCGAAAATCGTATTTTTCGCACTTTTAAGTTAGAATATCTCGAGAACCTTAGGTGATCGACCAATTCTGAAGCCAGAATCGGATTCAGCTCATCGAAAACCTTTGGAAATATATTGTCGCATTTCTAGGTCTTTTCTTTTCCATTTTGAAATTTTGTCGGCTTGTGTTATTAAAAAATAAGAGATATTAGTATCAAAAGACTTTTTTTATGAATGATCATTCACTGTCTGTTATCATGAAAAATTCCACTTCACAATACATCCTTTTTGTTCTTTCTAGTTTTGTTTTTAGTTTGTTGATACGCAGAAGAAGTTCACGACTCATAGGGGGAAGTGAGGCCGACTCACATTCGAATCAACTTTTACAGTGAATCGTACGTGGAATTTTGATGAAATCTCGCGTGTATGTTTATTTAGTAATTCTGAATAGATCTCTCCAACCTGAATTGGGATCTTCTTTTTACCTTCTTTAGCTGGCGGTTATAAATAATAAAAAATGCTGTTTTTTGTCAAATTAATTTTTTTATGCATAAAAAATAATATAAATTGATTAATCAGACATCAAGATCTAATCTTCTTAATTCTTAAAACATTTGCCAATATTGTTCACCCAAAATATAGAATTCAACTATCTTTCAAGGTCATTTGATGGTCTATATTATTTTGTACTATGATATACTAATTTCTAGGATTGCAAACATAAAAATAGCTTATTTGGTACATACATTGTATAGGTCCATATTAAGACCTCTGACAGACAAATATTATTTTCTATAACTAAATGATCAATCTCCGGATAATTGTTCTTTAAGAAATAATTTTTATTATTTTTATAAATAAAAAAATTAATTTTACAAACATTCAGATTGAAGAGATTTATTCAGATTTACTAAATAAACATTCACACGAAATTTCACAAAATCCCATTTACGGTTCACTTTAAAACTTGATTTGAATGAGAATCGGTCTCAATTCTTACTGTGCGACGGTGACATTTTAAAGGTCAGTCTTACCATCTGAGAATAAATCTCAGCCGTAGCAAGACTAGGATTAATACGAGAGAATACAATAGTCATATATTTGAATTTTGTTGTATGTACTTACTTTTATTCCTTCTTTCTTCTCGACTGAACACACTGCCCAGAATGAGCAATTAAACACCATTTAAGGGTTAAAATAATGAAGTCCCCTCCTTAGATAGATTGGTCTCTGTACGAAAATGAAGAAAAACGCTGTGTATCAATAGAGAACAGACATAATTTTTCAAATAATTTTTTTTCTGAAAGTAGATGTTACATATAGAACAAAATTACAACTTCATTATTGATATCTGAATTTGGAGCCAGTCAGCTGACTGAGCAAATACAGCGTTTATGAGGAGAGACGTCTATATGGTAGTATGTATCCTAATGAAAAAATCATGTAATTTGTTACGTAATATCTTGTAACCAAAAATGAGATTTTTTCAGTAGTATACCTTCACAGTCAATTTAAATATATAACGTTGCTTATTCAAAACCATTGTCTACATATAAAAATTGCATAAAAATTGTATATTTATGTTTTGAATCCGTCTGTTCCTAAGGGCGCCATTTTGAATTTATAATAAAAACGCTTATTCAATTTGTATATTTGACCTGATATCTGTTCTTTATTGAGTTAGCTGTTCTCCCAGGATTTCCGAGTTTTATAGCAAGGCTTTCTGTTTCCTTCTAATTGTTTTTTTGGTTATTACTAATTGATCCAGTGTGCAAAGCTCCGTTAATTGCATATTAACATATTTATTATTATAATAATAATTATAAAATGTAAAAAATTTTATTATAACTGGATATTACAAACATTTATATTATTTTAACTTGTTTAAACTAATTTTCCTTAATAAATTTTATGTTTTAGAATGAATACATTAATAAATACTAGTATAACAAAACATGTGGTCGATAGTGACGCAATTGAAATGTGCTGCTTAATTAGAGCACGGAGATGATTTCTATTACCCTACGTCTTGTTATATTTCAATACCGGAAAAGGTTTATAAAGAGGGTTCAATTTACGACTTTATAGACGCGCGTTTCGCTTATCAATGAAGGACGATTTTATTCATCTTTACGTGTATTTCATGCACAATGATGAATACATTTTCAAAACTCGATTTTGGTTGCATTTAATCACGATTGAAAATGAAATTAAAAGAAATACGGCTCCGTCGTTACAACTTGTATTTTCCAAATTTATATAATTTCAAGAAAGATTCGTTCTTTTAAGATAATCATTATAAGTCCCTAACCTAACGGAGACTACTCTAAATTATACATTTTTGTATTTTTTGTTAAGAATATTTTTCCTGTGTTTAACAAATTCAATCTCTCACAGTTCAGTGTTCTTACAAATCTGATTAATTAACTACTAACTAATTCATGCTAAATCTAGAACATTTCAAACGGTTAAAATCTTAATAAAAACTAAAATGTTCCGTCACCCGTGACTTTTATTTTAATTGGTTTTTTATCCTTATTAAACCATACCTAATATATGGATAGCACTTATTAACATATAATAAGCAATCATTTTACCAAAATCGTGACAAAGAGGTTCTACCAATCGCTATGTTTTTAATTATCATTTTTTTCACAATTCACTCTTGAATCAAAAATAAAAAAGTTTTATTTAAAGATATAAAATAGGAAGAAATATAACGCTGTAACTGTACCTTTATAAATAAAATATTAATAAATATATCGGTTAACTAGCAGATTTTGCATAATTCTAGCAGTTTACTTCATTGTGATATGTATTATAAACAAATTATATTGTCAAGTATACATAATTTCCTTGAAAATTGACAGTTAAGTAAACTTTGTTATTGTATTGCTTATATAATAAATTAATGGATAAGTTGAATCTATTATTTCATTCTGTTATTTTAATTACAATAATAAAAAAACATACTCTTGGAATTTTTCTGCGGCGCAGTAAATAACAAATACTAATTCACTACATTAGTAGTTATTTATTATTGTTTTATAACAATTAAATAGGTATTTATCAAACAAAGTTTTATTTTATTTATTGTAAATTTGATTGAAAGTAAAATAAAATCAAACTTTCAATCAAAATTTAATATTACCCGAACATAACGATGAGCTGATAAACTGAAATAGAAACAACAATATAAAATATTCAATTTTATTTGTTATCAAACTCGACTTTGTATAGAGATGGAATTTTATTGAACCCCTACTTATAGTAAAGTGTCAACATTAGATATTTTGCTATGAAAACGAGTGGCGAATCATCCCTTAATTAAAACTGTTAATTTATTAATATGATAACTTAGTACATAAACATATATAGATGCAGCCACAGATTAAGCGTGCGTTGCAATAGATTTAGTTACTTTGGCTATACATATCAACGTCATTATTTCCATTTTATTTTGAAAGATATAAACTGAAATAATAATTGAATTGTTGTTATCGATATAAAATCTTTTTAAAAAGTTAAGTTTTCTTATCATTAAAGTGCACATTATTGTCGTGTGATGTAATTAGAGAAGATGCAATGAGTTATTTCATTGATTTATTTTGTCAATTTTTTTTGGGATAAATTATAGCTGTGTTAATCGTATAATTAATGTAAATACACAACGAAGACAACTGTCAAAATATCTTGCACTAATTATGTAAGAGTTATAATAAAAATTAAATATCAGTGATTACATATCACTGATGAATTTTAGGTGTAAATGAAAGTGTTTAAATAATATCATAGATAAATAAAAGTGATAGATGCAATGAAGATAAAGATTATGATATTCATAACTGATGATTATATATACATACAAGTAAAGATTAAAACATCGATTGAACAATATTCAATTTAAATCATAAATATTTAAAATAATTTTAAAAAATTTATTTGCAATAAAAAAAATATTTACCGTTTAAATGAAATGTCAACCAAAAATACAATTTTTTATTAAAACATACTTCTGATTAGTAATGATTACATTCCGATTTTTTTCTGAAATTTTATTTTATTATAAATTATAATTTTTTCCCAATTCCTTATGGAACGATCTTATGTTACTCAAAGTTCTTGTTGTTTGTAACATTTTTCGCCTCCCAAGAAATATACTAAGATCAATTGAATGGCTCTGGCATTTTATACATTATATCGTTCAAATTATTTTATTAATATGATCTATCACATTTGCATAGTAAATTTAATGAAAACTTGTTCAATCAACGTTCGTATCTTTCCTTACATTGTGTAAATGTAAATTAAAAATGTTTAATATGTTAAGAAAAGCGAGTGTTGAAATTGTGTTAGATTGTTACTGTGAATTCCAGAACTGTAGATGTGAATTATATTTTTATGCTCAATATCCGTTTTGTTATTTCAATTGATATTATTTATTATTTACCACATCAACTAGACAACCAATTAATAATCTTAATTATTAATTGAGATGCTCTATGAAAATGTAGTCCAATTTTCATAAAATGAAGTACTAAATTCTTTATTATGATAATTTTACATAATTTTGTGGTTAACATGAAATTGTTGGAAATTGTAATCATTTTACTTTTTTATATCTTGCTAAAGTTAAAGTTAAAATTTAAGATAAACGCGATATGACGCAAAATTTACTGAGCATTTTCATGAACTTGAAAGAAATGTGTATATTATTTAGTAAAATATTCCAATGAAATTCAATAAACAAGTGGAAACGAAGTGTAAATTACAATATTAATTAGTTATTACGTCTGTAATATTTTCATGATTGGGGATAGGAATGAACAAATTAAATAAACTACATCTTTAGATATTTTTAATAATATACCTGTTTCCTCGATAAGATGATGAAAATTTTCATTTTAAATAAGAATTTTGGTATTTTGTTAAATTGATTTTATGTGTTTATTCTTGCGATCTCTGAAAAACTAATAAAAAAACAGTGTCATGACATGTTTGCAATGTTGTTACTAGTTTGTAAGCTTTCACTAAACTGTTAAATTACATATCATGCAAATTGTAAGTAAAACAAGGAATATGTATTGAAAAAAATAAATATTTATGTGAATTATTTGTTTATAAATAGATACTGTTTCTTATGACTATTTATTTTATAACAGGGCAAGATTTGATTATTTATTTAACAATTAAAACCCCCAATATATATTTATGTCACTGCTTCTGGAATGAGTGCTTATATAAAAGTGCGGCAAATCACAATCATTAAAACAGGTAATGATATACTTTGAATTGAAAAACCCACATAAATCCACATGATATTTGAAGTTTAGTAGTAACTATATACTTTTATTAATTACCATTTTTTTATTGTCTAACTGTAAATAACAGCTCTTACTTGTTACCCATCTTGTGACTGGTATCTTGTTCCATTAGTCAGAAAGGACCCTCTGAATAATTGTATAAATAATGCTTTTTCGGTTCATATCTGCATTGTCGAACCAATTATGATATATTTCTTATTTACAGACAAATATGTATGATTTTTATTTTATTTCTAATATTGATAAAGAGAAATCAAATATATTAAAACCCTCATGATGTCAATTTTCTGACACATATTTGCTACAGGTTTTCTTTTTATAAATACGTTTTCTTAAACTGACATATATATCATATAACAACAAACAGTTGATCTGTTTCTTACAAACATTAAATGAGCCGACATTCAAGTGTTTACTATGAACGCAGAAGTCCTCGTTTCTAACAGATATTAAGTCGGTAAACAAGTCTTTAGATTTTTAACAAATTATTTATTCAGGCACTTTCGTAGTTTCATAATTTTAATGAAAAAAAAAATAGATTAATATTTAATTACGTTTAACATTAGACTTTATTTTAAATTATCAACACTTTAAGATTAATATTCATCGAAGAAATATTTCTATTTTTCAACATAATCTCCTTTTAAGAGGATACACTTTCCCAATATTCTGGCCATTTTTAAACGTTCTAAAAAATATAATTGATCAAACTTTTCAAAAGATAAAAGATAAAACAATTGCCACACCATTTATCCAGAATATGCCGAAAGTCATGGAATGATAAAAAAATTTAAATAAAAAACGATATCCTGAAAAGTATTTCAGATGAAGATTATAGTTTCCTTATTGAAGAATAAAGTGGTCATCTTCATTTCGACCTCAAAGTTATTTTTTAATGTTATTTGAAGGTCAATTGATGTTTTACGAATATAAACGCACTATTTTTTGTCGTGGAATCGAAAAGAACAAGAAATTGTATGTTCAGATATGTACTCGAAACCAAGAGTCATATGAGTTTTGAAAATCTTTTTCACATCAATATTTTTTTCGAATATAAATCTCCATTCTCATTCTAAAATTGATTAGTGCAGTCAATCTGCAATCAAGTACCCTTTATGATCTTGAATTGTTGAATAATTTGGTTATTTGAGAGAAAAAATCAATTAGTACATTTTAGACATCTTCATTCTACAGTATCTGACATTTTTTCTAATACAGGATCGGTGAAGATTTAACTTTTATAGCCTCCTTGTTGCTTGTACCGCTAGGTCGATCTTTAATAATACCGTAAGTTTTAAATTGTCGAACAATACTTTTAAAAATTGATTTGGAAATTCCGGGCAAACTATATCCATGTATTCTATTCAATAAATTTACAATATTTATCAGAAGCTTGAGAAAGCAAGATATATAGGTAATTACAATAGAATAACGGAAAATTACAGAATATTTTTTCGTCTTTCTGTTTAGAAAGTGGAAGTATACAATGAAACATATTTGGGAATGAAACAAACACAAAATAAATAATAAAAAATAGTATGTTGGCTACTAATGCCACCATGGGTGGATTTTGCCTACTTAGCCTCAAAACTCCCCTGTAAAATGGAATCACGCGGTTGAAAAACGCTAAAGGCAAAGGTCTGAAAATATTGCACGATATAATAAAGAACAACCATTGATATTAGACCACTGATTAATTATTGGTGATACTTACAAGTAATAGATTTGAGTCACTTCATGTTCAAATAGACAAAAACCATAACGGTAAAAGCAAAAAGGAAGCTATAAAAGTCAAATTTTCACTGATCTTGAATTTGAAAAAATGACAGATATTGTGGAATCAAGGCGTGTATAATGTATCAGTTGACTTCTTTTCTGAAATAACCAAATTATTCAAATCAAGACCACAAAGGATACTTGATTGTACATTGACTGCCTTAATCGATTTTTGAATGAGAATGGAGATTTCTATTCGAAAAAAAATATTGATGTAGAATGACCTTCCATGATCATCTAATTTTTGGTTGCGGGTACACCACAAAGCATGAAATGTTTTGATAGGAACTTTTAAGGAATATTTGATTTTAATATTTAGGACATTGCCCTAAAACATTCCTATAGTATTTAAAAATATTTTTTTAAATCAAACAGGAGAAGGATTCTAAGAGGATGGTGGGATATCTTATAAAAAGCATCTATAGATTAGCCATAAAATCATTTATAAAATATTTGTAACAGTTATATATATATATAGTTTCATTAAATATTTTAAAAAATCTTACTCAATTATTCCTAGACACCTGAAAGAAATAACATTACAAATATTAAAAATAAAACATATTTACTAGTATTTCTGAAAATATTGTTAAACACTAAGAAATAAGATTTCAAGAAACCTTACGAAATTATTATTGGAATCCTGGTTAAAAACTTTAATCACGCATTTTCCAAACATTGATTTTAACTTATCACTGGAACGTTTATATACGATTTCGCACATGTTTCAATGATCGGTTGAATTTTGCTTTCATAAAATCTTTCATAAAAAGTTCTTAAAATATTACTGTGTACTAAAGGGATAAATATCAAAAAGTTCTTCTTAATTATTATTATAAATCTATGTGAGAACTTTAGACTTATATTTTACAAATACTGACTATAACCTTTTGCAGTAACGTTGCTGAATGATTCTGAACATGTTATGAAAATATAAATTATAATATCAAAAGCCAATACATGATACAACTTATATATTAACATTTTTTAAATTATATTGCATTCTTCTCAATTACTTTTTTATAAAATATTGTTATTATTTTTTAATGATAAATATCTTAAAATATTTCAATATGATTCAATTGATTATTCTAATAGAGTGAATGATTCCATAAAAAATAGCAACAATTTATTAATCAAATGAGATATCCACCTTAGAATCAAATGGTTGACTTGAGTAGTAAAGATAGAAAACGACTTTTAAGACATTCATGACTTTCAATTCTGACGTATTCAACATACATTCTGAATATATTGTTTAAAAGTTTTCCTCGGAACGTTTAAATTGTATTTTAGAAACATTTTTTGACATTTTCATAAAGATTTTCCTTTAATCAGATAATATTAGACAAACGTCATAAATATGTTTTAGACAAGATTTCTTTAGAATCTTTCGGATACGTTTGAGAAATATTTTTAATCATGACAATATAAAAAGTTTAAGAACATTTGTGGAATCTGTTTGACAACTTTCACGAAACTTATCTGAAATATTTTGTGAAATCTTTTGGAGCGGTTTTTGTCGCGGATATTTCCATATTTCAGAAATATTTTTGTTAACGTTTCAGTAATATTTCCATCCATTTATGAAATATTTTTAAATTATATTATAAATATTTCATACCCTGTGCAGCATATCTGAATGTGAAATTGTTAGTTCTTTTCGGTTCCGCAATAAATAATAGGTGTTTCTATTTGAAAAATCAAAGTTGACCTTTAAATATTATTAAAAAATAACTTTAAGGTCATCACCGAATTCACCAATCAGTAAACTTTAAACTTTATCCTAAATACTTTTTTCGATATTGTTTTCCATTTAAGTTTTTTAACAGTTCCAGGATTTTTCGTACACTGTATATACATGTCGTTTGTGCTGATTCTTCGACTTATATATATGTGTGTATTATTAATGAATGTGCTTATTACTACGGGTCTTTAGTGTTCATTTTGGAACATTTTTTTGCTTTATTGGATTTATGGGTATCATAGACGCAATGCTCGCTTTATGTGATTCATGTCTACTACCGGAATTCATTTTTCTTTTGTTATTTTTACATTAATAGGGACATTTTAACATGCTTAGCGCGCTATTTATTTCCATTTTATTATCATTAATAATAATATTAGTAAACAATTCTTATTAATTTTATAAGTAATCAAATACAATTCAGAAAAATAATTCATATTAGTCACTAACAAACATTTTTTACAAACAACAAATAATGCTAAAATAATGCCATCTATACATAAATTTCATTTATATTTTTATTTAATAATTTTACAAATAATTTCTAATCTCAATTATTATCGAAAGTAATCCATGCAGATTTTTACAAAATGAATTATCTACTTTATAATACAGTTAAATTTTAACTTGTCAACTTCAACAACTTATTTATTGATGTATAACATCAGCTATGGAAACAAGTTCATAATATTATTAAGAAGAGATGGCATGATGATCAACGGTTAAGATTTCTTGATGTCCTACATTTTTCGCAGGACTGTCAATATGTCCTCCTCCCTCCAATTTTTAAGAAAAATTGTCTTAGTATTTTCAAGAGCAGCATTAATTTCCCTATTTGTCCCTGATATTAGTGCCAATTTTCCATGTTTTATTTCAAGAACATTTTATTTTAATTCAAGAACAACGTGAAATCACGGTTTTCCGGTGTACTTGAAGACAGCTGTTTTCTCCAAAAATTGTTGATGAATTTTTTTCATTGAAGACTGAAAATTTAGATTTCAAATTTCTTCGACAGCCTGTTCCCCATCGCATTTGTTATACATTGCACCGAATTCAAATAAAAATTAATATAAATGCCGTTGACGTGAATGGCGCGAAAAAGTTTTTAGTTTTTAATTCAGCATTCCTCCTCATTCTATCGCATTCATTCCAACGAAGTTCAGTGATGCGGCGCCAATGTGTGACACACAGTGTCTGCTGTTTAAAAAATTCAAAAAAGCAGTAGAGATGCTGCAGTGTCTACTATATTATGAGAAAGAAAACTAGATGTAAGTATTATATATTAATGTGGCGATAATTGTAGAGTAAATTTTAATAATTATTTTGAGATACGCCAATATAGATTATAATATTACTAATTTTTCTAATTTTTTTATTCTATTTTTTTTTTGTTCTGTAATAGTTTCCATTATAGTATTTATCGTTTTTTTTAATTCTTGTAGAAATGGGATACATGAAGGCCACAGGCTTGGAAAAGTCTTAGGTGATATGAGAACATTTAATATCTTTGCGAGGAATAAATGACATGTAGGACCCATTCTGAAAAAAAATTCAAGTTGTATATAGAACCTCCTTCATTTTGAAGTCGGCGACAAATACAGAAAGCATTGAAAACCCCTACAGCAAACTTGAATTTAATTGCTGAGAAAACTACATTAGATTATTTCCATTAAGAATATTTGCATGTGAAAAGCACAACTGCAGTTGATTTATTGATTAGATTATAGAAAAGCTTTCATACTGTTAGGAACCATAGTCATATATGGTTATTGTATCACGCAAACCAAATCTAAATAACGTAAATACAAATTTTAATTAAATCCAAATATTATAAGTATTACTCCAATAATTCGTAATATCTGTCTTTTATTTCACATATTTCGAAATGAGTGTCTAAAAGAATATACATATCAATACATTTAAAAAACTGAATATTATATGTAACACAAGTTACATTAATTGTTAATTTGCATGCATATATATAACTTGATAGCTGCCTGATGAAAATGTTTGCATATTCCATGAATAATAGATAAAATACCTTTATCCTAATGCATCACACATATTTTTTTCGAATAAATGTTATATCATTCCAACCATAAAAACAAAATCCATGGAGTTTTTAAATCAATACTTTTTCGTTTTGTCGACAGTTTTACTTTCGTTCATTTCATTGCCTATAGTATTTATTTTAATAAGGCTGGCTATCTTTGGCTAAAGATATTTTATATAATCAAGACATTGATTAAACTATTTAATTTACGCTAGTAATTTACATTTTTATTTAAAATATCCTGAACAAGATGGTAATTAAGTAAAAATAACATTTGTCAGTATGGTTGAAAGTAAAACTATTAATATTATTTGAATATCTGAATGTAAATCGATGTACAATGATAGATATAAAGTACGTTACCATTTAAATGAAATATTTACTAATGATAGACAAGTGAAACTGTTTTCCACGGCAAAGTAATTGAAACGTTATTGTTCCTCCTACTTCTATTTACAAATAAAAAGATCACATTCTATCAGAGACAGTCTAATTCTCATTTCTCCTTTTTCATATTGATCAAATTATTACAACTACGTCTATTTTTGTTTTCAGATTTAACATCGATTCATCAACACCATGCAAAGATATTTTGTGAACAATTAACTGTTAAATATTACGTTTTGGTAATTTCTCCTTAAAAATTTTAAATAAAATAAATAATCACAATTGAAGCTAAATACACATTGTATATTTACTAGAAATTTTAATTAAAAATCTCTAAATAAGAATGAAGTACATTTTTCCTTATCCACAATTAAGTCACACTCCTGTCTTCCCAAAATTAATGTTTCATTTTCATATGTTAATATGAAAAATCCGTTTATTATATTACTTTAAGCAAGTAGATTTTGATAATTGGGACAGCCATTTTCATCTGATATATATATATATATATATATCCATTTGGATGAACAGTCTTTACAATAATATCCAAGCGGTTTACTGCAAGCATTGGTTGATCTTTAGCAAATTGACAGATTTCACATACTTGAGTGACAATTATATTAGAGACGTTGTACATTAACTTACAGGATAATATATTGAAATCTTCTGAGCAAATTATAACATCTCCTTCGCGATCACCAATATTATAAAGAATGTTTTCCCTTTGTTGAACAAAGCCAGTTCTGTTACAAGCGCCATAGTTATAAACGATATCAGTAAACAAATTTCATACAGTTACCCTCTCTTTCAGTACGCAATCTCGGAATTCTCACCATAAATTATATGCGTGAACAATTAAAATATGCTGTCGTAAGCTCGAGTGTTTCTGAAATTCTTGTTCGTTCTATTAATAACAATTTATTCAGAAAAATATACATTTTCAATAGTGCCCTGTTGTTTTAAAATTACGTCTATCGAATTGTTTTTCAAAATTCTAAGTGTCACGATTAAATTTGATTGAGGTCAGACATGAACTCCACGATCTGATGTCTTATTAACACCTTTGATATTTTGCAAATTTTTAAATTAGACGTGACTTTCTGTTGGTTCCATTTGGTCCTTTTTTTTTTGTTATAGCTTCAAAATTAGGTCTTCAAAAAAAGCGTGTGTTAGATGTATTATTCCTGTAATTAATATTAGGTGTTTCTCATAGAAAAAAGAATACTTTGTGGCTCAGAAAAATAACGTATTTAGCGTAAAAATAGAAAATAATCGTCTGTTCCGGTTGATTTTGCTACTTTATCTGCCAACTCATAAAAGGGTACCATTATAACGATCGACGCTGTAAGATATTTACATACGTCTTTTATATTTCTTGAGAAATCAGAACATTGTTAGCAATTTTTAAAACCGCTTGTTGCCACGTTTTCGATTGCCTTATCGAGAATGAAATTAATAAATACTCCGACCTCTTCAGAAATGTCGTTTTGAAAAATGTTCATAATCTGTTTATTAATCATTAGAAACTCCGATTGATTCTAGATCTTGCTATACTACAGTAATTATGTTTTCTAATTCATCGAGACTATACGTTTCTAATTTCTTAATCAGTCAACATTTATATTTTGAGATTTTTGAGTAAATGAACGGGCTTTTGCTTATTACAGATAAAGCTGTTAATACCTGTATAAATAAATTTTAATTTTCAAGATACTCATATAACCGATACCTTCTAAATATAATTTTTTAACGGTTGACTACATATTATCATTGCAATACAAACTGTTACTTGCATGTATAACATGAGCTATGTCCAAGCGTAATAATCAAGGTGATAGAATTCTATTCAATTTAAACAAGAATTTCAAACACATGAAAGTGCATTCTTTATAAATCATCTTATTGAATATCTGGCATATTCCGTATTGCAAAGCTAGAGAATTTACCGGTTGTTACTTGTCTCGAGATGGGAATATCATACAATAGCCATTTTTCTAACCACTTGTAAATGAAGTAAGAATCGTCCCGAGCCGAAAAAAGAATGTGTGCTAGTAGCGAGATATATCCATTTATTCATATTACTATAATATATAACAAAATATAAGTATTTTCTATAACGTTATAAATAATTTTTTTGTCAAATCTTTCAGACACATCAATCAATACGGATATACAATTGCGCGTGGAGTTCTCCATAATAATAGTTGGCCATCAGTCCAATAAAACAAATAAAATTTATTCATTGAAAAATTACATATGCACGTATCCAATAATACTTTTGTAATTATCAATTTTATAACATCATTCGGATTTTCAAATGCAATATTTGCACCTCGAATTTCTTGAACTGCATGCTCCTTTGGCTGCATATTCTGAAAAAATATATAACCGTTATGATATTGAAGAGAATATTTTTTATGCAACAAAAAGGAATATAGGAATATTCTGTTGAACTGATAAGCCTGGTGTGGTAAAAAAGGCTTAGTCAAAACAATCCACAATGAGCGTGGACTTCAGTCTTCAAACGACGAAAAAACAAGGCCGTCAATGCCTGACAAGAGATTGAACTAGATCGAAATTCATTTTAGATGGTTGAAAAAATCATTCTTGAACAGTGTAATTCGTTGTTTGTACAACACAAGTTATTATAATTATTTGTTTGTTGTCAGTAATTCATTGTGACGATTTTTTCTATAATGTAGTTGATAAGAGTCATTATTTTCAGTATCAATTGATTCAAAAGAAATTACTACTGGTCCACAAAACGGCAAAGATAAATGAAAATAAAAAAACAGGAAGGGAAATTGTAGTAGAGGACAAAGACTTATTTGATCTTGTTACAGATTATGATGATTGAAAAATAAGATAGTATACTCAAAGAACATTTATTTGGCGGTAATGTCGAAAAAGATCCAATCACAATTAGTTATGGTATATAGAATCTTAAAAAATTCAAAATAGAATCTTCAAAAAAATTGCATAACTTTAAAAAAGATGCACATATTATTATTTATCAATTTAGTATGCCTAATTTTTCTCCTGAAGAGCTTTATACTTCGAAATTTAGTTATAAATTGGATCTACCGTTTGTTTGAACAAGTGAAGAATACTCATTCTAAAATATACAAATTGATATTGATGGAAATAAGATTTTTACTATTGCATGCATCACGGAGGTACCAATTTTTTCCATTATGGAAAATGACGCAGTGCCATTAGGTACTTCTTTTTAGGTAAATGCTAATCGCAATGATGTGAAAGATTTTTTGTTAGAACTATTTGTGCATATTAATAATATTTACTTTCTAAAATTTATCTTCGTCGATCAGTCTAAAGAAATAAGATATATCGGGTAAAATCAAAACAGCAATAAAAGTTGATGTATCGTTCATAGTGCAGTATTCCATTGAATCAAATTGTTTCAGATTAAAACTTTTGTACGAAATATATTATTTTTCTTAATCAATGCTGTGATTTGACCGGTTTCAAGAGTTTACTAGGATATATTTTTATTATATCAAGAACTGAATGCATAACCGAAAATAATGCTACATATGTTGATTCATTATAAAAGATAATCGATCATGTAAATTTATTAATTTACAGAATAGCATATTATAATCTAACATATACAAAACCTTTTGATTAAAACATAAATTAAGATAGTTTGACTTTTATATTAATAGATATAATTTTAAAAGAAGCTAAGCTAACAGACAATGGATTTGTTTAGCTTAGGCGCTAAGAGGATTCTAATTTAAGCAAAATAAGTCTTACCTTAAAGTGCTGGAGTTCGATTAGAGGTAACTCATGTAAAATTGAATGATGTATATCCAAATCAATAATAATGAGTGAGTGTATGATGTAAGACAATTAAGTAAACAGAGATTGAGTGGAATGGTAATAAGGGTTTGATAGAATATACTCACATTTAGCCGGCTTAAAAACCCCCAGATATGAGGGAAAAATCCATTTGAACGTAATATGTTACATACAAGATTACAAAAGAAACAAAACAAATTAACTTTAATGAACACGAATATATGTAGATCGATTCAGGTAAAATACGGTGAAATTTATAAGGTTAGCTTAACCTGTACAGTTAAAACAATCTGGTAGAACTGAATGGCCATTCAACATGAAATAATGTCGCTCTCTTACCAGCTTGACGCACGCATATTACCACAGATAGGAAGATAGGTTGAGAGAAAGAGAAATGTCTTCGCCTTGATAGGGCGAATGTAGGTCTAACGGCGACAGCCCTCTTGTAAGGGAAAGCGGGCACTGTCCTACAAAACAAACTAGGGGGTCGAGAGAAGTACGACTTTTCAAGCGGAGTCGAAAAAACGAACTTAATTCACGGTTGTCCAGATGAAACTTTGTCCCATCGGTGAGCTATCGGCAGCAAGAGGCCATCACGAACTCTCCCTACCCTTCAGGCCGTCGGTAAAGGCCCAATTAGCATGTCGCGAGGGCGTAGACACATAGGGCCTACGTAGATAACCAGCTACCTGAACGTAGCCACCGAATAGTCCGTGTTTTCTTTTTTATTGTCTCGCGCGGAGAGCCTGCTCGACATCTGGTTAGCACAAGTTGTGGTTATCCCGCACGTGCCTCATCAAATTGACAATATTAACAGGCCCTTAGGTTTTTTCTTTACAGATATAATACATATGGCTAATTCCAGACTAATACGATCAGCCAAACAGGGGTAGGTAACCGATTTTTATGAAACTTGGTATAAATATTGCTTATATAGTAGTGAACTTCTGTACAAATTTTTAGATCATTATTACTGCCGGATCAAAAGTTATAAACAATATAAAAATTTTATTAAAAATTTTTCAAAAATTTATATCTCTGTAACCGTAAGAGTTATAAAAACGAATTTTTAAAAAATACATGTAAAAATATAAACTTTTAAATTAATAAATCAAAATTCATTGTTAACAGTTTTTCGAAAAATTATTAACTTCTGTTTTAAACCAATGACGATATCTCAAAAAGTATTACTTTTATTTTCGAAATTCTTTTTTTGTTGGATTCCTTGACTTTTGTTCTATAATAATCAGCAATAAAATTCATAAAGCGGACATCGGAAATGACTCAGGGTGTCATTATAGTTACTTCCTAAACCAATAATAATAAATCGCTCTATGAATTTTATTGCTGATTATTATAGATCAAAAGTCAAGGAATCCAACAAAAAAAGAATTTCGAAAATAATAGTAATAATTTTTGGAATATAGTTATTTATTTCAAACAAAAGGTTGAGGCTACGCGGTTCAAGAGGACGTTGTTTATAATTACTCCTTGAATTATTACTATTATCCGCTCTATGAATTTTATTGCTGATTATTATAGAACAAAAATCAAGGAATCCAACAAAAAAAGAATTTCGAAAATAAAAGTAATACTTTTTGAGATATCGTCAGAAGTTAATAATTTTTCGAAAAACTGTTAACAATGAATTTTGATTTATTAATTTAAAAGTTTATATTTTTACATGTATTTTTTAAAAATTCGTTTTTATAACTCTTACGGTTACAGAAATATAAATTTTTGAAAAATTTTTAATAAAATTTTTATATTGTTTATAACTTTTGATCCGGCAGTAATAATGATCTAAAAATTTGTACAGAAGTTCACTACTATATAAGCAATATTTATACCAAGTTTCATAAAAATCGGTTACCTACCCCTGTTTGGCTGATCGTATTAGTCTGGAATTAGCCTAATATAGAAAGTGCTGAATACATAGATATGTTACAACTCTATGGAAAGTAAGATTATGTACAATGAACTTTAATGCTTGCTTCAGGCATCCGTAAAAATATCATCCCTCAATATTGATAAATTGAAGAAATAACAATTAAATATAAAAAATTATCTTGGTTCCTGTTGCACGTAGAGATTACATTTTTTGTTTAAATTGGTAAAAAACTAATATCTCTGCGATAGTGGTGGTTGCAAAAAAATCTCGTCTACAACAGAAGACGTTACATTTGTTTATTAAGGATATTGGAATGTCATCTTTATAGCTATTTTTTAATAATTCATGTAACACAATTGATTATATGAGTATACATGTTATAAACTATAATGCTTTAGAAAAATAACGAGCTATTGCTGATAACTGTACCTTTCTCTCAAGGGCAACAAATTAATTTGCAAGAAGACGTATTTTTAACAACAATAGCTTTTATGGAAGGACTTTTTGCTATTTTTTTTTAATGAAAAATATTTAAGAAAAGAATTAAAGTATTAAAGTTTCGTTAACTTAAAAACAAAACCTTATTACGAAATTATAAAAAAATGATTTTTAACCCGTTTTTCGCAAAATGTATATACATGCAGACCTTTTATTCGGATATAACCCTTATACCCTCTTCAATTGTTTTAAATTTAATACTGTTAGGTTATCAGAATACTTGAGCTATGTACATATATATTAAATAATTATGATTTCTAATAATTACGAACCTAATTAAAATATGTTAACAGTAAAACATATCATCAATTTTCTTAATGAATAAAATTTATTACTTTAGACAAGTATTTATTACATAATTTATATAAGTTTTTATACAATTTCTTATATAAATTTTTATTTGAATTATCTTAGCACTGACCATATGTCGACTATATTTTTATATAAAGCTTATGTAATTTCGTATGAATTTAATTTATGTGATTTCGGAATGCAAGAAATTATTCTATCTTTATTCCAATTAACTTCTAAAAAAATACGAAAAACTGATTTCAAAAGAATGCAATTGTCTAAAAAAATTCTCCACTCAAATCCCAGTACAGACCACGAAATTTAAAATAAACTCATAAAAAATTGTTATCATTCGCTGACATTTACAATCGAGCTGGGCGTTAATTCTTTTCAATAAATAAAATACTTCAATATAATGATTTTCTAAGATCTATAATTAAGATTTTGAAACTACAATTATAAAGATTGAAGCTTATTCCCAATACTTCAAATGAGACAAGTTTAATGATTTTGATAATAATTTAACCGTATTAGAAAGATTTAAAAACATTCAAACTTCACTGTTTCAGCTGAGTTAACCTCTTTAGTTACAGAATAATTGTTTTGATTCTCATGACTTGATTTATTTCATATCTTAATTTATTATGTTTGCGGGATTTATGTATTGTTGTAATAGTAATAAAAATATTTTTAACAAAGTCAGTCTGTGTTACTGATCAAAAAATCTAATCATGCTAATCTGAAAAACGCGAATTCGCCACTACATTACATCTTCACTAATTAAAAATATTATTCATCACTCGTAAGCTGTTTTGAGAGTATTAGTTCAGACGAACTTCATTTGTCCTCTCAAAATAGCCTTACGCACTTGCGGCGAAAAATAATTTGAAATGTATAATATGCAGTAGTGTATTAACCCACCACATCTTGTATTATTGCAAATTATGATATACCTAACATACATTTTTTAACGTTATCTTTATTATACCCTTTTTATAATTCTGTATTGGGTTTTAATGAAAAAAATTCGCCCCCACTTGAATGATATTTTATCAAGCTGAAATATCAGATTTAGATGTTTAAATGCTTAGATGCTGTGCAAATAAAAAAATCGATGCCAAACGACTAACGCGCGCGCGCACACACCTACGCAGAGTACGTATACAAACATATTTCAAAATCATAAGATATTGTGAAAATTATGATATGAAAAATTATTACTGGTAGAAAACGTTTTCTAAGAAAATCTTAAGAAAGAGCCAAGTTAGTTGGAAAATCTTAATAGGCATTAGCTATTATTGGCTATAAGCCTACAAGCATATCGAAGGCTTGTGGCACATTTCTTAGAAACAAAGATAAATTTTCTTTGAAAAAGGAATAGTTAAGCGCGAATTAGAAAAGTGACAACATTTTGCAATGATTATAACGTGATAAAAAAAGTTAGAGGCTGAAGAAAGATGATAAAATAATATGAAAATTGGGAAAAAAGAACTCTTCCAGCTTACAAGATATAACAACCGCAGTAGTACCGGAAATGATTTAAATTGGTATATATATATATATATGAATGAATATGTCTAAAAATGGAAAAGTTCATGCAATAAAAGCATCAACCGAGGTCGCGCTGGCAGCAAAGAAGGGGTAGTTTGAACGTTTGACGTGGTCGGGGTGCAGGTGAACTATCGACCTGGTGCCAGAAATACCGTGCAACATCGACCGCGTACCTGGTCCCTCCACCCGCCGCCACTTCTCTCCTTCTCTCCCTTTCAGAAGTCTCCCCTCCTCTGTCTGTCTGTGTATGTCTCTCTCTCTCTCTCTCTCTCTCTCTCTCTCTGTCTTTCTCTTTCTCCCTCTCTCTCTTTCTCTGTCTTTTGGCATCGATGGGCTTGGAAAAAAGCTTCCCCACATGACTCTGTTCTGGGGGATCCTGGGAATTGCAAACAGTTGCGCGTGACTGGAGATGGTAGAGGGAGCGCCACTGCTGCCCTCTCGCTCGAAAGCACTCCAAAGGTGGGGAAGCTTCCTGGGCGGTGGCGGGGAGGACTCTGAGGGCAGACGCTTTGAAGCAACCCCCAAGGTGAGACACGTCCAGCCTGAGCAAGACGCCCCTGCTTATCGGGAGCCCTTTAGTCTGAGTAAGTCTATCACATTTTCGTACTCCACGCTATCTTATACCTGGTATCAACCTTCTATTTTTTCTCTTATTTAATCATTGAGATGACGCAACTGTTACTATCACGATTCTCGTCCTTTACTTAGTTACCAATTTTCTTGTTCTCTGGAAGGTACGCTATCTATGGTTACCATAGGTCCTTTTGCATTAGAGCAATCAATAAATTTTCGATGTTAATAATAAAACAAACTTTCAATTTTGATGACGAAAATGTAGATAAGCGCGGACAGCAAATTAAGGTACCCGCGTATGTGATTTCAATGCTTGCGAGTGCGCGCTTCTCCTGAATTCAACACACAAAAGGAGGACAGGCAAGCCCGTTTTTCGATCGATTCGCTGTCTTAATTTCTCCAATTACTCGAGTTTCAGCTATTTACTGTTACTTATTTTATACTACGAATACAGCTCAAATCATTATTTTATATTTAATACGTACTCAGTTTTCGTCTATTGCTGTTGCCAGGTGGCTAAACTCCTCCTTCTCACTTATCGATCGTGCGATTTTATGAGACTTGTTTTTCGAACATATTAAATTCAGTAATTAACGTATTAGATAATTATTTAGTATTAGTGATTATATTTGTAGCATACTACGATTTCGTAGTTTATATATTTATTGCTTTTTTAATTTAAAATAGTTAAAAAGTCATATGTATAAATAAAGACCACTAATGAGATTGGTATTTTTAAACGTCTTTTTTTAATATTATGATAAAGTTAATACCCATAAAGCATTTCTACAGTCCAAGCTTTCATATTTCAGTTATTAATTTGAAATGGACAATATCACCCAGTTTGATTTTTATTAGTTATTGCTGTATTATTCTATGCACTTCTTCTATCATATTTATTTTAATTCATTTGATCCGGTTTATTTTCAAGTCACTATCTTAGTCATTATCTTACATCCAAAGATGTGCACAAAACTACAAAAGTTAACCCCCAGGCTATATTTGTAGAAGCGCAAGTTATATATAAATCAACTAGTATATATGTAGTTATTTCGGTGATGCAGAGTATAGAGTCGGATAGCCGTTCCTTTCAATCTTGCTGCTTTACACAAGGTCGGTCTACTTTACCATTTTATAAAGAAGATTGTTAAATGTTTAGCATCGTTTGGTTTTGTTTGGCATTTTTTCATGTCTCCAAAACTTTGTTCATTGCTAAGATAAAAAATTACTATTTCTCTGCGTTCATACTATAATCTTTTTTTCAATACAATCAAGTATCAAATAGAAATGTATTTGGTTTGGTATAATTAATAGAAGCAAACTGAAAATTCTTAGCCCAATTTAATTCAACAAAATTGATAAAAATGTCACTTAAATTTCTCGTGAAAATGTACTTTTTCTGACAATTATTATATCATTAAATTGGTAGAAGTAGATTAAGTTATGAAAATTGAGAAAAGCAGGCTCTTTTTAATTTCAAGTTTACTTTTGTTAAGTACAATTTCACTGAAAATTGTTCGATCGAGATGAATCTCTTTCTGAAAGATTAATTTATTGTCACTATTTTAATACTTCTGCAAATATTTGATTACAAAACACTATATTTAAGATATACTACATTTGAGTTATGAAATTATTTAATGAATCATTCTTTATATTAGGTGTTAAATTTTAAATAAAATATAGTCAGTCACATAACTCGTAGGTTGAAATTCTGAAATAAATAACAAATATTAACATTTTTGTACGTTTTATACAGCAATAGATGACAACAATAATTCATAAATGGATATACGTCTGAAGAGAAGCAAAAACATTATATTCTTGAAAAGATACATGCATTTAAGAAAACGTTGGCATAGGCATTTATACATATCTAATCTTGAGGGATATACAAATGATTTTTAGTATTTGAATATTACGCGTGTGTATATTTACATAGATGATATTTCACTTTAATTCTAGTTATCATTTTTAAACTTTACATACATATAGGATATTTGAGTAATTAAGGGAGATTTTTTATTTTACATCAATTAGCCATGTAAAAATTTCGAAAACTTTCTTTGATTTTTTTACACAAACTGAATTTATTTTATAATGTACTTTACTATACAGTTTTTATCAATTATATGTATTGTTTTCTTTCAAATTTATTGGTAATTTCATTAAATATGAGTTTAAACACGGTATCTATTCAAAAAGTACTTTGCAGAAGCAATTAGCAGTGGTAATGGTTAAAAAAATATAAGATTGATCTGTTTTCAGACCAGGTATAGGATTCGGCTAGAAAGGTGGAGGGCCTGGGCTTAAGAGACGCTGCGGAGTCAGTGAGTGACTCCAAAGATACAGAGTCAAGGCCGCCGGACGTAACTGCCACACTGACAGGTCTTCTCGCGGGACTTCCAACCCTTGCGGGTCCCCAACGTCTTGCCATTTCCTTCAAACAAAAGATTGTTAACAACTCCGGTAAGTTTTTTGCTATTGATTTTCTATCGAAGTAATTAAATTTTCTCTGATATTAGATCGATCCCACAGAGCAATTATATTTTAAAATCTGCTGTACTTGTTAAAAATATTTTTAAATATTTCTTTAGACAAATGCGTGCAAAATTAATAAAATATCGATATAATCTCATTCTAAGAAGGAAATACGTGTCACACGTTATACTATAAAATTTACTTCAAAAACTATTTTTCATTCATTTCATTAAGATCTCTGATCGTAGTCTACTAGCATGATTTATAAGGCTTATCTTATTTATAAGGAAGCGTGATAGGAGAAGGCTATAATAAATCGTTACATTTTAGAAGTACAACATTTTGTAATATGCATACATAGAAAATATTTTTTCTGAAAATTAACGGTAAAATTCATTCGAAAAATTACAATACATAACTGCAATTTTGAGACGCATAACTTTGGATACAAATTATTATCGTATCACAATTTTTACCTTTATTAACGAAAAAACTATGTTTATATTTTAATTTTCCCTCGAAATCTTGTAGTAATGATGCTCAGCAAAATGTCAAGTGCTGCACCATACAAATATTTCGCACTCTTCTGAATTGACTATTCTACAGGCGCTTTTTTTTATTAAATACAATTATTTAGATGTACAACTACAAATAATTAGTTTAAACCAACGTGTGAAATTAATGTATACGTAAGACGAATATCAATTATGTATAAAATAATCAATAAATAATTTAGAGGGTTAAGAGTCATAAGCGTGAAGTGTCAAATGCATGCAATTATGTTATTAATCAAATGATGAACATAAATAATTAGTAAAAATTATTTATTATATTTATAAATTATACGTTTCTATATTTCAAATAAATTGTATAGACTTCATGTCATTTACATCACATACTTCAAATAGAATTGTGACACCTAAGCGCAGTTAAACATAAAGAGAAAAATTTTTTTAATTCTTTTATGTTGTGCCGTTTGCACTGAATGTCTGCATTTACCATCAAATACAAATTGCCGTGACAACATAGAAATTAACACGTAAAAATTCTCGAAATTCCTTTAATTTATTAATAATTGTTATTATAAAAATGATTAACATTAACATTTACGGTGTAGTACCATAGTATTAGTAATGTTGATGAATTAATTTTTTAAGCACATTAAAAATTGGTCAAAATGGTCAAAAATATATGTAAGTCTTCGGTGTTTCAATTTTACGGTAGTCGTTACGGTAATTATTCAGTGAAATTTCTTCCTGTAAATGATTAATATAATGAAATATTAGAAAATATTAATTTAGCAATAAACGTCCGTCGCTATTCTAATAGTTTAATTATAAAATTGATGTGTCTATCCATGAATACAAATATCTATTTTAAAAAATCAGTCTAGATAATGTTGGCTTCGTATTACTCGTAAATCTCATATTCTATTGCATTGAATTAAAATGTAAATATACTAATAAAAAAATATTACTAATTAATACGTTCACAATATTTAACTTTGAGAAGAGCATGGGTTAAAAACGAATTCAATTGAAGGTGTTTTAGCCTGATGTCTTGGAGTATTATAAATATTTGAAAATATTGATTGAACCAATGTATTTAAGGAAACCAACAATATTTTCGGAAAATTCTATAATTTTATGGTTAATAATTGAGTCGAGATGGATGTTTTTTAATACGTAGAAAAATTATATTTGCAGGTATGTATTCACGATATGATTTATTTATTCAAAAAAATTATAAAATCGAATGAAATATGTGCATAATTTACAAATTGGGTTAATTTTTATTTAAAAATAATGGTAAATAATTCCTTAGTCAATTTTTTACGCGACTACATATGGTGATTTGTCATATTTCAGTTGTGAGATTATTAATAAACGTATAATGAAAAAACACTTATTGCGACAATCCTATTTTTTATAAATGTTGTTATAATACTATTTTTAACGGGTTTTTCTGGTTATTTTATCGAGTAAGGTAATGAAATAGCAAATCGGAACATCTGCTTAGGTTTATTGTTTTTTTGTGCACTCAACAATATGATGATTGATAACGTGTTATTAGTCAGATGGTATGTATTTTGTGTAAAAAAATCGTTAAGAAATATTTCTGCATAGTTTTAAACCCTTCTATGCCCTTATCTTTCAGTTCTCCCAATGATAAGAATATTTTTGTCTACTTACCAATTTGAAAATTTGAATTTTTATTATTTTTTTTAAATTAGCACATTATATATACCCAATTTTGTTTTATTTGTAATAATAGTTTTCTCAACGTAACTCTAAAATCGGATTTTTATACAACACTAAATATTTGTCAGGTACATTTCGTAAACATACTAAACCTCCATAAATTAATTCAATATAAATATTTTATTTTTTCTTTCATTTTAGGAAATAACTTTGCTATTGAACACATAAGATAAAATTATATTATAAATATTAAAAAGATGTACGGTATGCGGGATTAAGATAAGCGGTCATATCTAAAGCGCCATCTTGCTTACAGTGTCGAAATTTGTGAACAATAATTTTTTAGTTGACGATACTAAAATGTGAAGAAACCGATATTCTTTACAGAACTCTTCCAAAATGACAATATACCAAAAAACTCATTAGAACGCGTAGATAATTGAATACTTTTTTTCTTATTTTTCCGTTGATTGAACGAAGTTAGTTACAAATATTTATTAAATAATAACATTTAAATTATTTTAATTTATCGAAATACACACTTTAACAATCGATTATACTCTTATATCGTGCGGAAATAGTTGCAATTTTGTATTAAGTCTTCGATTTCTTATAAAGTATTATTGAAATTACAGTGTACTCTAGATTTTGTTGCAATCGCAAACAGTCCTTATTATTAAATATTGAATATACGTACTATTGTATATGAGCAATTTCTAATATTACATTCAAAAAGTTTTTTGTATAAAATAAAAACTTTCTTGTCTGCATTATAATATGTTATATATTTAATACCTTTAATCATTTGTACAAAATGCAAGTATCTAATCATTATACTGTAAAATTATTTTATAATTTAAAAAATTGATCGAATGTAATAATATAGAATTGTAATTTATATGAAAGGAACATTTTTATTTCTTCTGTACTTAATATTATTATGTGCAAATCAGCATGGCACAAGTCTTTTGGGTATATAAATATTGATAAAAAAAACAATGTATTTTTGGGATTATATTTATCGTTATTCGATATTTTGAAAAGAGTAGCAGCAAAAATTTATGTGATATTTTACGAAATATACCGTACAGGTTCATTTTTCTGTACTTGCGAAATAACGAAATTTTAAAATGTAAGCGGAATTCCCTATTTATGCAGAAAAAATCTGCTTGTAAAAATATAGTGATGGTCAAAATTTGTAGAAGACAACGTTAAAGTTAGCAAGATTTTTACGTGTCGTAATAATTTTGGGATATCATTGTAACGGATTTTTTAAATATTTATGATTCTTTTAGTTTCATATAATATTCACTAAAACTAATTATCCTAAGCTTTCTGTAATAAAAATATATCCTTAGTGTTTGGAGATTTGATTACAAAATATAAAGTTGTTTACTAAATAATAATTTATCATTTATAGCAATAAAATATCATAGTTAAATATTTTCTGAAACCGTCACATGACTTGGTATCGGATATGCAAGTGAAAATTGCGTAATTGTTATAAAAACGCGAAATTCCATCGTAAAGATCATAACACATTTTCAAAATATTTGTGAAATTTTTATTATAAATTTTAAAAAAAGTAAATATCACAATTCGACGTCGTCAGATTTATGACTGCTGACCGTGACAAGGGTGCTGTTGTTAGTAGATTTCTCTTTAACAAATAAAGTTGCCATAATAATTATCGCAATTAAAGCTTGAGTTTTGGAGTAAAAGTTTAAAAATGTGGCTCGCTGTTATGTCACTACTTGATGGTTCGACCTCGGAAGATGGTGAATTAACAACAATTGAGACGACGCGCATCAGGCTGAACCAAGGCTTTAACAGTAAAGAGCCAAGCCAACATTTTAAAATTTCGTTAATTCACAAGTACAGGAAAATCAATCTCTAAGGTATATTTCGTCGTAAGATATCCCACAAATTTTTGCTATTACTCTTTTCAAAATATCGATTAATGATAAATAAACAAATAAATAGACGACAACGTATACAACACTAAAAATGTGTAAATAACAGCTGAGTGGGAGCAACGTACTACAATGCAAATTTTATAAATTCAGTAAATGTTCTATTATTTTGAAGATACTGAGTCAAAATCAACTTATAGAATATTTCTACATAGAATTTAAAGTCGTTTGTGTTGAACAATCTTTTCATTATTTTTTATAATAAATAGGGGTAATAATTAATAAATAATAAATATTATCATTTTTTGGGTAATAATCATAATATCAGGCGGATACCAATATAATAATATTGATATTATTTGCAAATGAAATATAAAAGTAGGTTCGCGGAATAGTAAAAAATCGACTTTCGATTTACGTTAACTGAGCTGTTAACAATGTGACTGTCAAAAACAATTTACTCTTGAATTATATGTAAAAATCAATACTTTACTATTGATACTGGAATTTTAGGACAGAAAATACTTTAAAGTTCGTGAGAATATTTCAAAGGTAGTGACCAGATAAAGAAATAAGGGGAGCCCTCCTCCGGTAGTGCACAATTAAACTTTTTAACAGCTTGGTGTTTCGTGGTTTTATGAACAACTATTTCAAGAGAATAAACAGTAAAAATATGTATTTTATTATTCAAAACATTTACATGCCAAGATCAACAGTAATCATAAAAGACGCTATAAAGACACAGAAATATAGAAAACCTTTTATTTAAATGGAAGATGCAGTGAAATTAACCTATTTAAAACTGACTGCTGCGCTCTTCAGGCCGGGCTAGGGCTTCCTCTTAAATTCTGTTACCTGGTCAAATCGACTGTCTATACATTTATTGCCATTATCACGTTGCCATAATGATTTTAACAAGGGCAATCTGTTGTTGTAGGTCTCCCTTGGCTCGGCCTGATGCGCGTCGTCTCAATTGCTGTTAATTCACCATCGTCTGAGGTCGAACCATCAAGCAGTGACATAACAACGAGCCACATCTTTAAACTTTTACTCCAAAACTCAAGCTTCTCATCAGCGATAATTATTTTGTGTTAATTATATTTGAAAAAGTAATTCATCGATTAGATAAACAAAAATCCAGTATTCTAAGATTCCAAAAAGAAGTTCGAGTTTGGCGCATAAATGAGTATTTGAACGGTAAATTATGTATAATAACGAGATAATGAAGCTTGGAATTTGAGATTTCGCTGGAAATTTTAAGAGAGCGGTCATTTATTGGTTAAAAATTTAAATTACGCTAATTAACAAGATTCTAAGGAAATCAATTGGTATAAATTTAAGTAGAGACATTTAAGAAGATGGCTTCAATTAAAATTCCTGTACTGAATCTAGAAGTAAGAGAGGTAAAAGAAATAGTATGGGAAAAAGTACAGGAGCCCCAAGCGCAAAGGAAGCTAATATTGGTAATAGTATGTATAGCCCTTCTTCTCGACAATATGCTCTACATGGTGATCGTACCGATAATTCCAGACTACCTCAAGTATATAGGAGCATTTGTTGAAGAGAAATCTACTAACAACGGCACCCTTGTGGCGGTCAGCAGTCACCATGGACAAGACTCAGCTACAGGAGTGTTATTTGCCTCGAAAGCTATCGTACAACTGATGGTTAATCCATTTTCAGGGGCTTTGATCGACAGAATAGGTTACGATTTACCGATGATGATAGGCCTCTGTATAATGTTCTTATCAACTGCTGTATTTGCTTGCGGTCGAAGTTACGGAGTCCTCTTCTTTGCAAGAAGCCTACAGGGTGTTGGCTCGGCCTTTGCAGATACGTCAGGCTTAGCCATGATTGCCGACCGTTTCACAGAGGAAAACGAACGTTCGAAAGCCCTCGGAATTGCATTAGCCTTCATAAGCTTCGGCTGCCTCGTGGCGCCTCCATTTGGCGGGGCTCTATACCAGTTCGCCGGCAAGGAGGTACCATTTCTTATTCTGGCGTTTGTGAGCCTAGCTGACGGCTTTATGTTACTACTCGTGATGAAGCCTATCAAAGAACAAATTAAAGAGAGTCGCCGGGAAATGGCCCCCACTACACCAATTTGGCGACTTTTCATCGATCCCTACATCGCGGTTTGCGCAGGCGCTCTTATGATGTCAAATGTAGCATTGGCTTTCCTCGAGCCGACCATCTCTCTATGGATGGAAGACCACATTACCCATGACAACTGGAAGATGGGCATGATTTGGCTTCCTGCTTTTTTTCCTCACGTGTTTGGAGTAGCTATCACAGTGAAGATGGCCAAACAGTATCCGCAGCACCAATGGCTCATGGCTGCAGGAGGCCTTGCCTTAGAGGGTTTCTGTTGCTTTATTATCCCATTCTCAACTTCCTATAAATTTCTTATGATCCCCATTTGCGGAATTTGCTTTGGCATTGCCCTCATCGACACGGCGTTACTACCCACCCTGGGTTACCTTGTGGATGTACGTTATATTTCAGTTTACGGTAGCATATACGCTATCGCCGACATTAGTTATAGCTTGGCTTATGCTATTGGACCTATAATTGCAGGAGGAGTAGTTGAAGCCATTGGCTTCACTGCCCTCAATATCGGAATTGCTTTCAGCAACCTACTGTACGCGCCGGTACTTATGTATCTACGTCATATTTATGACTTTAAGCCTTTTCAAGATGAGGCTAACATACTCATGCAAGACCCCCCGAGCAAAGAGTATCAAACTTACGTTCTGCAGGAACAACGTCCACTCACAGGAGAAGTTGGAAATCATCTAACATCCCAGGTAAAGATCGAGACTAACCTTGATCGAGATACTAGCTATCAAAGCTATGAAAATAATTATCAAGATAGTTACCGGCAGAGTCAAGTTCATACTCCTGATAATCAGAGCTTCGCTTATAAACAACAGCAGCAGTCTCAGCAACTACATCATCAACAGAACTATGTTGATTACAGCCACGATCCACAAGTAATGCAACAATCGGATACAATATCTTATCAGCAAATATCACACCATCAGCCTCAACAACATCAAAATGTTAAGTCGGGTAATCCCAACCCGTTCAGAAGTGAACATCTTGATGAACGGTCTACTGGAGACAGTAATCCGTTCAGACAAGGCATGTTTTAAAATAATCGCACTTATTCTTTCACGAAGTTATGATGTTGAGTAGTTAGAATGCGTAAATAGACAAATCTTATGATGCTAGTTGCGTATTTTAGTTGATAACTGTGATTGGTTGGAGCTGTGGACTGTTGTCTTCATGGTAGGCTTCCACAAATGAAGAATGCAAAAAGTAATTTATTAACTGTTAAGCAGTGTGGAATAATCTAATTAAATTAAAAACGTTTATTATTAGCAAAAGTTTAAATGACCATAAAGAAGCGTTTATTATCGCAATATAATAAAGAATATAAAATATAATTTAACTAAAGTATGGCAATATTAGCAACAGATTGATATTAGGTATTACCAATAATTGTTTGCTTCCAAATACATCTAATTTATTGACAATTATCAATGCATTTTTTGTCACGTAGTATGCTTCAAGCAACCCGATTTTGTTTTGCATTACATGTTTTCAAAGGGAAAAGAGACATGAAAGATATAAAATGTATATCTAAATACGGTCAGTATCTAATTAATTTAAGTACAATCTTTAAGTCATTAGATGTTAATAAATTAATAAATATAATATTAACGTTAGTAGTAGTAGTATTAATAATAATAATAATAATAATAATAATAATAATAATAGTAATAATAATAATAAAAGTAAAAATACCATAGAGTGACTGATGCGTGTAAGAGAATGAAAGTATTGGTGTACGTATTCTGCTTGTCATTCACAGTTGTCCTCCTTATAAAATTATGGAGTAAGTAAATAATTTGTAAATTTGTCATAAAGTTTAGTTATTCGGTTTTTAGAAAATGGTTATTAAATTAAAATGATTTAACTCTAATTATATTCAAGACACTGAATAAAAATATCCAAATAAGGAGTATTATACGATTAGACAACTGACTAGTTATAAATTCTAACAATATGTGATTGCTATTATGTGTGGAAAAAAAAATGGTAATTAATACAAGTTTTTGCTAAATAGGTTCCAATCAGCAAAGAACCATAGCAATTACTTAATGTGTTTAGCACATTTTAATTTCAATACAATTTAATTTTTTTAACAATATTCATTGCTGAACCAAGATAACATATCAAGAATTCTGTTTCTTACGGAGTTCATAACTATAGTTTTAAGAATCGTACTTTTAGAATAAAAGTTATAGAAATATGCAATTTTGCATTCATGATAGATTAATCAACGTTAACGTCAAAAATAATAAATTACAAATATAAATTTTATAATAATTCGTTTTTATCAAATCCACAATCTACTGCGTTTGATTATTAATTACAGATTATGTCATATACGTCACACCTTCAATTTTTAATGGTCTATTATAACCCATAGTCTGGAGAATGAATATGTTTCTGAGTAATTTACAGATTGGAATTAATTCACAGTTCAATTCATTGTCCAAAGAAAAGAAAGGATTATCGTGTACTTTGTCCTACTAAGTTAAATATACTATTCATTGTCTTTGGAAAAGATGGTCAAATTTTTTACATGGTAACTGCTCTTTGCATAATACTTTTGTAAAGTGGTTTGATTGCATTGAGTAATTTTCTTTAAAAGTAATAATTTTTTTCACGAAATAATAGTTACTTTTTTGTAAAATACGTATTTGAAAAATTATACGTTTTTAAAGGTGAAATATGTTATGTTTTTCTTAATTTAGACACCGGCACCTTTTTCTATTGATTATTTTACAAAACAAAAGAACGAATGAAATTTTTTGTAAAATTCACATACATATATGTTTGTACAGAATATAGTGACAATTTCTATTTGTGCATTTTTCATAACAAATCAATGGGCATTATTCTAGGATACAGAATAGAAAATATTGATTTAAAGTCATTAAGACATTATCAGCCAAGAAGCGTTAATTTATAATTATATAAAGTTTAATTTCTAGTATACAAAGTCAATATTCAAATCAATGAATATTGAATTTTTAATCTGCAGGATCACTTTAAATGAACAAATAGATTTTTTAATTCTGCAAAAATAAAAGGAACGAGAAATTTTTTTAAATTACAACTTTTAAATCACTCAGCTATGAATAACTATTAATTTAATATTCCTATAGAATAGATTTTTCAATATTTGCTATCATTATTATGAAAAATAATATGTTCAAGTATTTCACAGATACAGCTACAATAATATCGATAATTATTTTTATTATATTTAACAAAATATATATATTAAATTGACAATTTTCATACAATACACCTTCTTAGTTCATTTTTACTTCGTATCTTTTTACTTTTTTTCATATATTTCGATCATATTACTATATGTTTTTTCCTGTTTTCTTTCGTTAATTTTCGTCTCAATCGATTTATCACTTTGTAAGATGAATAATGTTAAATTCCATTCTTTATTTTTTAATATTATCTATTTTTTATTATACAATTTCTCATTAGCAAACAATTTTGTTTAATAGATTATTGTCATTTTCTTTAAATGCGCAATATTCATCTAAATGGATTAACCATTTTATACATTTAAGTCACTATAGCGTCTTTTATTCATTTTATTAATCGAATATATTATAACGGTCCATGTTATAATGATTATTTTACGTAATTATGCCGGTTTTTTAAACAAAATAGTAATGGTTTGAATTAAGAATTTATTAAAATATTGAATAATAAAGAAGCGTATCAAAATATTACTAAAACTGAAGCGTTTGATATTGGAAAACGTTTATACAATAAAAGGCTGAAAATTTTAAGTCAGTACTCATGATACTGACGGTGAGAATTTTTTTTAAGATCAATACAGTAAGACGGCATTCATTAGCCCTTCTAAAAATCTTTTTCCGCATTCTAATTTCTAAAAGGTATATTCGTTGTTTCTTTTCGGCTCTTATGAGAAAAAAGTATCCCTAACTGATGAAAAAAGGCTTTTTGACAAAACTCATTGATGCACATTTGGCTAGTGCCATAACCCTCTCTTTATCCATCTGTTAGGAAATGTACTATTGTATTATCTCTTGTATTATATGTTAAATGTATTTTTGTCTTATTCCTACGCGTGACATAATGATAATTCTACTTTCAAAATAAAAAGTCCAGATTGCTATTTTTCATTTAAAAAATGTCCAATCTAATTGATACACTGATAAGAATGTTATTTAAAATACTTATAGTCTTTATAGTGTGATTTTATGTTCCTCGTGAAAATAACATTTTATCTTATATCTTGTATCTAAAAATATCTAGTCAGCAAGTACATATACCTATCTTCACACTAATATCTGAAAATGTAATTATTACCATTGGTAACCAATGAGTTGCAGTAGCTTTGTAGAAAAAAATGACGATCTATTATACGGATGGCTAAGGTTTGAATTACAGGGTAGACACCTGACTTTTTTCTTTGTAAAAAATAAATTTTTCTTTCATCTTTTAACACTTTCAAATCACCGTTAATTCTGAGAGCTACTATGATCCTTGTATCCCCTTTAATCTTGAAAATTTCTTTTGAGAAAAGCAAAATCTTTTAAGTGACCAAAGTAGAAAAAATACTTGTTTAGGTAATATAATACAATCGTCCTTCAACAGTTAAGTATGCTGAGTTAAAGTCACATAAAAATGAAAAATATCAATTGATCTATTAAGGTGAAGCAGGGTTTATTTTATTGTTGATATTTTTATGATATATGTGAGTAGTACATCTCAAAAGAACTTAATAAGACTATTCTAAATCGATTAAATTTTCTCTACTTATCGTAAACCGATATATGTCTGTTATTAATAATAGATAAAAAAGCTTTAGCTGTGGAAAAAATAATATAATTACGCAAATCTATACGATATATCATTTATCATAAAAAACAATTGAGGTTAAAATTTAATTTAATTTCATTAAATAGTTTACCGTGACATTTATTTTTGTTGTTAATGAAATATACTCCTAAGGAATTATTGATTGTAAAAAACCAACATCTTAAAAATTGAAAATATAATTTGTTATAAGAACAATGTATTTTTTCGATAACATCGAGTAAATCATTTTTACATTCTTCATTCGGTCAAAGTGAACGAATGAGCTTATATAAAAATAAATTCACCACATAGAATTTTAATTACGGTCATAATATTCATACATTCAAAATATTCACATATTTAAACAGACATAGAAATCCGGAAATATACACACAATTTTGACATGTACACATAATTCTCAAAGTCCTTTAAATTTTGATATCGAAGTATTTCTCTGATGTTTTATGGAAAAGAATAATTGCCAATCAAAACAAAGTCTCTTCTATGGAGTATGAAGGAATACTTTTTTATCTTTTAACCTTCAAATATATTTAATGAAATAAATGATGCAATGCTATTAAACCACTTTTGTTTAAAAAATTACATTTCCAGTAAATCATACCAGTAAACAATTTTTTATATATTCGGATGATGCGGCTTAAAAAATTAAGATTAAGTTATTTCTTTTTAGACATTTTATGGTACCACTGAAAATTAAATTAAGAATTCGGTACACATATTCGTACAAAATTTAAATGACATATGTACAAAATTCGTAAGACATTCATTCGGGATACATATTTCATATATTCCACAATTAATGCACAAAATACATACATACGATTCTGTATGTACTACTTACATATGCCATATGCATTATGTACGAAATAAGCACATATTTTTCGTACATTTTATTTGTATTGTGTACAAAATACGTACATAGAACATTCTAAGTAAAAAATATCGCCATGTTGCAGTTATCAAGCAAACTCTTAAATAAGCGTGTACATCGTATTTTACAACGAATATTGTATATATTAAATTAACAATTTATCTAAATTTATGTACGAATTATATCCGAAATTAGTATATTAATTTTGAGTGGCGATGTGAAAAAATACTTAGCCTTCAGAATATAAATATGTGACGTTTGGAAGTACAATCATTGTGCACATTATAATCAATTATGTAATGAAACTGTTGGCTATGAATACTAATGTTGATTTTCCCTTTCAATCATGATAGATTATATTATTTGTGCACCGTAGGTATATATGTAAAATTTGTAATTCGAACAGAAACAAGTTCCGGTGGATCGATACAAAAATTCTATCCGAACCCAATATGTTGTCAAAGTAAGGCCAAATACACTAATACAAGTAATTATTGGCTCATACAGCCTCGGGTGGTTACAAAATCATAATATAATAATAATTCTATGAAGAAATTATCCAATAGTATCTAGGATGCTCAATTTAAGTATTAGTTAAAACATCGCATTTCGTGGTAATTCGACACAGTATGGAATTTAATATAATTTCATTTGATTATTTTTGCAAATAATGTTCAAAAGTACGAAGTATAATACATATTGAACAATTTCACCATTGACCTAGGGCACACTGTCACAAAATGTTCTACTAATTGCTATAAAACTATTCCACATGATATTTGAAATAATAAATATGGATAAATTCTCTAGAGGACTTCCTAGATATTACGTATGTTTACCGGTAGTTTAACAGTTATAACATTTTTAAATTTTATGCAGTTCCATCTGATTATCCAAATGTTCAGGTATATAAAGTAAATAATTCCTTTGACTCTGTTTCGTTTCTGTCCAACATGATGTAAAGAACAGATAACAATTGAAAGTCCCTTAACCCATAAATGCATGAAATGAATATCTGTTAAATGCATAGTGTAGTATATATCCTACATACGAAAAAAAAATAAAATTTGTACACAATACAGTTGTGTAGCTATTAGAATATTTATATTTTATCAATGAATAAATAATTACTCATAAAAAGACATAAAACTCATAATATAAGTAATTATTCAAAATTATTGGCAAAATATAAAAATAGAAATATATATCTCAAAAACTTCGTAATTATAGGATTTTGAAAATACAATAAACTGAAGAGTTTTGATTTTTCACGCCACCACGGTATTAACAGTAGTCAAGATTAAATTAGAAATGTTCACAATACTTACCAACCATATAAACTAAATATAAGTATGTTCTCGTTGTGCAAAATACCGGCAATAAATACTTTAAGCAAAGGCATTCGGCTGTACAACCATAAGAAATGTTATGTTGGTTACAGCCTACCTAATGAATTTAAGGGTTAAATGGGCACCCTATATCTTAAGTGATCTGGTCCACGATTAATAAAATTAAGAAATCTTAGATAGATCTGGTTATCGTTTTACATGTTATCTATACTAAGTTAGTCCAAGAAGTACACAACCTGACGTATAGATGTTGATTGTTGTTTAAAAATAATGACAAGGATAGAAAGCACTAATTATCTAAGGATCAGGTTTAAAGTATCGCGATGCTACGTTAAAATAGAAAAAATTGGTCAACTATACGTGATACAATACTTTCATTTGAAAGGTCTCAGTCCAATCGATATCACAGTGGAACTTGATTCCATTTTGGATAAGTCTGCTTCTTCGTTTACAATAGTAAAATATTGGGTCGCTGAGTTTAAATAAGGACGTATGAGCTATCAAGTAGAAAATCGCAATGGATGACCAAATTAGGTGGCAATCTCAGAAATGGTGAAAAAAATCCATAAAATTATATTGGTTAACTGACGATTGTAAATACGTGAACTAGAAACTACGGCAGGCATTTCAAAAAGTGCTGTACGTGGCATACTGATTGAAAATTTGGGTATGGAAAAATTGTGCGCAAGATAAATGCTGCGATTATTCACAATAAGGGGCATAAGGATATTTCATTCACAGCAATAAAGCAGAGTTTATACATTGATTCACAACCATAAATAAAACGCGTTCACATCACTTTACGCCTGAAAGAAATGTACAATCCAAACAATGGACTCCAAAGAAGGCGCAGAAAGTTCCATCTGTAGGCAAGGTCATAGCGGCAGTTTTTTGGGATACGCTTGTGATAATTTTCATTGACTATCTTCCGGAAGGCAAAATGAATAATGGCGAGCACTATGCAAATTTATTATAGCGTCTGAGTGACGAAATCAAGATTTTGTGGAGCTCGACGATTCTTAGTAAAAACAAGGTATTGTAGCTATCGAAAATCGCTGAGGTATGGGTTCGAGCTAAAACGGGACTATGTAACGAATTAAATATATTTTTTCCCAAATATTTTGTATTTTCATTGTGAGGTCAGGTACTTCCAGGTCTACCCTTATATATATAGCATGTAATGCTACAATATCGGCTGAGTATCGTGTAATCAATTTGAACTTTTTACTAGTACGCAACATAATATAAATACTATAATTATAATTGTATTTCTTTTACGAAAAATAATTGTATACTTTGTCTGCTCGGGTATATATACAAATATAAATATTGAATGAGGTACGTATACGTAGAAGTACTTCTCTGGATAATCAAACTCTTTCAATCTTTCAAAACATATTAATAAAAAACTTGAAATATTGACGTACATTATGTCGTTACATTGTTCTAATTGAGAGCTAACCTTTAGTATTTCAATTCATTCTTTTATTATTGTTGTACTCATAATATGGTGTAATTTATGTGAAACTTATGAATTAAAGAAATTATGTGGTAGTAAAAATTAATGACAGTTCTGTATAGATTTTTAAAGATTTTATTAAATGCCATGTAATTTTTTCTGCTTGTAAATAAATGTATTTATTACTTTATAAGAACATTTATATAACAACATTTTCAGAGATTATATAAACATAATTGTTATCACAATTACAAAAATGACATATTTAAACAATTAATAATGTATTAGTAACTATATAAAAATCAATTATTTTGAAATAATATTTAGTATCTAGAGTTTACGAAAGTTATAAAAAAATAGTAAGGAATCCTTTGATTCAGGTGAAACGCTGCAAAAATTAATTATTTGTACACATCGTACTTACATAAGGAAATTTCGCGTCCGACTACCACAAATTATTAATAAAATATAATAAATAAAAAGATCGTCATAATTTTGTAAAAAACATTGGGAAGAAGCGAAAATATATCTCTGGTCATGTGTTTATACTTTTAATGATGCATTCAATTGAATGTTATCTTTATTATAAATTTTATCCATGCTTTTTGTCATGCATTAATTTTGGTATTTAGGTCAACGAAACTAGTACGCTCTGTCTCCTACTACTTTTTACACGTAAAGGTTCCATGTTATGTAATGTTTGACGGTGAAGAATCGAAAGGAATATGATTTTTCAAAACGAAAAATACCTATACATAATTCTATATGTTTCGTCCACAATTTTTTTATTATCAGTTGTCTTATGTATTGGAAAAATATAATTTCAACATTTAAAAGGCATGTTTCTATATAGATGTAAACAAATGTTAAAATTTCCACTATATTGATATAAGAAATTAGATGCTTTACATATAAGTACTTTAAGTACTAGTCACAATTAAACGCACTTAATTGTGTCGTGCTCATTCTTTTTCGTCTGTATACTTATATTAATGAAAATCCTTTATCTTTACTCATATGAATAAATATATTCTTTAAAATATAAATGAGATCATACCGTAAAAATGATAAATAATCAAATTCAAATCTAAAACATAACTTTCCATTGGCTCGACCCAACATTCACTATTGTAAACAATAAATAACACTAAAATAATGCCACCTATAAATCGTTTCATTAAAATAAATCTTAATCATTAACGGAACTTATGCACTTTTCTACAAATAGCATGTTCTAATTTGAAATATAAAGCTTAAAATTGTAGACCTCAATAATATTTCTATTCATCGAAACATATTGAAATTGAAGTATCTGCGTTCTTTTTATACGGCAACTAATCATTATAAATACCAGGGACAAAGTCAAGTTTACATAATTCTTCTTAAGGTTATGTTATCTGAGTAGGACATATTGTCTGAAAGGTCGGCCTATACATGTTGTCGTAGCACTGTCCATAATTATACAAATAATTAATTTATTTTTCAACGTTCAAACTGTTTATATTCTTTTTGTGTTTCTTCTTTTATTAATTAAGCTATTCATATTTTAATCATTAATGAAGATAGAACCTCCCAACATATTTTGAATTTCCATGCTTCTTTCATGGTTTAGAGTTGGAATAAAATGCTTTACTTTTGTATCTACCATTTTTTTTAAGAGGAATCACAATTTTTTATAAGAGGTATAGTTGGCGGTTCAACAACGGCAAACACATAATAAAATCTAGTGATTTTATTTTTTATATTGTAAATTATATTTTTAAAGAAATTGGTAACGTAGAAATTACTTTTATATCTTCTAAATATTTTTTATTTTTAAAAACACTTTATTCATTTTTTTGGCAAATATTAATTACAACTTAACTTGCGTTGATATATTTCTTTTTTAAATAATTACATGCGTCTGTTCTTGTACAATTGATAACAAACAAATGACATGAAACCAATACAGAACCAATACGTAATTAACATTGTCAGAAGCATTGTATAGGAAAAAAGTTCTTTTTTTAAATTCAATCGGAAAGCATCATTCGTGCTGAAAAAATATGAATAAACTTTTTTTTCACGTGATAGAAAATATTCCGTCTATTTAGAAACACAATTATTATGCATGAAATTATTATAAAGCATTTATAAGTTGCACCAATTTTAAGAAATATTACATGCAATTACACAAATGTATTTAAAATCTAGTCGGTAATATATTCGTAATAATTACCAATAAATTCACGTAGATAAGACGATAATTCCAGAATTACCCGATCTAACAATGAAAACACGAAACATTTGGGAAAAATATATTTAATTCGTTACATTATCCCTTTTTAGCTCGATACGCTTTTACTGTTCGATAGTTTCAATACCTTATTTATACTAAGAATCTTCGAGCTCCACAAAACGGCCATCAACAGCAGACTCCACCTTTTCATCGTTGGCAAATCTATTACTATTGAGTCATTTTTTTAAGTTTGGAAGTAGAAAATAAGCTGAATAGGGTTCGTGAGGAAGCAATTTGAAGTTTAACTTCTTGATTTTTACTATCGTAATAACAGATGTATGAAATAGTGCATTATATTAATGAGATAAAACTTTTATTATCGCTAAATGCGGTCGTTTTTTCTTAATTTTATCTCTTAAACGCTACAATAAATTTGCATAATACTCGCCGTTGATCGTTTTTCCTTTCGAAAGATAATCAACAAAAATTATCCTATGCACTTCCTAAAAGATTGACGCCATAATCTTCTCTCCAGATGGAACTGTCTACGCCTTCTTTGGAGCCGATTCCATCTTTCAGTTCATTCTCATGATTGTTACTTCATTTCAGGTATAAAATAATGGACCTACATTTCATCCATGGTTATGGGTCGATATAAAAGCTCTGCAATGTTGCTGGGAATGAAACGTCTTTAGGACGCTTATGATAAGTAATGGTAGCACTCATCTTTTTTCAATTTCTTCATACCCAAATTTTCAGTCAGTCTACGATGCACAAACATTTTCGAAATGCCTATCGTAGCTGCTAGTTCGCGCCACCCAATTATTTATTATATCTATTATAATAGATAGAATCTTATACCTTATACATACACTGTTATAAACTAAAAAGCAAACTTATTCAAAGTAGAGTCTAGTTCCGCTTTGATATTGATTGGACTGAGACCTTTCAAATGGAAGTATTGTATCGTATATAGTTGACAAATTTTTTTTAATTCACTAAAAGTTTTCATTATTCATGGCTATTAAATGAATCCTGAACAACATAGCGTCGAGAAACTTTAAACTTGAGATTTATAAGATTGGTACTTTCGATCATAGTCATACTTTTTTTAAAATAATCACTATTTAAACGTCGGATATCGTACGTCTGGGAGTACTCTCATAAAGCAGACTCGCAAAGTGGTTTAACATGCATTCAAAATGTAATATATTCACTGTATAATAGAATCGAAAACGTATTTAAAAATGCATATTTCGTGTTGTTGATTCAATAAACATTTAACTACTTTTATTAAAAATCTCCTTTTTAATTATATCCAGATGATCGCTGTTGCAACAACAAGACATCGATTGTGTAATATCAGCTAATAGAATTAGGTCATAAGACTGTACAGATTATTTCAGTGTGACTTTGTATGTATGGTTTCTCTCTTCTATTTATACCTGTCGTTTGAAAAAGATAACATACATACATTACCACATCTAGATATCCATCATTGATATAAAAAGGGATCCGTGCAATCCCCACTTTATCTAAAATAACTAACGAAATATTTAAAAATAAGAATTAGGAATAAAAAATTAAAGAACTAAGAGTAACTTACGGATGTCACTTTTTGTAATTATAATAAAAAAAAATAATCCAAGTGTAAATGAAATTATCTTGAAAGCAATCTTTTTATCTTATTTTATATGAAAAAGATTTTATAGGGTTATTCTAAATCGACCAGTCTGTACTGAAAAGAGAAAATTTGCTACTAAAGGACTGATAGTAACTTTAAAAAAAATAACTTTACTTTTATGAATACTGCTGTAGAAAAATTAAAACATTAATTTGCTATGGCATTGATCTGAATAGTGGTATTAATATAAGACAGATGAATACCATAAATCATATGTAAATACTGTCTGAAATCTTATATTGGTCCGATGTAAGTTTCTTATGATTTATCTTAGTTGACGATAAAATAAAATATTTTATATATAAATATACAAGTATGCTCCGTATAAGCGTTTTATATCATGTGTTATATTTTATACAATTCACTCATTCTTATCCTAACTCGTTATGATATTATGATATAATTTATATTTGCCAGGGGTTCAATGATTATATAGTTCTGTTCACAATTAAATCAAAGTAAGAATGCAATATTAAGCAAAATGTTTCATTTTAATTTCATGGCGAATAAAAAGGTTTGACATTGCAGCTAAGTTCTTGAAAGAAAATCTGATTGATATGCACGATTTTCTACATTAGAAGAAATTGAAATACGTAGAAATTATTTTTTTCTTAGTGGTAGAAAAAAACATTTAAGTATAAATTGTTAATATTATCTAAAACTTGTACAATACACCAAGTCAGTAAAAGCAGTTTGGTGGAAAATATGAGAAGATGTACTCAAAACAAATGAGTTGGGAGTATTCAAATATTTTCATTGTAGTATTTTTATGTTAAAAAATACTAAAAAAATTATAATGCGTCATCGGGACATCTTAGCCAAATCTTGATTTTGATTTTGTAACAATGAATTAAAGGACGCATCGATATGTAGTTTGGTACGAAAAAATTTTGTTGTTTTATAGCTTCATAGATAATTACCAAAGCGAAAATTAAGGAAATTTAATTGAACGAAAAATTCCCAAGTAGAAATGAATTAAATATGCATAAGAAAAATATAGTAAAAAAATCGAAATATCAAGCTACGTTATCTGCTTTGATCTATTATATTTTCTCTAAAATCATTAAAAAATAAAATATTTTTGAGATTCATTATAGTTTTTAAAATTATTTAATAACTCGATAATGCATTTAGTGCTCGAAAAATTAAAGACAATTGGAGACCTAATTAAAAGCGAGATAATTTACTGCAATGTTTTTTATTTATAATTCAAAGCACTTGAAAGAAATCCAAATAAAAAAATGATCATATATAACATATTTTCACAAACATGAACATACGTGAGCACGCCGCACTAAATCAATCAGGTCCCTCGAATTTTCCTAATGAATGTTTATTATTTTTATTTCTGATCACTTCAACGTATTATTTGTAACTAATGTTTTTCAGTTACCGTTCCCATTCCCGTTCAGCTTTTAGTCGGTAATCTGTTCTTTTTTTATATTTGTAGCCAAATAGTATATTATTCATTTAAGGAAAGAAAGTATTAACAAATTCATATTAACAAATCGTTTTAAACAAAATATATCATTTCGTTGAAAAAAAGTAATATATTCCGAATCAGTAGCTAATACTATATATAAAAAAACTCTTTTTTTTTTTAACATATCATTACATACGGATCCATACCAAGGTTAATAATACAGTTTTATAACATATAAAATGTGATTTAGTAAAAACGAATTTGAAGATTTGACAATTCGATATATGAAAATAGATTTCGTTTTCGAATTAAAACAATGAGTATTTTAATATAATTTACAAACTATTGTAAATATAAACTTATATATTGTACTTTCTAGTGTGAAAATTATACGATTTTACATATAATACGAACATAATTTTTTAAAATGTAAACTCTCAAACTATAGAATACTACATTTCTTATCTTTATCTCAATTTATATTTTCTGTACTAACAATATTATTATATGACCTCATTATTGATAATACAATCAATAAAAGAATAATATAATAAGAGGCCAACAAATATTATCAGTACTATATAAGAAATGTATTATGAAATTAATAAATATATGATCGAGTTTATAACAAACAAACAAAATTATACACATGTATATATTCCTATAAACATTACAATATTTATTTCCTGTATTATTAAAAAAATTTAATTATAATACAGAATAGTAAGATGGTAAATTATTGTAAATACATCTAGTTCTACAAGAGATTGTTCTCTCTTTATTATGATCGTATAAAAAAAGATTTTTGTAATTTATTTGTATTGAAGAAAAAACGGTTAGCCGTCACTGGACGCCCGGTAGATGTGAAACATAGAAATGGACTGTTATTGAAAGAAACAAATTGAAGTAAAGTAAAGAAATATCTTAAGTTTATAAAAAATATATTTTTCTTATTGTTATATGATGTACATAATATTTGTTATCATGTATACATAAATCAATAAAATGTTACAACATATTCAGTTGGAAATACTTTGTTATGTTCGGAAGGATACTCTGGTTGAAATAAAAACTTGAGATAAGATACCGTGCGCACGAGTAAGACGACTGTAGCACGCACTGATGAACACACACATAAACACCAGTCTAGGAGCCAGGAGGGTTTTTAAAACACTAAAGTTTTTAAAGTGTACTTTAGCCTTCTGAATCGGCATGTCGAGGATGTTTAGCCATAGAAAGTGATTTATGAGACTTAAAATGCTATAACTTTTGTTCTGATTGAAAAATTTTAAATCAATTACAAATTGATTTTCTTTACATTGAATGAGTGCACATATACAATATTTTAACATGAAAATTAACTATCTTACATTAGATTCTGTAATAGTGGAGTGTTTGAATTATTACGTTTGCAACTGAAAATACCTTAAATGCACAGTATGCAGTTTTCAAGAATGTTTAGAATATAAAAAAACTTATCAATATTTGGCTCTTTAATTAGAGTTTTCGTGTATAATAGTGGTTGTTAAGGTCTTTTTGGCTTTTAGCTGCCAGGTGGCTCTTTTCACAGGTATCGCCTGCAAAAGAAAATATAGAGCGGTGATTCCCGCTCTGGCTTCAAGGTGTCTGTCTCGCCGGCATCAACATATGAGAGAAATAGTGCTATACCTGAGTCGAAATTCTGAATGCATGGAGTGAAGTGTATATATTGTAATAGGAATATATACATGAATATATACATGGCGGGTTTCCCACTTAATACTTCTATGGTGCTACATAGGTTGATTATCTGGTATTACGAAGCCTATCTCAGGCAAAAGTGACATCATCTGAAACACTTATATTGATAAGCGATTATAGGATTCTCATTAACAGAATATTCCTTTTTGGGTTCGTCTCTCTCAAACAGCAAAATGACTCACTATTGGATAATTAGAGTATATTTAACAGAAGTACGTATACTCTCTCTCTCTCTCTCTCTACGAATCCGGAATTCCCGGCATCGAGCTAATTTTCTACAGGGTTGCTGTACTTACCGACGATTTTAGGCCTCTCGTTAGTCGAGTATGCACACGGTGTAAGATAGAAAGGTGAACGAAGTTACCCCCACTCCCTGAGATGATTTTGAAGAGCCGTCAGTTTTATCCATTAGGGCGGCGTCACAGAAATACTTTACTTCTGACTAAAATCTCTAACAAACTTTCAGACTCATGTGTTTGTTAGCAAGCATACACGTTGTGCTTCACGCTTATTTCTCTACGAATTTTGAGTATTTTTTTCAGGTTTTAATACGATTCTTGATGAAATTAATCGTTGCTATATTATTCATTATTACATAGAACGAATAAATATTACACGTGCTATATTTATTGCATTTCACCATACACAATTTATTTTGGACATTCGGTTATTACATTAAATGCATTTTTTTAATAAAAGACTTTGATTACATGACTTTAAATTATGTTATTTTCCTTATTTTATCAATGACTTTATATAGTTCGCGAAATTTTCGCTGGAATTCATTGAGAATGGATTTAAAGAGGTAATATTTCAATTTGTAAACGATTATTTAAAGCTTTTATTAAAAAGCGGACTGAACGTGACCGTTTGAAATAATAGATATACATATTATATTAATATGAAATTATATAAAATGAAAAATTAATAAGACACATATATCTTGACTTATTTTAACGCTATATCTGTTTACGATTTTGTAATATTGTTGCATTCACATACACATTTTTTTAACCTGTTCAACCGTTTGTACCGATATGTTTTCTTAAAATCGAGAAATAATCTTCTAAAATCTGGCAGTGTAATTTTTTTATTGATTCTCATTGTTTTTGGTAGAACAATTCATAGATTTAGGTGCTGTTAATATTTAATATATAGAAAGTAAATGATATAATTATTTAATGTATGAAGTGTTGTGTGATCATTCTTACAACCAGCTTGTCAAATCTAAAAAACTGATTTCACCCTGAGTAGAACAGTATACTTTTTATAAAAAATGTAAGAAGCGACTTTTTTTCATGTGAAAAATAGAAATAGGGAAGTGTGCAGGGGAATTAAAAATTTCAAATCGTTCATTATCTCTTAAAGAATTTGTTTGTTCGTCTTTGGCAGATATATAAATATGTATGTATGTATAAATGTGTATGTATATATATTAAAAAATTATTTATAGAATACATAATTTTAAAAACTGCTTGAAAAATGAAACCTTTTTGTTGCATGTGTTACCAAAAAAATAATAATTATAAAAATGTGTAAATACCTCCAAACTGTCTGTATTCATTTTGTTGAATAAGTACGTATGAAAACACAGCTTTTCAATAAATAATTAATTAAATGAACCATTGAATGTAGAGTTATCCTCAATCCTTGGGTTGTTGATTCAGTTTAAAAATATTCTTTATCTTATTTATCAAATCACTCACTAGATTCTTCAAGAATCTATTAACAATTATAAACATATATTAAATACAAACTATACAATATATGAATACAAGATGATTTTGTTAACAATTGCTTAAAAATCTTTGTTGTCTTGTTAGTTTCCACCATGAGGGTATGACCTATTTAGAGCATCAACAAACATTTAGTATATACGCAAAGAAAAATTTATAGTTACTTCTCAGCCTTCAAAGTCTTTTGTATTTGGATTATTTTTGTTCTGTTTAGAAATAATATTGTAGACCAAGAGCAACAGTTTTGATAAAAATCTGAAGTTTTAATTAAAAAAATTTTATCTAAATCTACAATCTACAATAAGAAAAATCTAATTAATTTGTTCTAATCCTAAAAAAGTTATTTTGATAGTTAATTTATCATCGCTTATAAACGTTTTTCAAATAAAATCACTACCAAGTGACAACATTTGTTAAATCATTTGTTCAAACAAGTTGCTCACAATTTTAGGCTACTTAAATAAAGTGAAGTGATTCCGCGACGCGAAAATGTTTAAAACAAAAATGTATGATGGTACATCAAGTTGTTCAGTACCTTGTTTTATCCGAATATCCCCTATTCGTTGATCATTACAAAATACATAAGTAGAACTAAAAATAAATTTGCGAGTCAGCACGCCGGGAATATCCTACGCGTGCACAGGCCAATTGAAGATTTAACCCTTAGCGCTACGGACGTTTTTATACCACTGCCTACTGCAACTCCGGCACATTTTCGTAGCGGGACGAGTGAAAAGAATTACACGTACTTGTGAATGTTTTTTATTTTATTTATTTCATACATATGCACTTTCTTCATGTAAATGAAAGATAAATCTAACAATTTGTAATTCACTATTTTTGCATGATTCAGATGTTCTCAGTGCTTCAGTAGGTTTCAATTGTATAGATTTAGGAGAGTTATCATTGACAGAAGTTGAATAAGCTGTTCTTCTTCGTTTTGAACGTTTAGAAAATCCTACTAACTGATCGATGACTGGCAATCGATAATCTTTAAGCAACAGTTTGCTGTTTGGAAAGTATAAACGGTAGAGTATGAAAAAGTTCATTAAAATAGCATCCTTAAATTGCAAACAAATTGAATGCCACCACTTAATGACTTCCGAAACAGATCCATCCTTCTGTAGATTCACATTTGCTGAAACTGAAGGATCATGGAAATTAGATAAGAATTATAGTGATTTTTTATCCATCTATTTCACCCACCATACACCTTCATTAGATGTGCGAAATTCACTGTTACCTTCTTTCATGTCTTTATCATTATTTGCATTCTTGGCAGACTGATTTATCTTTTCTTACCGTTGCACATGCAAAAATATTTACATTTAATAAAGAGACCATCAAATTTACTCTTGAAAAATAATTATCGAAATAAACATGGTAATTCTTACCCACCAATTTTCTTGCTAGGTCTTTTACTACTTTTTTACTAAGACATTTTTCAGATTCCTTTCCAATCTTTTCAGTGTACATTGGGAATTACAACAGCCGTTTTCATCAGCTTTAACCCAGAATTTTTAGTTCCTTTTTGGATGTTTCATTGACATATACTGTTTCGTGCTACTTTTGCCTAAGAATTTGATCGTGCTTTCATCTATTGCTTGGTGTTGAGTTGGATCATAATAGTAGTCGAAAGACTAAAAGATTGTCAAGATAAGGTTTAATTTTGTACATTTTGTCAAAATTTGGTTGGTCTTTTTTAGGTTCCGTACAATTGTCATTCAAATGAATTTTCGACAGCAAGAATGACAATCTCTTTACTAGCATAATAGAACTAATATAGTGATCGTGTATTTGCGAATTGCATGACCAATAGTCGCAGTAAGATGAGAGTCTTATTAAACTCATAAGCATGCTGATTCCTATGAATTTTTTCATCTTTTCGCATGTTACGTTTCATTCAGATAAAATATTTTTTTGGTTTGTATACAATTTTGTTTATTTTACAATAAAATAAATATTTATTTCAGAAAACAAATATAAAAAATTATCAAGTGTTTTGACATTTAGCGGAATATTTTTGGGTCCAATACGTTCGGTAAATGCAAATTCAGTACTTTATTCAAAGCTCATCATTTGAATTTTCGGTTTCAAACAATATTTTTTTCTTACAAAAATTCAGTGGCAGTATACCGAATAGATGGTACTTTTTGCACATTTTGATTACTGATATCTTCATTATTACTTAGATTTTCATCATCATCTGATTCATTATGGGATGGCAGATCTACGACATTGTTGAATTCATCATTTGACTTCTCTATTTTTTTATTTGAAGAGCAGTAGTTAGTACCTTAAATAATGTATTTCAAAAATTACTTTTAAATCTTTCTAAAATGAGATAATTGACCAATTTAAGTTATCAAAGTATTGCTTTGTATGTGATGAAATTTTCTCACTGTTTCTTTTTTCGAAAATTTTCAAGTTTAGAGATGTACAATATCCAATTAGTATTACAAAAAAATTGTCATATATTAGAACTGTTTGTACGGAGATCGTGAAATTAAGTAAATTATCGTGCCATGATTAGCCGATGGGGAAGCCGCTGTGACCGTTTGAAAGTATATTTTAAGTTTCAATTAACCATTGAAATTTATTTTTAATTATAGATTCATATACTTTACATAGCGCGGGAGTAAATTGAATGGGTATTTAGCCCTTGTTATCAGGCTTGGGAATAAAATGCACATAAGTTTTTTTCCAGCCTGTTAGGAAATCGCTAGTACTATATGTTTCATTATAAATATTGAGAAAGAGGAATCTATTTTTCATTAAAAATCCTTACAAAGTGTAATAATCTATACTATCAAAGCCAGATAATGAGTTAGTGTTATGAGAGTTTAAAGTTTAGTTCAATTCAACAAAGTTCAATATTTCAGTAAGTAATTAAGATCAGATCGTATTTCAATTGAAGAATAGCTTGTTAAATGCTTCTAATTTTGTGTTTAGTGGTACATTCTCCAGAACATGCGACACATTTACTTTGGTCGATATTTTTTAAAATATTTTGTAAACGTTTTAAACATGCCGTTCAACAGTGATAAGTCAATGATATTCGTAAATTTGATTTAAATTTTGTTTGCAATAACTCTTCTTCAGGTGTGATTATTTTCGTAGTTAGCTGCATAAGCTTTTCATTTAATTCTTGTTTACTTAGTAGATATACATTCTTCCCTTGAAAATTTTTCAGACGAATAGGACAAGTTATCTTGGACAGGTTATCTTGACGATTTTTCCGATAGAAAGAGTAATCTTTGATTGTTAGACCTTCGATTGCATCTGTTACGATTGCTTGATATTTTTGCATAACGGAATTTGCTGTGACAACCTGGCGCATGATAATTTGGCGTTATTTTGATCCTGTGAGGTGTTTATAACACCTTGTATTGAAATAATTTTTTATTAATAAGATATACATCATTTTAATATAAAGAAAGTCATAGCGTTTGAGCATTTAAATTTGGAATAAACAATTGAAACGTACTTCTTACTACTAATCGCCTTCGAGATTCAGATTCAACAGGTCAAAATACATGTTAAAACGTTGGTATTTTAGGGGGCATCAATCAGCCACGGAAAATTTCCTGGCCCCTAGACTACACATAATAGCGTCAAATGCCTAGTATATTGGTAGTAGGGATAGTGAAGAGAGTGTCTATTAGTATACAGACACTCATAGTTTAGACACTGAAGAGGGAGGGAAGTGTTAGGTCATCGGTTGTCCCATGACGACAAAATAGCTGAGTTTATTGCGTGGCAATAATTTTATCACGTCAATAGAAATTGAAGAAAAGTTGAATACTTTAATAGATTATTTTGTGAAATTAATAGTTGGAGTTGTAATTCCATTAAGTTCATGATAAAATATAAATTATGTATAGCAGAGATATTTTTATACAAATTTTGTAACTGGATTCACCTTTTTTAATTAAAAAATAATAAAGTTTATGACATTTTTTTACCATAATAGCTGGGTTTTTAAGTCCATTTAAATGTATGTATACTTATACATCATTTTTTTTAAACGATGCCACTGATTTTTACAAAATTGTATGTTTTTTCATTATACTTACATTATACTAATAGAATGTGAAAGTGTATAATCAATATTTTCTTGCTCTTGCTTCAATCTCTTCATGCATGTTGCGAGTGATTTTAAAAGAATATAACAAGATATATATATATATATATATATATATATATATATAGATTTATTTAATTTATTGTCTTTTTTTATTACTGTTGACACTGAAAATATTATTTCAATCGTATTAGCTTCATTTTAGTTGAATTACTATTTTTTAAATCTGTGAAATCTATTTGAACATATCCAACTTTCTACTAGCTTGCCCAGCTAAAATACTGGAGCTTTCAATACCATCTTAATCATTGGGAAGAACAGATCATTAATTCATAAAGGGGGTTTTAACACAATATCCAATGGCTAATTGCATTTTCCATTGTTTGAGCTACCAAATATATCATATTCTGAAACATTGAACCCAATTAGCATGCCATTTTCTTTCAATACTAAGTCAGCTTCCCCACGATATGAAATATCTTGACTATTCTGTACATTTCCATTCTCAGCAGATGTCCTAACCTCAATTCTATAATTAATGTATACATACTTTACTTACACTATTATATATCTATAAGGGTAGTCGCAGAAGCACCCAACCTAACAATGAAAACATAAAACATTTGGAAAATAAATCTTTCATTTTATACATAGTCTTCTTTTAGCTCGAAACCTTATCGTAGTAATGTTCGATAGTTTCTATACTTTGTTTATAGTAAGAATCATCGAACTTCACAAAATAGCCATCAAAAGTAGACCCCATCTCTTCATCGTTGGCACATCATTTTTTCAAGACTTACAATAGAAAATAATCGAAAGGGATTAAATCTGTTAAATAGAGCGTGTGAGGATGCAATAAAAACTCCTTGATTTTGGCCATCGTAATGATGGATGAGTAAATCGATGCATTGTCTTAATAAAACAAAACTTGTTTTTACTAAATGCGGTAATTTTGTCCTATTTTTCGTCGTTTAAAGGATGCAATAAATTTATATAATACTCGTCGCTGGTCATTTTCGCAGATAAAAGTTTCTTTGCCTTCTTTGCAACCGATTTCCATCTTTCAATCCATTGTTTTGATTGTACATTCCTCTCAGGCATAAAGTGATTGACCCACGTTTCATTCACGGTTGTGAGTTGACGTAAGAACTTTACTTTATTGCTATAACCGAAATATTCTTACGACGCTTTTTGTGAATAATTTCGACTTCTATCTTGCGCACAGTTTTTTCATGTCAATATTTTCAATCAGTACACGATGTACAGTACTTTTTAAAATTCCTAATTAGTTTGGTAACTCTGGAACTTTTTATTAACATTTATCCAATACCATTTTTAAACGTTTTTTACCATTTTTGGCGTTGTCATCTAATTCGGTCAACCACTTTGATTTTTTATTTGGCAACTCATATGTCCTCGTTTAAACTCTTCCACACAATATTTTATAATTGTAAACGAAGGAGCAGACTTACACAAAGAAGAATACAGCTCCATTTTGATATGAAATATCTGTCAAATGGAATATGAATTACGAGTACTTTTATTTCTTCACAACACTCGAAGTAATCCCGATATCTGTGAATTATACGGACTACTATTAACCTTTCCCGTAAGATGATTTAGATTGAGAAGAATGATCGAACAATAATAAATATATGTAACAAATATTATTTATCGAGAATAAAAATAAGATAAATCAATTAGTGTTCTTATTTTGATATTGTAAATGTCTCATTTGACTCTGAAAAAAATAAAGTGGAAACTCGTCTGTCACACAATACGCTTATATAAATGTCATGCCTAACTACGATAATATTATCAGAACAGAGAATCAATAGATCTACCAAAAGTCAACATGGACGCGTGCTCACTGGCTGTCTATTCTAGTTTACCGTCTAACAGAGGCGGAGACGGAATAATGCGATGTAGCTAGACAAAAATCTGACCTGCCAAAGAACACGTAAATGTTTACATTCAAAAGAGGAGTTTAAGGACAACTCACTAAGACTCTAAAAGTGCAATTAACGGATATGATTATCCAACTATTTAACACGATGAGTTTCCTTATATAAAACGTTTACAATTCATTTGTCCTCTCCATTCTTGTGGTCGAGAAAAGGTAGCTGTTTCGGGGTCATTAACTTTGGAGATCATAACTTTCAAAATCGCATATTTAGAATTAAATCAAATTGTTTTCATAATTACTTACTAACTGTTCATTGACGTGCAATGTCATCGGTGAAATACTTTTAAAGGGGTACAATAACTCAAAATGTATGTTATTTTGTAAAAAAATGAAATATTTACTTAGTTATTTTTATATATTGTGTGAAAAATTATAAATGCATTTTTATTTGAAATAAATAGTTAAAAAAGTACTATGTAATATGTATTATCGATCATTTATGCTCGTACGAAAAATTGCTATGTTAAATTTGTATACATCTAAAAAAACATTGTAGACCTCATGAGAATTATAATCTTCTAAAAGATTATCAGATTGGGTAATTTCATTACTCTCTAATAAGTTGATTTTTTATTCTGAAAAAGTTTCAGTAAACATTTAAAAGTTATTAGTAGGAAAATGATTTATAACCATAATTGATTTACATTTTTAGTTCACATTATTTAATAGAAAGTACACTTGCAAGTATAGCCTCTTTATCAATGTTTAGTCATACGTTTTCTTTGAAAATTTAATAATGTCGCAGTACCAGTAAATATTATTGAGATTTTTTCTATTCATTCACAATCGATTGTAAATTAAGTATATGAAACATTCATTATACAGAGCACTACTTATCTTCAGGAGTCTAAATCGTGTTTCCATTATTACTAAACATTTCGCCAGCAGCAGCTTCAACACCAACAACAGGAACAAGGGAATTCAAGTTCGATTGTTGTAGTAGAGGATAAGAAATAGTATAATCGGTAATGATAGTAGTAGTCTTTATTTTTAAATCGTTTTTCGTGCTTTTATGATTATTTTACAATTATCGCAATAATTTAGAATCATACAAACTTCTGTACAGAAAACACTGCTGGAAATAGATAGAATTTATTGAAAGTATAATGGTATTCCGTTTTTTCGCACACCGTATCTTTTTTGCGGATCTCTTCTCAAAATAGATCAATGCTCATAAAGGGCGAATAAGTTCGTTAAATTGTTTTGGGTGATAGAAGTAATATAATAATACAAACCACGAGTAAAAATGATATGTATATTTCATAATAATTTGTTTTCAGTGCTTTCTTACTTAATTAGATGACAAAGTCAATCAAAAACACCATTGAGTTTTTCTGTAAGAAGAGATCTATTTTGTTAACATTGCATGATTGATATACATAAATAAAAGTAGGTATTTAGTAATAAAACTTTATCTTGGTATTTTAATAAGAGAAAAGACATTTATTGTTATTAATCACAATGTAGATTCCTAAATCACTAGCATTGTGTACACATTCGATCATTTGGAATGAAAGATAATTATATATTTCTTTACATAAATAAATGATGGGCAATTTTAAAGGATGCACTAAGATATTTGGATTGGTTATCTTTTTCTTGAGAAAAATTTCAGACAAAAGTTATTGGACATCGAGGGGCTGACCCTATCATGAATTTTTTCACGATCTTGACCTTCATTTTAAAGGTTATTTGGGTGCTAACTTTTGTATTTACAGTGGGAATTCCTATTCTACATTGAAAATAGGTATTTGTTGTACGTAATTTCACTTTCAGCGTCAATTCACGGATACATCCAAGGTAATATTATATTGCAATGCGTATCAACAGGATAGGTGGTGGATTGGAGGGAATGGTAAGACGATTCTCTCGTACTACTTTATAATAGGCGCACGCCAGAGACAGCTTAGCCAGGATTTGGTTTGAAAGAATTATTTTGAATGTAGATAGTACGTGATTCGACAAGCACCTGATCTACATTCGATGGAAAATCTAAATATGTTACTACAAAAGCGATAGAGAAAAGGGACTAAGTTCAAATTAGAATATTTATTGTTTGACTTACTACTTTAGATGATCTTTCTCTCTTACAAGTCAGAATTTGATTTAATGTTGGAGCTGGATTCGAACTATCTGTACAACTGCCTGCGGACCATTTTATAACTATCGTCGCTCTTCCCTACTCTTACAGTTTTCCCGTTCCTCTTTGAAGCGGTCCCTTTTCCAATTAGGTCAATGAGGGAAGAGAAGGTTTCCTTCGTTAGCATAATTGGAAGGACCTTAGCATGGACGGATAGAAAAATGATACATTTTTCTTTTAAGAGATTATATTCTAAAATATATTTGAACATTGAACATTTGTGATATATGCTACTTTTATATTAATAGCATATTTTTATTTTACCAATTTCTATATATTTTAAAAAATTTTATTTTTATTGGCAATCTGTAGCGGTTACATTTAGCAAATAAGTTGCCTTGATAACATAATAATTAAGAAATAACAAACAGGTTGAGAAGTATATGTTTCCCATTAGAAGCTTTAATACTAAATTAGTGGGTACAAATATTTCGGAATTACTGTAGTTCAAAAATGAAATTATCAAAAAATTAAAATTCGAAAACGGAATATTTGAATATAAAAATTAAAAATTTTAATTAAAAAATGGAATATTTTATAATTCGGAAAATTAATGGAAATAACTCAGGGTTATTAAAAAAGAAGAGAGTAATTCAAGTAAACGTTAATCAAATTTCTTAAAACTTTCTTATTTCGTTATATAGCGCCATTCTCTAGTATAACTGTGTCAGAACAGCAAATAGCTTCAACAAATAATATAACATCTTTTAATATATAATAAATTGTTTAAAACTGAATTTTTATTTTTATTAATGCTTAGATAATTGAAAATTTGAGTTTCTAATTTTATATATTCCGAACTTTAGTTTTCCGAATTTACAATTTTTTAGCTGTACAAGTTTCGAATTTTTTCTAACGATTAAATTAATTTTTCTGATCTTTATATTATTAAAACAAAGAATATTCCGAAACTATATTCTTCTGAAATTTAAAATTTTCAAACTTTTGAATGTAAGTTTGACGTTAGTAAACTCTGAAATAAACTGTACGGATAAACTCCATTCCGAAATTTTCCTTTTTCAAAATTTTATAGTTGCCCATGAGAAATTATTCCTTATAGTTGAATACCATATGTCTATACTGTATTAAGAATTGCTTTGTAAATAAGAAGTTTATTTCATAGATTTAGTTGTGATTTTCTTTTGATTAGCCAATATATTTTTTTCAATTGAAGATTAAGTTGTTTATTTTAGTCCAAATGTACTCTCTTCAGTTTAGTTGACGATCAAAGTGAATTCCAAGATAGTTAACGTGATTATTTTGGGGGATGGTTTCCTCATTTAGAATGATTGGCGGATAGGTATCTTTTCTTAACGCGAAAGTTACGTGTTTACATTTTTCTTCATCCACTTATATTTTCCAAGTTTTAAGCCAATTACCGACTTTATTTAAGTATTTTTATACTAATTAACGATAGAATGACACGTGAGTAATATTGTATAATCTACATGTGTATTTATGGTGGTATTATACATTTTCGGTATGCCAAATGTGTGTAGAATATAGAGAATTGGACCCAAGATGCTTCCTTATTACACTCCTGCCATTTTATATATAATTTACAATCTTTTACAATATTATCGGTATATCCATTGCCTAAAAACCAATTTATGCGGTTAATAACAATTAGTATTATAAATGTATTTTATTGATCATCTACTTAATACTTGTGTTGCTTAAGTTTTTTTTTTCGCTTTAGTTATTGTTGACTTATATATTCCTGAAATATTTGCCTCTTAGTTAATTTATCTGGTAGCCTTTATTTGAACTTGATCTTTTATTGTAGCCACGATGATATTATTGTTGACTTTTTTGGGACTTAGATTTACTTCTTGGCAACTGTTCAAATTAATAAGTTAATAACTAGTAAAGCAATAATCTAGATAAATTACAAACGATTTCAAAAGAAAAGCGTGCATTTTTATATGTATATACAATAAATTTGACATATAATTTGATGTCTATATAAAGAATCATAGTGTTAAACGCATAATTCTAAAATTTATGTTCCATATGAATTAATTTGATTTTCGATTATCTTATACATTTCTTATTAAATGTGTGACGTCTGTCGCTACCAAGTACATAGCTAAATAAACTAAGATTTTTGCGAGGTCACTTACCACTATCGCCTGTGCCTGTTTTCCAACGTCATCTGCTTTCGATAACTGTTTATGATTTTTAAACATGAGAAAAGTTCTAACTAAACTACTTCACTTACGAAAAATCTCATGGATAAGTCGTATCCATGAATTAATGAGTTAGTTTTCTCCAAAAAGTTATAAAACTGACCCTCTCAGTGATGCGCTATGGCCTGCGTTGACGCAATTTTCCAGATGCGTAAAGACGTAAAAAATCACGCAACGTATGTTAATGCAAGACTTCCGCTGTTCATCTGTATAAAACACAATGGTGCTATTTGTAAATTAATTCCTAAATTTATAATAGCCATAACTTGTTTCATATAATTTACAGAGGTGAAACAAACAACCACGCCTAAACAATATTAATACTTATTGCAATGTCAATACTGTTAAAACATGTAATTTTATGTCAGTAAATGTAGGCAATTGAGAGTCATTCTTTTCTACGTCTGACGCATTTGCTACATTTATTCGTCTAATTAATTAATGAACTACTATAAAAAATTTTATAAAACGATATCATGTGATATCTCTTAAAGGAAAAATGTACCATTTTTCCATCCGCCCACGCTAAAGTTCCTCCAATTAGGCTAACGAAGGAAATCTTCTCTTCCCTTATGGGCATAATCCGAATAGGACTCGCCTCAAAGTAGACCCAAAAAAACTAAAGAGTAGGAAGTCACGACCGAGGTTTTTAGTTGAGACACATGAAATAGTAAGTTCAGTTCAACTTCAGCTCTTAAAATCAACCTTAAAAACTATCTAATAGAGAGAGAAAGAAAGAGAGAGATCATCTAACCAAAACCAGTAAGTACAATAAAATTTATCTAAATAATGGAAGTTAAATAATAAAAATGATTTAAAAAAAAAAAGAAGACAAAAACTCTTGGAAGAACAATCTCCACCAATCGAAATTTTTGATCCTCCTAAATGACCTTCATAAAGACCGAAGAAAACGACCTCAGTGAATAAAACCCTAGGCTAATCAACTTTTCCCGATCCGTAAACGAACCAATAAAAAATAGATTATTACAAAAACCACCAAGACATAATTGAAGACTTTCAATTGATTAAAACTACTCTACAAAACCAGTTCGGGTGCACTGAAAATACAAATAAATCTTTTAATAAACGCGTCTGCAATTGTGCTAGATTGTGTGTCAGATAAAGGAACGGCTATACTATATTTGGATAGTTGATCTTGTATCGTGAGATTGTATTCATTATTATTACGGGAGGACTTTAAGGGACCTACTATATTCATAGCTCCTTTATCAAAAGTTGTACTGGGAATATACGTAATCATCATTGGTTGTTTGGTTTTGAGCCTTTTTAATTTTTTTAATTAACAGTTGACACATTGTTGTATGCGGCATTGCATGTCAGCTTTTAAATCTTTGCAATAGTGTATAGGTTTTTGATACACCTCGGCGTATACCTATTGTACTAGCATGTAATTCGTAAAAGATTTTATCACATTGCTCAGCAGGTACGTAGATTAATTGACCTGTACAGATTAGGACTTTGATCGGAGTATCTTTAAATACTTTATCTAAAAAATTCAGGATTTCTGACCATGGTATGTTCTCTACTGTGGCGCTTCATGCCTAACAGATCGTTTGCTGATTGAGTTTTACGAGCAATTCTTGTACGAGTATTAAAGTTTTGTTTATATTTTCGTACATTATACTTTGGGATTCTGGAGTTTTTTCGCAAATACATAATGAAAATTGGTGATATTTATTATTTGTTTGAATTTATTTAACTTTTCCAGTTACATACTCATGATCAAGCTTTATTTTATTAAATTTTACCAGTTGTTTAGTTCCCTTATCTAGGAGCTTTTTAAATCCAGATGACTGTTAATTATCGTAGGCAGGGGTGAATCTTTGTCTGTTAAAAGCGCGTTTATGACAGTTGGAGTTGGATCAGGGTCAAAATGAAGGTTAATATTTTGTTCATGGATAGTTAGGAGCTTATTCCGGTAATTAATTTTGGCTTCACTCCGAGAAAAAAATTACGATCTTAGGATATCGTCATATGGTATTGGAAAATTATTATGAACGACGAGAATATCTGTTTTTTCGTATACCAATTTTATTCTTATATAGCTTATTGTTGGAATAGGATGGAACCAATTCCCGTTAAATAATGATGGGGAACAGCTTTTAGTAAGAGTTCTTCTCTTATGAGATACAATTTGATTATATTGACCTCTGAGCCACTGTCTAATAAAAATAGATTGTTGGATTGCTGGCCATTGAATTTGAGTAATATGTGAGGTAGACGGGTCCCTATTCCATAGGTACTAATTCGCTTATTAAAGCATTGATTCGTGCTTCGTTTGATGAAGGCTCCGTTTGTCTTAGGCTCTCCTGGGCTGTTCTTACTCTCTGAAAATCCTGTGCTTTTTTTGCATTATTATACTCACATTTTCTGCAATAATCTAGAATGTGTTCGATTTTCTTGCATTTTTACGCATGATGAATTTTCGTGCTTCTCCAGAAATGTTTGCGCGTAGGATCTAAGAATTGAGGCAATGGTATGTTTGATCCATTGAACTCTGGCACGATGCGTAAAGCATCTTTCAAGGTGACTATCTGGTCTGTTGTTGCCATGGTTTTAGTTGGTCGAGGATCAGTTGCTTTTAGCTGTGGTTTCCGGTCCTCTTGCGTTGAATAATTTTATTGGAGTTGTTGGTGATCTGATTCGGTGTCTGATTGGAGCGGAGTGCTGATTCGAATACATGTACCGATTCATTTACTAATTAGTGAGAGTATAAATAATGAGAGTATTTTTTCTAATTCTCTCCTTAAATCCGGATTGTTGTCCGTTTGTTTCTTGGTTACTTTTTTATCTTAACTCATGAAAAACGGAGTCTATGACGAGGTCTCTGTTTGGGAAAAATTCGCTAAACGTTAGGTATTTATATATAGGAGGATAAGAAAGCAAATAATTTTGACCGATTTATCGTATATTAATTTTTAATTTATGGCGTAAAAACTTTTGTTAAGACCTGATGTCGGTAAATAAAATTTATAGCTGTTAATAATCTATTTTATGGCTATTTCAGGTGAATGAGGTTGATTTGGTTATTTCTAAAAAACAGAGAAGCACTTCTGACAACCTTCTTTCTACTTTGCGTGTTCGCAGATAGTTTCGGGCACGATTTAGGTTTGTTCGTCCAGCGTTAGATCTGTTAACTGCGGCGATTTAGTCAGAGTATAACGAGGAAAATTCTTTTCGTTTTGGGAATCGATGAATTCTGGGATATAAGGTTCCGTAATTGTAATATTTTTAGCTGCTTCCGATATCCTTTTGGCTTTCTTTAAAAGTTTTGCTTTTCGCCGGTTCCGTTGTGCTTTTGTAAAACGATTTCTTCGATGAACACGAATACCGTTGTTTTTCACTGACATACAAGAAGTTGAACCGAAATGTATTTAATAAATTTTGTCCAACAGATTGAGATTTCTTATCTTAAGAAAAGGAAGGGAAGAGAATATGAAAAAGAGATCTTAACGCTTCCGAGCATGATAACGTAATTTGATTCGAAATACGAATTAAAAGTAAAAAATGAGAAGTTTTGAAATCACGTAAAATTTTGGATGTATATAATTTTATTAGTAAATGACTTAGAAGATGCATACTTTTACTAGTATATATATAATTTATCTATGTATGTGTATGATTGTAAGAAATAAGATTTAGAAGAAGTGAATTCGACTCTTAAAAGATACTAATAAGAGATTGAGAATAGTTAGTAATAAGGAAACAACGTTCTGAAAATGGTGAAAATAGACGGATATATTCAATCTTTTCATCATGAGCCCCCAACAATTTATTACATAATATCCAGCAGATATTACACAATTAATTTGTTTAAGAGTGTATTTTTTGTTATAGAGTTTTACGTCTAATAACCGGAAAACCGAACAGATTATATTTATTAATTTATCCTATTCAGGGTAGGTTGTAAAGAGAAGGAAGTGGTAAGGCAGTTCTCTCGTACTGTTCTATAGAAAAAGACGCACGCCAGAGAGACCATAGCCAAGACTGAACCGGAGGAAATATTTAAGTGTAGATAGTACTCGGTTTTACAAGCACCCGATCCACACTCGATGGAAAAAATTATATATTTTTGTTACAAGTAATAGATAGAAAATAGAATAATTCTTAGAGTTAGAGTATTTATTTGTTTCATTTACTATTTTTCTGGATGATCTCTTTCTCTCCTCTTACAAGTCAGAACTGAATTAAATCTTAGAGCTGACTTCGAACTGACTAGACTTCTACGCGCGTGCCATTTTATAACCTCCGTTACGCTTCCCTATTCTTAGAGTTTTACAGGGCCCTTTCAGAGTTTTTTTCGATTATGCCAATGAAGAAAGAGAAGATTTCCTTCATTAGCTCAATTAAAGAAATCTATCGTGGGCGGATAGAAAAATAGTACATTTTTCTTTTTGTAGTAGCCATAGTTTGTTTCATAAAATGTACAGACCTAAAACAAACAATCACGCCTAAACAATATTAATACTTATTGCGATTCCAATATTGTTATTACTTATAATATTAAACCACAAAATATAAATGATTTGGCATCTATCTTTCTACATCTGACTCATTCACTAAAATTATTCGACGAATTAATTAAATATTTAACTCCGACTAATAATTTCATTTGACGATGTCATCAAACGATGACCATTTGAATAATTTCATTTGACGATGCACCATTTTTCCATCCGCTACACTAGGTTTCCTCCAATTAAGCTAACGAAGGAAATCTTTTCTTCCCTCATTTGCCTAATCGGAAAAGAGCCCGCCTCAAACAGGACCTGGAAAAACTAAAGAGTAGGAAGCCACGACTAATGTTCCGAGTTGACACATGAAATCGAATCCAACTTTTAAAATCAACCTTAAAAACCATCTAACAGAGGGAGAGAGAGAGAGAGAGATCATCTAAATAAAATTAAAATAATAAAATTCATCTAACTTGGAAATCAACTTTTTTTCTAAATTACCGTATCACTTGTAGAAATCATTCAGTGAATTCATCGAGAGTTGAGTAGATGCTTGTTAAACCAAGTACTGTCTACTTTCAAATATTCCTCCTAAAAACTAATCCTAGATAAGATCTCTGTGGCGTGCGCTTTTTTATAGAGCTGTACGAGAAAATTGCCGTATCATCCCCATCTCACTACGATCCATCCTGTGTAGGATAAATAAAAAATAAATTGAGTGATTTTCCCGGTTATTAGAGGTAAAACTCTATCACCAAAAATGCACTCTAATAATGAATTATATGTAATATCTGCTGGATGTTACAAATATCTATTGTAGAAATTTAAACATAAATGTATAAAAAGATAGAAAACAAGCAGTATTATGAATTTCTTTACATCCATTGCAGAAGGATGGCGAGATTCAGTACTCGGGACTTCGCGCCGGTTGTTGTCCAGTATCGGCAGTTTTTCAAAAGACAATTCACTTGGCCCTACTACGGTGAGTATTTATGATTTTAAATATATAAAAATATAATTATATACTACAGGAAAGCAAAATATATGAACATTAAAATGCTTATTAATATATGTTAAATCTCATTTTTCGAATGTTTTTCAATCTGATGTTGCATTTTATCTTGAATAAAACAGTCAACATTATGCGCGCTGCGCATGCACCAATTTAATTTTCATTCCTTGTTAATGATTACATCTAAGCCATCAATGCGTTTGATAATTAGATTTTTTCTATTTATTTTATGTTGATGAAATCATGTAAAAAAATTCAATATATTATTTTTAAGTTGGGCTTATTGTTACAATACACATAAATATCTATCTCATCAATATCTTACTTGACTCTCCTTCAACCAGTCAGATCATAAATAAAATACTTGTTCTCGCCAATCTATCTCTTTTTTTGTATAAGGAATAATTGTTTGATCCACTTTATGCGAAATATTGGAATAGATAATGAGAAGTGTAACGTCGAGAATTAGAAAAGCGATTTACTTGCATTGCACAATTCGCGTCGAAGTAATTTTAAGTGCAATTTAATCGTTCAATAGGATTAATATAAGAACACTTGTAAGTACTTACTTGCTGTATTTACATAGCTACTGCTTTACATACTGGATCGAACCAGTATCATTTTTAGCATTCATTAACCACGGAGGAGTTTATTTTCAGCAAGCGTTATCAAAATGTCTTCATGCGTTCATCCCCTTGATGATTCATATGTGTCTGTATTCTGACAACCGTCGGCGGTATATCAAGATATAGTGGAAAGTAAGAGTCATCGTTTCTAACAATATGAAATTGTAAATATTGCCAATTAATTATTGTACAAGTTCTAAGAGCTATCAAGAAAGAATCGCGTGGAATCAATACCAATTTATCTCTAAAAAGCCACGATCATTTTAGTTGTTTGAAACTAAACATTGACATGAATAACTTCCAAAAATTAACCCAACCAAAAATATTAAAAAATCGAATAGTAATGCGTAAATACAGACTTTTAAATTTAACATATCATATCGTAGAATGGCGATGTTAAATAAAAATAGTAAAATAAAGTTAAGAGGAAAATTTCCTGACTGCCACGCAAAATTACCATGCAATAAGTCCAATAAGGAGTGTAAAAATGACTTATTCGAGAAGTAGCATTATTTTTCACACTACAATATTTTGTATTGAAATCATTTCTATTTCTACGCTACAATACTGTGCTGCAATGCCGAGGCGAAAAATTTTAGATTTTTCTGATGTGATTAAAGCTGATGAAATTGATGATCATCAATATATCGACCTTAAATTTGTTCAAAATTAAAATAAATATTTAGATCCAAATAGCGAAACAGAAAGTGATATAAAAAGCAAATTTAATCTCGTCTGCTTCTTATGGAACTTTATTAATATATAAGAAATTCTTATACCCAAAAATTATTGGAATCAACCTTCGAGTATGAGTGGCGTGAAAATATCTATTGCGATGATGATCTCACTTATACTTTTGATCTTCCATCTATTTCAGAACTTTATTCGAAAAATACGTTAGAATTTTTTAACGTTCTTAACATTATTATATTATAATTATTTTTTAACATTCAATGAAAAACTATATTATTGAATCTACTATTCAGAGTACCTTCGATTTCGATTTGGATGATCTGGAGTAATTTACAGTGGTTATTATGGCAGTCCGACTATTGGTCCAATAAATGGCTCTTACAGTTTCCAATTATAAAAAAATCTAATTCCAAGGGAAAATTTTTTCAAAATAAAAAAGTGCATAATATTTTATAAACTCGAAGACGAAGACGAAAATAAAGATAATAAAGTTTTAAAAATCAAACATTTGATGATTTGTCTCTCTAAAATTGCATGAAATATAGTTTTATTCTTCTTCCTGGCAATTTATGAAGTTATGGTGAAATATTTTAGAAAATTCAGTTTCAAACAATGCATCAAAAATAACCCAAATAAGTTAGTAATAAAGTTGTAAGTACTATGCACTTCTGATAGATACATACAAGATTTGGATGCATATACAAGCTAATTGAGGAATGATGCTCGTAATTCTGTATCTTCTGTTTGATAAGGATCGACAGTAGTTGTAAAATTACTTCAGCATTTATTAGAAAAACCTGAATGTGAAAAAATAATATTTATTTTTTGATAATTTTTTTACCTCTTCAGATTTGATGATCCATTTGAAAAATTAGGACAATATAAAATTTCGTGTTTGTATAAATTTCTATTAGATAGAAATATGACAACGTTACAAGGTTGTATTGACAGAGTTCCCTTGTACATATACCCGTCGATAAGACGGGCTCGTCTACTAGAATTAAGAAATTCATAATGAGCGCGTCCGCGCTTACGAGTGTTGGTATAAAATAGGAAGTGTATATGTCGCGGCGATCGGTTACGGATTAAGGCGCCTTCGTCTCTTTGTACGTGGCACAAACATGGAATGAGGACAATAGATATCAATAGTGTACGATACAGTAAATGAACTATTCATAAAGAAGTACCCATGAGTGCCTACGAATGTGAGAGTGTTAATGAGTGACCGATGACTGCGAGAAGTGCCAAGTGAAATACAGGCTAGAACATGAGCGGAATCAACTAGGAGAACTGTAGCCGAGGACCGAGGAATACGCAGTACGTGAGCGCAAGACAAAGCCTTGTCGATTTGATCAAGTAAGTCTCGTCTTTATACCGCTGCCTAAATCTGGAGTGAGGTGTTACGTAATGGCTCGGTTCGATGAACGCATATCTCAAGGAAAATACCAACGTCGTTCCGGATATATAGGTCACGTATGTATACAAGTGTGTGTATACGAGTTGTGTCGCGGAAATATGCCGTGACGTGCTCACGCCGTGTTAATAAGTTAATAAGTTAACTTACACGCACACGCACGTGATACATCGATCATGATAAAAGTAGAACGTGTCATGGGACACGCAGTTAGAATGAAGTTCCTTCACCAATTATATAATATACGTACATTCTATACTGTAAATTGACATTGCATTTATCTATTAGATGCTCATATGCACAAAATTGAAATAAATTTTTATTTCAATATGAAATTAAGTTGTAATACATAATCATACTTAATGTCTTAGAAGTTTTTAATCTTTAGAATAAAAGAGCCTTTTACTGCTTATGTATCAGACCAGTCACAGAAAACAGATAGAAAGAAAGACAGAGTAGGCGAGGGAAGGAGAAAGTAGGGAAAGAGAGACGATACCAATGCAAGTGAGATACGTAACTAGAATTTTTTAACGCCACTGTTACCTAAATTGATATTTCGTAAATATGTTTAAATATGATTTATGTAATGCAAAATAAATGATTTTTTGAAGGTACTTCACCATTTACCCGTACCATGCCATTGACATGAGATAGAAGTGATTTAGTACATGGTACATTAAAATAATGGCTGATTCATATTATTTGTCTTGAAAAACCCCTGATGTTATGGGTGATAAGTCTATTATTATGCAGTTTGGATGTTCGAATAATCTGTTTGTTTATCTTTTGCGAACAATATCAATTTTTCCTTTGACAGTCGACATGCTAGAATCTTTTTTTATAATTTTATCCGAAACATACCACGCTGGGTTTGTGGTTCATCGTAGAGCATTATTTTGAAATATTTTCATTATACCAATATTGGATGTTGTGGAAATTCCCTAAAGTTAAATGGTAAAGTCCATATTGGTTTTATTATACATTTATATACTGATATTTTATTGATGAATGTGCATTTATCTCTCTTTCTATCTCACTCCATTTATACAATAATATATATCTGAAGAACAATTCAAAATTATTGTGGGGAATTTAAAGCATGACTGAAGATTTCAATACCTCTAAATGCAACACCATAGAATTTTGGCAATTCCCCAAATCAAGAATTAGTTTTATTATTACATTATAGATATTTTTGATAATTTTTTAAAATTAGTATAATATGCTAATTTCTACAAATTTCACTACTTTCACTTGCCTTGCGCACCACACATTACGTGGTGATATTATTACGTATACATGGTGATATATATTACGTATACATATTCAACTATTCGTCAGCCCTTAGAAAGCTGGGCTAAACCAATGAGCAAAAAGTCACAGATTTTGTGAATCATCGTAGTAACGTATTTATGCCAAACCATCAATGAAACATCACTGAACAGAAAAAAATGGACCAAATAAATAGTTTTACTGTCCAGAATAAAAAACAGTTTAAAGCAACTAAATTTAAATAAGTAATAAATATCCTCAACAAAATTTAAAATAAAAAACAGTCAATGTTGATAATGTTACAGCCAGGATGATCAAAGAATATCCTATAAATGCTAACAAACATATTAACATAATATTTAAATCTTGCGTTTGACTTCTTCATTCTTCCACCTAATTGAGAACAGACCAAGTTGTATTTATTCCTAAACCGTATGAAAATGTAGAATTAGTTACTTCATATTGATCCATAAGCCTTATTCCAATATTTTCAATAATTTTTGAAAAATGGTATTCACAAGATTGAATCTTACAATTGAGAAAACAAACTTGTTCCTAAACATCAATATGGATTTAGATGTAAACATTGTATAATATATATCTGTATAATATATAATCATTGTATAATATATAACATTGTATAATATATAATCGAACTGGTAATCCGTACAGTTATTCAAATAAGAAAATCCATGCAAGAAAAAATGTCTGCTATTCTTTATTTCTGAACACCCAACAAGCCTTCAACAAAATCTGGCATGAAAAAGTTTCAAAATAAAAAGTCGCTTTCCTAAAAAATTATTTAAGGTTCTGGAACCTTATTTAATGAACAGATTTTTCTACGTTAAAATTGATTATGTAATTGTCAATAATTTTTTAATTAGGGCAGGGGTACCGCAAGGAAGCGTTTTTGGTCCTACTCTCTATATGAAAAATAAAATAAGGAAGAAACAATAACAACAATTTATCAGATACCATTGATTAAGACAATTGTAATATATAAATCGCTTTTAATGTGGCCATAAGAAAATTGTACTGGTCTCAAACCCATTCAATAGCAGATAAAAAGTGCAATTAAGTTAGTTATAGGTCATGATGTGTTAAAAATTTTGGAAAGTTAATCAGTTTACTGTGTATTAGATATAAAAAAAATATATACATTAGAAAAAAATGTATGAATTAAGGTGGGGTTATGGCAGTGCAACGGCTGAAGAGTCAACTCACGCGGCTCAGGAGGACGCTGTTTATAATGACTCCCTGAATCATTACTAATGTCCGCTTAATGAAATTTATTGCTGATAAGTATTGAAAATAGACAAGGGATCCAATGGAAAAAGAATTTTAAAAATAAAAATAATACTTTTTGAGATATCGTAATTTGTTTAAAACAAAAATTAATAACTTTTGGTTTATTAATTTCATAGTGTATATTTTGATCCATATTTTTAAAAAAATATTCGTTTTGATAACTCTCACGGTTACAAAGAAATCAAATTTTGAAAAATTTTTAATACAATTTTTATATTTTTTATAACTTTTAATCCGGCAGTAATAATGATCTAAAATTTTTTTACAGAAGTTCAGTACTATATAGGCAATATTTATATCAAGTTTCGTAAAAATTGGTCACCTACCTTTGTGAAGCTGATCGTATTAGCCTGGAATGAGCCATGTATTCTACATAGCTGACCTACCAATAATACAAAATACCACCACAGGCAAATTATTCGATTATACAGTTCTTCCCATATCCCATTCTATCGTCGAGGCATTATTAACCTACAAAACAATTTATAAAAATATTTAAACAAACTTAAAATGACTTAAATCATAGAAAAGTTACATATGCATGAATCACTCTAAGTAGGAAAACCATCCCTAAGAGTAATTATGCAAAAGATCTCAAAATCCACCTTGATTGTCAAAGTATAAAGAAATTCTTAAGCCAAATTAGACATACAGCTTCTGATTGGAATATAGACATTTTGAAAATGTTCCAATCGAAAGTTTTAAGAAACTTATTAAACGCCTCCTGATTTACTTCCCAATTATCAAATTAATTAAAACTAACTGTTGGTAATCATGATATCTACGTCAGACTTCTGCAGCGACGGATCCTCGGCTAGTCTACTCTCCAAACTCAGCTGCATGTGTATCGCTATAGCTCGGGAATTATCTTAGTCTGGCGGAAAATGAAATTATGTTCCTGCTTATTGTATGCTCGTAGAATTTTGTTTACAAATTTATTTTGCATACGAGAATTGTTCGAAGCGCTTATCTTTAGTAGTCCAAATCTTCCTATGAGACACATCTTTATCCTATAAATTATGTATCAGCGTGTCCAAAGAAATGCCTAAGCATAGATGAACGGTGTAACTCAATTTGAGACTAGCCTTGAAATCCGAAGCATCAGAAAATATCTAACACAGTATTGTATTCATAGCGATTAAAGACCATCTTCTATGATCAAGTAAACATGTATAACTAAGAAAATATAAATTTGACCCGGTTTTCTAAAACCTGGATTAGCAAGCTGGAGGTATTTATGATTTATTAACTCTATAGGAGAACCTATAATTGATGTATAATTTGTCATTTTTACTATAGCGTAAGCTATAACTATTTACAAGAAAACGGCGATAAAAAATGAGGTCTGATTGAAAACTACACTGTACTCTTACAGATAAACCTAAACTAAACGTAAATAGTATATTAAACGTATACATAAACGTACAGTAGAACGATACGAAATGATAGATATGATCTTTTTCGTTGAAGTGTCAAATTCCTTTTTATCATAGTGAAATAAAGTTTCTATCAGAGTACTGGCGACAATCATTCTCTGATTTATAATCCTGCGTTTCGTGTTTGTATAAATAATTGAAACATTACGTCTGTTCATTACGATCTATGTTCTTTGATTTGATGAATTGACAAGGAGAGACCCGCATTTGAAAATTATGTGTACTATGCGCATTGCGCATTGGATAAGAAGTAGTATTCTTTTTTAATTTATTTTAACGATATTAGCTGAGGTGAACTAACTGTTCAAAGAAGAATATGACGTAGTAGCTACGGCTTCTTAAGCGCTAACCAACTGTGCAAAAACCAATCTCTCTGTTTACAGAAACTTTTTAATTAATTCCTAGGAGGGGGTTGTTGACGATTGTCAGACTAAGCAATAACATGACCCCACTCTGACTGGATTTTCCACGAACCGAAATCCTGAAACGACTGATTGCAAGAAAAACAATAAAATAATCCCAATGTACGAATGAGCTTCCCAATTATGTTAGTGCTTGTATAATATTATACATATAAATACGTGAAACCTCAGATGCTGTTTCTTCTAACATTGGAACCAATGACATCAACTTCGATAATAATGAAGTGAAATTAGAATGATCAGATGAACCGTCTTGAAGAAATCCTACAGTTTCCCTTTGTAATACATTGATGAGTTTTTTCATTTTGAAAATTGTCGAAAGACTCGGATTTTTCACTATATCTTCAAAAGAGTCACGAAATCTTACCCATTCCTGGACGTCGCCATAAAAAGAAGGAATTTTGGTAGGAGCAAGGTTGAATTATTCAAAATTCCATGACTTTGAACCAATTGGCATCGGATATGTCTTGATGACTGAATAATTACTAATTGCCTGAGTTTAAGTTTGAAGCTCAGTATGATGGTCTTTGAAGAAACCAATGTTTGTCAAATGACTTTCTTCTGTTCTATCATAATCATTCTCCATGATATACTGATCTTCAGTATTGGCGTCAAGCAACTTCTAATGATTTTCATCAAACTTCTATCAAAGATTGCGTAATAGATCTATTCTAGAAGTAGAAAGTTATGCATTCATCCTAGCTTACATGACAAAGTGCATGTAAACGTGCATGATTATTACAAACATGAATTACTAATATTTATGGAAATACAGATTTGTTATGTGAATAAAGGAATTCATAATTATACTGCACTATATATAATTACAATATCATGAAAACAATTTATTACTTTTTATTGTATGTTTATAATAATTAAGCAGCACAGTTTATTCTTTAATTTTGAATACATCAAAAAACTTTATTGATAAGTTAGGAATATCTTCCCAATAGCGCGTACAAAATGGCATGTCTGTATTTATTTATTAAAAGTGTGTAATAGTTTGAAATGCATGATTAAGTTGAAATATGACACTTAGATAAACACGTGCTAACAGTGTCCGCATTGATTTAATAATAACTCGAAGTATGGTATATTTCCACATATATTGGTCAAGTCATAAAGCTTGTTTAGTAGATATCAATAAGTCAAAGAAAAATTTTGAAATTAAAATAAGTTCCTGTGAAGTGCCATCGTAAATACTTACAGGAGTAATAGAAACATCATTTAATAGTTTGTCAGATTATTTAAAAGAAAGTACATGGTAGTATACAATGAATTCAAAAAGTGACACTATAGTAAGAATATAAAATTTTCGTCTGAAGAAGTTTTTTTGATATAGTATGACGATTAATTAGCTATACATGTGCACTCGATATTGTGGTCAACATTTTAAATGCAAAGTATTTGACAATATCGGCTGATTAATAACGATAAGACTGATGAAGAATGATATCGACTGATTAATATTAATTTTGAAATTAATTGTTTTCTTGATCATTTATTTTTTTCAGGGGGATGCTTAGCTTTTCTCTGATGAGGTTTTATTTCTTCAGTTTGACTTGCACCTCTTGAATCCCAAACACTATTGCATTTTGTGCAACTTGTTGGGAAAAATAATATATGATATTTGAGTCTTGCGTATATGATTTCGTATAAGTAGAGTTTATAAGAACATGTAAGAATTTCTTGATAACTGAGAAAACGATAATTGATATTGTTATTAATTAGCTTTTTTACGAATTAGTTCAAAGTCTATTTGGTCTTAAAAAATGAATTTATCTACCATTCACAACTTAATATGGATATCAGCATATGTTTATATGGCTGGTACAATAAATAATTACAATTATTTAATACCTATTTATTATTTATATAGTTCGGTAAAATTTTTTCGATATTTTCTTTTGATATACGTTTTAAATATAATATTAAAAAAGTTATTTTAATGAATTATAGAATCATCATTGGCATAAATTAAAGTCCAAAGATAATAAGTTAACATATTTACTTTTACGAGTTTCGTTTCTTTTCCCGACTTCAGCTATATCCTGATGAAATCTTTCTCTAAATGGCTTTCGTTTTCACATCCATAGCACTAAGGTAAACTGTATTATTTATAACTGGAAATCTGAGAGGAAAGATTAATTATTGTTTGATTTCAAATCATACCCAGTCATAATTTAAAATTTTTTATTTTTTAGAGGAATTATTTGCGTATCATAAATGACAGAGAATCGTGTTAGACAACCATCCTACAGTTAATTCTATTTCTTCATTATCAATTATCTTCATTAAATTTCTTCTGGTAATTTGAGTTCGTCATACATATAAATCTAAAAGAATGGTCCCTTCAACTGTCCTTGCGATACTACGACTGATAAGTCAATAGTCACACGTACTAACTTAGTCGCTTATTAACACTAATTTTCTATTATTAAATTAGCCTTTTTCAATATTATGAATAGATGTTGGGCACCTTTTTCTATTTTATATGAGATTAGTAGATATGTCTTTAATTAGCATAACATAGTTAAGTAGTACTACTATGATGACATAGAATACTTCTTGATCTGACATAAGGCTGATGTTAGAATATGGATATATATACATATTATATACGCATTAGAAATAAATATTCTAAAGATTTTCTAACGAACTTATTACAAAATAGGATTATAATCATACAATTTTTTTATCAATAATAAAAATCCAAACATACTCTCCACAAATTTTTAAGTGAATTATTCCTATTACTTATTTCGTAAATTTTTGTACAGAGTTATATCATATTTTTATTAAACTTCGCCAGGTAACATTTTGAAGAAGTGAGTATTATTTATACAAAAAATATTGAAAAAGTGAAAAATATACGTTTTTTAATTGTACGACATTTTTTTCAGAAAATTGTTTCTTTTAAGAAAATTGTATATTTAGCTCAAATAATATTTTCCTAAAAGTGGGTAACAGAGTTTTTGAACATAGAACACTTATAAGACCAATTTGGATGGCTATATAATAGATATAAGCGGATAAAATAGTGGTTTTTATTACCTACCTAAGTAGTAAGAGTTTATGATTATATAATTCTAATAGTTTCAATTTTAATTAAAAATCTATTATTTCAGGTTTAACGTTGTATAATCTCTGTAAAGAATGTTTTTCTTAGTAATGAAAATCTCTTTAAAGAGTGTTAATATCAGACTTTTTCTTCATTATGTGGCGATTAGTGTTATTTTTATAAAGTTCCAGTTTTATGAAAATAAAGGTTTTTTTAATTGTATTTCTTTATTTCCTTATTCATATATTACTTCTTAAAACTATATTAACGTATGTTATATGTGCTATTCCTCATTTTTGAAAATACCAGAAAATACAAAATAAGAGTTTCTTTCTGTTTAAATGTGAAAATGTTAGATACCGTTTTAGCACGCATTTTTTTTACATAATAAAATAGTTATGAAAAATTCATCCTATACATTCTTTATCGGCTTCCAGAGTTTTCAAATTTTCAGATCTAAGTATTTGGTTCTATTATATTAATTAGATGTCAAAGTGTTACTCTCTTCTAAAACATGGATTATGTAATCTACTTTGAGGGAATATCGGTTACTATTTTTTAAGTATAATTTATTTGTTTAGTTAGGTCGTTTAAGTATAATATAAATCTCCATAAAACAATCGACCTATGAGTTGTGGTAATTAAATAATGATACTAAAATCATAAAATATTTTATTTTGATTTTATAGATGTTTATTTAAATCAATATATACTTCTGCTCTATCTCTGCAAAGCTTCATGCTAGATTTCCGCTGTTCGAAACAGTGTTATTAGTCTTTTTGTCAACTCCACATGTTTGTTTACTGCGTTTTCCTTTACAGCTTGAATGGACCTAAATTTTATTCCTTTGAATACAGATTTTATCTTAGATAGCAAATAAAAGTCGTGTGTTTCAAAATCTATTGAATAATAAACCTCTTGACAGAAAAGACGGAAAGAGCCGGCGCATTGTATTGACGGAAAACCCATACTATTTCATAGCTCGAGTTATTCTTTCCTTACTCGTTCATGACATTTAGTTAGCACATGAAGATAATACATAAAAATTTTTGATTATTTTGAATTTTAATTTGTTTATTCGATATTTCAAGATTGAAGTTAATCTCCTTCAGTATATAGATTGACTCTTTTTTTGAATTTCAATGTCATTCAAAATTTCACTTTATGCATAATTAAACGACTACATAAAATTTGCCGTATACTTAACATTTATCCATCGAATAAAAATAAAAACAACTCTAATACGAACATAAGCTATGACTATGTGAATTTTTTACAGAAGCAAGAGATATTGTATTCGAAAAAGAAAGCTTCACACTAAACAACTGTCAGTCGGTAAAATTTGATGCATCCATAGTTCTTATGTGTCAGTGAAAGTTTCGTTATTTAATAGCCACACCTCTTATACCGGTTCGATTCCAGAAATATAATATTTTCTTATTTCCGAATATTTTGGATACATTAGATTTGAATTTTTCTAACGTCTGGAATTATTTGCAGAAAAAGGGTCTACCAAGCTTACCTGTACCACAGCTTGAAATAACGATGCAAAAATATCTAGCGCAGGTCGAGGCCATTGCTCCAAATCATCTGGAAAGAACTCGAAATCTCGTTAAAGCATTTCTCTCAGGGTCGGGGCCTAAACTACAGCAGCTTCTTATTGAACGAAGCCAACGTGTCATCAACTGGGTAAACACCCGAATACTTTAATATTAAATTACTATAAAATCTTTCTCCACCAATTCCACCCATATTGATGATAATCGTTTATGTTTACTTCATTTGTAAAAAAAAAATAAAGAATTATAGTAGTTGTCGCATCATCCACAGAAGCCTTGCTTATAACATAATAGAATACGGGATGACGAATTACATTAGCAACAGTACTTTATTTGTTCGATTTATTTTTTCCTTTTTTGTAAGAAATTTTCACATATTACTCATAAAAAAATTCTTCTTCATTGACATCTATATTGTTACGTTTCTATCTATTCCACCTATACTTCTAGATTATAGCATTTTTATCTGATCCACTTGTATCGCATTAGCTTAGTCATCTACAGCTTTAGTGCAGTGATAGCCTGTAATATGTTTTTCATCGTTCATTTCTCCGGCATTCCACTTGATTTCCATATAAAAAGTAGAGATGACTGTTCCGTTATCTCAGATGTAAAGTGATGGACCCATGTTTCAACCACGGTTATGAATCGACGAAAAAACTCTGCTTTATGGCTGTGAAACTTTGTCAAACACTCGTCTAACACATCCTCACGACGATATTATTGATCCATTATGGCTAATTATGCTATCTATCTTGTATACAGCTTTTTCATCGAAATTTTCAATCAAAATTCGATATTTTGACGATCCGAGTTAATTTTTTACGGAATATAACGTCATTCATATGATATAGCACAAATTCGTTTTAAATAAAATCTGAGAAAAGTTTTTGATTTTCGTTTTAATTATTACATCAAATTTTTATATGAAAGTCATCACTTGTACCAAATTTTATGCTAAACTATTAATTAATTAAAATATTATAAGTAATTGAACAAATGTGGATTTTTTAAAAATCTTATAACTCGAGAACGATGAATCAGATCTGAGTGATTATCTTTTACATAACAATGAGTGTATTGATAAAAACATTATAAACATTAAAAGTATATTTTTGCGATTTTCGACGAAAGAGGCTATTGTATTTGAAAAATGTTAGTTTCAATAAATCCTTCACACAGTCTTGTGTAATAATCCATGATAAAGCTGTATTGACTTTTAATTGAAGCATGCAAAGAAAGCGCTCCATAAGACGCTCAGCCGGGTAACACGACCGTTAGAATCGATGACTCTGTTCAATGATATTCCCTGGTAATTCGGTTTTATGAATTTATATTATGGGCGATATATTTTTTGTAATAGGCATTGTTATTAGTGTAGTACGTAACATTTTATAGTATGTTAGAACATATTCATACTTTGTAAGCAATCCATTTGCTAGATATAACTACAGTATAAAAGTCTAGTTAAGATATGTCAATGAAAAATTATTAGTGGTGAGATATAATGAAATGAAATTTATATCACAGCTTATTTTCATTTTAATTCTCTTTATCTCTTCATTTATAAATATTTATAAACATACTTGTAAGCTCGATCTCGGCTAATAGTTTACAATGTGATGACGTTGATGACTGTAACGTCCAATGGATATTACAGACTAGATTTATTAAAGAATGTATTTTTGGTCGTAGAGTAGAGTTTTACCTCTAATAACCGGGAAATCAATTTGTCTAGTTACGTAATTTATCCTACTCGGGATAGGTTATGGAATGAAAGGAATGGTAAGGCGATTCTCTCGTACTGCACTATAACAGGCGCACGCCAGAGAAACCTTAGCCAGGATTTGGTTTGAAGGAATTATTTTGAATGTAGATAGTACTCGGATTGACAAGCACTCAATCCACATTCGATGGAAAAGCTAATTATGTTACTACAAGCGATAGAGAAGAAATAGAATGAGTTCGAAATATGATATTTTATTGTTTGACTTACTACTTTTTAGATGATCTCTCACCCTTACAAGTCAGAGTTGGATTTAATTTTGAGGCTGGATTCGAACTGTCTATACAACTGCGCACGGGCCATTTTATAGCCCTCGTTGCGCTGCCCTACTCTTAGTGTTTTCCGGGTCCCTTTGAGGCGGGCCCTTTTCCTATTAGGCCAATGAGGGAAAAGATGATTTCCCTCGTGAGTCTAATTGGAAGAACCTTGGCGTGGGCGGATAGAAAAACGGTACATTCTTCTTTTGAGAGATGTCGCGTACAGTATCGTTTGAAGAAAATATTAATTGTATTTAATAGTTTAACTAATTAATTGAATAATTCTAACGGGCGAATTTCACAGGAGAGAGAGATATCCATTGTTTACAATCTATTGGCTTAAGTTTATTATAAAAATAGTAGCGAGACTATAACAAATGTTGGCTTGTTTAGTCGTAATTTCTTGTTTTGTCTATGGACTTTAGGAGATTTAGTTTATGGCTATTACAAATATAACGATGGTTTACAATGTTGATAAACAGTAGTGACTATTATTAATATTATTAGTTCATACAAATGTCTAGCGGATATTGCATCAATATGCGTTGTGTGATTTTAGTCGCAGCTGGAAAGATAATTTTTACGACTCTATGCGTCTGGGAAATTTCGTTAGCGTGGGACCATAGCGTATCATCAAGAGGGTCCGTTTTATTAGTTTTCAGAGAAAACTAACTTGCTTATCGGAGGGTATGGTTTTTCCGTGAGACTTTTCATAAGCGAGTGGTTCTATTTAGACTTTTGTCACGCTCAGAAATTATAAACAGTCACAGTAAACATGTGACGCCGGAAAATAGACATAAACGATAGAGGTCTATGACCTCATAAAAACGAAATTTTATTTCTACCACGTGCTTAGTATCAGCGGACATCACACATGGTTTGTCAATGTGGCGCTATAGAATTAATAAGTGGAAAAACACTCCAAAGACTCACAGATGCAACGAGCAACATTGTTACAATATATATTTTTTACAAAAAAACAAAAACATTTTTCTCTATCGTTACAAGTATACTTACACCTATCGCTCACAGTATTAGCAATTACATAAATTTTCCGCCGTAGAATGGAATGTATTACAATACTTTTAACCCTATTTCTAACAGTCGTACATCTAACTTATTTTAAATTACAATTAACGTAGATTTCGTCGACGGTCAGCCTTGATAGTTTTTGTCTTTGTTAATTTTCTTTCTCGTTACTGGAAAATTAAGGATGTAAACGTATTCGCTGGGCATAAACTTTGAACAACGGGTAATCACGGGGCACGTACATACGCTACGAGGAATTTTTCTTGAACAAATTATTACATGTTCTTATTGTAATATTATCAACCTGTCAAACTATACCTGTGACCACTCAAACTCCCAGACAAAGAGCTACAATATACTGTACTTCAAATTATTGTCTGATTTCTTCTTTCCTTAGAGAACCAGTGAGAAATCAAAGATATACACGAAATTTTAAAAGAATTTTTATAATATTTAATATTGAATTATCGTTTGTATAAAATAAAACAAAATTATATTGTACTTGTAATTCATATGCAAAGTCTTATCAAACGCACTCCCGCTCTTCTATGTATGGTGATTTCTTCCAAAAATACAAAACATTAATATTTAACCGATTTAGTTTGAGGAGGGGATACAAATTTGTAACTGTCAGTGTCATTTTGCGGTTACTGTGTTAAATTAACAATTTAACAATAGTAAACAATTGTATACATAAAAGTTATGTTTGTAAGATAATATTATCAATTTATAGCGATATTTACGATAAATGGCTTCATTATAATTATATAAATATGTCATTTATTTTTGTTGTTAAAAATGTATGATTTTTTCAAACAAATTTAATTTTCATATGTCGTAAGAACAAGTTGATTTATAACTACAAATGTCACATCAACTTTATTGTCATTAACAAATTAGTAATCAGTGAAAGTTGATAAAGCCAAATTCTAATGTTTCATATTAAAATTGTAGTATTTAATACAAAATTATCAATCAATCAATTTTCCATAGATGAAATTATTTTCTATCGAACCATATGAAACATCCAAATTTCAACTATTGGTTTTAAATGCATTGTAATCTAAATACTTCATTGTTTATAGTTAATTGTAGAATATAGTTATACGTAAGTAGTATACAGGGTGTCCCAAAATGGTCGTACGTGGATAGTCCCACCGTGTGTTGCAAACTTGATCGAAAAATCTTATGACTCAACTCTTTATGATGTACAGATTAAGCGAAAATTAATGATAATGTGATAATGATTGGCAAATACGAGCACGTCAATTAGTTTATTTTTCTGAAAAGTAAAAACGGGAAAAGTTTTGGAAGTGTGTGTTATACAGAAATTTAAAAAAAAGTATTGATGATTATTATGCTTACGTTTTCTAACTACTTCGTAAATAGCTTTGGATATAGCAACTCTTGATAAACTCGTGAAAACTTGTAAACTCTATAATGTATAAAGAAATAAAAAAGTACGAATCGGTAATAATTAACAATTTTAGCGAAATTAGATAGAATGTGAGTTTTCATATTATTTAAGAAAAATATTTATTCATTATATGAAATTAATTTTGTAGTCATAATTATAGTAAAAAATATCTAGATAAAATATATTTGTATGAAAATAAATAGTGATGAGATATAGCATGTTAAATTGATGTTAAATGTTCATCCATTTGATTATTATTGTTACGAAAATTTCAGGAAAATTAAATTAAATTATTCAACTATTTCATAAATTTATCGTGTAATTATAATAAAATACATGATAACTTAATGTACCATCATGATAAGTATAGAAAATATTAAAATTTTTTCTATAATAATTATTATAATAAATGCTCATAATGACGACCTTGACCTTATACGCATTTCCTCGTTTGACTTACAATGCTTGCAGTTACATTTTAGATAATACTCAGTTGGTGTTGAAGAAATTGGAAAGCTTCTTCCAAATTCTGTACATAATCTTCTTGATATCTTATTTTAGGGTGGTATACTCTTTCTTTTATAGTTTTCTCCCTCCACAACAATCAAGAAAAAGTTACCGGCGTAAGGTCAGGTGATCGAGTTGCCCAAGATATTTGACCACCTCGGCTCATGCAATTTAAATGCTCCCTTAGATTATCTGAAATAAAAAAATAATACCATTTTTATTTTTCTGTCTTAAATCATGTACTTATGATTCAGATATTTCACGTAATAATAATAAAAAATAAACTTTTCAAATGTTAGTTTTGTAAATGTGCTTATTTTGGAAATTTTCTGGTACACCATCACGCTGAGAAATGATATTGCTTTTTATCAAGGACAGATCATCAATTTCAAGATATGCTGGATAAATTGAATCAAACAATTGAATCTGCAAGAATTCTAAATATAGCTCTCCATTCAGTCGAAGTGGTAAATATACAAGTCCAATCTAAAATAAAAATGGATAAACTTCATGTTTTCATTCGGTATAAAGCTCTTATTTTTCTGTAATAAAAAAATGTGTACTCGAAATTGTAAATTAAAATACTTAAAATATTGAAAAACTATAGACATTTTTTTCAAGCTAAAATGAATGGTTCACTGAGCATTTCAATGTGTGAGAAACAAAAAAAACCTGAAATACGTTTATCTCGATATTATTAAAAAAGAAAAGTAATTTTGTATTATCGAGTCGACCATCGAGAAGACCAGCCCAAATATTGATCGTCCATTCTTTAAATGATTTCTCCCAGTCGAGATGAAGATTTGCGTACATTCCATTAAGATATATTTACAATTTTTTACAAATATTATGTGATTAAAGAAATATTGTTTTGAATATTACATAAAATGTTTCTGAATTACAATTAAAATGTGTAATGGAACTCCTGACCGGAACTAGCTGTTCATCGATGCGAAGTCAATGACCTCGGAAAATTCGTTGTGCGAATTTTCTACAGAGAGAGGAGGGAGAGGTAAGGCACGCTCACCAGCTTAGTCGAGTTTGAAATTTTGTAGGAGAATATTTTTTGGTTTTGCTTATGAGTGAGCAGTGACAGCAAGAGTTTCCTTTGTTTTGGTTTTCTTTTCTTTTGGTGTCGAACGTGCTTCGCTCCTGAGCCGGTGAGTATTTTACCTTGATTTTCTCCTTCCTCTCAAGGTCCCTATTATTTAAACTTTTATGTATTGTCACTCAAAATCTTGCTCAATCCTTCAGGCTGTATAGCCGGAGCTCTCCAACGACCGTTGCGCACAATTGACGCCGAGCGTTTAAATTGTTCATTTATTTATATTTTTTTATTATTATTAATTTTCTTGCATTCATTGTTTTCTTTTGTAATTCTCTTTTTCTTTTTTCTTTTTTTTACAATAAATCGTGTGTGTGTAACCGTTGTTCGTTTATTTTACTGCCTTGCCAACCTACCTCTTCATGACCTTAAAAGGCCACGACTTTCTTAGCATACACAAGGTCGATCACATGCCTCTCCTTCCTCTATATATAATTTTTGTTTAATTTTGAACACGACGAGCGGAGCCTTTCCCTTTATCTTGAAGGTAAGTGTGTACCTTTGCTATTACGTTGCAAACGTTCTGGGGAAAACTTATATACAATATTTCCAAAATTCCTCTTGAATATGTCAAAATCGGAAACCATAAATGTCTTAATTGTTGTATTTCATCTTCATTACTCTTGTCAACCATTTGATTCTGAGGTGGATATCTCATTCCATTAACAAATTTGTGCTATTTTCAATGAATTATCCACTCTATTAGAATAAAAATGAAGGATAAAAGATCACCATTTAATAATATTTATCATTAACTAATGATAATAAATATTTAAGAAAATTTAATTAATAAGCGTGCAATTTAAATTAAAAAAATGGTAATTTACAAGTTTTACCATACTTTAAGTTTTGAAAGTATAATTTATATTTTTAAACATGTTTAAAATCATTTAGTAAAGTTTCAGCAAAAGGTTGTAGTTATTATTTGGTAATTAAAGTATTAAAATTTTAAATTAGATTTTCCATAATATTTTGAAAAAGCCTCTTGAATTTGCTCTTTTTAGTAGCAAGCAATATTTCTAAAATTTTTCGCAAATGATTTTATAAAAATAAAACTCAAACTATCATCGAAATATGTGTGATTAAAAAACTTAGTCAGATTTCCAATAATATTTTAGTAAGATTACATGAAACTTTTTCATTAGTATCGAACAATTTTCCTAAAATTTTTCATAAAAGATTATGTAAAAACCATAATTGAACCTATTGTAATGCCTTGCGCTATTGTCTTTTAAATACCTTTTAGTTTAGTAATTTTTTACTATTAATGGGAATACATTTTTTGATACTGGCAAAAGAAATTAGGGAAATATGAAGAATTTATGACTCCAAAGCTAACTTATTCACAATCTTTCTTTCATTTCAGAAAAACAGAGAATTTCAAAATTCTTCTCTCAACTCATTAGACGGCTATTATATTGTTGTACATCAATCACGGGAAAAGTGAATCAACTACGTGAAATCAGAGAAGATTGAACTGAACGAGAATTTTGACGAAGCCAGAAAAGAAAAGAAATGGAATATAAATTGAAACTCACTTTTTACTGATGGATAAAATTTATGATAAGACTTAAATAATTGAATTTTATAAATTCTTGCGCCACTTAAAAAAATAACTCTGACGAAATTTGCTAAAACATGCGTCCTCAATTGTGCCCTTACTGCAAGTTGTACTGAAAGTGTTGTTCCATAGATCCGAGTTTTACACTTGGTGAAAGGGGTGCGGACGTTTTGTTGAAACATTTTCTAATTTTTGAATTTTTGAAATTCTCGGATTTTCAGAGTGCGCAGAATAATCAGACTATCATGCAAACATATCAAAAATCTTTCGGTAACTTTATAGTGAAAAGTTATAATCAATTTTTATGAAATAACGGATTTTTGTCCGGCTGCACTAAGTACCGTGTATATAAAAGAAATCTTGAGATGGAGTGAAGGGAGGTCTGCTAGCGTAGTGTAGACTTCACATAGTCTATGGGAAAGCCTGGACTGGTCGCACAAATTTGCCGCGTACGGGGTGCTCTCGACCTTGTACCTGTGGAAGCGACATACAGTACAAAAAACGCTTCGATGCAGAGATATGATATGTATGTCAGTAATGTAAACATGGAAAAGAGGGAAAGATATCAGCGAGGTTAATTAGGTTAAGAATGAAAATTATATAAAAACGAGGATTAAATTAACGAAAATTTAATAAGCGAAAAAAAAGCAGCGAGTGTTAAAAATCATGCGCGCAAGAAAGAGAAAACTAGCGTAGCGAAAGAGGATATATTTGCACGATTTTTACAGTCGATGACGTGATGATAATTGATGGCTGGGATCAGTGGCTTTCAACCCGAATTATTTAAAGTAATCACTCGAGTTGCAGCTGATGCACTATCGGTACTCTTACACTAACAATCGCACACAACAGGACATAAAGGAACAGTTACGGTTATGGCAAAGGGCACTGCAAGTCGAAGTGATACGGAATCATCCTCTCTAATTCACGGCTTTGGCGGTACTACCGCAAGTCCGCGTGTTTTCATATCGCCATAGACGTGGAAGGTCTGTAGAGGATATTACGGATACCTGCTCGATGCATCTCTCTCTACCTTCTCGCCGTCTTTTCTCATATCGCGCTTGCACTATCATTATCAAGGTCTCCCAGATTAATTCGTAATGATCTTTAGATATTTAATCTATGTAACAGAACTTTCGTCCTTGTTCAAAGCCCATCGGTCCTAAGGTGATACTCGGGAAAATGGTGATGGGGCATTACCCTCCGGTGAATAGAAACGGTAGGGGAGGGGAAAATGACTTGTCAATAGTGAGTGAGCGCATGAGAGTAACAAATAGACGACGATACTCAAAATATCATTCTTCTTAACTGGATTCCTAAATTCAGCGACTTATCGCAGAATTGGGACTTGTTCTGAGACATCTTGGTAGAGGTGATGCAGAACAACATCTCATTGGATAACGTTAGCAAGACTATTTTTTTTTAAACTGAAAACCATTTAGCTTTTGGCGAGGTTTTAATGTCGACGGTCCATCGATGCTCTCAGATATCTATTCCCGCATCATGTGACCAGGCCTATTGTGTCACGGATTTCTTCTGATTCAACAAACCATCTTTGATTGGACACTGTCCGGCCCCAGTCGTACTTGCTATTTGTTAAGGTCGCTGGTCACATGAGTCTGTACTACAGCCTCTGACAGAGCTCTCTGTCCCAACCAACTTTATGGGCTGATGCAAACGTTCTAATTCCTGAAGGTGCCATAGATAGCAAATGAACGTTTATCAACGATTAGACGTACGAAACAATCTTTGAAGAAGGTCGAATAAGGTGCCATAGCGCTTCGTGTGGCTGAAATTTCGTCCTCGTACATTTCCGATCACGGCAATTGGCAACATCAAAATCAAGGGTGCAAACTTCGGGTGGCAAGTGAAAGTTATAACCTGGATTTTATCCAGTTTCTCAAAGATAAACTGATCGGGCTCTTCATAGCGGGCATCTTTCATCTTTGGGAGTAGGTTTCTAACGACCCTTCCCTATTTGCTGAAATCCCTGATGAAGATAGGATCCAGCCGAACAGAGTCCACTTTACCATCGAAGGGCCAGTGAGCGAGTTAGGAGTAATTTATGTTCCGGTAGCCGTCTGCTTCAAATTCCAGCTGCTTACCCAGCGCCAATATCTAACTCCATGCCTTCTTTGACTAGCTTCCATTAAGAATTTCTAACCACAGACAGACATTAGGAATCACTATCTCTAAGAGAAAATTGGACTTTTGATCGATCGCACACTTCATCTATGTTGAGAGCTCTGCCGGCAATACGACTCTTGTAACATCAAGATAACTATTAACGCAATGAATTTGGATGTAATGTATTCGCAAATAAATAAGACAAAATGAAACTGGCCACTTAATTCAAATAGGAGTAAATCAACCCATCTATTTTATTATTGTCCAAAAAGTAATTTTATTAATATTTAATATTATAAGATGTTATATGTATTTTATGAATCACTTTTTTTCCTCACGAGTGTTCATTTTTTAAACTATTATACAGTTGAAAATTACGGCTACAATGGTTACCACTAGCTAAATATATGTATACAATTACTTTTAAATTTTATTGAAATATATGATAAATATATATATCTTACAGTATTTTAGGTGCATAAAGTTGTAAAAATTCAAAATTAATAATTAAAGACTCTTTAACATGTTATTTAATCATTTCGTTCACTGATTTTAAATAAAAATAAAAGTAGTTAATTTTTCTATTGGGATTGCGTGACAAAATCTTATTTATAAGATCTAAGCTACTTATAAACTACTGATTTAATAATTCACTTCAGATATTGCTTATATTTTAAAGTATGTTTAACAATCATACATATATTTGGTAAATGTGTATAAAACTTTTTCAAAATATTCTATTTATAGGCAACAGATTGGTGGTTGAATGATATGTACTTGTCGATTCCTCTTGCGCTCCCAATCAACAGTAATCCTGGATTGTCAGCAAAACCTAAACATTTTTCAAGTCACCAAGAAGCTGCTACCTTCATCGCACGCTTTATTATAGGACTTCTTGATTATCAAGAAATTCTTGACAGGTAAGCATTTACGATTTTCTCATAAACGATAGTATTTTTATTTAGTCTGGATAAAAAATCTCTCTTCCCTTAAAGTAGTTTTATTATCACCTGTAAGTGACGAATTTTAAATGTTAATATTTATTGAAATATTTTGATCTTTTTTGAGATAATGTACAATACGTGTATTTATTCTGATAGGAATACGGTTCATTTAAAGATTACAAACAATTCACAAATAGGAGATCGAATCTCAAGTCTCTATACCCACATCTCCACTACTTGAATACCGTTTAACCCAAGATAGACAGTAACAATAAGTCTACGTTAACTACTCAACACATCTCACTACTTATTACTCTTCTCTCGAGATGAGACTTATCAGCTTTAACCAATATGAAAATTCGACCGACGCAATTAACTTTTATTTTATTTTCAAATTAATGAGTTTAATATAAATTTCTAATTTGTACAGTTTGTGAAGGTTTTGAGTTATAAGTAATTTTTAGGATAGATTACGTCACATGCCTAATACGTGAAGAAAACTTTTTTTATTCTATTTTACAAAGTCAATACAAGAAACTCTGAAAACGGTAACGTAGTTTTCATGAGCTGGTGAAAAGTTTAATCACTCTTAGTTTAGACAGCATATTTTTGCATACTATTTAATGTTTAATAAAGTAAATCGTGATCAAAACACTTTGTCTCCGTAAGAAAATTAAAAAATGTGATATCCCGCTATTGATATAAATAATAGTTTTTATGTGAATCAACTATCTAGATAATAACAAAACCGATTAGAGAGGAAATTAATACTTCGCTCGATCATAATGGTATATTATGAGTAAGGGGAAGGCGAATTTGAAAAAATAGACAATTTTTTGAGAGTTTGAATAACCGAATCGAGACCATTTGATAAAGTAGGATTTCAATGTTGCGATTTTTTACATTAAAGAGAAAAAAACAATGAAAGAAAAGTTTATCACGTACTACATAATAGTTTGTGTATATTGTTGTCAAGACAATACACTGAAATTGTGGATGATTTATCATGGGCATACATTTTAGGCGCTTTAATCAATTTTACATGGTTACCTGAAGATATTTATTCCGATAATGGAACTAATTTTCGAGGCACGTATACTCAACATAACGAATTTTTTCAACAATAACGAAACAATTAATTTAAAGCTGAAGTCGTATAAATGTAAGCTAACATAACATCAAATAAATAACTTATCTTAATATTCGTTCAAATTTTTTTAATATTATGCTTGACTACTATTCCTGGATGATAGTATCAGCTAGATCTACAATTTGCGTTAAACTGAATCAATCCTCCCATCGGTACTCATGCTGACGTATCAACGCAGCGCAAAGTGATGAAGCTTCATATTATGCTTATTACCATCATAATTGCAAAACATTCCTCTTGCGTTCATGGAATTTATATACATAACAACAGCTTTTAAATCATTTTCCATTTTTTGTTTGCTTTTCCCGAATTCGAAAAACATTTTATCAATTTATCAAATTTTAATGGGAAGTTCATTTAACATTTTTTTATAAGCCAAATTGCGTGAGAAGAACTGTTATATAACACAAAATCAATTAGTTTTAGGGCAAATCGGATCAAGGTTTTCCAATTTTTTAATATTTGGAACATCGGATGCCTATATGGAGATAATCAATTGTACCAAGTTTGACGTTAAAATATTAATTAATTAAAAAGTTACAAATAATTTTTTTTTAATTTGATTTTCTTTAATTACTAAACTCAAAAATTATCTATCGGATCTGTGTCATTTTTTTTTTCAAAATACCCGGAAAAGGTTGTAATTCGAAACTATATAAATGTCATAATAATATATTTGTTAATAAAAAAGTTATAAACAATAAAAATACTTTTATTTGAAAAATTTTTGTTGCAATCGATTCTTTGAACAATTTTGTATAAGAATCTATAATTATACTTTCTTAGTGTTTAATAAGATAATGAGCTTCCAAAAAAGTGCTACCTACGGAGCTTAGCAGGAAGATCAGAGCGATAGAAGCGTCGCACTCACACGAAACTTTTCCAGGTAGTTCAGTTCTGTAAGTCAGTAGATTTATTAACTAAATTTTCCTTATTTAAATAATGGTAAGTAGGACTAACATTTTTGACAATAATAATTACCCAAATTAATGCGAATAATAATTCTGTTAATGAGTTCAAAAATATTTATTTTCTTTGATTGTATCGTATAATATTTTGGTTTGTTAAATAGTATTTTAAAATTAAATTACTGACATTATTTGTGCTTCGAAAATTATATAAATAAGGAATCTTTTTGCTCAGTCGGGTTAGTTAAAGTTCAATGAGGGGTCAAAGTGAAATTTGTTATTGTATCATAGATTTTGTAAAATTACTTCAATTCAGTTTTAATGAAAATTATATAATCATACCATTGCCAGAGTACTCTAATCCATTCAACGAGCGTAAACATGGACATCGTTGAGAATCATTGCTTCATATTCTCACAGGAATTCAGGATAAGTGATTTCCTTTAGTGCAAGGAAACGATCGATTGTATGCAACATATTTAAGATACTGCTATATCAAAGATACAAATAAAGTTTCTGACTACAGTACAAAGGTTTACGACATACAAATGAAAAAAATGATAGTTGTGAAGATTCTATTAATCAGAATAATGAAGTCAGTTTGGATTCAACTGCTGATGAAGAATTTTTGATTAACGAAAATGAATCCAATAGATATTGAAATGCCTGATTTAATAGAAAAATCGATTCATTATCAAATAATTTGAAAATTTTACTTCTGAGAAAATATAGCTATGTAGATAGTAATCGAGATGAATTTATAAAAAAGTAGATTTTATAAAGACCTGAAAGCAGTGTATGAAAAGGCAATTACCAATTCAGAAAATATACACTTACATAAACTGCGATTCCACGGTCTATTAGTATCTGTGAAATAGAAATAGCAATTAATTATTCGTTTTATTGTGTATAAACAACTAAGAAACTTTATGCACAGGAAGGAATATTAGTTTAAATATAAATTATTAGAACATGATTTTATTGCCAAAAATAACAATAATTTTACAAAAACTCATTAGCATAATTTGGTTGAATCTGAAGTTATAGTCATAAAAGATATATAAAGACCAGGTACAAGAAAATCATTAGAATGGCAAGCAGATAATTGTAACACGTAACTATTTACAATCTATTTGCAATTTGCAATTCATCTATTTGCAATTTACATGAAAAGGAAGGAAATAAATGAAGAAGACAGATTCGTCATGATTTTGGAAAGTACGAAACATGACGTGAATGCTGCTGTATTATTCCGTCAGAAATTAATTGATTACATAAAAAATAGATACGAGAACAAGGTTAAAAAAGTTATTTACGTTTCTAATCGAGATACAAGCCAATATCAGAATAAATCACATTTTCTAACTCTCGTTTCTCATTATGATACACATGATATTGAAGCTGAATGGCACCTTTTTACAAGTTGCCATGGAAAAAATATATGTGATGGACTTGGCGAAACAGTAAAAAGATTTGTCCGGAACGCTAGTTTGCGAAATACAAATTTAAGTATTTCTTCAGCTGAGGACTTATATCAATGGGCAAAAAAAGCTATACCTGGTATAAAATTTTTTTACAATACGATGGCAGAACAAATATAAATTGAAAAAAATTGGATATGTTCCAATTTTTTTCAATTTCGTGCCAATGTTATTGCGTGTCAATGTTATATTAAGTTATCATACAGTCATTCCTGTAAATAAAAACAGCAAGGAATTCATGGTGTACAGAACTTCATATTCTATTGATTACGATGTTATCGATAATCAAGATCATACAACTTCTTTTTCAGTAAGGATGAAAAGACCTAATAAATAGATAAAGATTTTTATTCAACGAAATAGCACTCCTAAAAATCTATGGACAATATCTTTTTTTAAATCAGTGAATTATGAGTGAGTTTTCCGAGTAATATTTGAATAACCATTTACTATAATAAATCAATTTTATGTCACATACCTTCGTATATGACTTGTAACTCTCAATTTTACAATTTCGTCGACGATATTTCATTGATTTTACATGCGTTTTCTTCTAAATATTGATTATACCTACTTCTTACTAGAGTTATATTCGTATAAAGATATGGTTACATATCCACTTTCTTTAGTTTTTACTACAATATCTGACATATCAAATAATTTCACAATAAATAAGAAATTTAGCGACGGGTTTCATAACAAACGTTCGCATCCATCCGTTTCTGTTACAAGGAAGCTTTTTGAATGAAAGTCCCAGTATTACTGAAACAGTCTACTCATTAGATGATGTGAAAACTATCACAAGTAAATATTCTAAGGTGAATATATACTTGAGCACATAGCGTGCAACTCTAATGTAAATTTGAAATTTAACTTAGAAAGTGCAATAATAAGAGACGAAAAAACTAAGCCTGCATCAAATTCATCCATTCAGACGCAGTGCCAACGAGCCTGTGCAATGATCTTCCTGAAGCTATGAAAAAAAATATTGAACTCGACAGATTAATCGAAGTAACTAACCACACATAATTCTCCACAAGTTCTCCAACTCATATAGATAAAGAGACTGATATATTTCCAGCAAAATAATATAGAATAATAAATATCCTCTTACAACAACTGTTCGCGCGATATGCGCTCCTTATTTAGAATAGGGTCTAATTGTAGCTCTAGCAATTAGGAGTCCGGCAATAATAGCCCCAGCATCTGCCCATCTCGTAAAGGACGAGTGAAAGGAGATGACAAAAGGGTGAAAGTTGCAGGCGCCATCGCGTTAGTACTTGAACGAATACCCACGTAAACACGATTCTGAAGGTCTGTGGGGCACGTGTGGGGAAACCCCGACATGTCCTCGCCACATGTCTGGCATGCTCTTCGCGTGTAACCATAACCGGGAAAATACGGGTTGCACGGTGGACCCTAAATGGCTACGCCCACGCGTTTCCCGGATTGGGCCATTACCAATGGTCTAAAGAGTAGGTATAGTACGTTGCGGGCTCTTGCTATCAATCTTTCGTCTCCATGATAGAGTCTCTTCCGGACCACGGTGAGAGGTTGTGTGTTTTTGTCCCCACTGGACAAGTCGTGCTTCTCTCCGCTTTGATTGTATGCAACTGTGTTCGCTTCATTTACGCATTCCATTTTTATATCGTGACTTGCGTACGTTTGTGTGTGTTTGTACGGTTGTGTGTGCACTAGTGTAGACGTGCACTTATTCAGTTGCTCGCGACGACCAGCGGCGCCTTCCTGTAGAGCGAAGGACAGGGGTGCCTGCTGCCTTACCAGAGGAAGCGCAGCTTCCTCTAGGGTGTCTTCTGCCATTTCTTTTGGATCACCGCATCTAGGAACGTTAACGAGGGCTGCCCTCGTTTGAATTAGGTTTGCGCTATCAAGGCAGGGACACTTCTCTTCCTCTCTACATACCTTCCTGTCATTCGTGCATCAAGCTGGTAAGCGAGCAACTCTATTTTACTTTGGATGGCCATTCATTCATTTATTCCTACCGAACACCTATATTTGTACAGGTTAAGCGAACCTTATTCACCTCACCGTGTTGCACTGTAATCGATTTATCTTGTTCGTGCATTGAGATTAATATTATTTGTTCCGTTGTATAACTTATTATGTAATGCATTGCATTCAGAAGGCTTTTCCCCCACTCATGTCTGGGGTTTTTTATGCCGGATGAATAGTATATGCAATTAAATACTTATCCCGTCTAAACAATTTCTGTTCTTATTTGTAATATATCGCACCCTACTCAATCGTATTGAATTACCTCTAACCAACTGTAGCACTTTAAGGTGAGACTTATTTCAATCAATTTACTTAATTCACTGCTTTACCTAGTTTATCATAATCTTAGCACCTAAGCTAAACAACAACACAACAATCAATTAAAAAAAATGCATTACAAGAAATTACATTTATAGATTAATCGAAATATACCAATCGAATTCAACTCATCCAAGTGGAGAATTACTTCATTCAACTAGACAACAGATACATTCTTCAAGTATTATATTAGCCCCTTGCGATGGGCTGGAGTTGCTCTCCCCCTGATAAAATCATCTCCCCTGTTAGCATGAGTTGGGGTACGGGAATACCCATACTTCGCTCCCGCAAGCGATAAATATACTGCAACAGCCAGTCGTGCGGAAGGAATAATGTAACTTCCAGTGCTAGCCTGTCAAGCCTACAGGCAAATACGCGTAACCCCTTCGACGTGCTTTGACCGAATTTCTTAGGTAAACACCCGTGTAAAACAGTAAGGGAATGGAAAAACCAGTTCTCGAGTGAGTCGAACGTAAGCACCAAACAATTTTTAGAACAGGTCGAAGAATACTGTCAACTGTTGGAGAGAATGAGCTCCTAGACTCCCTTTCTTCACTTTTTAAGAAATCTGTGGTTCTCTCGTACGACTTTGTTAGCCTGAAATAGAGAATATACGAGGAAATCAAATAAGCCGCGTTAGAGACCTACAGTAAATCTAGAAAATTGGAGACGTTCCTTGATATGCAGGATGCGGACAGCCAGTAAGAGAATATTTATCGGCACTCAATACAATTTTCAGTCTGTTTGAAATACCTTGGAGTCCTCGAGATCAGATTAAACTATCGACAACATACTCGCGAAACTTAAGAAGAAACTGAAAAACAGTCAAGATCACTTCACTATACTTTGATAGCTATTCACCAAAGCTCAAGAGATCAAAACCTACGACTTGGATGAGTAGTGGAAGCCCCCACTTTCTCTCTAATAGAGTATGCTGTCGGAAACTGCCTACAGGCGAAAAGCTAAATTGGTCAAGTCAAAGTCGACGACACCTTATCAGTAACGGAAGTTGCTCTGAAAAAGGCCTTTCACAGCTTCTTCCATAAACGGCTAAAGGACCTGAATGGTTGTCACCACGTCAAAAGGGCTCTCCACACTTGGACACGAGGTTAGGAATGAAGCCATTTCAACCTCGACCGTGAGCTTAACCAAGGTGCCACATCGGCTCTGGACCACATCACTCTCAGGGTAAAGGTTATTGACGGTGACTATGTATTCATTATCGGCAATGTAAACAGATCCTCAAGTAATCGGTGCCCCGAAACCTCAAACGATTATGTAAATTCCTGAGATATCCTCGTGAACCGCAAATTCCTTGAGAATTACGCCACCATCAGTACATCCCTCACAGCACTCAATCGAAAAGATGTTAACCCTTAAGTGTATGAAGTCTTATTTTAATAAGATAATAATTTATATGAAATATTTAGTGTAGGTTAGGGGAAAAATAATAAAAAAGTTATTCTCGTATTTTTTATTTATAGTTGGATAGATTTAAAATATGACAGTGAACATCGTGACAATAAAATTTGGCGGGTTATTTGAACTTAAAGTTATTGTACCGTTTTCAGCATAAGATGCATTTAAGGGTTAAGCACGAGTGGAGAGACGAACAGTGAACCATCTTTGAGCGAATCAAAGCGCTCCTTGCATCCACACCTGTCCTGGCTAGGCAAATATTTTAATGACCCATTCACCATCGAATGTGACGCAAATAACACAGGCTTGGGAAACATTCTGCTCCAATGCATTGATGACGAATATAGGGTGCTCTGCTGTACATGGCGCATCCTAACTATTGCCGAGCGAATGATATCAGTAACGGAGAGAAAATGTTTATCCATCATTTGGTTAATCGAAAAATTCCGACCATATGTCGACGGCTAACACTTCACCATGATAACAGATTACCATAATCTTATATGACTTAGAAATATACAACATTAAAAAGGCAAACTAGCCTGTTGGTCTCTGTAATTGCAATCATACGACTTTAACATAATACACGGAAAAGTAGAGATAAAGTCGTGCTGAATGTTCTTTCCCAGATATTCGAGTCTAACGAGAAGAAATCGACGATTGCTTCACTTAAGACCGATAAGGACATACGCAATCCTTGGTACCTACGGAAAGTACATCAAGTCCTCGAAGACCTAAGGAGCCACCTATATTGGAAAGTCATATCCCATTGTGGACGATCTAATGGGCGACAGCGACGACGATACTTAAAAGCTCATGGTGTTAATTGACCAATGCGAGTCTCATAAGGAGCCAACCACAGAACATCTGGGCCGTTACGAGCCACTCTTCAATATTACTAGCTTGACATTTATAAAGACGTGTAACCTTGTAAAGCAATGTAGTATAGAAATGTTTTGGGCCTATTTTCAAGGACAAAGAATTAATTATTTGCATATTATTACTTCATATTCGGATGTAGAATTTTCTGTATAATTCAAATCTGTAAATACTACTATGTACTATATATGAGGAGCCTAATACTAGAGGGTCTTTTCGCCTATGGTAACGATGCTTACATGGGATTTCTAATAATCTACCATCTGTTTTTTCCTTACCACCTCCTCTTATTATATTTATACGGATTAATAGTATAATTTCAGCGTTATGGGGTTTATAGTGTAAAACATGCTATAACCCATAGAGCATAAAATATTTTAATAGAATCTGTTAAAAAATATTCCATTGAAATATTTAGAGGATTGATTTAAAATATTCCTGTAACATTTTTAAATATTTTTCTGAGATAATGTAGGAGAAGGTTTCTAAGAGAACGGTGAAATATTTTATGAATAATTTCGAAAAATTAGTTCAAAAACCTTTTGTAAAAGTTTTAGTACAGTCAGATAAATATTTAATAATATTTCACTGTAACAATTTATACAAATTTAAAAAATGTGTCCATGTAAAATAATATTCTTCTTTCACATAATCTTTAAAAAAATGTTTTCAAAATATTGCTGAATGGTAATAAATAAGATTTTTTTTACGAAAATATTATTGGAAGCCTGGCTATGAATTTTAATGTCGTATTTCACAAACATTATCTGTAATCTCAAATACGACTTTGACAATCTCCATACTAATTTTTGACGAAAAACATTTTCAGAAAATTCAATGATGCACAATATATTAATAGTTATCTAAAACACGTTTATCACGAATATGTAAAAAGAATCAAAAGATTACCGCAACTATAGTATTTGATAAAATATTATATCATTAAGTAATAATGTCTTAGGGTTTAATAAACGCGTAGGTTATAAAATAACGGGTAATGGATATCTTTACATTATTATATTTCGAGTCTTATATGTTTATTTATTTTGATTACCTTGTTATTATAATAAGATCCTGTGAAGAATACTTATAAACTCTATCCTAAGTTACAAATTAAAATTAAAATAAACTTTTCATGGCCCTTCAATATGCTACCTCCGGTATAAGTTTATTGCAAACGGTTTTTCTTTCTGTAATAGAATAGATCATCTCCATTAGAAATTATTTCTCTTCTAAAAAATATTAATGAATTGCGGACTGGTTATTATGGCCTCATTGATAACTATTTTTATAACATCGTTATTGAAAGATAATGTATACTCTGTTGAGAACGAAGTTAAAAAAAGAGGAGACTGTGATTAAAATTAAAGAAATATTCATGCCCCCTCCCTTTATCCTAACTTTTCTCAACGTTCTATCTTTTCAAACGTATATTTCTAATACCATTTTGAGGACAGTTGTTGTATAGATATTTGATTTCGTAAAAAATTTTCTACTGAAACTTTTCCATCCTAATTAATATTAATCTGGTGAGAACTTGTAAAACGTGAGCAATTCAATGGAAATTATTCCGGACTGTATATACGGATGGTTGAGAAAGCTCAAATACTGAGTGCGTGGAGAATATATGTATCTACTTCTAATTGAATTTAAGACTGGCTAACACCATTAATAGAAAACCCTATGTATATACACTTAAATATAAGGTAATAGATTCAACGAAAAATCAAGCAATAAACACTTATCGGTTTGACTTCCTCATTTTCTCGGATTCCCTAAATATTCTTCAAGTACTGTTAACTCTAGATGTCTCAGTCAAAGGCAATTCACATATTCTCAGAATCAAAGAAAAATTTATTGGATTTAATTTTCTTATAACTCAAAAGTTGAATAATGTTCATTCAGATACCTTTGCACATAGAAATCTCGAGAAATAAAGAAACAGATTACGTTGCTAAAAAAGCCTCTGCCGTAACAGAAAGTAAAAAAAAATTAAAATTTCTTATACAGATCTTAAGGAATTTTTATAATAACTAGCAGCAAAAAACAGTCAATACGATTAAAAATCTAGAAATAAATACCCGATTAAAAATCTAGGGCACAACTATTTTAAAACCTTTTGTAAGCGTAACTTTCAACCGTGGCTTACTAAGAAAACTCATAGAAATCTATCATTAATAAAATGTCGATTAAATCACTATAGTCTTACCTCTAGCCCGTGTCAAAATAGTTAATAGTAGTTCTTGCTCTTGTGAAGAAAATATGGAAAACCTTAACCATATAATTTGGCAATATACACTTTATAATAATTAAAGAGACAAACTAATTAAAAATCTTTAAACTCTGAATATCAGGCTGCCTCTTCATATAGCTAACTTTAACAATCTATGTTCTGTAGAACCAGATGCTTTAGTTCATAAATTTTCTTAAGATGTTCATGTTCAGCTGGTCTCATCATCTTTCGATAGATATTTAACATATGACAGAAAACAAATTAGTTTTGGGGGAAATCGGAGCAAGGTCTTCGATTTTTTTAATATTTTGCACATCGAATGCCTATATGGAGGTAATCATTTGTGCCAAGTTTGACGCCAAAATATTAATTAATTAAAAAGTTATAAACAATTTAAAAAAAAATTTATTTTTTTTTTAACTGCTATAAATGGAAAACTATTTATCGGATCTGGATAATTTTTTTTTTAAATACCCGTAAATAATTGTATTTTGAGAATATATATATGTCATAATAATATATTTTTTAATAAAAAAATTATAAACAATTAAAATAAATTTTTTCCATTTTTATTAAAAAATGCAACTTTTATTTGAAAAATTGTTGTTGCAATCGATTCCTTGGACAATTTTGTTTAAGAATCCGTAATAAAACTATAGTGTATTTTAATGGAGGCTAGGTAATGACCTTCCAAAAAAGCGCTACCTACAGCGCTTAGCTAGAAGATCGGACCGATAGAAGCGTCCCACTACCCCGAAACTTTTCCAGGTAGTACAGTTCTATAAGTCAGTACCATAGACTATATATTATGTAATCGTGATGACATCAGTATAAACAATATTTTATTTACTTAAACATAAACAATTTAATCGCAATTAGATGAAGTGTAATATTTCATATTATTTTAGAAAATATTCGTAGTTTACAAGAAATCTATTTTCCAAGTATAGTTAGAAATTAACAGCTTAGTTATAACATGTTACATTACTCAATAGATATTAGGAAAAGGAAATTAAAATAGTCAATTATTTAATAACATTTCATTATTCATTTATTTAATAATACGTATATACATATAATATTCCATATGGTAACAACCATTAAAATTATTTTACTATATCTTATAAAGGTGTTCATAAATTAATTATACAAATTTAATATAAAATTTAAATAAATAAAATTGCTATAGTTTATAACAAATTACACTGAAGTATTTAAGTACTTTTATTTTTGTGGTTTTTTAATGTTATAATCTGTAGAATTGGAAGTTATTTTCACCAACAATTCGTTGCTGCTTTTATTTAAAGGAATGAATCCGCGATAACTTAAGATACCATCGACACGTAATGTTGTTTTTAATAATGATAATAAATTTTGTTCAGTTTCTATGAGTTCAGCGATGGTACAGTAAGCACATATTATACCAGGTATAGCTTTCTGTACCGGACCAATCTTCTCACTATTCCGCCAAGTCCGTCACATGCGCTTTTTCCATGACAACTTGCGAAAAAGTGCCATTCAGCTTCAATTCCATATGTCTCATAATGAGAAACAAGAGTTAAAATATTTGATTTATTCTTATATTGACCTGCAGCTCCATCAGATACATAAATCACTTTTTTAACCTTGTTCTCGTATCGATTTTTTATATAACCAATAAATTTTTGGCGAAACGATATCACAGCATTTACATCATGTTTCGTACTTTCGGAAATTACGACGAAGCTGTCTTCTTCAGTTTTTTCCTTCCCTTTTATATACATTGCAAATGGATGAATAGTTACCTGTTTGCCGTTTCAATGATTTGTTTGGACCTGGTCTTGATATACAGTCGTATAATTCTGAGCGAAATCTCCTATGACCATTATTTCATATTCATTCAAATTATGCCGACGAGTTTTTATATAATCATTTTGACATTTGGCTATCAAGTCATGTTCTAATAATTTACATTTAAACTGTACCTCCAGGTGGTTAAGATAGTCTTTAATATTGTATGCGTGCTTTACAAGATCACATTTTTGGTTTACAATTTCCCATTGTTTACAATGAATGAAATCTATAGCATTTCTTTTGAAATAATTCTCGAACATATCTAAAATAATGGCCAATCCAGGACATTTCGAGCATTTATTAAAAAAACAATCTTCACCAGGTCTTTCACATGTCATTCCAATTAAAATATCTTTTGCTGTTTGAGGTAACTCTTCATCATATTTGATCTTCAAATTTTTCATTGTCATTTTACAGTCTTCTACTAATAGTTTTGGGTTTTGGTGGTGAATACAAATACAAACATTATGAACACCTTTACATTCATTCACTAAAATACACTGATCAGGTCGCAATGTACAAAAATATGTAAACCCCAGGCGAAACTTTAGTCCAATTTTAGCACAGTGTTTTTCAAACATGGTGTACGCTTCTTTTAACTTAAACATAAGTAAACGCCTTTGAATTTTAACTTTCTTTTCGTTATCCTTCCTCACTATTTTGGTATCGTTAGCACCTGGACACGGCCGGCTTATATCATCTTGTAAATAAAATGAGAGAACAGCACTTTTTATTTCGTCACTTATTATAGATGTTCTGGTTTTGGAGAGTGGATAGGATAACATTCCTTCCTGTTCACGAAGTTTTTTTAGCGGTTTGTGCAAAATAAAGCGAACAATTAATTTCTCTTTCTATTTCACAGACACTCGTAGACATTGGTATCGCAGTTAATATATGTAACTATTCTGAATTAGTAGTTGCTTTTGCATACGCTGCTTTCAGATCTTTATAAAATACACTTTTTTGTATAAATCCATCTCGATTACTGTCTACACAGCGATATTTCCTCACAAGTAAACTTTTCAAATTATTTGACAATGACACGATTTTGTTTTCTCTTAAATCAGGTATTTCAATATCTATTGAATTAATTTCTCCGATTTAAAAAAAATCAAGCAATGGATTTAAGCGATCCAATACTATTTTTCTACGTTCATTTTCGTCGATCGAAAATTCTTCATCACATTTTACGTGGTAGATATTTTGATCTTCATTAGCACTATAGTCGAAACTAGCCTCATTGTTCTGATTAATAGAATCTTCACAACTACTGTTTTCTTCATTTGTACGTCCTAAACGTGTGTCACTGTAGTCAGAAACTTCCTTTGGATCTTTCATATAGCAGTATCTCAAACATGTTGCACATAATCGATCGTTTTCTTTCACTAAAGGAAACCACTTATGCTGAATTTCTGTGGAAACATGGCGCAAAGATTCTCGTCGACGTCCATGTTTACGCACTTTGAATGGATTAGAGCACTCTGATAATGGCATGATTATATAATTTTCTTAGAAACTGAATTGAAATAATTTTACAAAATCTATCACACAATAAGAAATTTCACTATGACGTTCCTTGAGGTCCGTTCACTTTGACCATTGAACTTTAAATAGCCCGACTGAGCAGAAAGATTCTGTATTTATACGATTTTCGAAGCACAACTAATTTCAGTATACCAAATTTTAAAATACTACTTAATAAACTAAAGTATTAGAAAAAACATTCAAAGAAAATAAACATTTTTGAACTCCTTAACATAATTATTGCTCGCACTAATTTGCTTAAGGGCGGCCTATTTTCGTTATTTATTATTGTCATAAATGTTAGTTCTACGTACCACTATTTAAATAAAGAAAGTTTAGCTAATAAATGTAGTAATATAGAGAACTGAACTACCTGGAAAAGTTTCGGGGTAGTGGGACGCTTCTATCGGACCGATCTTCCAGCTGAGCGCCGCAGGTAGCGCTTATTTTTAAGGTCATTACCTAGCCCCCATTAAAATTCACTATAGTTTTATTACGGATTCTTAGACAAGATTGTCCAAGGAATCGATTGCAACAACAATTTTTCAAATAAAAGTTGCATTTTTTAATAAAAATGGAAAAAATTTATTTTAATTGTTTATAATTTTTTTATTAAAAAATATATTATTATGACATATATATATTCTCAAAATACAATTATTTACGGGTATTTAAAAAAAAATTATCCAGATCCGATAAATAGTTTTCCATTTATAGCAGTTAAAAAAAAAATCAATTTTTTTTTTAATTGTTTATAACTTTTTAATTAATTAATATTTTGGCGTCAAACTTGGCACAAATGATTACCTCCATATAGGCATTCGATGTACAAAATATTTAAAAAATCGAAGACCTTGCTCCGATTTCCCCCAAAACTAATTTGTTTTCTGTCATATAACAAAACGTAAATAACAGCGACGTAAGAGAATTACCAGTTGGCATATTTGTAACAATAACGGAAAATATCAAGCAATCGTATTTAGTTTATAATATACATAGCAATTACAAAATTTGTCATTCTACATGCCTAGATCTCACATGCAATTTCAAAATAGCATCTGACTATTTTCATAAAATTCATTTTATGAAAATAAAATGAAAGTCTTAATTATATACACCATTTGTGCTACGTTAAATTATCAAGAATAAACGATATTGTAACGTCCGCTTTAACTTCCAGTTAATTTAGAAGAAAGTTTTTATATTCAAATATTATGTACCATACATATTACTCACCTCCGTATCTTACTTGTAGAAATATCTGTTTTCAAACGTAAATAATCAAGTTCATTTACACGTAGAGTAGTAATCTCTAAATTATGCAAGGCATACGAAATGTTACATAAACTTAGTTATCTTCATAAATAATTAATCGATAATATTTCTTATTTAAAGTTGTCGCTACTTTTTTCTTCCGACCCGCAATCCTGACCAACACAATATTAAAAATAGTTTGTGATACACACTTTGTCGTTAATTTTCGATGATATAATCAAAATATATATAGTTTTCAATCATTTTCGGTAACTAACTAACCTTCTCTATTGCCGTACATAACCTATTTTTGCAAGAACAGTAGTAATAGTGTTTTATTTGTCCCATTAATTAATTATCATAAACTATTTCATTTGAGTACTAGGTGTGACATGGCTTGAAAGACTAGTAAATCGCTCCTACAACCACCCACATCTAAGCTCCACCAATTAGTTTAATTACGTAAATCTTTTTTTCTTTCATTAGCATAAATGGTAAAGAGATCTGAGAAACTTAGTAGTCGAGACGCACAACCGTGGCTATACGTTATCATGCATGCATTTGAAGAGTCAGTCTAAATCTATCTTTTAGTTGTGGTATGTAATTGTTCAATATATAGTTTTAATCCATCTTTTATAACTAAAATAAATTCCATTCTGTACTAAGAGGAGGAGAGAAACAGCTATAGACAGAAGAACCAGCATCAACCAGTAAGTAAGACAAAAAGTGAATATATTTACACTAGACTATTAGGTCTTAGGTAACATAAATAGGTATGCTGATTTTATCATTATTTATTAAAGAACAAACTAGCTTACAGTATGCGGGGTCTGGTTATTTAATACAGTATACTATTCCAGTGAGAAAATACCTTTTTGTTGCTAAATTCGTATTTTTTCTTCAGAGGTTAGGAATGAACTTATTTTTTTCTCATGCCGATAACAATGTGTAACGAAAAACACGAGCAACGGATCAAAATGAAATTTCTCATTAAATTAAAAAAACTCCGACTGCGCGTTAGAAGTTGTTAAGAGGCCTATGATGAGAATTTTCTATCATGTGCGCATTTTTTCGAAAGGTATAAACGATTTTCTGAAGGCCAAGAAAGCAGCGAAGATGACCAACGACCAACATCCAGTCGTACCAATCGTTTTTTCCGACATCAACGGCATCGTAATGACTGAATGGGTTTCAGAGGGTGAAACTGTGAAATAAATTTACGATTTGAATGTTTTGACAATACTGCAAGAGCGAGTTCGTAAGAAACGACAGCAATTGTGGAGAAACAAGTCGTGGATCTTGCACTAGGACAATGTACCTGCCCATAACGCGCTGTTTGTGAAACATTATTTAGCCGCTAGAGGCACTCCAGTGTTCGAACACGCGCCGTACTCATATGATTTAGCACCCTGCGACTTTTTCCTGTTTCCAAAGATCAAGTCCGCCTTAAAAGGAACCCGGTTCATGTCGATGGAAGAGGTGAAACGAAAATCGACGAAGCTCCTAAATGCTCTTACAAAAGGAGACTTCCAGCATTGCTTTGACCAGTGAACAAAACGAATGAAATGGTATTTGGCGAGGGGAGGGATATACATTTAAAGAGAATTCATTTGTAGAAAAAATTTTAATATACAACTCTTTTTCATAAGCAGTCTCATTATTTAATAGCTAGACCTCGTATTCTAATTTCCTTCAGATAGTGACTATCTGATTGCGGATGAAAAATCGTATACTTTTGAGCTACAGCACCCTGTATAGAATTCATAACCCATTGAATAATCGTAAGTCGCCGAGACGTGTTGCTATTATTTCGATTAATTTTAGTTTGATTCATTGTTTTTAGTCTGTACTCTTGTGTTTCAAAGCCAGTATCAGCGTATTATTATCATTAAAGAATTTGATGGTGAAAATTATGGAAATTTAACTTTCCCTAATAATTATTCTCTTATCCCAAACACGTGTAGGGACTGAATTACAAATAAACCTGAGGTTAATATGCATTGAGTCATGTACAGAATTAACCGTATGGAATTGGGAAGGGAAAAAAAAATATTTTCGTGAATAAAAAATAGATAAAAAATATTTGGTTGAATACCGACATACATTTATTGCAATGAAGTTCCTTATCTTGTATTTGGTGAAGAGACCTGGCCGGCAAAAAATGTGCGTTAAGTGGGATGCATCAGAAAAATGCGTTATAAAAACGAAAGAAAGAAATATTTATCGAATGTTCGATAACTTTCATAAGGCTTTCCATTCTTATTATCGCTACATATATGCATTGTGCTGTTTCTCTTTCTCCCTCTTCCTTTCTCTCTCTCCCTCTCTCTCTCTCTCTGTCTCTCTGCGTTGTACAAATTATGATGCCTGCGCATACGCAATATTTTTTGAGCGCCATAATTTGAAAACTTTGAATTTTAATGATTGTGCGACACAATTTGTATTTATTTTATTCTTGACGACACTCTCAGCCTTTTCGTTTCCGTGTTTTCGATTCGCAGCTTTATTTAGCTAGCGGAATGAAAACGATGAACAACAATGCAATTTGACTATGTAAAAACATGTTGTTATAAATATATTACGACAACGTTAAAGCGAGAGCTCGAATGAAAGAGATCATTAAAAGCATGAGAAGTTAAAATTTTTATTTTTGGTTTATTACCGCCATTAAATGGAAGTTTATTTTTGTTTTATTTAGTACGTAGTTATGGGTATGTGTGTGTATGTATATGTATGCTTCACATTCCTCACCATAATCTGTAGTACAAAATGGGCTCTTTTACACTCCAGCTCGCCCGTACTATCATTCTGCTCAATCTCCCGATGCTTCCACTACTCTTCAAAGCTAACGCTTGAGTAACAAAGACGTACTCTTCGGTAAATGACTATATTTTGTCCCTCATTTCAGAATCTACTATTAATTACATAATTTATTCATGAACGAAATTATTGATCTTCGACTCTATTCTTAAAGGAATGAGCTGGATATTGAGGAAGTACAGTCGAAAGATAATGAAACAGGACAACAACTTTGTATGGCGCAACATTATCAAATGTTTTGTCTCTATAGAAGACCTGGATTAGAAGTGGATAAACATATCCACCTCGACAGATCTACAGCCGGAAATCATATTATAGTTGCTCACCATAATCAAGTAAGTTTTCGTTCTTCAATTGGTAATGCAATATTTAAGAATTATCAACCTTCTTCATACTTCCATTATTCTCTAAAACTGTGTCTCATTCAAGAAATCTTTAGGATTACTTATTATTTTAATCTTTATATGTACTGTTTCATTTGTTTTATTTTCGAATTCTCAGTACGATTTATAAGCTCTGATGATAATTACTTAATTCGATACATGAGCCATCGATAATAATACGGCTATAAATAATATACAGAATAGGCTTTTTGTAATAATAAAACATTTCTTCTATTTTCTGAAGAGGAAGCTTTATATCTGCGAAAGTATTTATACATTTTATTTTAACATACCCATGTATATCCTTTATTTGTAGTCCAATAATACAATTTTTTAATGAAATATCGAGGCTTGCCCATTTTTGCGTATGAATGGGTGTATATTTTAACTGCTCATAAATACTTGGTTTCTATTCGATTTATCGATTCTTTTCCTAAAATTAACTCCAATTTGACCCTAGAGATCATATTACGTTGCGAAATCGCGATCGCTCGATTCTTCAAAGAAAATACTTTTTTCACGCATTTCGTAATAACTTATTCGTCATGATTTTTTAAAGATACATTAAACTTAGTACATCAATTTGAACTAGGTTCGTAAAATTATCTAAAAGTCAACTATTTCATTTAGACTACTCATATTATCTTTTCTGTGAATATATAAGACGCAATATAACTATCGCAAGAAAATGATTTGTCAATATTTTATTTTATTTTTTTCTTATTATTATCATTCGTGTGCATAAATCCATATATTTTCATGGTATTTAAATCGATTTTTTTCCATTTTTTAGGTAATTTCCAATACTTTAAAAAAAAATCCATATAAAATGAATGTAAGACGATACCACATTACCATGTTCAGTTGAAATTCATTAATTAATCCTTACTATATAATTGGATTCTTAGACGCATTCCTTGATAGCCCTGATTATTTTCAAATATGATACATATACCATCGTTAAGAATGCATCTTTTACCAAGCAACTTGGAAATAAATACGTCTCTAAAATGTTTCCTAGCCCAAATATAACATCTTCAAGTTATTTGTGCATTCCGCAAGTATTAGCATTATACAATATATATCGCAAAGAAGTTGCTAATCCGATTGTACGCACTATTTTGGTCTTCAAAAGAGCCGCTTACATAGACTACTAGTTGGGCCTTGAATCCCATGGTTGTCTGACGTCAAACAAGCAAGTAATGAAATTCTATAATATCATGGTATGCATGCCCTGATTAAATCTTGATGTATCTCTTTTATGTTACCGACTAAAAAAACACGATATCGTCGAACGATGCATTTCTATTTCTTATTATGGCATTGTAACGTCCACTGTTATTATTGTAAACCAACACAAATTGTAAGTTACCTTTTATACTTGTAACTATCATAATCTGTCTTTTAGAGTCCACGGGACATAAACGAGAAACCAAAACTACAAATTAATATTTATCGTAGTGCCGATAATGTTAAAATAATAATAATAAGTTGCCAAACTGTATATCGAAGATATCTCTCTCTCCTGTCAAAATCATTCGCTAAAATTATTCAATTAATTAGTTAGACAATTAATTTCAATGAACATTTTCTCAAAACAATACTACGTGTGCCATCTCTTAAAAGAAAAATGTACCGTTTTTCTATCCGCCCACGTTAAGGTCTCTCCCATTAAGTTAACAAAGGAAATCTTCTATTCCCTCATTGGCCTAATCGAAAAAGGGTCCACCTCAAAGGAGACCCAGAAAACTCAAAGAGTAGGGAAGCGCGACGGGGGTTATAAAATAGCCCGCGCGCAGTTGTACAGACAATTCGAATCCAGCTCCAAAATTAAATCCAACTCTGACTTGTAAGAGAGAGAGAGAGAGAGAGAGAGAGACAAAGAGATCACCTAAAAGTAGTAAGTCAAACAATAAATATTCTAACTTGAACTTAGTATCTTTTCTCTATCGCTTTGTAGTAATGTACTTAAACTTTCCATCGAATATAGATCGGGTGCTTGTCAAATCGACTACTATCTATATTCAAAATAATTCTCTCAAGCCAAATCCTGGTTAAGGTCTCTCTAGCCTGCGCCTATTACAGAGTAGTACGAGAGAATCGCCTTGCCATTCAATCCGCCACCTATCCTAACTAGGATAAATCTCTAAAATAAACCGATTGATTTCCCGGTTATTAGAGGTAAAACTCTACGACCAAAAATACACTCTTAATTTAAATAGTTTTGTAATATCTTCCGGATGTTACATACAAAATATTTTGGGGCTCGTCCGGGATGAAAGAGTGAATCAATAATTTTATTTTACAATTTTTAGAACGCTGTATCTTTTCTTTTTACTAGCACTGCCTATTTCTTCTAAGATTCGAACTCACGAACATCTTCAATCAATTATTCATAACTAAGAATAAGCTACATATAAAGTAAATTATTCAAATCTATTTTTCAAAATTCATACATATACCGAAAAAGAGTATATGTTCTTTAATTCTTATCTCTCAGATCACACGTACACTAATAAAAGTATAAAATATATCACCAATAAAATTACGCATATCTAAACCTCACACAATTCCATAACCTCACATTCACACCTTTATTTCACACAGTAATCAAAACGTTAGAACGCTAAGAAGTATAAAGAATTTTTTTCTCCACAAAACAAGAAATTCTCAATCCGTTGGACAAATTATTTTAAATACGTTTTGTTTTTTGACTTCATGTGTGTTAGTGGAAAACAGCGGTGTTCGTCCCAGTTGGAGAAATCGTTTTACTAAAGCCGAACGGATCCGACGAAAAGCTAAACTATTAAGACAAGCCAAAAGGAATTCGGAGGTAGCCAAAGATATAATAATTACGGAACCATATATCCCAGAATTCATCGATTCCCAAAGCGAGAAGGAATTTCCGCGATATATTCCAACCAAACCACCACAGTTTACAGATCTATCATTCGAAAAAAAGATCGAAATCGTATCCGAACAGATCTGTGAACACGCTAAGTGGAAAGTAAGTTGTCAAGGGTGCCTCTCCGTATTCTTCAATAATCACCGAATGAAAATTATCCGCGAAACATAGCTATAAATTCACCTAACAACAACAAAAAAGGGGGAGAATAATCTCTTTTCCCCTTTCCTCTTGCGCAATAAACAAAAAATTCCAAACATAACCATTCGATTAAATTAATTACCTTCTTACCTCGTTACCTGCACGAGAACATTTAGCGAGTCTTAATAAAAGACCTCGGCAAAAAAAAAATAGAAGAAGGGGGAAACTTCATACTTTTTCATGAATCAAAACAAACGCATAACCAGGAAACAAACAGACGATGAGCCAAAATTAAGGAAGGAATTGGAAGGAATACTCTCCCTCAGTAAGCGAATCGTCATACGTACTCGAACCAGCACTCCACTCCAATCGGACAGTGAGCCCGAAGATCATACATTCGCCTCGCTAAGAGACGATACAAATGACTTAAGCCTTCCGTCGACAAAGCGAAATAACAATTCAAGAAACTCGAGGACACTCAACACAAAAAGAACGAAAATCTCGGCTAATAAGAAGAGGAGACCAACCTACCAAAATGGCGACAACAGGTCAAATGGTCACCTTAAAGGACGCTTTACGCATCGTATCAGAGTTCAATAGATCTAATATACCATTGACTCAATTTATGAATGCTTGCGACAAGGGCTCGTCATGATTCCAGCAGAATCAGAGGCGAATTTAGCGAAACTTCTACGCGCAAAAATCTCAGGTGAAGCACGGAAGGCTATCACGGGTAAAAATGCCGAAAGGATCGAAGAATTGAAAAACTTCGTCAAACACTTATACTCGCAAACCAAAACCATTCACCAATTATTCGGCGAACCAAGGAATATCAAAGAGATAACGAAAGCGTGCTGGCTTACGCCAACAGGCTACGCAACATCTCCAGGAGAGTACTAGAATTTCATAAATTAAAAAACGATAATAGAGTAGAAGAAAATTTTAAGTTTACTTTACAAGTAACACTGAAAGAATGCTTTAAGAATGGGCTTAAAGCTGAAATTGAACAAAGACTAATGGCGAAGATATAAACGATGTATTGAATGCGATACAAATCGAAAAACAGCTAGCGTCTCGTCGTGCTCTGAGAAAGGAACTTAGCGATATCAAAGTACTAGCTCCTGGTATAAAGAAAATGAATATATGCTAATTCTGTAATAAACCCGGTTACGAGAAAAAAGATTATCGTTTATAGACGAAAAACTTTTGCAAAAACTGCCAAAGGCCAGGCCATGATACCTCTCCATGCAGAAGGTCAAAGTGCCAAATTTATTCGAAATTTGGTCATATAGCCAAAACATGTAGGTTACTATCTGCAAATCAAAACTCAATTTCGTGTCAAGTGTGCAACAAGTTTAGCCACACCGCAAATAACTACTACAAGGTCAACCCTCAACAAGGACGTAACCTTCAAGTCCACGTCTGCCAATTGTGCAATCTACCTGGCCACTTGGCAAATTCATGCCGGACCCAAAACTCAAAAGGCCTTCAGCGTGACGAAATAATTTGTCGTTGCTGCAAGAAAGGCGGACATACTCTCGAACAATGTAAAAAACGTGAATATAACAACGCAAAAAAGTCCAGGCTTTTCAGGGAACGAGCGCAGCCCAGGAGAGCCAAAAGAATCCAGAACGCTCATCGAATGAATCAAGAATCAATGCTTTGTATACAAGTTAATACCCATGAATTAAGAATCTTTCTACCTCACATACTACTCATATTCAGTAACCAACAATCCAATAACTTATTTTCATTAGACAGTGGCTCTGAGGTTAATATAATTAAACTATATCTCATAGGAGAAGAAAGTTTGTTGAAAGCTATTCCTCACCATTATTTAACTGGAATTGACTCCACCCCTATCTCAACTATAGGCTATGTAAGGATGAAATTCTTGAATGAACTAACAGGCTTTCTCGTTGTCTATAAAAATTTTCCAATACCATATGATGGTATCCTAGGATCGCAATTTTTCTCTCGAAATCAAGTTAAGGTAGATTACGGAAATAAACTCCTAACTATCCGCGAGCATAAAATTAATCTTCATTTTGATCCCGATCCAACTCCCATAGTCGCGAATGCACTCTTAAAAAATAAAGAATCATACTTACCTACGATAACTATAGATCATCCGAAATTGAAAGGCTCCACTGAATTTTTTAATAGATTCTGGCCCAGAAGGCTGCTTAATTAAAAGGTCAGCTTTATCCCCAGAATATATTATAAATCAGAACAACAGAAGAATTTTTGTTGGGATCAGTGGACGCCCTATCACAACTCTCGGCAATATTGAATTAGTAATAAAAGGACAACCGGTGAATTTCCACGTCGTCCCCGACGACTTTGAAATCACCTTTGAAGGAATTCTAGGATTATTTCTACCACAGTAATTGCACGATCGATTACGAAACATCGATCATACAAATTAACGAACAAACAATCCCTTTTGTTTTCACTCAGATCCCTCTTCAATCAGAAAAAGCACTAGCGTAAATAAATGAAATAGACAATGCTTCCGAAGCTTCGCTTATAGTGAACTTGTCTAGTATAAATGACTTTGAAGGTTCAAAGCCAGAAGGAAAGGACGACATCGAGCTTAATTTCATCGACACTGAAGCTGATTTTGAAGACTACCTAAGAACCAATAAGCTCGATAAACCGTACTACTATATCATATCGTCCATCTCTTTCTCTTACGACTTAAACATGCCTATAAATTCAGAAATTTACGGATACGAAACGATAGAAAAAAAATTAATTGCTCCGAAATTTTCTTCCATACCGCTAAACGTGACCAATTAATTTATACGGACCATCTCAATGATACCGAACGAGAACACATCTCAAATCTCGTCAATAGATATCAAAAAGCTTTTCACCTCCCAGTCGAAGAGCTACCGGGAATAAACGTAGTCATGCATAGAATCGTTACTACAGACGAAGAACCCATAAACTCTAGGCAATATAAATTCCCTCACGCCCTTAAAGGTGAGATTGACAGGCAACTTCAAGAAATGCTCATAACTGGGATGATAAAAAAGTCCGAATCTCCATACAATATTCCAATACGGACCATCCCTAAAAAAACCGACTCCGAAGGTAGCCCAAGATGGCAAGTAGTCTTCGACTTTCGCGAATTAAATGAAGAAAATCGTCAGTGACGCTTATCCCTTACTAAATATCACCAAGATTTTTTATCAAGTCGGAGGAGCTAAGTATTATTCAGTACTAGATTTATCCTCAGGTTACCATTAGTTAAAATGGATTCAAGAGACTCTCATAAAACCGCCTTTAGTACCCCTTTTGGCCATTATGAGTTCGTAAGGATGCCATTTGGGCTAAAAAACGCTTCAGTCACCTTCCAACGTCTCATGGATGATGTGTTTACGGTTTATAAGATCAAATCCTTTTTGTTTACCTTCACGATATCGTAATCTATGCAAATTCCCTATAAGAGCATGAAGAAAAAATGGTAAAGCTCTTTGAAATCCTCATTAAAAACAAGCTGAAGTTACAGATCGATAAATGTGAATTTCTAAAACGTGAAGTCTCTTATTTAGGGTATATATCAAGCGAAAAGGGACTAAGCTCTGATTCCAATAAAACAAAAGCTGTAAAAGTCTTCCCAAGACCAATCAACGTTAAAGGTATTCGGCAGATTTTAGGACTTGCAAGATATTACCGACGTTTCATTAAAGATTTCGCTAAAATAGCTAAATCATTAATTAAATTGCTCGAAAAAGATGGTCCGTTTATTTGGACTGACAAAACCGAAGAAGCTTTTGTCAGGTTAAAAATACAACTCTATGAAGATCCTGTCTTACAATTTCCAAATCTTGACGAACCATATATAGTCACTACTGATGCTTCCGGTTATGCCGTAGGAGGAATAATATCCCAAGGCAAATAAGGAAAAGATTTGGCAATAGCCTAGGCGTCTAGAGTTCTGCGAAGTCCTGAATTAAATTACGAAGGGAATGTCTCCAACCAATTAGACACAAGAAACCTCAACCGTAAGACAAAATTTCTCTCCAATCTGTACTCAAAACAATAAGAAAATAGACTATTACGAAAGCGACCAAGAATCTATCTAAGATTTCCAAGCCGAACCCAATACGACTATCATAAGAAAATATAGTCCACGAAAAAGCTCACCGAATACTAAAGCTTCAAATTTCAGAAACTAAAATGGAATTTATTAAATACCGAAAGGACAATATTGCATACTTCGTCTCTAATACAGGCTTACCTCTTGATAAAGGAGCCAAACAACTAGCGAAATTTAACAAAATAAAACTCGATCATGAGTATGTAACTGGAGAAGCTAAAAAATAGAGACGAAAAATAAATATTATCAATTCTCGCTCTGTATCTAAAGAAAAACTCCAGAGGCCTTGAGTGTAGTACGCGAAAATATAAACAACACACTAATAATAGTCCGAGAACTACTCCTGAAACTCAACCAACAAACTATCTGTTTCGCAATGAGCACTAAAATAGAGAAATTACTTTGATCAAAGGTCCTGAATCTTCTGGTCAAAGTATTCAAGAATACACCAATAAAAATCCTGATGTACACAGGCCAACTAATCTATGTGCCCCTCGAGCAACGCGATAAAATCTTCTAAACCGCACATATTATATGCCGTCCAAAACGCACATATTAAAAGAAAAAGACACCTTGGTAGAATGTAATGCCTTAGTACCTTCCTATTACTTTTTAGACAACGGTTGGTATAAAATTATGCCACAGCCTATCGAAGCGCTTACACCCACCATCCTAAAACCTTTGACTAGGACTACCTGGAATTATATAAATCCTTCAGATCTAGATACTAGTGGGACCTATACAGAGAAGGACCTAGCACAATTACGGGACAGGATAATGTTCCCCGTAGAACGTCCTTCCATCCTTAACGACATAACTAGGGAAATCACAGGATAAACGGTCACCGATATTGGAGATACTTTCTCCTCACTATTAAACGACGATGCCGTCAAAAGAATTGCAGAAACAGCATGGGACCGAATATGATTCAAATTCATGACTTTTGGGACCTTCAGTGCTGGAATAATCACCATAATGATGATTATCCAAATCATCAAAACGGTAATAGACATCTTCATCCGAGGATATACGCTCCATACGCTTTCTGGATGGTCAACTAAGCTATTAACAGCAATTTAGTGTTCTCTAGCCCACTTGTTGATCAACCTAGGGCAAAATTCTGCGACCATTCCAAAATCAGACGTCGAAATAGGATCATTAGAAGACACCATACCTATTGTACCCAAGCTAGCAACCAAACCAAATCAAACCTATTGTACCCAAGCTAGCAACCAAACCAAATCAAACCTATTGTACCCAAGCTAGCAACCAAACCAAATCAAACCTATTGTACCCAAGCTAGCAACTAAATCAAAGCCCAGTGGAATCAAAGAAGAAACACAGGAACTTCTGAAACTACATGGCTAGTAACGACCTCCATGAACGATTACAACCTACTTCGATATTTAAAGGCTCACTCTTATTAAATTCTATATTTTGTATTTTTCTTCAACTGTCACTATACCATTATAACCGAGACTAACGGTTATCTTCGTCAATCCTATCCTCAACTAACTACTTTACGGTGGGGCTGTAACGTCCACTGTTATTAGGCACGTGCTCAAAGTTAAATCTCGATTTTTAATGGGGTCATGGACTTCTATCGCCTATGCGTACTTTCCGATGTCATCTGTTTACGATGACTGTTTGATAATTTTTGAATGTGAGAAAGGTCTAAACCTAACCACTTCATTATGAAAGGCCCCATAGAAAAACTATACCCACCAATAAGCAAGTTAGTTTCTCCGAAAACTCATATAATGGACCCCTTTGATGCTGCGCCATCGCCGCTCGCTAACGAAACATTCCGTATGGAAAAAATCACACAACGTATATTGATGCAAAATATCCGCTAGACATTAATGTATCAAGCAACAATATTAATAACTGTAACCGCAGTTGTCTATTGTTTATCAACGTTAATTGTAAGCTATTTCTTAAATCTATAACAGCCACAAATTGTTTCTTAGAATCTATAGTCATAAACAATTAATCACGCCTAAAGAAATTAATATTTATCATAGCACCGATAATATTTTCATAATATGAAGTCGCTAAAATGTAAACAAATAGATACCTCTCCCCTGTCGATTTTACCTGCTAAAACTATTCAATTAATTAGTTAAACAATTCATTTCGATTAATATTTTTTCAAAACGATGTTACGCGTGATATCTCTTAAAAGAAAAATGTATCATTTTTCTATCCGTCCATGCTAAGTCAATTAGGCTAACGAATTAGGCTAACGAAGGAAATTTTCTCTTCCCTCATTGGCCTACTCGGAGAAAGGCTCGCTTCAAAGAGGACCTGGACAACTCTAAGAGTAGGGAAGCGTGACGAGAGCTATAAAATGGCCCGCGCATAGTTAAATAGGCAGTTCGAATCCAGTTCTAAAATTCAAATCCAGTTCTGACTTGTAAAAGAAAAAGAGATCTTCTCAAGCAGTAAGTTAACCAATAAATATTTTAACTTTTAACTTAGTCTCTTTTCCATCTATTGCTTATAGTATTATCATATTTAGACTTTTTCATCGAATATAGATCGGGTACTTGTAAAACCGAGTACTATCTATATTTAAATAATTCCTTTGATTAAGGTCTCTCTGGCGTGCGCCTATTATAGAGCTGTACGAAAGAATTGCCTTACCACTTCCTTCTCTCCACAACCTATCCTGAGTAGGATAAATAAAAATTTAAAGACGAGTTACAACAAAATACGAGAATTTCTTTATCTCTATCCAGTTTTTTTAACCGCAAAAATCAGAACTAATTTTTTGTGTGATCAAAACTATCACAAAAAACAACAAGATGGCTTATTTGCAAGCAACGCTTACATTTAATATACGGTTTTTATATATTTTATTACATCATATACGAATCTAGTTTCAAAGTTGTCCTAAAACTAGAAAAACGTCCATTTTATCGTGATTTTGACTGTATTTAAAGACACATTTTCTAGTTGAAAGACATTTTTTCTATCAAATTTGATTCGTTGAATCTCATGTAAGATTTTATCTACCTCCCAGGGAGCTGTATATACTTCTGGTATATACTATTCAATCTCACAAAACTATGTAACCCCAAGTTAAATACCCACTAAATCAAAATATCTGGGATAGAAATTAATATTTTTCGGGAAAATTTATTGTCTGATAGAATATCAAAAAGTGCGTTTTCCGATTGCGAATAATTTTTATCTTAAGGCACAACTCGGAAATTATGTTTATTCAACATTTTCAAAATGTATTGTTAAAAAATAGGATATTTTCAATACCTATTCGTCTGAAATATTTTCTGGATATGCTTCGTCTGAGCACCAATTTCGTTCAACAACAATGTCCGTTCGTTCGCCCGTTTATACAGCGGTGTGGGCAGAGTAATTGGCTCGGTGCAAAACTAAAAATTTCCCTACTTTGAAATCGAACATATTGGTTAGAAATCGTGAAAAGTGGAGCGTTCTCTAGAAAATTCGATTTTCAAGTAGGCTATGAAATATTAAGTTTTCCAATCTGAGTAATTTTTATCTTAAAACATGGCTAAAGCAAAAAAAGAGGAAATACATGTGTTACATAAAAATTCAATACTTTAAAAGTTGTACGTGAATTAATATTGTAAAATACCTTAATCACCTCATATTCCAGAGTTCATAACTTTGGTAGAAATTAATATTTTTGAAAAATTAAAAAAGATTTGAGCTTATGGAATATTAGTATTCCGAATAATATCTGTATATGTTACTCCGATTCAATTGAATTTCTTAGTACTCTTTTGAAAAAAAAACTACCATTTCAGTATATGAAGCGAGCACAAAGAAATACAAAAAGATTTAAAGAATTGAATCGTCATAACATAAATATATATGACAGAAAACAAATTATTTTTAGGACAAGTCGAAGCAAGATCTTCGATATTTTTTATATTTGACATATTGAAAGCCTATATGGAGGTAAACACTTGTGCCAAGTTTGACGCTAAAATATTGATTAATTAAAAAGTTATAAGAAATTTAGCAAAAATGCGATTTTATTATTACTTTTATGACTGGAAAACTATCATACATGATTCTTTTTTTCAAAATAACCGGAAAAGATTGTATTTTGTGAATATATATATATATATATATATATATGTGTGTGTGTGCGTAATGTGTCAAAATAGTATATTAGTAAAATAATTTTAATGATTGTATCATTATGAAATCATATTATTATGTTTATTAAATAAGTGAGCATTTTAATTCCATTTTCCCGATATCTTTTGAGTAATTTAACATGCTGTAACTAGACTGTTTATTTCTAACTACACTTAAAAAATAGATTTGTTGTAAAGCATGAATATATAACACTCCATCTCATGTTGATTAAATTGTTTATATTCGAGTAAATAAGATATTGTTTATACTGTTATCGATCCGATTAGATTATATATAGCTAATGCTACTGACTTATAGAACTGAACTATCTGAAAAAGTTTTAGGGGCGTGGGATGCTTCTATCGGTCCGATCTTCCATCTAAGCACTGCAGGTAGTGTTTTTTAGAAGATCATTACTTAGCCCCTATTAAAAATCAATAAAGTTTCATTACGGATTCTTATACAAAATTTTCTAAGGAATCGATTAAAACAAAAATCTTTCAAATAAAAGTTGCTCGTTTTAACAAAAATTGCACAAACTTATTTTAATTGTTTATAATTTTTTTATTAACTAATATACTATTATATAAATGTATATATATTTTTTTTATTTTTTAATACAATCTTTTCCATGTATTTAAAAATAATCATGAAGACCGGATTGACAGTTTTCGAGTTACAACAATTAAAATAAAATAAAAGTTTTTACGTTTTCTATAAGATGAATTAAGAACGGTTTCAAATATAGTAGAAGAGAGTTCTTTGTATGAAAATTTAAAACCTTTCAATTAAGTCTAAATTGTTAATGATATGATTAATTCCATATTCGAATTTGAAATGTTGTTGAAATTAGTACTAAAAATAGATTTTTAGTTCTACAGTATACCCGTAAGAGCTGCTGATAGAGGATGTATTACAGAATCTGAATTAACACACCAAATATTAAAAATAATGGAAATACCAGCTGATACAAGAACTGTACCTGTGGGCATTTTAACAAGTACCAAAAGACCGATTTGGGCGAAAGCGAGAGATGAACTCTTAAAAAGTAAGATTTTTCTGTAACAGATCTGAAAAATTTTAACTAATCTATATAATAAACGTTAGTATGAACAGTGACAATTTTTTTTTATTGTTACAGACGATCATAACCGGCATAATGTTGAGCTACTAGAGCGGTGCCTATGCATAGTTTGCCTAGACGATCAAGTTTTACCAAAGACGTTCAATAATTCAATAAACCTAAATGACCGATGGATTAGCGATCGAGATTATGCGAATGTACTTCATCAGGCTTTACATGGAGGAGGGTCTAGATATCTTGGCGCTAATCGCTGGTTCGATAAAACTGTCCACTTCATACTTGGAAAGGTTTGTTCATATTCTTTTTATTTGTTCTACATACTTGTTGTCTTTTTCTTTACATTCAGTAAGAGTTTTTCTTTAAATATAATTTTACTTAACATGTTTCAAAGTACTGTTTCGGTTTTCGTTATTAACTTATATCAAATGTTTTTATAACATAAAAATTGCTATTACATTGTAACAGGATGGATTTTGGGGTTTAACTTATGAACATTCGGCAGGAGAGGCACCTGCTATATTTAGAATTTTTGAAGAAATTACCGACAAAGTTGACCGCATGCCTGCAACAGAAAAACATATGTTATCATCTCATCTACCATCTCCTGAAAAACTTGAGTGGTCGTTATCTGAACAAAGCTATAAAGACATTGATGAAGCCATTATACAATTTGATGCGTAAGACACAATTTCTTACTTTTATTTTGCTATTCCATATAAGTAGTATAGATTTAAGTAACACTTGATCGTTAAACTTTTCTATTTTTTCTAGCCTTATTGAAGATTTAGACCTATGTATTTTCTGGTTCGAAGATTATTCAAAGGAATTTGTAAAAAATTGCAATATCAGCCCGGATGTTTATATTCAATTATCATTACAATTGACATATTTTAGGTAAGCTATTAACACAACATCTTTAAATAATGGAATTCTGGTTTCTGTAAAAAGTTTAATTATATTGCAGACTCCACGGGTGTCTAGTAGCTACATACGAGAGCGCTAGTATCCGGAGATTTACCCATGGTCGAGTCGACGTAATTAGAGCAGCGAGCCCAGAAGCTCTTGCTTGGGTAAAAGCTATGTGTCAAGGAGATCCAGAAGATACAATAGGGCATGTACATGAGGATGGCATTAAAAGAGTTCAGTTCGCCATCTACAGTGTAACTGGCTAAATCATTCAATTGTTGCATGTTGTAACTTTTTTTCCATTTATGTTTTAATTATTCTTTTTATAACGTATGATTTTCTGATTAATTATATTGCTTTTAATTGTACTAAAATTGTCAATGCACGCTACACGCTCTGACATCTCATCTTTATATGATGTTTGCGTTTCAACTGAAATCGTAATGTAGATAGGGTCAACAACAATATTACTTTGAAAATCCAGTATTTAGGTGTAAGTCTTGTACCCAGAGTTTGAACTTTTTTATATTTATTCAACAGTTACTTAGCATTTACCTTGATATTGAAACAACCCATTCATCGAGGTTATTTTCTAATTTATGAGTAAATTTTTTCATCTGGAAATTTAAGTCATTCATGAAACGTGATTTTCTTTGATAATTTATACGTGAACAAGTATACTGAAAGCTCTATTAGCTAATTCACTATCTAGATCAGTATTTGTTGTGATGTTATATGACTTGCCTATAACAAAAATAATGGTATATAAGATATCACCTAACTGGCTATTGTTTTATTGCACGTATTTCTGCCTGAATGAGACTTTTTATTCATGATTTTGACATCCACTAATGACGTCCAATGCAGCAAAATCTACTTAAACTATTGTTTCAAAGGTACTAGGTTATATGTATCAACATAGTTATTTTAATGATATAATCGCACTGCGTGTGGGTATGTAAAATTGAAGAAAGTATAACTCAAATACAAAATACAATAGTCTTTATTTAATTTTATGAGCAACAGCTCGATTAGCATGACGCATAACTTAAATAAGCTCGTAAAATTTTATTCTTGACAAAGTTTAGGTCTAAAGTTAATAATTTCTTTATATTGCTTCATTTGAATCTATCTATAAATCGGAATTTACATCTGACTGTCGTTTACTTCTGTAGGTCTCTAATAAGTGTTATATCCAAGCCGTAGAAATGTATGTCTCTACCAATAATTTATTTTCATAGTTTATCTATCTCACGCAATATTTCTGCTTACAATCATGCTAAATACGTTTAAACTTTTATTATTTAGATATGTTCTGATTCAATATACGTCTTTCTAATATAATGTGCCATAATATAATGTATCAATACGTCCTTTTCACTATTCATATTATGCTAATATATTATTATTTCAATTTCTATTTATTGTAAATTAAAAAAAACAGACAATTTTCATTTCATGTGCTCACTATATCGTTATAACCATAGCATAACGTATAGTACAACGAAACCATAGTGGGAGAGAGAGAGAGAGAGAGAGTGATAAAGAGATAGGTATAGATCCAACTCTCTCTCTCTCTAACTTTATCTCCCTCAAGAAAAGCCACTACGATATGGGAACAATAGAGAACGCTATAGAGAAACTATATATGCACACCTATGTACGCCGCTTGCGAAGAAGTAGTGACAATAGTTGTACAGATGTTTTACATAAAAAAACCGCCCTACATTCTTATTTCTACGATTGTGTGAAATTTTTTTTATTTAACAACTGCAAATGCAACTACGTATGGCCGTGTGTTACAAATGGTCTGTAAGAGACTGTAACGATTAGATACATAACAGTATACAGCATCTTTCAATTTTCTAAATGTAAACCGTTAAAAAAAGATACAACTACGGATACCTATGATCATTTGCTGCGCATGGATAGTAAAGGCCTGAAACGCTGCATATTTCAAAATTGGAGTGTATGTTCTTGTTGCTTATATATATGAACACGATACCTTCATTGCTTTTGGGATCACTAAGACATTAACGCTATAAATAATCAATCGGTTTATATTTTATCCAAATACACGATACCACACAGAGCATAAAATTATTTAATAAAAACTTTCAACAAATATTTCCTTGAAATATTTAAGAAAACATAATTGCTCTAAAACATTCCTATAACACTACAAAATAGTTCTTTAAAATCATGTAAGAAGAGATTTTTAAGAGAATGATGAAATATTTTATAGAATATTTCGAAACATTAGTTACAAAGTCTTTTAAAAACAATTCTTAAGGATTATATAAATTATTTAATAAAGTGTTTAAAAAAATAGTATTCAATTATTCTTAGAAACCAGGAAGAAATTAGTTTACAAATATTTTAAAAACATGTTTAATAATACGTGACTAGAACAGTTTTTATGACAGAAAACTAATTAGTTTTAGGGAAAATCGGAGCAAGGTCTTTGATTTTTTTAATATTTGGCACACCGAATGCCTATATGGAGGTAATCATTTGTGCCGAGTTTGACGCTAAAATATTAATTAATTAAAAAGTTATAAATAATCTTTTTTTAAATTTGATTTTTTTTTAACTGCTGTAAATTGAAAATTATCGGATCTGGATACCTTTTATTTTAAATATCCGGAAGTGATTGTATTTTTAAAATATATATATGTCATAACAATATATTTGTTAATAAAAAAATTGTAAACAATTAAAATAAATTTGTGCAATTTTTGTTAAAACGAGCAACTTTTATTTGAAAGATTTTTGTTTTAATCGATTCCTTAGAAAATTTTGTATAAGAATCCGTTATAAAACTATCATGATTATTAATAGGGGCTAGGTAATGACCTTCAAAAAAGCGCTACCTGCGGTGCTCAGCTGGAAGATCGGACCGATAGAAGGGTCCCACTCACCTGAAACTTTTCCAGGTAGTTCAGTTCTATAAGTCTAAATTTATTAGCTAAACTTTCTTTATTTAAATAGTAATAAGTAGGACCAACATTTTTTACAATAATAATTGACGAAAATATGCCGCACTTAAGCAAATTAATGCGAGCAATAATTCTATTAATGAATTCAAAAATTCTTATTTTCATTCATTGTTTCTCCTAATATTTCAGTTTGTTAAGCAGTATTTTAAAATTCGATTTACTAAAATTTATTGTACTATAAAAATCATATAAATAAGGAATCTTTTCGCTCAGTAGCGTTAGTTAAAGTTTAACGGTTGATGTGAACAGGACCTTAATGAACGTCATTGTGAAATTTCTGATTCTACGATAGATTTAGTAAAATTACTTAAATTCAGTTTACTGAAAATTATATAATTATCCCAATATCAGAGTGTTCCAATCCATTCAAAGTGCGTAAACATGGACGTCATTGAGAATGTTTGCTTCTGTTCCCACAGAAATTCAGAATAAAAGTTTCGGGTGAGTGGGACGCTTATATCTGTTCGATCATCCAACTGAGCGTCGCAGGTAGTGTTTTTTGGAAGGCCATTACCTAGCCTCTATTAAAAATAATGATAGTTTTATAACGGATGCTTACACAAAATTGTCCAAGGAATCAATTGCAATAACAATTTTTCAAATAAAATTTGTCCTTTTTAACAGAAATGGCAATAATTTATTTTAATTTTTTATATTTTTTATATTAACAAATATATTATTATGACATATATATATATTCGTAAAATACAATTATTTCCGGGTATTTAAAAAAAATTATCCAGATCTGATAAATAATTTTTTATTTATAGCAGTTGAAAAAAAATCAAATTATTTTTATAAATTTTTTATAACTTTTTAATTACTTAATATTTTAGCGTCAAACTTGACACAAATAATTACCTCCATATAGGCATTTGATGTGCCAAATATAAAAATAATCGAAGACCTTACCTCGATTTGCCCTAAAACTAATTTGTTTTCTGTCTTTATCTCTCCATGAAAGAGTAAATTTTGCATTCACAAAATGTTCTTAAAATATTTCTGAATAGTAAAATAATAAAATTTCAAGAAAACTTTACGACAATATTATTGGAGACCTGGCTAAGATCTTTAGCCCATATTTCACAAATATTGACTATAAGCTTTTTCTGCAATGTTTTCAAAAGATTTTGGACATATTTCCGTGATAGCATGATTTTTCTACACATTCTGAAAATCTGAGAGTTTAAGCTTCTCCAATTTCGGGTGAGTGGGACGCTTACATCTGTCCGATCATCCAACTGAGCGTCGCAGGTAGTGTTTTTATTTTTTATATTTGCCTACTAAAACAATTTAAAAAATACAAAGTGGGAGCTCACTCCATGATCAATAAAATGTTTGCCTGTTCCCTTCAAGTATAAAACTCTGGTCTATGAAACAACACCTTCTAGGCAATCTACAGTAAGGGAGAAGTTGAGGAAATACGTCTTAGCAGGCTTCGTCAGAGTTCTTTTTTTTAAATCGCGCAAGGGCTTATAAAAATAAGTTATTCGAGTGATATAATAATTTTATTCGACAGTACGAAGTAGGTACAATGTATTTTACTTTTATTCTTCTTTCCTGTCTTCACGAAAATCCTCTTTCTGTTCAATCATCTCTAATTTTACCCAGTTGTGTCATTTTTCCTGCGATTGACCTGACCCAGTGAACTGTATTTCTGAATTTACTCAAGAATGAATTGGGAGCAGAAGATTGCGATTCTTAATGTTTTTCTGAGATGAAAGCAAGATTATGAGTAAGATAGCTTTGAGGCCATAAATTTTTCATTTTTCCGTAACTTCCTTTTCCAGTATCAAGGAATCCATACCCTTAGCAGGACTAAAATACTAAACCAAAAAGTGTTAGTGAAATAAAAGCGCTGAAGTTATAATTAGTTAAACTTTGTTTTTCAGAAATCTTAAATTTTGTGTTTTGTAATCTTTTATAAAAAATTCTAGGAATATTGCTCAGTTCTAACGTGGAAAATGTCACAAAGCCTTATCAAAAAATTATTTTAAATCTGACTAATAATTTTAATTGCACATTTTCCAGTGACTCTAACCTTTTATAATTTAAATTTCAATCTTAATAACATTTTTTTAAATATTTTTTATAATTTGTTAATGATAAAAATTGTTAAATGTTGCTTTTACCCTCCTTTTTTATTTTAATAAAGTGGATGATTCATTGAAAAATAGCAACAATTTATTGATGGAGTGAGATATCCACCTCAGAACAAATGGTTGACGGGAGTAATGAAGATTGAATACGACATTTAAGACATCTATAACTCTGATATATTCAAGATGCATTCTGAACACATTGTTTAAAAGTTTTTCTCAGAATGTTTTAATTTTATTTTAAAAACATTTTTCGGAATATTTAAAAAGATCCTTCTTTCAATATTTGTAAGAGGGAAATATATTTTAGGGAAGATTTCTTGAGACTATTTTAGAAACATTTATGAAATATTTCTAATTATGACAATATAACAAATTGAAAAACATTTTTGGAATCTGCATGATAAGTTTTACGAAGCATACCAGAAATATTTATTGAAATCTTTCGGGTTAACTTACCCAAAATATTGTCATATCTCTCGGGGCGGTTTTCGTCGCAGACATTTTCTTGTTTCAGAAATATTTTTTCTAATCTTCCAGCGATATTTTCAATCATTCATTAAATATTTCCGAATATTTCATAAATATTTAATACGATGGTCTCATATCGATTTTGTCACTTGAATGAAAAAGTGTTTTTTTTTCAATTCTTGAATTTAGTCATGGTTCATTTTTTTTTTCAAAGTAACCATAACATTTAAAAACATATATCGTCGTTAGAAAAGGCACTCGGTATAATCCACTAAATACTGTCACACTTGATCTATGGACACTCTTTGCGCTTCTTTTGTTCTATATCCGTATAACTCACTTTTTTGATGGTGAAGTTAATGATGTTCCCTGTCAAATGAAGATGATCTCTTAACGAAAATTTGTAAATGCCGCGTTTCAATTGGTTAAAAACTTTTGATTTACTTCTAATTAATACTTTGTTTTTGACTAATTAATTATGTGTGTGAAACTTGTGACGTTGGTCGGAGCCCGTCGACACTCGCGACCTCGGACTAGGCGTGAGTTATTATAAATTGTTTATTTTTCTTTTGTTATTGTTTGCGTGCGTTCTGGGCCTCGCTTGGTTTTCTCCTGGCTGTATAGCGGGAGCCTGACGATAGCCATTATATTAAATTTATAACTGTCGCCAACTTTTCTTTTCTTTTGAATTTTATTGTGCCTTTATCGTTTTCTTTTTTTTATTTTATTTATTTAATAAATTTTTCTTTTCCTTTGTAACCATGTGTTGCTTGTTTAACGCCTTGCCTGCTCACGTTTCCCTTACCTTTCAAGGTCATCAATCATCTGGCGCGCCTTAGGCCATTTCGCGCCTCTTACCTTCCCCTTTTTCATTTTGTTTGCTGCGATTTTTTTATATATTGAATTTTAACGCGATGGAGGGAGCCTTATCTTAGAATTAAGGTAAGTTTTCCCTCTTCTCCCCGATAGTGAAAAATTTGCGTTGCAAATTCCATTAGTTGTATACAAATTTTGTGTATGATTTATAAAAAAGAATTATATATAAATTGTATACAAATATTTCTTATTACAAATATGACGCTTATAATTGCTTTGATATTGCATAAGTTCATTTATTTTATCTTATTTTATTTAATTTTCTTTAGTGGATATTATATTTTTAGAATCAAGCAGTGAAAAAGGTAAAAGTGATCTTCATAAATGAATTATTTTTGCTACACCACATTTTCCTGGTTTAAGACCAGACTTTATAAATACATAATCTCCATGCTTACAATTCTTTAGATTGAAGTATTAATAATAATATGTTTTTTAATTTCATTTCCAAACAAACAAGTTATCATAAACTAATCTTTGTATTCCATTTAAATACGTAACTAGATCGGTAATAAAATCTTTATATGTAGGCAACACATCACGTTCCGGTAGCATGTTAATTGAGAATATCCTTTCTAATCGACTAGAAACGATCAAATATAGCTAAATCAAGCTAATCATCTTAATTATCACCACCTTCCATGTATTGATATAAGTACTGGAAAAACACATGGTGAGAACGTTCTAGTGGGTTGTTAGACTGCGGATTAATAAAGAATTCGATTCTCTAGTTATATCAGCTTTCAATAGCTTATAAATGTGATGATTCAACATATCCTTTATGGCGCAAGAGAACTCATATTGTTTACAATATATTGGATTTTCATCAACTATATTCATTTCATATATGACTGGATTTCTCCCTGCTAGTCATGCAATGTGGTTACACGTGAACGCATTTACCTTTATAATACAGGGGGAGGCTCTGTTCACCGCGTCGAAATTTTGTAAAAATTGTTAAAAAAAAGAAAAAAGGCGAAAGTAAGAGATACGAAATCGGTTTCGCGCACGTCAACAAGTCGTGACCTTGAAAGGTTACAAGAAAGTGAGTCGATAAGGCAGTAATTCAACGAAAAGAATAAATTTAACGAAAGGAAAAAAAGAAACTCCTAATTAAAATATAAACAACAACGAAAAAAGCACAACAACAAAATAAAAGGAAATAAAAAGGAAAAACGAAATTTAAATTGACGACGCTTAAGCGCAACATCAGTCGCAAAATTCTGGCTATATAGTCTGGAGAACTAAGCGAGGCCCAAAACAAAACGAAATAACAATTAAATTAAATTAAAACGAGATCACACGCAGGGAGACAGATATAACGCAAAGTACTCATCGACTCAGCGACGACTCGATAATAAAAAATCAACAAAAAACGTACCTCACCACACACTCATTAAATAAACTCTCGCACAAATCACTATCTCTCCCTCCCCCACCCCTTCCCAAACGTTACAGCATTAGTTCGTGAGGGTTCTCTTGCCTCAGGCTTTTTTTACATACTGTTAATACATTTTATAGAAGCCTATACAGCCCTCGCTATCGTAAAACAGGGTTCGGTCTATCACATAGTTTGTCATAACCATTTCGAGATACAATGGCATCTCTAGTTCTTCGGACGACTGCATTATATCAATTTAATTGATATTTGTGGCTATTTTTTCAACACGCTTAATGTTTTTGATTGTTGGTTACGTTTCTCTTGAAAATATACTGTTTATCAAATAGCTCTTTCATCCAGAAGAAACTTCTTCTATTTGATTACATAATATTTAAGCGAATAACTTCCCGACTATATTTAAAAGGTACAACCAAAGAGGATCAGACTCAGTACCTTTCATTGTGCAAGAAAATATCTTTAATTAAAGTAGATATTACATATTTTCACGAAGAGAACAATGGCCATTAATGTATAATGGCTAAGCTGGGTATCCTATTAGGTGCTGTGTCATTGCGTAATAATATCTTTTTCGATTTATAATAATTTACCCGTTCAAAATTCACTTAAAACGATTTTGTATTTCTATTATTAATAATATACCTCCAGATTTTATATCTAAAAGTAAACTGAAAATTAAAAAGAAAACATTTTTTCAACATGTCGATAACAACGGACTTTTCTTCTTAAGTCCCACATCACCTCAGTTTATCAATGATATCCTAATACATATCGAGATATACATTACTTACGTAGTGGTATTTTGCAAGTAATCTTATATCTATTTATAGCAACTCTTTGCTTGCGTATAGATTCTCTGTACTTTATTTAAGTTATATGATTGTATAAAATAAATATTCGATTTTTCAGGAACAACGAATAAAAGAATTATTTGATATAGCAGTACAAAGACAGACAAAAGAGATGATGGATAATATTACGGGCTTCGGAATTGATAATCATCTTATGGGCTTACGATACGTAGCTGTAGAATCTGGGGAACCGTTACCAGAAATTTTTAAGGATGAAGCTTATAAAATTACTCAACACTTTGCTCTTTCGACATCTCAGGTAGGTATTGATACAGAGCTCTTATAAATTTTGTGAACTGTATCCTAATATTAATATTGAATAAACGGAAATTAGACAAACTCATCATTTTCAAAAGAGATGTATAATATATCAAGTCTTTTAATATTATGAAGCTCAATACTTCAATTTTCGACGTGGTAACTATATTCCCATTAATATCACTAGTAGTAACAGGAGCTAATATTTCGTCTATTAATAAGGAATCCAGATTTATTTCTGCTAAGTACCTTGGATTCCACAATTAACATAATGATATTTGCAAAAGAAATAATTTTTTTTGTTGCCCACGCTTCAACGACTACCTTTTTGCAAAATAGAAAAGCAACAGCTGTAAGCTGCTCAGCTCCAATACATTTGTCTTTCTTTTACAAACTTACAAATGTTAAGAAAATTGTTAGAAAAGGTTTTAAGAAATTATGAATATCATAACATTAATTTTTTAATAATAAAAAAATGATAAACATTTAAAATAAACTGTTGGGATTTTCATCGAAAGTGGCAAGTTTTATTTGAAAAATATAAGTTGCGATCGATTCCTTGGATAATTTTTTATAAAAATCCGTGATAAAACATGTATTATGTTTATTAGAAGCTCGGTAATAAGAGTGTCAAGAAAGTGACACTCGGCCGTGTGACGCGGTCAACAGAAAATCTATTATACCCTGAAATGTTCTCGGGTAGTTGAAGAAGCCCAAAAAATTCTGATGTGCTAAACTATCATGCTTAAGTGGCATCGATGCATGTATATATATTCATTTACTTATTTGTATATTTAAAACAATTATATTTTTACATATTGAAGGATTATCGAAATAGAAAAATGAAGAAAACCGCACTTACGGGATAAAGCTTCTAGAGCATAAAAAACCTAATTTATTATAAATAAATGATGAAAACACAGAATAAAGCCGCTGTAGAATACAATAATAAGAACAGGAACGATACAAAATTAATATATATATATCAAGCGCACAAATTATTCACACTCACTCAATCACCACGTGGTACTCGTAACTTGGTTACATAACCACGTGCACACTTTGATTACTTTTCGCTAAATAAGCGAAATTGAAGTATTTACCTCAACAGACTATTAAAAAATTTTATTTTAAAAATTCTTCTACAATGGAATTCTCCTCTTCAATGTATTCTTCTCCCTTCATCACACACCGTTCCATTCGTTTTTTTCATTGGCCAAAACAATGCAGGAAATTCTTTTTTTGTAAGAGCATTCAGGAGCTCCGCTGATTTCCGTTTCACCTCTTCTATCGATTCGAACTGAGTTTCTCTTAAGGCAGACTTGATCTTCGGAAACCGGAAAAAGTCGTAGAGTATGAACAATGAAGCGCCTCTAGTGACTAAATAACGCTTCACAAATAGCGCGTTATGGGCAGGTGCATTGTCGTGGTGCAAGATCCGTGACTTGTTTCTCCACAACTCTGGCCATTTCTTACGAACTCTCTCTCGCTGTGTTGTCAAAACTTTCAAATCGTAAATTTACTTTACAGTTTCACTCTCTGAAACCCATTCAGTCATTACGATGCCGTTATACCATAAAAACGTGTTTTCATACTGGAATAGTACACGCTTCCAGATATTTAACGTTGCATTTGTTCCCCCTCTCCCCTTCCTCTTTAGAACACTTGCGCGCGCAGTTTCATTATTTAATAGCCATACCTCGTATATGAGCAGACGTCGAACTTTCGAGTGTGTCATGGAAATTACGCCTTTGTTTAGGTGTATCTGTATGTGTATGTAGTTACTAAACTGCCGGCATCATCGGCGGACTCTACGCCTATTGCGAGATGTCTCTCTCTCTCACTCTCTCTGTTCTTACACTCATCGTTGCCATCTACTGTGTGTAGCATAGATCTTCGCATGTAAATAAATTTTTATGGTGTGTGATATACATTAGGTAATTTTTCGATCGGAAAAATTATAACAAGGGAGTATCTCATTCGTTAAAGTATAATCTTCTCCATATATTTTTAAAAAGAACCATATAGATCTGAGTAATAGTTTTCAAGTTATGGCTTTTCAAATAAAGTTCACATGTTTATTTTCAATCTATTACTTTTTAATTCATTAATATTTTAGCTTCAAACTTAGACATTCAACGTTATAAATATAAAAACAATCCAAGACTTTATAATTATTTCTTTTTAATTAATTTTACAGATATACATGATATATTTACAAATAAATTATTTTTATTATTATAAAAATCAGAAATTGAAACTAATTTATTTTCCTTTTTCTACTTATTACAGAAGGTTTAACATATATCATTTAATGATTGGAAAAATTATTTTTCGAATAATTAATAACGTTCAAAGTTATAACGCCAAAATATACATATTTCATTATATATGATTGATTAATATATAGTTTCAAATATTAAATAAAATTGAAATTAAATTATCCAATGTTTACATTTTGATGAGAATAGAAATATACAAATTAAAAATACGCTTGTATACCAAATACCCTGCCTGATACAAATCAATATATTTAGGTAGCCATATGGATTAACACAGATTTACTGAAACAGAAACGTCCATTCACATGTTTATTGCCTTATTTGAAAGACTACGTCATCATATGTTAATACCAGAAATTTAAAGGGAAGAATAAATAATTATTTACAATAAATTTAAAGGGTCTAAAAGTAAACAGACTAGAAAATCCTTTAGATATGAAGTCTGGGCATCTCTTTATTATAATTTTATACAATGTTTACACTGATTTTCATAGATAAAATTTAATCCAAAATTTAAATTAATTATAAATGTTTAATAAATATTTGTTATTATTTATTCATTCGTACCTGAACTTAGATAAGGAGCTATTGTACTTATTTTTAGGAACTATTACATTATGTTAACTCTGTATAGTTGTTAAATATTGTTATAAATAAATAATGATTTAAAAAAATAATTATTCCTGTTTATCCGTGAAAATCTAAATTTATAAGGAATTACGAAATTGTTTAAGTTAATTTAACGTCATCAACAAATGAGTTATGAACAAATATTTGTAGCTTGTAATAATTGATTAATGGCTTGTACAGAGTTTCTCGTAAAATCGGCTTTTCTATTATCTTTTCAATTCTGAAAATTAATTCTTAATCGAACGTTCAGTTAATAAGTTATTATTTTCTCTATGTTATATTTATAATTAATTAACTACAGTACACTTGATATACTAGTTAAGGAATTTTCGCCTTCTCCACCAACAGACCCAGCAGAAGCTTTCTGTTCAATTTTTGAATAGTCGATGGCTTAGCATTCATTGAATGTTGAATTTTATATTGTAGTAGACTTGGTGTAACATTTTATGATTTTTCATCATCTTCGTGAGTGGGCCGAGCGAGACACGTGCTTTCCAATATTAATTTTGTGTCGATTTGTCGAAAGTTAGCAAAGAAACATTATACGTGATACACATGTCAGACTTTATGCAATATAATTGACTAGCTATTAGAATTAAAAAAATTATTGACTTTACTTCTTTTAAAATGGGTCTCATTTCGTGTCTTATATTGGGTAGAACACAAATTAGTTTCAGGGCAAATCGAAGCAATCTCTTCAATTTTTTTATATTTGGCATATCGAATTCTTAACAAACAATTAAATAAACATCACCTTTTTTAATAAATAATATTTAAAAATTTTGATTTTGATTTAACTGTTATAACTCGAAAACTATCAATCGGACTGCATAAGTTTTTCTTCAAAATACCCGGAAAATATTGTATTTTCAGAATATATTTGTTATAATAATATATTTATGATATAATAATATATTACCAAACACTTGGTCGAACATACTTAGATTTTTATGAGGTCACGTATCACTATCGCCTATGCCTGTTTTCTAATGTCATTTGCTTTCGATGACTGTTTACGATTTTCAAACCTGAGAAAAGCTCAAATCGAACCACTTCACTTACGAAAAGTCTCACGGTTAAATCTAACTCACCGATAAGTGAGTTAGTCTTCTCCGAAAAGTCATAAAACGGATTCTCTTAACCCTTTGCCGCACGGTGGTATCTCTCACAGACCACCTATTTTTGTATAGTTTTTTGCCATTTCAGAGTAGTTTTTTTTATATATAGCTTACGTTTTTTTACAATTTCTTGATCACAAAATGATACGAAATTGAAATTTATGATTAAAAATTTTACAATTTTAGATAATTTGTTAATATTTATAAATAAAGTTTAAAAAAGAGCCTGTTTTGTAAAAAAAAATGCATTTATGACGGAACTTTCAGACATATCCTTATGAAGATAGATATACAGGTGTTTTTGGGCCGCTGATCACGAATCTGAACTCAGATTTTGAAAATTCAAAATGACGGCTTCAAAATTATGGCGAAAATGTAACATTTCTATGAATATGTTTCTGAAAATGGGTATTGGTGAAATTTTTTCAACTCCTCACTTTGTTTCTATATCTTATATGAATGATACTTTAAGAAACAATTTTTACCTAATTGTAAATATAATGATGCATTGCATGTGTTTCATAATCATTTAGTTAGTATAGGATTGTTTTTCGTACTACAAAGTGCGCATCGTCTACCACTATCAATAGACAATGGCATATGAGCAGACTGAGAGCGTCTCTTTTTAACAGGAACATTTAGTTTGTGAGGATTGGCAAGGAATGGTTTACGCTTTCGCCCTTTTTAGTTGGAATTTTATGAGAAATTATTGATCCACTAAAAGTAGTCTGACTTCTTCAATGTCTCATTTTTGTGTTCATTTTTAAAAATATAATAAATGAATTCGTAATAGTCAAATCAGTGAAATGCCAAACTAGTCTGTACCACCACTTTTTGGACTATTGATCTATTTTATATGTAGATAACAAACGATCAGCGTTATCAACAAAGCCCATGTATTTGTTATAATTAGAGCACATAACTAGACAATCTATTTGCACCCATGTGCCATCTTTCTGCCTCCGAGTTACTGTTGTCACTTCGAATAGATTACGGTCATTTGATAAGAAGTAAACACCTTTTTTATCCATCCATTTGATCTAACTAATACCAGTATCAGACTTCGAAAATCGTGTTGTCCATGTTTTATTTGTTTCTCAAGTATTATAAATTTAGGTAACCCAGTACTATTAGAACGTACTGTTCCGCAAGCAAATATTGTGTCTTCTTTTAGCGAAATCAATAGATCGACGCCGGTCTATTGGAAAAAGTTATCAAAATATATATGGTGATTTTAACCAACAAGTTTATGCGTCAAATACCTTAACAACTCGCGCTCCCAACTGTTTCTCAGGACTTTCAGTTTTACCGGTATAAACTTGAAATTTACATACGTAACTCGATCCCGATTCATCTGCGCGAACCCAACATTTATATCCTCGTTTTATCGGTTTAGCTGGTAAGTATTGCTTCAAGCTACTTCGACCTTTGAATTTTATCATGGATTCATCAATACATTAATATTTGACTAGATTCCAGCAGCCTCCAAAAGTTTCTTGAAGTCTATCTAATAACGGTCTCAACTTAAACAATTTGTCGTAATTTGGCTCACCTTATTTAGGTTCTGTGCTGTTATCGAAGATACGTAAATTACCTAATATGAATCTAAAACGTACAAAAGGCATCAATGAACTTATAAATGGATCTTTCAATTTTATGTCACTCGACCCATAATCACAATAGGAAGGCAATTTTTTCATTCCCATCAAAATATGAATTCCTAAAAAAATCAGTAACTCCTCTTTTGTCATCAATTCCTCTTCCTGCAATTTCTCTTGTATGTATTTATTTAATGGCCGAACTAATAAATTCAATATATTTTCAGAAAAAAGACATCAAAAGATTTCTAATGGCGATTGTACGTTATCGGGGGTATTTGGCCCAAAATCAGCAGTGAATGGATTATCATCTCTTTGTTTTTCTTTTTTCGTCCATACTTCACCGCCAGAATATTCTCTTTCATCTTCATCTGAATCATTATCACTTTTATTCTCTTAAAATTTACCTTCTATTGCTATATTCATGTTATCCTCGTCTTGATATGAATCAGTAAATCCATCGACGGACTTTGTATCGCTAGAAATATCAGCGATTTCCATTTCGCATAACACAGGTTATGATAATTTATAAATATTGAAAAAATGCTCTATTTGATTAATTTTTTGATCACAGACTTCACATAAATTCTCTGTATTTTTGTACACGTCAATATTTGAAATATTTTCCATATGGAATTCAGATTCAAGATCAGCGAGCCCAAAAACCCCTGCATACCAATCTTCAGGAATATATTCAAAGAAATTTAAGATTTTAGCCGCCATCTTGCAGCCGCCATATCAAATTGTCAGAATTTGAGTTCAAATTCGTAATCAGCGACACCGAAAACCCCTATATGCTAATTGTCATGAAAATTCATTCCCCTGAAAAATGTTCACTGCAAAGAAACACGGTGTAAAAGTGACTAAAATATACTGTTTTTTAGACATACTTTTACGATTTTTGGGATCCAAATGGCATTTTGATGTCCCCTCCCCAAAGTATATGGTGATAAAGAAAAAAACTGCAATAATTGACAATGTTTTTTTTCTATAATTTTTTCGAATTGATACAGTATTAAGATTCATTTATAACCCCGATCAACAATGATCATAATAATAATAAGTAAAGAAAATATTTTTTTCTTCTGCGTGAAATCACTATAACCACTTCAAAATGGCAGATATAACATAATATTCCATTAAATTCATCTTTTTCTTGAATATTTTTTTAGAAGTAAATATTCATGCGACTTTCTCAAACAAAATATTATTTTACGTTAGATGCAATATTTATGTATACGTTTTCTTTAATTTTACATATCTAATAACGTGTGGCTGTCAATTTGGGAGAAATCATAACTTTTATCGCAATAACAAACAAAAGAATTTGTCTAATGAATTGAAATTATTATTTTCAAAGGTTTTTTTATATCTTGGCCACCATTGAATTCGTACATGATAAGACATTTTCAAAATTCAAGGTGGTGAATACAATATAGGGATGTCAATAAATATCGCTATTTCAAAATGGAAAAAATTCGTTGATAATCTATGTGGAATTTATGAATGAAAATGTTCTTGAACAAATTGATGCTTGATGTATTCTTTCTGAGAAAATAATTCATGAAACCTTGGAATCTATTGAAAATATCATTTTTTACGATCAATTTCAATATCTTGGGAACGCATATATACCCTGTATTAGAGTAACGTATATCGCTTTGTATTTGCATGCATCCATATGGTTATTTCCAAAAGAATGAAATCCACTTATTATAGATATAAGATTTATGAACGACAGTACTATAGACAAGTTTGATGCTTCATATTTTGAATGCTATGTTTTTACATTACGTTTAACTAATAAGCAAGTCAACCGTAAGTTGACTAAGTAGTCTTTTTTGCAACAAACAGATTGGTGCCAGTATTATATATTGACTGGATTTCAGCTGAAATTTAATTTTTTTTCGCATCATTAATTAATACCAAATCATACGTGAGATTATTACATCGAGAACTAACAATCATGGTCATTGGAAAATCGTTTTCACTACAAATTTCCTATCGAATAGTTATTTCCTTTCAATGACATTACGAAAACGACCAAGATCTTCTGATTCAACTTATGTAGAGTATGAAACAAGTTCATCAGAAGAAGATTCCGATGAAGATGTTATGATACCAAAAGCTGATGAATCCGGTTCTGATGATATGGATTCTGATGTTTTGATCAAACTGTGCAGATTTCTACATTTACCTATAGAAAAGCTTTCCAAAATTACTCTGAAAATCAAAATAAACTTGAGAAAGATAATGTATATATCTGGGATGATGGTGAGAAAATACAGATATCATTGAAAATAATGTTTTGTTGACAGAATCTATGAAAAAGAAAATATGAGATAGTGAACCTGTAGAACTGTTTATAACTTTTTTTTCTATCGAAATGACACAATACATCATAGTTGCATCTAAAACAAATGGGTATGAATTGAAATAGCACAACTTTATAGTAAGTACTTAATAAAAAATAGTAGGGTACATTGTTTTTAGTCACTTTTGCACTTTTTCTTATAAAGTTTGGAGCTAAAAAATTTTTCAAAAAATGTATGCTCTTGGGTGTTAATGGGTTAATACTTTTGCAATATCTACTATTGGAATAAGTAAAGGATATTCATGTATATACCAGATTTTTTATCGAATACATCTCTTCTACGATTGCATATTCATCTACGTATACTTTTTTTTATTTCAATAAAAGATGCATCTATCAAAATTTCAAAAGTGTTATCGAACCTATAATTAGACGTAGTATTAAATGCACATTGTGATTTCACCATTTTGTCAAAACGTTCATATTCCCTTTTCTAACAATTTTGAAACACTATATATACATTTGGTACATCCTTTCATATATTAAAATATTTACATTTTGTTTCTAATGCTTTTTTTAACGAAATCTTTATTGTGTGAATGATACACGTAATCTCTGATAGGTGAATATTCTTTTACAGCAATATTTTTCTGTCATATCTTGATGCTGTCATTCAGATATTGACTTCCGCAAATTTAATTTATAACACTATTTACAATTTAAAATGTTTTACTAATCCTACAGTTTGATATATATACAACCATTGGTGAACATTAAAGATCATAGCCTGTATTTAATACAATTCCATTAAAGAAATGAACTTTTCCAACAAATCATCTGCCCTCTGAATATCCGTTCATATATCTGTAGATTTTATCAATAAATTACATGCTTCAACCCGCAAAAAACAATACTTAATCTACTTTTCAAAGCATGGAAAAACTTTAGGCAATAATGGCACATTGTAGTAGGGAAGAATGTAGCTTATACATTTTCAGATTTTTTATACATTTATCAATTATATTATAAGGTACCTTATTCACACAGAATAAGGTATACCAATAGTAATATCCCTCCCCCTTCACTCCCTCTTTTAATGTGGCGCGTGAACCGAGTTGAACAAGTTAGCGTCTTCAGGTAAGTAATAAGGGAAAATTTCATGGAGGAGTGTAACGAGGAATACTGATCGTAGAAAAGAAAAACTCTAGAGTTGTTGTGGTTATTAGGGTTGTAGGCAATTATATTCTCATTATATTCTTATTTAGTATATATTTCGCTTAATTAATTGAATAAAAATAATGCTAGTTTACCAAAAACCCATACAGCGGTTTCGTTGTATGTGTTGATTGAGGTGAAGCTGTGTTTATCCTTCTAGGCTGTTGTTTTGGTTCTATCGCGTGAATTTCCATGCTTTCGAGCATAGGCGTGGAACCTTTTCTTTTTGGATCTTTATCAGAAAATTTAGATGGCCTGCTGGATTTCAAATGTAATAGCAATGAAGTTAGGCTATTCTAAATAGCCGCGAACAAGCGGTAGGACCATCCATAAATACTATGCAGGGCCACTCTATTAAGAGGACTTCCAATTTCTTTATAATTTGAAATATGATCGTGATTACACTCCAGCGCTAAAAAGTACCAAATATCATAGATTTCGTCCACATACGGTTCCAGGTATTTGTTACTGGACGTTCCATCACATCCTCGTTTAGTAATCGCTAAATTGTGCCTTCGCTATCATAAATTGCATGGCCTCGGATTTCATAAACAACGTCGTTCAAATCTTATTGCACCACCATCATAAAGGACGTTATACTTGTCAAAGTGAAAAAAAACGCGTGACGTTCTATCTCAAAAGGTTTGACCGCCTTCCGTATCAATACAATGCTCGTGACCTAATTGACATTTAATCCCGCTACGCAGTATTATTTGGTTATTATTGAGATTAATGGAGGCTGTATATTTTTGCAGAGTGATTCTTAATATTTCCTGAACAACAACACTACTCCAATTGTCATAAGCATCAGAGTATGAGGCTCTAGGAGAACCTTCATTATCATCTAGGTGTCCTGCCAATACAATTAGTCTAACTGTTGCCTAATTTATCTTAATATTCCTAAATATATGATCATTATCAAAAGATAGAGTTCCGCTGGCGTACAAGTCGTGGCATTTTTGTTTACTTACTTCAAGTAAGTATTTTCTCACGCGGTTCCTAACTAAAGACGTGTGGGAACGCATACCGCAATAATAAACTGTCCGTTCTACTTGAAATTTGCATTGAATAACTTTGGTATCCTCAAAATTATTCAACTGCAGTAATTGTATGTGTTCCCGAGTAAAATTAACTTTTACAGGCGGTATTTTGCATTTTGCGACATCAAACAAGTACACCGTTATTATGTTTAACGATCTTGCTCCACAATCGTATCCAATGATCGCTGCTGCTTTATTAATCCAAAAGATGAGTAATAATGTTAGAAAATTCATGATAGATTCTAGTTGTTATCGGATATTTCTTTGACCTTTCTGTAATCAAAAAGTATATTTTTATTTGCTCTTGTTATCCTAGTAACTATATTTTATATTTATCAGTTTATTCTTATATTTCAATCCTACTTTATTTTCTAAACCTAATTCTTGTTTATTTTTTATGAGAAATCTTTAATATATCCGGGTGTACGACTTTGTTACCCTTTTTCGTTTCAATTTTTATGTTTTGTTTATTTAGAATCCTTACGATTTTGAAAGGACCCGAATAATGATCTTCAAATTTACTCGGTTTGGGACCAGACTTTAGAAAAACGAAACTTAAAGGTTTTAGAATTTATATGCTGATTGTAATATTTCTTTTATTTTTCTTTTGATCGATTGAGGTTATCATAAGCAACCTTTTGTATGCTTTTTAATCGTGTTACTAGATCATCTACATTTCCTTTGTAGGCATCATATCTTGTTCTCGTAGGGAATTGCTTGAGGGCAATCGAGCTAGTCGTCCAAATATTACTTCATAAGGCGTATATTTGGTACTTTCTTATGTATAAATATTATAATTTAGAGCAGCTAAGTCAATCCAATCATCCCAATTGTTGTCACTATTGGTGTATTGCTTCAGGAATTCCGTGTTCGCATTATGTGATCTCTCGAGTGAACCATTTGACTGTGGTTTGAAGGCTGTATTTCGTAGCTTTTTTATTTTGAATCGTTCAGGTAAACGTGACATTAACGAACTTAAAAAGTTTTTCCCTTGATCTGTAAGGATGGTTTTTGGTACAAATAATTGTTGTCGACAAAGTATCTGCTAAGGGTATGGCTATGCAAAATGTTTTCAAGTGGTCTTGCATCATTAATATGTATTCGATACCCTTGGGTGTCCTCTTTAGTGGTCCCACAATATCTAGGACTATTTTATTGAAGAATACAGTGCAAGTTTTGTTTTTAAACGAGTGAGCTTCTTGAGTTGACATTCAAGACATTCTTTTATGCGTCTTTGTATATCATCATTTAAGTTTTTCCAATAATAATTTTGTCTAACTCGTTGAAATATTTTAGACACACCCCGGTGTTCTCCAATGGTTTACTTGTGCAGTATTTTACGGTACCCATACATATGATAATTTTAATTCTAAATTTTCGAAAGACTCTATGAATAACATTGTTTACTTCAGACCACTCCAGATTTTCTACATGATCATTCTTGGACAAGCAGACTTCGCTCTGTCCTAGTTTAATCAATAAATTCCGCAAGACTGTCAAAACGTTAAAGATTCTTTTGGACTAACGATTCTGGGTTATCTCCACGAATACAGAGCCGAAACTGATAATATTTCTTGTTTTTCTTTTTGACCGATACTTCGCCTAACTCTGTCTTTTGGTCACTATCTATTTTATTGTATTTTAGTAATTTTCGAGCATCTTCATCGCATGACTCTCTAGTAGTGCTGATAAAGTATATTATTGGTTTTGAGATGTAGAAAATCTTTAACTCTAACTACATTTCCGTCTGTTGTATATTCGGATTAGTCTGAGCGAGTACAATCGTCAGAATTGTCTATTAACGATTTCTTGTCGTCGTAATGCATATCAATATCCCTAGTTGGATGTGGCATAGCATAAACTTCTCCTTCCACTTCGTCTGAGTCGAAATTACTTTCATAATAATCTATCCTTTTCTTCTTCCGAGTGGCATGGGTTCCGCATTCTTCTGGGTAATAGAAACCGTTTTTTTGAACTTTTTAGGTCTACCTCGCGGTTGTTTAGTAGTATTTTCACCCTTTTGTTTTTCTATGTGATCAGTAACAGCTGTTTTTGCGTTTTCGTTACTTAATTATTGTTGCCTTCTTATTAATACGTTTATTGTAATTCCTTTTTCTTCTTCATCGTAGTTTTCGAATTTACGGTTTAAATATGCATCGATGTTTTTAATCCTTTATGAAAAACGTGCTATCATGTATTTATTCTTAATAACTTTTGAACCGAAGTTTAATAAAACTTTACGATGATTAAAAAAATTGATACTGATTAATCCGTCATATCTCATGTAGAAATCGTCAGAGACCACTGAGAGATGCAAGGGGGTTGAAAATATCTCTATTTCTATACTCTCTAACACTTGGTATGTTTAACCACCAATATCTTGAATAATTGTTGGATGAGTTGTCTCTTCAATATCTTCGCTCAGAACGAACTGTCTTTTGATAACGCCTCTCTCTGCTATCGTACTGATGGCAAACTGTGTATACCCTTCATAAATAGGGTTATAGACATCTAATAGTGGCACGTCCTCATTGACATTGGGTAATTCTAAACTTTTTAATTTACATGTATTCATGTTGTCTATGCTTATCACCTTTAGAGGTGTTAATATACATCCAATTGTCAGTTGTAATTTGTCGAAATCTATTTTGCTCTTACTTGAGTATAAGAACTTGTATCCTATAATTCCTTCAAAAAGTAAGTGGTAGTCATCTTCTATGATATAGAAATCGATTAATCGTCCCAAAACAGAGATTACTATGCTATGGCTGACTCATATCTCCTCAGAAAATAGATTCTGGAGAATGACATCCTTACTAAAGTGTGTTATCCATCCTTGTGGTACGGCAATTCTTTTAATAATGTTAATGGGGGAGGTTGTATCTAGGAGGAATTCCATCTGTTTACATGTCGCAGCATTCGTTATGGAGAATGTTGCGTTGTTTACTTTTGTCGTTGAGCAGTTATATACATGTATCTTGACATTGTACTTCTAAGGGATTTCTTGACAAAGTTTCAGCCGTTGCGTTAGCTGCTCCCTTTGTATATACTTTTCGCGTTTGGTGGAGGAGTGGGAGCGGGAATAATGACTGACCTCCACATACTATTTTGTATTTAAATTGTGATAACCATAATCGCCATTTTCGAACTCTTGTGTTAAGATCTGCTTTTTTAAATTATACTAAAGGTTGATGGTCAGTTATAATAGTAATTGGTCGGTCGTATCCGTAGGATTTGACTACGGATATGAAGCTTTTACACTTTGAGTAACTGCTGACGCTTCTTTCTCATATACTTCGTAATTCAGTTCGGGTCCTCGTAATACTCTCGAGAAATAAGTAATGGGGCGATCTAATATGATCGACTCTTGCAAAAGAATTCCAGCTGCTACAATATTGAATGTATCAGTACGTATTTTATATCCTTCTGATAGATTAGGGAATTGTAATAATGGGGCATTACAAAGCATCTTTTTCAGTTTTTTGAAAGTTTTGTCGGCATTATAATCTCACTCGAATTTGATATTTTTTTTATAAGAGCTTGGTTAAGTGTTTCGCTATCTTCACGAATTCTTTGATGAAACGTCGGTAATAACCAGCCAAACCTAGAAATTGTCGGACCCCTTTCACATTCTTAGAACGTGGAAACTTCTGTACAGCTTCTATCTTTTGCTGATCTACTTCTAGACCTTCTTCATTAATAAGGTGGCCCAAGTAAATTACCTTCCGCATGAGAAACTTTTTTGGAGTTTTAGTCCTGCTTTTCTTAATCGTTCTACTAATAATCTGAATTTACGGTCATGTTCTTCTATGGTATTTGCGTAAATTACGATATCATTTAAGTAGACGAATACATTTAGCCCTTGTAGTCCTCTTAGTAACGTGTCCATCAATCGTCAGAAAGTAGCAGACGCATTTTTCAAACCAAAAGGCATTCTTACGAACTCGTAATATCCAAAAGGCATACTAAAGGCTATTTTGTGCGCGTCTCTGAAATGCATTTTTATTTGGGAAAAACCCATGGCTATGTCTAGGATGGTATAATATTTCGCACCACCGACTTGATAAAATATCTGCGTGATATTAGGAATGAGGTAGGAATCATCGATTGTTTTTTTCATTTAAGCTTCTCATATCAAGCACCATCCTACCATTTTCGTCTGTCTACTTTCAGAACAATTTATATAGAAGTATTGTAGGAGGAATTGGATTCATTTATGATTCCTGCTTTTAGTAATTTGTCGACATGATAGTTTAATTTGTCTTTCATCAGGTGAGGGAATTGATATTGCAATTAACAGGTTTTTCGTCCGCTGTGTGGATTTCATGCATGGCTAAATCAGATCCCGGTAATTCGGTTCCATGCAGATGAAAGATGTCTTTTATTTCATCGGTCAATTTCTTAGTATAATTCTTTTCTTCCTTGTTCACGTCACTTAAGTCTAGAAAATCCTTTATTTTTGTTTTAGAAGTTTTCTTGTCATTTTCCAAAGTTACGTCAGTTATATCATAATTGTTGTCGTCAAATTTTTCCATTACAAGATCTTTGAACGGCTTGTGTTATGGAGAATATATAGCGCCTGGCAAGGTTTAATTTTCCATCATTATTGGATGCTGTGTCTAGTACTTTTAAAATATAAATGCTATTATGCTGTACATTCCTAGATTTCATTTTTTTGGCTTCTTTTAATATTAGTGACATTGTTTCACTATTGGCCCTGACGGTACTATTTTTTAAATGAATTGCTGCTTTTGCTTTCCAGAAAAACAGTACTCCTAAAATACATTCGTGAGTCGTTTAAAATGGTTTTTCACAACGTGGAAAAGAGAGCGAATACCGTATAATGATATTGATATTAATCCTAATGTTTTTTGTAAATTGTTTCCAATCCCTTTTAAATTCACTATGCAACATTTATTAATATTTTTTTCTCTAGTTAAAGGGCGTTGTTTATTATGCTACGTTCGAATCCAATATCGATTAGAAAATGTCCTTTTATTCCCGTTAACGTCTTCAACTTTTATTTGTGGTATGCCTTTAGGTACAGTTTCTTTGTTTGCGCTATAGATGAAACAATGTCCCGTATACGCAGAATCATCTAGTTTCCGAAATTTGAAGTTGTGCTGGTTTACAATTAGATTCTTTGATCAAAAATCTATTGTTGTACCATTCATCGAGAAGTAATTCGCTTCTAACACGGCTTCATAAGGAATGAGGAAAGAATTTGGGACTAGGAGAAATTCCTTGAGCTTGTCTAGTATTTTGAGGGTAATCAAACCAATTGTGAGGAATATTTCCAAGTCAATTCCTATTAAATGGTGTAAATTAGTTTTATTTTCGAGTTTTTAATGGTTTTGAATTATCTTAATTTTTAGAATGTTAGCTTCTGATTCATAATATAACATAATATTGATTCTCTCGTCCCCTAAGAGATTTACATAAATTATAGGGACTCTTGTTGCATAGCGTAATTCGACATTTAGAGAATTAGGTAAAGCAATAATTCGTTAATCTCATTGCTGTCGAGCGCTTTTGTCACATTTGTCCTCTTTGTTGTTCTCTGTTGAGAGGACTTTTGGTCGCTCCTACCGTTATGGCTAGTATGTAATAGAAAACAAATTAGTTACAGGGAAAATCGGAATGAGGTCTTCGAATTTTTTTTATATTTGGCACATCAAATGCCTATATGGAGGTAATTATTTGTGCCATGTTTGACGCTAAAATATTAATTAATTAAAAGGTTATAAACAATTTTTGTTTAAATATGATTTTTTTCCAACTATTATAAATCGAAAACTATTTATCGGATCAGGATAATTTTTTTGAATACCCGGAAATGATTGTATTTTGAGAATATACATATTTCATAATAATACATTTGTTAATTAAAAAATTATAAACAATTTAAATAAATTTTTTCCATTTTTGTTAAAAAGGGCAACTTATATTTAAACAATTTTTATTTCACGATTCCTTGGACAATTTTATATAAGAATCCGTTATAAAACTATCATGATTATTAATAGGGGCTAGGTAATGACCTTCTAAAAAACACTACCTGCAGTGCTTAGATGGAAGATCGGACCGATAGAAGCATCCCACGCCCCTAAAACTTTTTCAGATATTTCAGTTCTATAAGTCTGTACCATAGACTATATTTTATGTAGTCGTGATGCTATCACTAAAAACAATAATTTATTTACTTTAATATAAACAATTTAATCGCAATTACATAGAGTGTAATATTTCATATTATTTTAGAAAATATTAGTAGTTTACAAGAAATCTATTTTCCAAGTATAGTTAGAAATAAACAGTCTAGTTATAATATGTTACATTACGCAATAGATATTAGGAAAATGAAATGAAATTAGTCAATTATTTAATTATATATATATAATATGTCATAATGTAACAATCATTAAAATTATTTTACTAAATCTTATAAAGGTGTTCATAAATTAATTATACAAATTTAATATATAATTTCTAAATTTAAATAAATAAAATTTTTATAATTTATAAGAAATTACACTGAAGTATTCAAGCACATTTATTTTTTGGTTTCTTAATATTATAATCTGCAGAAAAGGAAGTGATTTTCATCATTAATTTCCTCAATTCCGTATATCTTATAATGAGAAACAAGGATTAAAAAATTTGATTTATTCTTATATGGACTTGCAGCTTGATCAGATACATAAATCACTTTTTTAACCTTGTTCACGTATTTATTTTTCATATAATCAATTAATTTTTCGGCGAAACAATATCACAGCATTTACGTCTTGTTTCGTACTTTCCGAAATTACGACGAAGCTGGTTTCTTCACTATTTTCCTTTCATTTTATATAAATTGGAAATGGATACATAGTCACCTGTTTGCCGTTCCAATGATTTGCTTGCACATGGTCTTGATATACAGTCGTATAATTCTGAGCGAAATTTCCTATGACCATTATTTCAGATTCATTTAAATTATGCCGACAAATATTTATATAATCATTTTGGCTTTTAGCAATAAAGTTATGTTCTAATAATTTATGTTTAAACTGTACCTCCAGATGGTTAAGATAATCTTTAATATTGTATGTATACTTTACAAGATCAAACTTTTGGTTTACAGTTTCCCATTGTTTGCAATGAATAAAATCTATTGCATTTTTATTAAATAATTCTCGAACATATCTAAAACACTTGCCAATCCAGGACATTTCGAGAATTTATTAAAAAAACAATCTTCACCAGGTCTTTCATATAACATTTTAATTAAAATATATTTTGCTGTTTGAGGCAACTCTTAATCATACTAGATCTTCAAATTCTTCATTGTCATTTTACAGCCTTCTACTAATAATTTTGAATTTTGGTGGTAAATACAAATGCAAACATTGTTAACACCTTTAGATTCATTAATTAAAATACACTGTCAGGTCGCAATGTACAAAAATATATAAACCCCAGGCGAAACGTGAGTCCAATTTCAGCACAGTGTTTTTCACAGTGTTTTTCTGTAGACTTCTTTTAAATTGAACATAAGTAAACGTTGCACTATTTTTGTATCATTAGTACCTGAACACGGCTGGCTTATATCATCTGGTAAATAAAATGAAACAGCAGCACATTTTATTTCTTCACTTATTATAGATGTTCTGGTTTTTGAGAATGGATACAATAACATTCATTCTTGTTCATGAAGTTATTTAGCTATTTGTAGAAAATGAAATAAATAATTAATTTTTCTTTCTATTTCACATACACTTATAGACAGTGGAAACGCAGTTAATATATGTATCTTTTCTGAATTAATTGCTTTTTCATACGTTGTTTTCAGGTCTTTATAAAACTTTTTCTACACTTTTTTGTATAAATTCATCTCGATTACTGTCTACACAGCTATATTTTCTCACAAGTAAACTTTTCAAATTATTTTATCATAAATCGATTTTTTTCTGCTTAATCAGGTATTTCTATATCTATAGAATTCATTTCTCCGATTTCAAAAAAATCAAGCAAAGTTCAATACTATTTTTCTACGTTCATCTTCATCAATCGAAAATTCTTCATCATATTGTACGTGGCAGATATCTTGATCTTCATTAGCACTTGAGTCGAAACTGACCTCATTGTACTGATTAAGAGAATCTTCACAACTACCATTTTCTTCATTTGTATGCCCTAAACGTTTGTCACTGTAGTCAGAAACTTCCTTTGGATCTTTGATATAGCAGTATCTCAAACATGTTGCACATAATTGATCGTTTTCTTTCACTAAAGGAACCCACTTGTCCATTTGTCAAGTAATTAATGCACTTATCGGCACGCACGCACTTCTAACCGTACGGAATACAAAGTGTATCGCGTAGAAATTAATGGTCGGTATACGGAGAAGAGCACAAATAGCAGAGGTAGCGTGGAGCTTAGTATCGTTGGCGAACACGGTGTGTCTTCTCTTTCTATCTCTCTTTTTATATCTTTCGCTTGCGTAAGTTTCGTAAAAAACTATCTGGTACAAGAATATACGTGTATAATGTATGATGTGGCATGATAAATAAAGGGTGTACAACTTTGCTTCCACCGTTTTGCAATAGATTGCTGTAGCGGTAAGTGGTAGTCGAAATAAATAGATCGTAGATGTCATACAATAAACTTAGATATTTGTAGACATAATGCCATCGAAATATTAGTTGATTTGTGTCTGCATTATAAAGTTATTCTCAATTAAACATGTCAGCTTACGAGCCAAATTTTCGTCATTTGCGGAAGGTTTTAATTTTCTGCTTTAATATTAAGAAATCTGCGGCTGAGGCTCATCGAATGCTCTCAAATACCTATGTTAAAGCCACTTTTAGTGAAAGAACGTGCCGAGAGTGGTTTCAACGCTTCAAGAACGGTGATTTTGATGTCGAAGGCCAGCATGGCGGTGGAAGAGAGAAGGTTTTCGAAGATGCAGAATTGGAGGCATTACTTGATTAAGACTCGTGTCAAACGCAACAAGAATTGGCAGGATCATTGGGAGTGACGTAACAAGCCATTTCAAAATGCCTGAAAGTCATGGGAATGATTCAGAAATAAGGATATTCGGTGCCGTACGAGTTGAAGCCGAGAATTTGAACGGCGTTTGTTTGCTTGTGAACAACTGCTTGCAAGGCAAAGACGGAAGAGATTTCTGCATCGCATTGTGACTGGGGACGAAAAATGGGTTTATTACGATAATCCTAAGAGCAGAAAATCATGGGGATATCCCGGCCATGCTTCCACGTTGACGGCCAAACCGAATATTCACGGTTCCAAAGTCATGCTCAGTATTTGGTGGGATTAGCTCGGCGTAGTGTATTATTAGTTGTTAAAACCGACTGAAATAATCACAGGCGATCGTTATCGAACGCAATTAATGCGTTTGAGCCGAGCATTAAAAGACAAACGGCCGCAATACAACGAGAGACATGATAAAGTGATTTTACAGCATGACAATGCTCGACCCCATGTTGTGAAAGTGGTCAAGACATACTTGGAAACGTTGAAATGGGAAGTCCTACCACACCCGCCATATTCTCCAGATGTTGCTCCCTCGGACTATCACTTATTTCGATCAATGGCACTGGCCTGGCTGACCAGCTTTTCCGGTCTTATGAAGAAGTAAAAAATTGGATCGATTCGTGGATCGCTTCAAAAGATGACCAGTTTTTTCAACGCGGGATTCGGACGCTGCCCGAAATATGGAAGAAAGTAGTGGCCAGAGATGGACAATACTTTGAATCATAAATGTATAACCAGTTTTTTACAATAAAGCCTCGAATTTCGGGAAAAAAACGGCGGAAGCAAAGTTGTACGACTATTATATAAACATACAGAAATATATATATATATATATATATATAATAATTGGTAAAAGGGAAGAGAGAGAGAGAGACATAAAGGGTAAAGGCCTCACTCGTTATAAACTCTACATCTGCGACATGGACTCGATTCACCAAGGTGGATGTAACGAAAATTACCATTCCCGTGTTTAAGAGGTCAATGTTACCTCTAGTACCTTTCGTGATCATCGTTGTGATGCTTTCCTCTAGCCTCACACTGACGTTTTGCCGTATCAATACCACGTATTGTAATTATCAATACCACTATAATCAAATGTCTATTCAACGTTGTGAGAATTTTGTAATCGTTAACATTAACCCCGTTACAGTTAAATAAAACGATGAGTATCACTTTCTTTGTCTTTGTTTATTATCTAAAAGAAAATAGAACGACACTAAACAGACGTTGTTGCGCTGATAGGTGCCCGGTCAATGTGATGAGAGCTATATTGTTGGCAGTGCTCCTGATTTGAAGTGGGTGAGCGTTCGACGAGAGTCCTATTATCAACTAGATAAATAAGTGCTTTATGTAAAGCCACTTTTGCCTTTGAGAAACCAGCGAAAACTAGAGGGTAATTCTGTGAGATGGTTATATAAATTCTAAATAGGAAACCTGCCAAATATCTAGAATGCAGTCAATATTCAACGAGGGTGATTTCATTACGATCGACGAATGTGCTGCAACATTGTCCTGGTGAAAAAAGATTAGTTGTTTTCACTATGAGATCGTTATTTTTTATTTCATCACTCAAACGCTATAATAAATTTGTTTAGTCTCACAAATGATACGTTTAGCCTTTTCTAAATAGTCGATGAAAATTGACGGTTTTGTCTTTCTACGAATCATTTGTATCCTAAAAAGTATCTGCCATAATTATGTTAGCTGACAAAATTGTCTTTCCCTTCTTCTAAACTGGCTCTCCCGTCATAATTCCCTGTTTCAGCTGTAATTTATTTTCAGGAGTTTTAAGAATCGATCGGTATGTTATTGAATCTAATATCCATATAAAAGTTTAAAATAAAAGTCCTATTGTAAAAACACTTAGACCTTTGAAAGACCTTCAAAAATAACCTCAAGGTTAACATCAGTAATGTCATTTATACAATATAAAGGTATCATTACAACTTTTATATATTTATTAAATAAACGTAGAAACATTTAGATAACCTTAGATCTAATCAAATCACGGAAATCAACTTGAAAATATTATTTTATACAGAAACGTTTTGGTCCTTCGGAATCTGAAGAAGAAATAGGGGTTTCAATTTAGAAAAATACTGATATATCTGATAAAATACCTGTTACTGCATCATTCTTTGTTCTTCTAAAAGGTTGATGGATGGTAACCTCATTAAAATCAACACAATAATAGATTTATTTAACACGGATTATTTCAACGTTTCCTGGTCTGCTAGATTTTACTTTTAATAAAAGATAGATATCTATATATTTGATTGTATATATTATACACATTTTGAAAATAATTAAAAATAAAAAAACTGTAATTTAAGAATGCGAGTGAAGAGACGTAAATTAACTATGCAGTAGTTCAGAAATGCATCTTACGGTATAAAAGTATTGCTTGCAGGCAGCGAACTTCATGCCAATTTCGTCTACTTATCAAGCTATTAGATTTTTAATTGTCAAGATCTTTGTCACAATTCATCAAAGGTATTAATTATTTCATATATAATTATAAGATTGAACTAAAAATCAACATTTTTATTTCGCTATTGAATGTCTAGGAAAAATAGCTTCCAATTTTTCCCGATGAATGTTTCAATATACCCTAGGTATTAAACCTCCCTAGTTATTTAGACTATTAACAAAAAATCTCATTATAATAATGAATTATTATTAACATATATATGCGTCTGTCTACATATCTACATCTCCATCTAGCGACATATAAATTACAAATTGAAATATTTTTACTATAGCAAATTATGAATATTTGAAAATATTTTAACTAACCCATTACATTTTTTAATTTCAGATAACAACAAAGAATGATGCTATAGGTGGTTACGGCCCAGTTGTTCCTGATGGCTACGGATGTGCTTATAATGTACGAAAAAATGGTTTCTTTTTTTCTTGTTCCGCCTTTCGCAGTAATGAAAATACAAGCGCTAAGAAATTTGCTCTCACTCTAAAAAAGAGTCTGCGGGATATGGCTGTGATGTTAAGGAAGGCCAAGCAACCTTAACAAAAATGTTGTTTCACATGATAGTATATGTAAAAGCATAAATACATTATTAAGTTTGAAAAAAAATGTAATGTCTGATGCCAAATTATCAGTAGCAGATAAAAGTACTTTTGAAAAGTTAGTTGTTATATATATTTACGTGGTAATACCAAAATATCTATACAAATGTTTATATACTGTTATAGAATATTAACGAAAATAACAATACGAAATATAAAACTAAATGCAGTATAATTTTATACAGAAGCTATATATATACACGGTATTCCATTTTATAAGACTTATCTTGATAACTTTTCAGAGATGCATTATTTGCATTATTTAAAAATTGGAGTGGTAAACGTTGTATACTTTGAAGGAGGAAACGCAATGGTACTTGTGTCTTTGATCTTGAAGAAGGTTATAAGAAGTTCAATTTTATGTATCTTTTTAATAGAAAGCCACCATTTTTTATTTCAAAGTTATAAAGTTCGGAAAATTTTATATTAAAAAGTATTTTTACATTGTTGTAAAAATATAATATATAATTACATTGCAGAGTACAATTATATTATTGAACATTGTAATGATAAGATTACTGATTAATATTTCAACTCCTTTTAAATCTTACTACAAACGGTGTTCATTTCTAGTTATGTTTCAAGCCATTGACCAAGAAAATTACATTTTCATACTTGGAATCACGTTGGATGTAAATAATATGAATTAACGTCTCATATAATCTCAAGTTCTTATAAATGTTGTTTTATCGTCTAGCCTATAGTACTAAACATCAGATACAGTTCAAATCGTTAGTGCTATAAATAAATTAATAACAATTAATACATCATAATCTACATTAAGTTCTAAAAATGTACTCTGAAATGATAATTTTTTAAATGACAGCCAGCATTTTGAATAATGTCGTAAATCATTTTATTCGAGTGAGAGTATATAAATTTCGAAGTTGATTAGGTGAACGTGATCTTTATATACGATTACTATTTCGCTTTCTCTCTGGACTTGGTTTTATAGTTTCTTTCAAGTACTCGTGTCGATTTTCCTCAGATATTTACTCAGTTTACAGATAATACTGCGGGCTATTGTGACGAGCGGGTATTGTTATTGCGACGCACTGAACTGCTTTACTATGTAAGGATGGTAATGTTTTATGTCATAAAAATTTTATTTCTTCTCCTGTATGCTTACCCAAACACTGGTTTTTTTTCATAGAAATAGCGAGTCTTGCTTGCCTACTCATCCCTTAGAATTCATATCCAATTTTTAGTTATTGGCCTTTAGAAATGATCTATCTCATCAACTTTTGACTTATAATTTTCCACCTGCAAGTTTGGTTATTAGTAAACTAAGCTTCTAGATATTTTTTATTCCCCTGCCTATGTAAAAATGCAATGAAAGAGATTACCAAGAGACAATGAAGCGCAAATTCAAATTGTATCTTCCAAGATTGACTAATACCGATTTATTCGATCTCTTCTCTCTTCTCACGGCTCTATTATCCCTGCAGCTCAATTAACAATCGAATCTTATTTTCTATGAACCATAAATTATTAAAATATGTTCAGAAAAACGGATTAGCTCAAGTTCAACCGTTGTAGTGAACGGATCTTCAAAATTCCTCAACACGCGATAATTTTTATAAAAGATCTTTATTGTAGCTTCACTGATAATTGTATAATCATGCTACTGTTAAAATTTCCTAATCTATTCAAACTACGTAAATCAGCAGATCATCGAACATTTTTTGCTTTGGTGAAAGAAAATGTTAGATTATATACAATATATTTTCAAAAATAATATTAAATGTTAACTTTAATCTAATGTTAAAGTTCAACTTGTTAATATTAAAGTAAATAAATCGTTGTTTGTATTAATATCAATACCTATTATAAAAAATATGGGTCATAATTCTCACTTACAAAATGAACACTACCTGCGGCCTTTTGACTATTATCCACGTTACACGGCTGAGCGTCGTTCGGAGCGATTTTTCGGTGCTCATCACCGAGCCTTTATATGAAATAAAATAAACATTAGAAAAATTATATTACGGATTCATGTGCAAAATTGTCCAAGGAATAATTTTAAATTGAAATTTTTCAAATAAAACTTATCTTTCTTGACAAATATTACAAAAATATATTTAAATATTTACAACTTTTTAACAATAAAGGTATTATTATGATGTGTATGTATTCCTCACGTATTATCATTCACACGTATTTTTTTAAAATGGTGTAAATTCAGTTAATAGCTTTTAAATTATGGCATTTCAAACAAAATTCATATTTTTTTTCAATTATTTATAACTTTCTAATTAATCAATATTTGAGAATAAAACTTGGTCTAAATGATGCTCTTGAGATTATCTGAAACTAATTTATTTTCTATTGAATACAGGTATTACTTAGTATCTGAGTGTCATCTCTTCATAGGTTTAAACCACACCATTTCTAAAATATTTCACGTTAATGTAAATAAGAAAAACTCAATTGTCTATTTTCTTCTTCTGCAGACACACGTGTACGTTAAATATTTTGATGTAATTACTATCATAAGAGTCTTTCCGGGAAAGAAAATATGTCTAAGTCCCATTTAACGCTTCATGGTATTTACTTTTTCTATCTCGATTGTATTAGAAAGGAAGAAAGTGGTGATAGCTATTGCGTGAGGGATTGTTACACTATAAAAGTTCTCATAGCGTCTGATCCTATTTTCGATAATATTCTTAAATTTACTAAGATAATATTAGGTGAATTTAACTCTTCTTACCAGTTATTTACCTTTTTATTTTCATGGTTGTTTACCTTTTTATTTTCATGGTTGTTTATCTGATTTTAATCAATACAAAAGCTGTAACGTTTTGTGAGCGGTCTATTTACTCTCAACTCAGTATTGCTTGTAGTTTTGTTTATTCTGATAATTCTCAGTATAACTTCAGTGTATATGTCATAATTATACATTTGTTGATAACAAAATTGTAAACATTAAAATGAATTTTTGCAATTTTTGTTAAAAAAGGCAACTTTTATTTGAAACATTTTTATTGCTATCGATTCCTTGAATAATTTTGTATAAGAATCTGCAATAAAACTTCCATTAACTTTTAATAGAGGCTGGGTAAACATTCCTTACAAAACTCTATCCATGGCGCTAAGTTGGGATGTGGATCTAATAGAAACGTCGATACTTCTTCGACACTTGTGCGGGTAGTTCAATTCTATAAGACTATCAGAAAAACTAAAGCGAGTTGCAATTCGTACGTTGAGCGACAGGCCCTTTTGTTTTATTCAAAGAGAAAATGCGACGCAGTTATTGATGCGTTTTAGAAAAACCATAAAGACGAGAGCTCGAATGACCGATGCGACTGAACGCCTGTGGGCCATGTGGTGTGAAGAATAAAAAACGCGTCGCAGTTTCTCTTTTCCAATATTTATCACATATTTTTCAATTACGTTAACATGTATTATTTAAAATTGAATGAATTTTATGTAAAGAATAGCGTTTGAATTTATGTGTATCGTACAATGTTGTGACGGAGCTCCTGGCCGTTGGCCGGAGCTCGTCAATAACAACAGCCCACGATTAGGGCATGTTTATGTTTCCGAGGTCAACGACCTCGGAAAATCAGTTTGCCTTGTTTGGCATTGCAAGAAAGAGGGAGAGAGAGAGAGGTAAGTGACGCTCACCGACAGTACGCTTTAAATCGTAGAAGAGAGCAGTTTAGTTTGTGTAACGATTTTGTGAGTGATTTGAGTGTCGCGAGTTGGTTTTCTTTTTTGTGCAATTGCTGGATTCTGCAAATCGGTGAGTGCCATTGCTTTCTCTCTCTCTCTCTCCCTCCGCGGGTTTTCTTTTTTTTATTGTTGTTTAATTTGCGTGCGCCGGGCCTCGTTTGGTTCTCCTGGCTAAATAGCCGGAGCCTTACAATGGCCGTTATTTTATTTTATTTCATTCGCTACATAATTTGTCACCGATTCGCCATCACCGTTATTTATTTTTCTATTGCTGCGCTTTGCAGTTTCTTTAATTTTGTCACGTAGCCGTTAATAAATTTTGTTTTCTTTTTATATTATTTCGCGCGTTCATATATTTCAACGCCAGCTTATTCACCTGTCCTCAACCTTTTTAAGGTCATTGTTCGTCTAGCGCATGTCAGGCCGTAAATGCGCCTCTTACCTTCCCTTTTTATTTTATTTTTGTGTCGATTATTATTCGCGAATTTATATTTGAAATGGAGCACGCTTATGGTGGGAAGGGAGTTCTCATTGTAGGATTGACGATTCAAGGTGTGTCAGTGGGTGGTTGTGGGCCCAAATTTTGTATGGTGGGAGTGGGGCCCAAGACGTATGCGAGTGTGACCGCTGCAGGGGTGCCCTTACAGGGCACGCGAAAAAACTGCGAGGCTAGCAGGCGTAAACCAACGCCGTTGGCCCGCAGTGCGCCCTCGTCAGACTCTAAGGAGTCTTATTCCAGGAGTTCGTGGACAAGCTCAAGCGGTGAGTCTTTCAGACAAAGACCGCCGTCGCAGCGTGATAGCGAAACAGCTTTCTGAAACAAAAATGGGCGTTTGAGGCATCGGAGGAAACGCAGGCGCCAAAATACGTACGGTGTAGAATACGATGGTGTCAGTGCACTCCGAGCCTTCCGCCTGCAGTTTACAGGGGAAGGTGGCTTCAACCCAAAAAGTTTTCTGGCGCGAGTCAGGAAGTGTCAAGAGTTTTATGACATTCCTGACTCGGAGATGCTTGCTACTCTATCCACGGCATTTAGTGGTGCAGCCGCCGCTTGGTTCGAAAATAACGAGCTAGGTTGGCGTTTCATGAGCGATTTCCGTTTCCACTTTTGTCGGCGTTTCTCTGACACCGATTTGGACCGAGAATTAATTCGTCGAACGCAGGGTGAGGGCGAGCGCCTTAGCGATTATATAACGACTTGCAGATGTATCTTCAGGCGTTATAGGAGGCCGCTCTCAGAGAGAACGCAGGTGAAAAGGATTGTCGCTAACCTGCACCCCAAGTATTGGAGGTTTGTTGATGGCAAACCCATACGAGATTTCGCTGACATCAAATACTACGGGGAGAATTTGAACGAAGACGAGAAAGGGAATTAGAGTATGTACCTCCCCCGCTCAAGGATAAAATGTTGGTGTCTGGTACAGCTTATGTAGCTCCCAAGGCCCAATCTAAAAGAGTTGCAGCTGTAGCTGTGCCAGAGGCCAGGGAAAGGTCCTCTAAGGGCAAAGGGCCCTCTGACAAAAAGTGAGCGCCTAGAGGACGGAGGAAATCAAAATCCTCGTCAGGTAACAGCGGCGAGGCAACGGCTATCGCTTCAGGTGGCGGTAAAATGCCCCCAGCGGTAAATGCCGTTCAGCAAGTCCAACATAGGGTTAAACAGCCCAATAATGGCCCAAGGACGACTTTGGTCAACCCTCCAAATGCAGCTCCGTCGCTTCTCCCACAGGTCCATCGTAGCACAGGGCTCGGTCAATCGGCGGTGCGATTTACGGGCAGCTGCTTCACTTGTTGAGCACCTGGCCACAGAGCGTCTACGTGCCTAATACGTCAATGGGCAGTGACATGTTTTAAGTGGACAGGCTGGCCATTACGGAAATAATTGCGTGACGAAGCCTGACGCTCTGGTTAGAAGTTGCCCGAAATGTGGCACTCCGAATTACTCGTTCTTGACCTGCCCAAACTGTGCCGATTTGGTGGACCATTGGGTAAAAGAGCGTGCGGAGGCGACGAGCCGCCCTGCGACCTCCGCAGCAGTGAATGTCATAGGGCGGAGGAGGTAAGTGCCGTCAGAGAAGTTGGAGAGTCATTATGAGCCATGGAAATGGCTCCTCACCCAAGCGTGGAGAATTTCTGGCGCGAAATTATCTTAAGTTTCGAAGTGTTGGAACCCACCGATTCCTTAGATGGATTAGGTAAAGGCTCAATGATCGCAATTGCACCATCAGCCTTGGAGGGAGCAGAGGCCGTCGAGAATACGGTTAAACCTCCAGAATAAGCTGGCAAAAGGTGTGACCAAGAAGAAGTAGTTGCGTCAGGAAATACCAATATTTCGCCGTGCTCTATTGGCAATAATGTGCCATTAGCAAGTGCGCATGCGCAGGAGTTGGACATTTTGACGTCTCCAGCTGGCAATGAAGTGCCGCTGGCAACTGCGCATGTGCCAAAGTCAGTGACTCAGGGTGGCGTCACGAAACTTTGTCATAGAGAGAAGTCAATGACGCGCCATGACGTAATGGAACGCGGTCATGAGATGACATCTGTACCTCAGCAATACGTCACAGTACACGATCATGGAGACGGCATAATTCTTGAGGCTATCGTGGAGCCCGAGACTGTGAACGTTTCTATGATGAAAAATGGGCCGCTATTGGTAGTGAGAATTGAGGGTAAACCATATTCTGCATTGCTTGACCAGGGTGCGTAGGTGACTATCATGGGCAAGACAATTGCTGAAGAATAGGCTCAAAGACTCTCGCCATGCACTGTGCCCCTCACGAACGCCTCGAACATCATGATGGGGATGGCTAGCAACTTGAAATTGATTTTTGAAATCGATTCGGTAGTGAGAGTCATTGAGGCGTGTGCGGTACTGGAAGATCTCGCTTATGAGATCTATCTAGGTACGGATTTCTATGACAGTTATAATCTGGTCATAAATTGTGGCAACCACATTTGGCGTGTAGGCGACTGTGCCAATTGGCATGTATGTGCGGAGAAAAAACACGATAGTGTGTACTTCCCCTGCGAGACTCGCCATAAGCGGTCAGCATTAACTGGCCAGCATTAACTGGGTTGTCATTATTGAAAAATAATGGGAAAGATCAAATTAACCGATTGGTGGATTGGGTGATTCCAAAAAAGTCGCCGGTTTTTCACGAGCTTAATAGAGCATGTGACAGAAGTTATAGATGAGCGCCCTAAGAAGGCAGCGCCTCGTCGGTACTCTGAGGCCATACTTAACTTCATGAGGGAGGAAGTTAAGGAATGGCGGGAGAAAGTCTTGATTAAGCCCTCCAAGAGTAGTTGGAGTAGCGCAGCCGTGGTGGTCCGTAAACAAGACAGATCAAACAGGCATTGTATTGACTTTCGTGAACTGAATAAAGTCATGAGAGTCGACGAATATCCATCGCCAAGTATAGACAGTATCCTCGACAAGCTGCGAGGAGCCATGTACATGTCGAAAATCGACTTACGTAGTGCCTACCTACAAATTGGTATGGCAGAGTTGAGTAAGAGGTATACGGCTTTCCCTGTCCTTGGTTAGGGATTATGCGAGTTCGAGAGAATGCCCTTCGGCCTGATGAACGCGGGCGCTTCGTTCAATCGGCTTATGAATGCCCTTTTTGGACCAGAGTTTGAGCCGTACATTTTTAAGTACTTAGATGACTTAATAATAGTTAACGGCACGTTCTCTGACCACCTAATCTGGCTCGAATTGGCGTTAAAGAGGGTAGTAGAGAATGGCCGTGAGATAAATGTCGAGAAGAGCGAATTCGGCTGCTCTTCGGTAACATTTCTCGGTTATTTCCTCGATGCTGAGGGTTTAAGACCTGATCCAGATCAAGTTAAACCAGTCCTCGAATATCCAGTGCTAGGAAACGTTAAACAGCTCAGACGTTTTATGGGCATAGTTGGATGGTACGCCAGATTCATTGAGCATGAGAGTGATATAAAGTACCTCTCACAAAATTAATTAAAAAGGACGTAGTTTGGAATTGGGGCCCAGAGCAACAGGAGGCCTTCGAGGACTTGAAAAATGCTTTAACTCGGGCTCCTGTGCTCGCAAGGTCAGATTTTGCCAAGGAATTCTTCGTTCATTGCCTGGTGCAAAGAGACGATGATGGCTACGAGCATCCGATCTGCTATTCTAGCAGAATGCTCAATGAGCATGAGCGCAACTACTCGGTATCAGAAATCGAGTTTTTAGCGCCATCAAGAAGTTTCGACCATATATTGAGGGTACGAAATTCACAGCCGTAATCGACCACACAGCCCTGACCTGGCTCAGGAACAAAAAAAATCCTGCTGGTCGACTCGCGAGATGGATTCTCGAACTCTAACAGTGGAACTTCGAGATAATGTATCGCAAAGGAGCAATGCACCACGTGCCAGATGCACTGTCTCGCGAGTTCGAAGACGAAGCAGAATTCGCAGCTTTCAAGGGGATGAAATACCCTTGGTACCTGAAGCGAGTGACTGACGTCACAACGCGTCCGGAGAAATATCCAGATTGGAAGGTTGAGGAGGGAATATTGTATCGTTACACATGAAATAACCGTCTAGACCCCATTATGGATAAAGAAGAGCGTTGGTGTTTAGTTGTGCCAGGCGAATTCCGCGAGCGCGTATTAAAGGATGCACACTGTGAGCCATCGTCGGGACACCTTGACATGGAAAAGACCTATGACAAGGTGATCCGAGAATACTCTTGGCCAGGCGTGTGGTACGACGTGAAAGATTTTATTCAGCGTTGTCAGGAGTGCCAGAGTTTCAAAGTGGAGCGAAAAGCTCCCTTGGGCCTCATGGGCAGACGTTTGGTGGAGAGACCGTGGGTAATAGTTGCGACTGATGTTGTAGAGCTGCCACTTAGTAAAAATCGATTTAAATACTTGGTGGTCTTTCAAGATTGCTTTACCAAGTGGGTGGCATTTAAGCCACTGACGACGGCCGATGGAAGGGCACTCAGAGCTTTAGAGGAGCTCGTGTTGTTTAGATGGGAAATCCCTAGCTACCTGGTAACAGATAACGGGAAGAGTTACACAGGGAAGGTGTTTGAGGATACCCTTAAAGAGTATAACATACAGCACGTGCTCACTCCTCCATAACACCAGCAGGCCGATTTCGTGGAGCGCTCCATCAAGCCGCTTAAAACGATGATTTCTATCTTCGTGGACGGCGATCACCGCGAATGGGACCGGTATTTACATGAATTTCGTCATGCAGTCAACACGGCGATTCAATCTACCACGAAGGTCTCGCCGGCGTTCTTGAATTTTGGGAGGAACCCCCAACAACCCAAGAGCCTACGCCGCGAGACCGAGAAACAATGCCTGGTTGTAAGAATAAAATCAGAAGTATGGAAAGACCGTTTGAGTAGGTTGGGAGCGCTTCGGAATTTGGTAATTCGCCATCTTGAGGCAGCGCAAGACCGCCAGAAACGGTATTACGACCGAGGTCGTCGAGATGTGCGTTATACCGTTGGGGATTTGGTCGTGCGAAGGGTGCACTCATTATCGAGTGCACTAGATCCTAACTGGATCCTAAGTACGCGGGGCCTTATAGGATCTTGCAAACTCTCTCTCCGGAAGTCTACGTCCTTGAGGTAGAAGATGGCAGGCAGGTGGCCATGGCTCATGTTTCCGAGCTAAAGCGTTACCTGCCACCACGAACCCATAATAATGGGGGGGGGGCCTCTAGAGGGATGCCGGAGGGTTTGTTTGTTATGCCGTCCACGATAGTTTTTTTTATTTTATTTTATTCATTTGTTTTTGTTTTTTGTTTGTTTGCTCCCTCTACTTAGGTTAGGAATGGCCAGTTTTGAAGAAGAGGTAGAGATGACGGGCAGGCTGTTAGCGGAGGAGCCGCCCGTCACTCCGGAGCTGAAAAAGGCCGATGGGCTGGCTGTGGAGCCGCCTATCGGGCCTTCACTGGAACCTGTGGCCTCCGCAGAGCACCTCGAAGCGGTGGCAAGTCGGCATCAGCTCGCTGTAGCCGACCCCTCTCCCGATCCTGTTATGCAGGAAATCGAGGAGAGAAGCCGCTCGCTGAACATCACTGAGTTTGCTCCGCTGGAGGTGGACAGCCAACAGACCCAGCGAGAGCTGACGGAGGTTGTGGCGGCAACAACTTGCCCCTCCATCGCGCCAGAGAGGAGCGTGCCCCCTGCCTCATCACCTAGGCAGGTTGTGGAAGCCCACTGACACGAGCCTTCGGCTCGGGTGGGGTGGACGGGCCAAAACCCTGCGGTAATTCGGGCCAACGTCATCCGAATGCTCCGGATGTATGGTTTGGCGAGGAGGGCGCAGATGGTGTGGGAGAGGTATGGCGTTAGATATACCGACGCCTATGCCGTCTCGCTCTCCTCTGGGCGGCCCGATTTGCCTGTGGTAAGGTCGCAGACCCCATCACCGTCACCAGTGACAGTGGCCAAAAGGGAGGAGAAGCGGGCCTACTACACGTTTGTAGATGGGGCCCGCTACCGCATCCTTGAGGATGACGCTCTGGTCCCTGCCAGACGAGCTGGCGGAAGAAGGATGTGCGCCATCCGGAGACGCGAGGACGAAGCGGCGAGCACCAGTGGGATTAGACCTTCCTCGGCTGGTTTGCTCGCCGCACCCTTTGCTGCGGCTCGTCGCCCGTTGCCAGCTTTAGGGGCCTCTACATTGGGCATGCCCAGGGGTCCTATAATCCCTGAGGATTAAAGGATCCCTGGTCCTTTAAACATGGTTGGGAAGGTCTTGGAGCGGTATTGGGCTTTGGATGGGAAGCAACGGAGGTATTTCCTCCATTGTGTCTCGGGATTAGCGCCACAACCTGAGGGATTTGGCGCAGAGGCCGCCATTTGCGCCGCCTGGAGGTGTTTAACTGACCTCCAGCGCTCGAAGTTGTGGTGTCGTGCTCGGGCAATGGAGCCTTTAGCGCGCCTGCGGCTTTAGAGTTTAGGGGGTTGGGCCCTTCAGGCGGTAATAATGTTTGTTTTCTTTTCTTTTTCTTTTATACATTTTTTTTTCTTTTGTTTTTCCTTTTTTCTTTTTTTTTTTTCCGTGGGATGGTGGATACGTGTTTGAGCTGCCGCGTCTTTGCCAATCAGTTTGCCTTGTTTAGCATTGCTAGAAAGAGAGAGAGAGGAAAGTAACTCTCACCGACAGTACGCTTTAAATCGTAGACGAGAGCAGTTTAGTTTGTATAGCGATTTTGTGAATGATTTGAGTGTCGCGAGTTGGTTTTCTTTTTTGTGCAATTGCTGGATTCTGCAGATCGGTGAGTGCCATTGCTTTCTCTCTCTCTCTCCCTCCGTGCATTTTCTTTTTTTTTATTGTTGTTTAATTTGCGTGCGCTGGGCCACGTTTGGTTCTCCTGGCTAAATAACCGGAGCCTTACAACAGCCGTTATTTTATTTTTGTGTCGATTGTTATTCGCGAATTTATATTCCAACGCGATTGAAGGTGACTACCCTGAACAATTAAGGTAAGTTTTTCCTCCCCTAATAGAAATTGGGCGTATCTCGTTGCAATGTGCAATATGTTTGAGATACTGCTATACCAAAGATCCAAAGGAAGTTTCTGACTATAGTGACAAACGTTTAGGACATACAAATGAAGAAAATGGTAGTTGTGAAAATTCTATTAATGAGAACAATGAGGTCAGTTTCGACTTAAGTACTAATGAAGATCAAGATATTTGCAACGTACAATATGATGAAGAATTTTCGATCGATGAAGATGAACATAGAAAAATAGTATAGGATCGCTTAAATCCATTGCTTGATTTTTTTGAAATCAGAGAAATGAATTCAATAAATATTGAAATACCTGATTAAGCAGAAAAAAATCGGTTCATGATCAAATCATTTGAAAAGTTTACTTATGAGAAAATATAGCTGTGTAGACAGTAATCGAGATGAATTTATACAAATGTATTTTATAAAGACCTGAAAGCAGCGTATGAAAAAGGTAACTACGAATTTAGAAAAACACATATATTAACCCATTAAGACCCATGTGAAATCTGAGAAAGATGGTGCGAAACTATTCCAATGATATGCCAATCTTGTAAATAAAATGAGACAGCAACATATTTTATTTCTTCATTTATTATAGATGTTCTGATTCTTGAGAATGGATACGATAATATTCCTTCCTGTTCATGAAGTTCTTTAGCTATTTGTATAAAATAAAATAAACAATTAATTTTTCTTTCTATTTCATATACACTTATAGACACAGGAAACTAAGTTAATATATGTATTTTGTCTGAATTAATAGTTGCTATTTCATACGCTACTTTCAGGTCTTCATAACAACCACATTTTTTTATAAATTCATCTCAATTACAATCTACGCAGCAACTACTAATTCGCAACTACTAGTTCGTATTGTAATGAGAAACCAAAGTTGAAAAATTTGATTCGTGATTATACTGGCTTGCAGCTCTATCAGAAACATTGTCACAAACATTATTAATGTTTTACCCTATTTCCGTATTTATTTTTTATATAATCTATTAATTTGTAACGATAAAATATAATCGTTTTCACATCATATTTTGTACTTTCTAAAATGATGACGAAACTCCCTCTTCCAATATTTCTGTTCCTTCCAAGTTAATTGCACATAAATAAATAGGTACTTGTTTTCCGTTCCAATAATTTGCTTGTTCTGGTAATAGTATACTATGCTATAATTGTGATCGAATTATCCTATGATCATGACTTCATATTCATTCAAATTATGTCGGCGAAATGTGAGGTAATCACTTTTACTTTTGATGTTAAAGTCATGTTTTTTAATATTATACATTTGTTTTAGAATATCATATTTTTTGTTCACAGTTTTCTGTTGTTTTCGATGAGTATAATCTATGGCATTTTTTAAATATAATTTCATAATAATTGCGAAATATATTCCAATCCAGGACATTTCGAGCATTAAATTGAAAAACCAAGCTTTACGATGATTTCCATATGTTTCATTTGAATATAAACGTTTTACTGTTTGATGTAACTTTTCGTCGTTATAATCTCCAAATATTTTGCTGTAAAATTAGAACTTTCAATTGATAATTTTAGAATTTGATAGTGAATTGAAATATAAATATTGTGAACACCTTTAATGTTAATTATTTTATACTGATTAGTCAAAATTCGAGTCCAATTTCACAAGTGTTTTTCAAACATACTATAGACTTCTTTTAGATAAAACATAAGTATATACCTTTAAAATTTCGTTTTCTTTGAATTGACTATCTTAGACTTGATAGCACTTTAACATGGCTAGCTGATATTATCTTGCAAGAATAATTACACGGCTGCGCTTTATACTTTTTCACTTATAAGAGAAGTTTTGGTTCTTGGGAGTGGGTGTAACAATATTCCGCTTTGTATGTGAAGTTTGTGACAAGGTTACAGGTCATCTCGATCGAGTTTCCTTATACACATGCTCTTTGGTAAGGCAGTTTCGCTTAATAGAATTAAGCAATTCATAATGAGCGCATTTGCGTCTATGAGTGTTTGTGTAAAGTAGACAGCGTGTATGTTGCGATAATTGAGTGCGCATTAACACGCCTCTGTCACACGACACGAAACCTTTGGACGTGCTAGAGATCACACGTGCCGAAAGAGAACAAGTGATATTAGTAATGAGTGATACAATAAGTGGATTATTCCTACAGAAGGACCACCAGTTCTTGCTAAGGTGAGAATTAGTGAGTGACCGGTTACTACTGAAGGTAAAATACAGGCTAGAGTATGGTCGGTATTAAGTAGGACTGCAGCCGAGATTCGAGGACCATGCGACGTGTGAGTGCAAGACAAAGCCTTGCCATTTCACTGCGTTAGAATTTTTTTTAGCTGTTTATACTAAATGGAATGCACATTTAATCGCTCTTTCTATTTCTTCCTACTGAATAGTAAAATTACAGTTAATATATGTATCCTTTCTGAATTAATCGTTGCTTTTACATATGCTTCTTTCATTTCTTTATAAAATCAACTTTTTTCTATTGCATTATAAGCCAACTGGATTATTTTCGACGTGGTTATAATTTTTTACAAGTAAACTTTTGAAATTATTTGATAAATAAATTCTCTTTCAACAACATTTGGTATTTTAATATTTACTGAAATTATTTATTTGATAAATGATAAATTTTAAAAATGAAGCAATGGATTTAAGCGAGCAAATACTATTATTATACGTTCGTGTTTTTAGATCGAAAATTTTTCATCATGTGACAAATATCTTAATTGACATTGTAAAATTTTGCCTGAAATGTAACATCGTTTGGTTCTTTCTAAAATTAAATCTCTTATATGCATCGCGTATATGAGATATTTCCCTTCATCATAAAAAATGAAGGTAGGTAATATAAGAATAGATAGAAGAACTCTCTATTTGTTTTAGTTCCGGAAGGAATGGGTTTCAAGAGTTAAACGTCACAGGATTTTAAAAAGGAAAGAACATTCTATGTTACTTTTACCTTGGGAGTAGTGAGATTCCAAGTAGAATTCTAGAACATTCCTAATGAGAGTCAAAAGTGCAACAGGACTAAAAATCGAAATCCAAATTAGTGTAAAATGTGTTTATTCAAGAGCAGAGTAGACTCGCTCTATGATACGACTCCTGAATGTCTGATATTTGCAGCGGAAAGCGGATCTATTTATACCAAAATTTTTGTAAGAAAATTTAAGAAATACTATTCTCCTCTCGTTCTATTACATTAGAGTCAGATATACATTTCTTTTAATTATTCTAATTTCTCGTAGGGGATTCGGTTTTTTATTCAAACTTAGATTTTAACAACAATAAAAAATGCGAATTGCGATAATATCTTTTTTAATTAATTAAATAAGCTTTCGTTTCTAAACTATACTCAAATGAACTTAATTATCTTAATAATTATTTACCAACAGGACTAAACCAAATTGTAAAACTATTGTTGCAAAAGATGATAAAATAAGCTTTGAAAAACAAATTATAAATTAATTTTCTGATTATAAATAAGATTTATAAATCACTTATAACTTTTTTATGTGACGTCCGTTGACACTAAGCACGTGGTAGAAATAAAATTTAGTTTTTATGAAGTCATCGACCTCTATAGTTTATATCTATTTTCCGTCGTCACATGTTTACTGTGACTGTTTATAATTTCTGAGCGTGAGAAAAGACTAAATAGAACCACTCGCTTATGAAAAGTCTCACGGAAAAACCATACCCTCCGATAAGCAAGTAAGTTTTCTCCGAAAACTAATAAAACGGACCCCCTTGACGATACGCCATGGTCCCACGCTAACGAAATTTCCCAGACGCCTAGAGTCGTAAAAATTATCTTTCCGGCTGCGACTAAAATCACGCAACGCATATTGATGTCACATCCGCTAGACATTTGTATAAACTAATAATATTAACAATAGTCACTACTGTTTATCAACATTGTAAACCATCGTTATATTTGTAATAGCCATAAACTAAATCTCCTAAGGTCCATAGACGAAGCAAGAAACTACGACTAAACAAGCCAACATTTGTTATAGTCTCGCTACTATTTTTGTAATAAACTTAAGCCGATAGATTGTAAACAATGGATATCTCTCTCTCTCTCCTGTCAAATTCGCCCGTTAGAATTAATCAATCAATTAGTTAAACTATTAAATACAATTAATATTTTTCCCAAACGATACTGTACGCGACATCTATTAAAAGAAGAATGTACCGTTTTTCCATCCGCCCACGCCAAGATTCTTCCAATTAGGCTAACGAGGGAAATCATCTTTTCCCTCATTGGCCTAATAGGAAAAGGGCCCGCCTCAAGGGGACCCGGAAAACACTAAGAGTAGGGCAGCGCGACGAGGGCTATAAAATAACCCGCGCGCAGTTGTACAGACAGTTCGAATCCAGCCTCAAAATTAAAACCAACTCTGACTTGTAAGGGAGAGAGATCATCTAAAAAGTAGTAAGTCAAACAATAAAATATCATACTTCGAACTCACTCTATTTCTTCTCTATCGCTTGTAGTAACATAATTAGCTTTTCCATCGAATGTAGATTAGATGCTTGTCAAACCGAGTACTATCTACATTCAAAATAATTCCTTCAAACCAAATCCTGGCTAAGGTCTCTCTGGCGTGCGCCTGTTATTGTGCAGTACGAGAGAATCGCCTTACCATTCCCTTCATTCCACAACCTATCCCGAGTAGGATAAATTACGTAACTAGGCCAATTGATTTCCCGGTTATTAGAGGTAACACTCTACGACCAAAAATACACTCTGTAATAAATCTAGTCTGTAATATCCATCGGACGTTACATTTATTAATGATTCAACATTTTAAAATATATTACTTTTGATCACGACAAAAAAATTATAATTTATTTATAACATTATTTAAAGATCTTACTAAAACATTTCAGTTCTTTTAAGTTGTCAAAATAACAATTGTTTTGATCATTAAACCATTGACAAATGAACGATAAATACTGAAATTGTTTATCCTGCTCTAATAATTAATTAAAAGTTTAAGTTAAATAATGAACAGGAAATTTAGTGAAAATATACAAAAATAGTACACAATAGCTTAGTTATGTTTATATTTATCTAATTATCATATTTATCAACACTTTTGGCTCTTTAAATGAGGAAAAAATAATATTTTTAAATTCCCTTTGTCTTTACGCTATATTTATGTATGTTGGTGATTTATTTGACGTATTTCTCCTAATATGGTCAAAAGAATGCTATTGTATGTGTTGCTTATATACGTAAATCTTTGTTAATTCTAATACATATGTTATTGTTTTGATTTGTATTAGAAAGTTTAATATGGTGTTTGAGGATGAGTTAGGGTTGGTGGAGAGGCGGTGAGCATAAACAGTCGGCGAGAATTCTGGTGACCTCTTTATTGGTTGTACACTTGTTCGCTCGCGGGAGCACACACATACACACACTCAGAAAGGCGAAGGTGAACTGGCTCATTCGGCGGCGAAGGGAGCGCTTCGCGGGGTCATAGCGACATGTGTCGGGTTTTCCGGCCTGAGGCATGCCTCGGAAATACCCAGCGCATGCACGAGCCGGTCCAGGCTGACTATCGCCCAAACATCCCGCCTGCCTCGTTCCGGGAACGAAACAATGAAAGGGTGACTCAATCCTGCGCCGAGGCGTCCAAAGCTGGCGATGGGTCGACCGTTGGGAGGACGGGTAGCCTTGCAATCCTCACGGCCGGTCGGGTGTACTCCCCAGAAGCAGTTCGCACAGTGACGGTGCGAACCAAGCCATCTCGTCCCGGGTGCGTGGCGGTGATGCGTCCTAAAGGCCAGCGGCCATCGGTCCGGAGCAGAGAAGGGTCGACGATGACGACGAACTCGCCAACCTCCAGGTTGGGTTGAGGTCGGTTCCACTTTGGCCTCTGGAGGAGGGTGTTGAGGTACTCCCGACTCCATCGGCCCCAGAATTGATCCCGCATTGCCCGAATCAACTCCCAGTGGCTGAGGTGATCCGTCTTGTCCTCGGCGTGAGACGGCCGGGGAAAGGAGGTGGCAGACGCCCCGATGAGGAAGTGGCTGGGGGTGAGGGCGTCGAGGTCCTCGAGGTCTCCCGCCGGGGGGACCAGAGGACGGCTGTTGAGGATCATTTCGATCGCTGCGAGGAGAGTGGCGAGCTCCTCATAGGTGAGGCGTCTGGGGGCAGCAATGCGCATGAGATGAGCCTTCATCGACTTCACCCCGGCCTCCCACAGCCCTCCGAAATGCGGGGCGGCGGGGGGGATGAAGGTCCAGGAGACTCCCTCTCGAGCGAGGGAGCCCGCCACTAGACCCCAGTCGAGCTCAGCCTCCCGGAGAAGGCGGCGAAGTTCAAGGCTGGCTCCCCGGAAGTTGGTGCCATTGTCGCTCCAAATCTCGGCCGGCCTTCCCCGACGGCTGATGAACCGTTCGAGAGCTCCGAGAAAGCTGGCAGTGGTGAGGTCTCCCACTAGTTCAAGGTGGACGGCCTTAGTGCTCAGGCATATGAACAAGGCGACGTAGCCCTTGAGGGTGGGTTGGCCTCTTCCCTTGCTCCGGCAGAGGGGGAAAGGCCCGGCGTAATCCACTTCGCACTTACTGAACGGTCGAGACGGGGTAACCCGCGCGGGGGGGAGTGGCGCCATCCTCTGGGTGGACGTTCGAGCGGCGGCGCGGGCACACACGAGGCAGCGCCTGATGCACCCCTTGACCCGCGCCTTCCCCCCGGTGATCCACGCCTTCTGGAGCACGCGGGCATACGTGGCTCGGAACCCCCGTGGAGGCTGCGTTCGTGGGCCCAGCGGACGATGAGCTGAGCGAGATGAGATCGACCGTCCAGGAGCGCGGGATGGCGCTCATCGTATGAGAGCATGGAGTTGTCGAGGCGACCTCCCACCCGCAGTGTTTTCTCGTCGTCCAGGAAGAGGCCCAGAGGTCTGATGGCGGTGCAGAAACGTGCCGTCTTCCCGTGGCGCAGCATGTGAATCTCAGCGGGAAACGTCTGAAATTGGGAAAGGCGAACGCAGATGAGGAAGGCCTGCCGCAGCTCGACCACTCCGATCGGGGTTAAGAAGCCGGTGGAGCTCGAACGTCGGTGCTGAAGCCATCTCCGTGCGCGGGCGGTGCCTCGCAATAGGGACCCGAGGTTCGAGAACGTCTCCAAGTGAGTATCGTCGGGCAGAGAAGGATCCGGAACGATCTGCGTCACCAGGCACCTGGGGGGTACCTCCTCGGGCGGTGACTCGAGAGGCCACCTGGTCTCCGGATCAGTCAACCAGGCGGGACCGGTCCACCAGAGGGAGTGCTGCGCTAGCGTCTCGGAATCTGCCCCCCTGGAAGCGATGTCGGCGGGATTGGAATCTGTGGGGACGTGGTGGAGTACAGCCCCGGCGGTAAGCTCCTGGACGTGGGCGATATAATTGTCCACGAGGTCGTTGCCGACAGGACTGTCGGCACGAAGCCAGTGGAGGACTACCTGGGAGTCACTCCACAGGTGGCAGGACCCCCTTGAAACGCAGAGTGAATCGGCGATCGTTGTCAGGAGTTGCGCGGCGATGACGGTGGCTCTGAGCTCCAGGCGTGGGATGGTCATGCGAGTCCGCGCACCAGTAGATGGTTGGAGGCTTTTGATCGAAGCCAGCTTGGATCTGGCGGATACGAGGACCACTTGCGACTGGCCCTCTTCCCGCGTCGTGCGTGAGTAGACGACGGCGGCGAGGGCCCGGCGGCTCGCGTCAGCGAAGGCGTGAAGCTGGACGCTTCCGTCGGGGCAGTGACCCAGCCATCTCGGAATCGAGAAGTCACGAACTCCATGGATGCTCGTCCGGAAAGCCCGCCATCGCTCGAGCCAGACCTTGGGAAGATCTTCGTCCCAGTCGAACCTTGCTCGCCAGAGATCTTGAATGATCATCTTGGCCACCAAGGTTATCGGTGTCAACCAGCCGGCGGGGTCAAAAATGCTGGCCAACTCCGCGAGGGCGCTCCGCTTGGTGACTGGGCGATCCGAAATCCCGGGGAGCGAGCGGAACTTGAAGCGGTCAGAGACCGGATCCCAGGCCACTCCCAGCTCGGTCACTGGCCCGTCAGTGGAGAACTGGACCCAGCTCGGCCTGAGTCTATCCGGCGTGGGGATGTCGGCGAGCAACTCGGGGTCGTTGGAGACCCACTTGCGAAGGTGGAAACCGCCCGCCGTCAGGAGTCCGATGAGTTGATCCCTCAACACCCGCGTCGAAGCCAGGTCGTGCCCTCCGCTCAGGAAATCGTCCATATACAGGTCCCGCTCGACGGCCTCCCGGGCTAGGGGGAATCGGGCCCCCTCGTCGAGGCACAACTGCCTCATGGTGCGAAGAGCCAGATAAGGTGCGCAGGCCTCCCCATAGGTGACCGTCTGCAGAACATAGTGGCGCGCGGGAAGCTCGGCGGTTGGGCTCCAAAGAATTCTTTGGAGATGAATGTCTCGCTTGTCGACCCGAATTTGGCGGAACATCATCTGGACGTCTGCCCCAAAGCAGATCCGGTGCCTCCTCCAGCGGGTAATGACTGTGGCGATGTGGTTCTGCAGTCGGCCTCCTGGGTGGAGGGCATCATTGAGGCTATAGCCAGAAGTGGTGGGTCGAGAGGCGTTGAAGACCACTCGTAGTTTGCGCCCTTCGTCACTTCGCTGCCAGATGCCGTGATGAGGAACGTAGTGAGAAGGCCCGCGATGTGCAGCGATCTCTTCCGTTGTCACAAGCCGCATGTGGCCCAAGCTCAGGTACTCATCCATGAACCGACAATAGCCTTCCCGCAGTTCCGGGTCCTTCTGCATCCGCCGATGCATCGAGGCCAGCGTCGAGCGAGCGTGTGCCAAGCTCTCTCCGAGCAGGGCGATCAGGTCGGGTTTCACCGGGAGGGGAACGATGTACCGTCCGTCCTGTTCCCGTCGGTGTCCCTCGACGTAGATCCTCTCGCATTCTCGGTCGGCGGCAGACACTCGTTGGACGTGTGGTACCTCCTCCAGCGACCAGAACCGTTGGACCAGATCCAGTAGCTTCTCGTGACTGAGCCCCGGCGCGCGATCGGCGAAGGTGGCGCAGGTACGGGCGCAAGACAGGTCTGTCGAATGCGGTCCCGGGAAGTGCCCAGTCAGCGTCCACCCGAAGATGGTATTCTGGGCCAAGAGGTGACCGAGGCGCTTCACGCCGGCCTTCATGACGCAGTGATACACATCCGCCCCCAAGACGGCGTCCACTCCCCTAGGCCTATCGAAATCAGGGTCGGCGAGGAAAAGGCTTCGCCGGATCTCTGGGAAGGACTTCGTGGGAGCCTCGGGGGGTGTGATGATCCCGAGGGTTCGCAGGACGAAGGCGTCTACCTGGACCGGTTGGTGCCCGGAGGGGCTGTCAGGAAGATCGCGGTCTGATGTCGGGCGGAGTCCATGACCGACCCAGCGACCCCGGTTATTCCCACGTGGAGGTGGCGGAGGCGGCAGCGAAGCCGCCGGGCGACCCGGAGGCTAATCAGAGTCGCTTCGGCGCACGGATCGAGGAGGGCTCTGACCTGCTCCAGAGGCCCCCCGCCGCTTCTCATCCAAATGAGGGCGGTGGGGAGGATCGCCAGTCAGGGTGACCCTGGATCCGAGCCCTTCTCCCTGGAAGAGGTCAGGGTGGCGGCGGCTTGAAGGCGGGGAACCTTCGGCTGCGGGCCGCCCGCCGGTTCCGGGGCGCGGGATCGTTGATCCGTTGATCCGGTCGCCTCGTGGATGAGGGTATGATGCGCTCCAGCGCAATTTCGGCAGGTGCCTTGAGACGGGCAGTTCCTGGCGGCGTGGTTGCCTAGGCAGTTGAAACACAGCCCACGCTCCGTCACCAGACGGCGTCGCTCATCGGGATCGAGCCCACGGAAGGTGAGGCAGTGACCAATGTAATGCGCCTCCTTGCACGCAGGGCATCCGCCCTTGCCCGGTCGCACGCCAGTGGCATGGGCTCGAACCTGCCGTGAAATCGAGGGCTTGGCGCCCTTCCCCACAAGGCCCGTCGAGGGAGGGGTTACCTGGAAGGTTGTCGCGGGCGGATGAATGGAGCGGAGGGTGCGATATCGTCGTTGGAGGAAGTCGGTCAACCGCTCGAAAGAAGGCACACATCCGTCCTGGACACCATCGGCCACCTCGAGCTCTTCTTCCCAGGCTCGGCGCGTGGCAGTGTCCATCGCCTCGCTGCTCAGGTGGACTAGCCAGTCGTCCCAATGATGCACGGGTCGTCCCAACCTCTCCAGCTGAGTTCGGTGCCTCTTCAGGTGGTCGAGGAGGCCTTGAACTCCTTCCGGGGATTCTTCTCGCAGGCGCTGCATGTTCAGGAGCGCCATTAGATGGTCCCGGACTCGGAGCTTCGGTTGGTCGTAGCGACGACAGAGCGCCTCCCAGGCCGCAGCGTAGTCGCTCGCCTTGGTGTTGAACTCGCTGAGGGTTGTCGCTGCGGGGCCGACGACGTTCGTCTTGAGGAACAGGATCTTGGTGGCGTTTCCCAGTGAGGTGTTACTGTGCACGAGGTCGACGAACAAGTCGCGGAAAAGCTCCCAGTCCTCCGTGAGCCCGCTGAACGTGGGTAAGGTGATGCGCGGCAATCTCGTGAGTGGGACTCCGTCGGTGAGCTCCGATGGCCCAACCGTCGACGGGGTGGGCGTGTTACTAGCCGCGGTCGCAGCGAGGAGACGATTGCGGCAATCTATGAGGATGCCCTTTCCTTTGGCGTAGAGGTCCTCGGCCGTGAGGTAGTCGTCTCGGCGGAGGTACTCGTCCGCCAGGTCTCCTCTAACGTCAAGAGTCGAACGTGGTTGTTGCAGAAGTCCCCCCAGTAATCCTCCAACAACGTGAGTCGGGTCTCGACCATGCCAACCGTCCATTCGTTCGCTGGCGTGGCATGGATCCGGGACGAGGTCTGTCGGATGACCTTCAGTAAGGCCTCCTGGATCCTGAGTTGATCCATCTGCAATGGAACGCGCGCCGTCGAGCGACGCTCGAGGTCAGAGAAAAAAAGGGGGGGGTTGCCTCGATCGTTCGCAACGTTGGCTATCGTGCGTTGCCGCGACGTCGATCGAGTCCTTCCGCTCCCGGTTGATCGGCTGAGCGCGTGCCAATGCGTCGCGCAGATCGCCTGGGATCTACGCGGTTCGAGCGCTCGCGATCTGCCATGTCCGGAGTTGCCTGCTTTGGCGAGAGTCCGACACTCTGCCGTCAGTTAGGCGGCCAGATGGTCGGGAGGCGGTCGAGGGACCGTGCGCGAGGGGGTGGTGAGAATGGCGAGGTCGGACGGTCGTCCGACGGCCCTGGTTAATCTGTTCGGTCTCTCGCCTGCTCCTCACCATCGCCCGCTCGAGATCCGCCCGTCCGACCCGATTCCAGCCCAGCACCGGGGCGGCCACCCGCCCCGAAGCTGTAGCCGTTGCCTGAGCGCTCGTCGACGGCGGCCGCCCGCCGTGACGTCCACCGTGAGGACCGCTATCTGGGAGCGCCGTCGACTGCCAGCCGTCTGGGAGTCCGTTATAGTCGTGCGGTGCCGCCGCGATCACAGTGGCCACCCACCTTGACTAAGCCGTCGCCTTGCGACGGTGTCTGGACGGGACTGGCCTGAATTCTCGCGGTCGAAAACTTGGTGTCTGGACCACCTCGTCTACTCACCTTCCTTTGCCGACGACTTGGGGGGTGAAGGTTCGGACGGTTCCCTGGAGAAAGAAAGATGCTCCTCGCCTTCCTTGGATCCGGCTCGAAGGACCAATTGTTTGAGGATGAGTTAGGGTTGGTGGAGAGGCGGTGAGCATAAACAGTCGGCGAGAATTCTGGTGACCTCTTTATTGGTTGTACACTTGTTCGCTCGCGAGAGCACACACATACACACACTCAGAAAGGCGAAGGTGAACTGGCTCATTCGGCGGCGAAGGGAGCGCTTCGCGGGGTCATAGCGACATGTGTCGGGTTTTCCGGCCTGAGTCATGCCTCGGAAATACCCAGCGCATGCACGAGCCGGTCCAGGCTGACTATCGCCCAAACATATGGGTAGACTAAGAGTAAGCGCACATTCGATAAAATCGTCACAAAAAATATGTTTGCACTTACATAGAAACTATTTTTATTATACTAGTTATTTAATGAAGTATTTATGTTATATTGATATCATATAAAATCATTTACACTGTGTACTGTGAGACCGTGTTTCGAACTACAGCGTCAACTTTGTTTAACTATAGTTATAAAACAGCCGACTTATGCGTTACTCATGAGAATAAAGCTATGTTTATTATGAGAATAACTTTAAAAATTGGAAAAAATTAATATTTACAATTTATCATGGAAAACAATCCACTATAGTTTTAGTTTTTTATGTGACAATGTTAATAAATAATGATGACAAAGCTTTAAATTCGTAGAACTATATGTTGACGAACCATTATTTTCTAATAGTCAGGTATACGTTGACTTAAATAAATCATACGCATTTGTACATTAAAAATATGTGTAATTCTAATAACATAAAATTTGTAGTTTGGAAAGAAATAATTCATGTTTTATAAAATTTATATTAAAACATTGACACCTACTACATTTTTCTGAAAGTGAATGATTTCATGCAATAACTAAATAACTATTTTGTAACTTTAATAACACGATGGTACTTACGTCATATTTATGAATTATTAAAAATATTTAAATTAAAAAGTTTAATGTCACTAACTTTTTAAAACTAATTATGTTATATTATCAAATATTCAAAACATTCAAACGTGATTTCAATAAAATAATATATTTCGACTTTTAATGAAATACCTTTTTATCCAAGACTTTTCGTCTTTTTCATAAAAATAAGAAAACTGATTCAAATGTACATAAATTTAAAAAATGAAAAATAACAATTAATGAATTGGATTCAAGCAGGATTACCTTTATTGTTATCTTTAAAACTAATAAAACAATAGCAATTTATTATGATATTTAGTTTGGTATAAAGCCTTCTTTTAACAGATGTTAACAATATGTTTATTGTTATTCTTTTATATTTCATTTAAAAATTGTTTCTACAATAATATAGCTGTATGACTTAAAATATGTCCATTTAGTTTTATTCTTCTGTAAACAGGTCGAATTTATCGAATAGTTCATCTTTTCTGCAATAAAAAAGTTGCTCCAAGACATAAATGGTCGCTTCCAACAATTAAATTAGGAATATTACAAAGAAATTCTAAACATTCATTATCTGTTGGTAATTTATATTTTTCCAATGGTGTTAATTTGCTGTAAAATATATAATCTACGGTTATCCATTTGTTTTGAAATGTCGTTGCTTCATTGTTTCCACTGTTATCTCTATGGTTATATACGCTTCGAAATTGAAATGGATGCGTTAAAAGGCCAGAAGAAAAAGTGACATAATGGCCATCTGCTATTTCCACTTTTTGATAAACATTGGTTTTAGAATCAAATAAATTGTTTCCTCTCAAGCCATTCAATAACTTATCTTCTTTTGGTAGATATTGATTTTCTGTATTTCTTAACTGCAATATTGAATTTTCTATTTTACTTCATTTTATTTATTATATAACTATATTACTTTAAGGTAATTTGATTTATAAAAAAAAAATAAATAAAAACATCCATTCTTTAAAAAAAAAATTAGCAATCGAGTAAGAATTGAAACAATTCATGTCAAGTAAATTTAATGGACTACCTTTTTATCCAAGACTATTAGGTCAAAAGAAAACTGATTTAAATATACATAAATTTACAAAACGAAAAGTAACAATTAATAAATTAGGTTAGGGCAGCGTTGCCTTTATTTTTAATATTTTAGACTGCGAGTAACTACTAGCCTTCAAATGAATCCGATGAAGCTACTTTGAACTACTTGGAAAGGATTTTATAATCTCTACTAATAAACTTATTGGATAACTTACTCATGTTTACGTGCCGAAAAAAAATCAATTTATCGAATCGTTCGTAATGTAACACAAATACATTCAATATATTACCATATGATGTGAACCGATAGCTGCATATGCCAGGATAGAACAAGGTATGAGTATTAGCAGAATATTACCAGAAGTACCCGATCCAACAATGAAAACATACAAATCTGGGATCAAATATCTTTATTTTTCTACATACACTTTTCGTATCGAAGCTATCGAACATCGTTGGATTCGATAGCTTCAATACTGATTTTTAGTAAGAGACGTCGAACTCCTCAAAATAGTCATCAACAGCAGATTTCACCTCCTTGTTTTCAGAACATTTTTTACTACCGAGACATTTCATCAATTTTGAAAGTAAAAAATAATCTGAAGGAATCAAGTCTACTAAATAGAGTACGTAAGGATGCAATTTATATTTTAACTTCTTTAATTAGTGCATTGTCTTGTGACGTCGGGTTAGCAACTTTCTCAATCTGTACAACACGTGCTTAACGACTGGGACATTCAGTGGCCGCTGGAATACAGTAACGTTGGTCCTTATCCCTAAGGGTAAGGTTTCTGAGTTTACTAGACACGATAAGCAAACTTTACGAACAGTTACTAAAATCAAGACTCGCGGACGCGATACAAGCTGGGGCCGACCTCTCGAACCTGCAGTTCGGCTTCAGGAGAGGACGATCAATGATCAGAGCGATCCAGAAGGTAGTCGAATCCTTCCGAGACACTGTCATATACTTTTTTGTAATCTTAGATTTCAATATACAGCTAGAATATGTATTTACTGCTTTAGATAATTGCGAAAAATTGCCTTATCTAATATTAAGATTAATATTAATATATCATCATAATATTTGAGAATTTAAACTCCTGAGTGGCGAAAAAATGAATCCCAGTTTACGACACTCTTGGCTATATATAAAAGTCGATAAACATTATACGTTCACATTCAACGAAGAACTTCTAATAATTAATATACTTATAATTCGATGTTAATACAATTATCGGTGTATTGTAGTAGAGGATCCAATTGTCCTATTTAAGATTCCTATTTATATAAAAAGTAATTCTTAATCTCTTTGCCTAAACCAATCAAGTAGTAATGCATGCAATCAAACACAAAGCTACCTATTAAATGTAATGTATTTAAATAACGAGAGAAAAAGCATGTATAATACCATAGACAGGCTTATAATTATCGTCTATAACCGATTTTTGCATATAAAATACTGTTTTATCTCCACCTCCATCAGGATATTCTTGATTTAAAATTGGATATATATACTACCATTCCATTATCCAGAATATAAATACCGATTATATCCGTATTCTTCATTTTATGTCAAGGCCCCTTAAATTACCCTTGTCACAGTATCAACACAGCTAATCACTATAAATACTATTCTGTCGCATTCTTGTTTCTTGATTTTACGTACTGTTTCTGTAGATCCCACAGAATTTATATCCATAAAACTATCGTTATATTTCGTTTTTAACAATCATAGACCAATAGAATAAGGCTATTCAACTGATTTTGTGGCGATATCTTGTTGATCATCAAATAGATTAGCTAAACCGGTAATTGAGAACATGAATAGAGAAGCTCCGTCAATATTAAAAAAATCTTTATAAAAAAAAATAAAATTTTTATATTTTACCATCATAAATATTTTTAAACGCTTTTTTTTAAGTTGCCTCTCGTTGATAACATAGCTATGATTCTAAATTGGAATCAGCATGTCCATCCAAAGACTTCCTATCATTAGCAATTTCCATTGTGTAAAACAGATTATTATTTATAATTATTCAACAAATTCTCTGTTATGTAATAAATACAATTCTTTATGCTACAGGATCAATATAACTTGTTTTTTTAGGAAAGTCCTATTACTCGGAAGATATTTAGATAAAAATTAATTTTGAGAAAAATCGGACAGAGGTCGATAATTTTTTAAATATTTGGCTCATCGAATGCCTACATGTAGGTCATCACTGCTGCCAAGTTTGACGCTACCTGCGGCGATTTAACGGAAGCCAGATAAACCTTCTAAACAAAACGCTACCTGCGGCGCTAAATTGGTAGATGGGCCCAATAGAAGAATCGGCACACTCCCGATACTTTTTGAGGTAGTTCAGTTCTATAAATCAGTACCGTGTCCCTTATATTAGGTAATAAAAACTGATACCAGCATAAAAAAACAGCTTATTTTCTCAGTTATAATCAATTCTATCGAAATTAGATGGAGTATAATATTTTATATAAATTTAGGAAATATTCGTGTTTTACAGGAAATTCATTTTTCAATTGTAGTTAGAAAAAAGAATAGTTTAGTTATGGTATGTTAAATTACTCAAGAGATGTCAAGAATATACGATTGAAATGCTCAATTATTTAATAAATATTTAATATAATCTCATAGTTATATAATCAGTAAAATTATTTTACTACATTTTATAAATGTGTTCATAACATTTAAAACTTATACGAATTTTCACTTAAATATTTATTTACATTTATTTTGTAGATTTTAATATAGTAATCTGTAGAATATGAAACATGACTAATTTTTATCCTATTCCCGTATATATTTTTTATGTAATCAAATAATTTCTGACAGAATAATATAGCAGCATTTACGTCTTGTTTCGTACTTTTCGAAACTACGACGAAGCTGTCTTCTGTAAGTTGTAACTGGAAACTGTATCTGTTCTTTGATATCTTCTATGCGGAATCTTTTATGAACATAACTTCACATTCATTTAAATTATACCGACGAATTTTTATATAATTATTTTGATTTTTAGCAATAAAGTCATTTTTTAATCATTTATATTTAAACTGTACCTTCAGATGTTTGAGATAGTCGTTAATATAGTACGTATGCCTTACAAGATCATACTTGTGGTTTACAGTTTTCTATTGTTTGCAATGAATTAAATCTGTAGCATTCTATTCTGAATAATGCTCAAGCATCTAAAACACTTTCCAATCCAGGACATTTCAAGAATTGATTGAAAAAGCAAGCTTTCCCAGGTCTTTCACACATCATTTCATTTAGAATACCTTTTGTTGTTTGAGATAACTCTTCATCATACTTGATTTTTAAATTCTTTGTTGTCATTTTAAAGTCTTCTACTAATAATTTTGAATTTTTGTGGTGGATATAAATGTAAACATTGTGAACACCTTTAGATTCATTAACCCATTAACGACCAAAGACCTCATTTATTAGACATATTTTTGGTCGCAAAATTCATTTTAAAACGAAACAATAAATTGATTCAAGGTACTGTCCCTCATGTTTTTGGGTGTGTTGAATCCGAATCCGGGCTCAAAATTAAAAAAATGTTGCTTCAAAAATTAAATATGGCGGATTTTTACAACAAATAGTGAAAAATTCGACATTTTTTTTTTCATCAAATTTTCTAGCATAAAACGCGTTAAATCTATCGAAATCTATTTTCAAACATCGATGCACAAAATTGTTGAAATTTAACAGGAAATTTTTATATTTGAGCTTTTTTCCAAAATGGCGGAGACAATGCAGTAACTTGAATAAATGCGTTTTATTATTACTATTGTTTTTCTCAAAAACTATGAAGTTTAGGAAAAAGTTTTATAGAACAAAAATATTTTAAAATTTGTCAAGGAACACTCTTACATTTTTTTCAGATTTTTTGGAGAATGTTTTCACTATTTGTTGTAAAAACCCGCCATTATTAATTTTTTAAGAAATTTCACATGGGTCTTAATAGGTTAATATATGTATTTTTCTAAATTCGTAGTTGCCTTTTTCATACGCTGCTTTCAGGTCTTTATAAATTACATTTGTATAAATTCATCTCGATTACTGTCTACACAGCTATATTTTCTTCCAAGTAAGATTTTCAAACTATTTGATAATGAATTGATTTTTTTCTATTAAATCAGGTATTTCAATATCTATTGCATTCATTTTTCCGATTTCAAAAAAATCAAACAATGGATAAGCGAACCAATACTATTTTCTACGTTCATTTTCGTTGATTAAATATCCTTCACCACACTATACGTGGCAAATATTTTGATCTTCATTGGCACTTGAGTCGAAACTGACCTCATTGTACTGATTAATATCATTTTCACAACTACCCTTTTCTTCATTTGTATGTCCTAAACGTTTGTCACTGTAGTCAGAAACTTCCTTTGGATCTTTGATATAGCAGTATCTCAAACATGTTGCACGTAATTGGTCGTTTTCTTTCACTAAATGAAACCACATATCCTGAATTTCTGTGGGAATGTGAAACAAAGATTCTCGACGACGTCTATGTTTGCGAATTTTGATTGGATTGGAACACTCGGGTAATGGCATGATTATATAATTTTCTTTAAAACTGAATTGAAGTAATTTTACAAAATCTATCGTACAATAAAAATTTTACTTTCTCCTTCATTGAGGTTCATTCACTTCAATCATTGAACTTTACATAACTTGATTGATAAAAAAAATCCCTTATTTATATGATATCCGAGGCAAACTAATTTCAGTAAATTTAATTTAAAAATACCACCAAACAAACTAAAATATTGAGAGAAATAATGAATGACTATTAAAACATTTGTATTATGTATAACATAGTTTTCGTCAATTATTCTTGTAAAAATATTAATCCTAATTAACACTATTTAAAAAAAAGAAAAAAATTTTAAAAGATAAAGCTACTGTCTATGGAACTGAACTACCTTGAAAAGTGTCGGGGGAGTGCCGACGTTTGTATTGGACCCACCTCCCAACTTAGCACCGTAAGTAGCGTTTTATACGAAAGGTTTACCCAGCCTCTATTATAAGTCAATGGAAATTTTATATACAATTTGGATATTTGTATTTTCAACGATGAGATTAATCATTTTGTCGAAAAGAGTATCCCCAAAGTGCTCTATTGTCTCCAAATTTTCAGTATCACCAGCCGGACAAGGAACGTAGTTAGAAAAAACATTGTTTAATCGGTCTAGAGGGCACGTTTAATGGTTTTTATTTGTCACAGTGTATCGTTATGGAATTCAGGGTCTTAAGACGAAGCATTGTCTTCGACTCTTCCGATATTACCTTGATGATGCGAAGTGACTGATTGCAGTAGTGGAACCAGAAGACTTGAGTGAAAATGAGGGGTATGTTGATCCTGATAGTTGATCTGTCATTGTCTCCACCCTTCTCCTTTAAGCGAAGGAGCGAAGACATCTCCGTCTAGAAGACTCGTCATTATATTTTATCTGGACTTTATGAGATGTTTTCTTGAATATAATAATGAAAATTTCTGTCTGGATCTGTAGGCGTATGACTAATGTTGATCATGGGGTCTTCGCCGTGGTCAAACTCTTGTGCTAGAATTGCTAAAAATTCACTAGTGTCATATTGTACCGTAAATGGTTGGCTGTTAATGCTAGTTTCAATTGATCAAACGCTTTTTATCGATCTTCGTCTCAAGAAAATACCTGATTCTACAGAAATTCAGAATAATTTTATAAAACTGCTTAATTGTTTGAAAGAATTAGATGTTCGAAAATCGAGTACTAATTCGTATTTTCTCGGTTAGAACGGACTCCTTTCTAGTAAAGTAGAAACCCCAGGGAGGTGACTTCAGTACAACCGAATTCACATTTTCTAGGGTAAAAATTGTTGTCGTTACTGGTTCTGATGTTTGGACTTCTTTACTGAAACCGGGGACGTGTCAGTTGGATTTACCGGATATATTATTTGTTCCAGTTCTCTTTGGTTTAATGTCTAGATCTCCGTGGAATTTTACTTAATTAATCCCATTTTCATTATAGTGTTCACAAACCTTTTTGTCCTAATTCCTTTTTATTCAATATTACCAAATATTACATACTTTTATTTCAATATTTAGCCCGTATCTCACTTACATTGTAGTGGGTACCGCTGTCCTTTGGTGTCTTTGTTGTCCCTTCACTACTGGTCGGCTGTGATTTATCAGATTTTTTGGCTACGTGCCTTTCCAAATGCAATTTAAATTGTTTGTTTTCATTCTCGATATTAATCTCTTTATCGTAATTTCGAATTTGGCACTGTTTACATCGTTACTGTTTGTGGTGTCAAATTATGTAAACGTTCTGATTCTGATTCTTCAGTGTGGGTTCTTTATTTTAATATTGCTTTGGCATATGAGAGATTTACCATGACGTTATTACTACTTTATATTGAGTTTAAATTAGTACTTGAGATAAGACGACTATTTTGATAGTATTGTGTTACTGTCCTAATGTTGAAAATAATTTTTACTGCCATCTTTTACGGGTTGGACAACCCTTATAACTCTTGTGCAGCGTGATTTGTTCGACAATTTGCACATATTGCATCTTCTACTCTATTCTTGATTGAACATTATTTTTTTAGGCAATTTTTTGAGTATTTGACATATACAGAACTTCTAAAACAGTAGTTTTTCGTATGTTCGTATTTTTAACAATTACGTCATTAAAGAATTTTTCTTTTAATGTTCTGTGTTCCAAATTTATTATCGCATTCATTATTCACGTTATTTTATAGATATCTTGACTGTTACGTTTATGTTCTATCTTAATAGTGAATAACGGCAAGTGTACTTTTGTGACGCAATCTCGAATATTGTATATACTCAACACATTGTGTTCTATGATGAATGCATGCTTCTCAAGATTACTCTTAACGCAACACCTTTTTTTCGTTGATAAGTATGAAACTGTGCTTTCCTACAGTTATACTTATCGCTCAATTACATATCGATTGCAAATGTAATGACCTTCAGTTTAACGCAATGTTTTATATCGTCGACAAATTAGTTTTATGTAAAATCAGATCATGGTCTTGAATTATTTTATATTTGACATTGAACATTTATTTACTCAAATACTATTTATCAGATCTCCATGATTTTTTGTCAAAATATGTGGTAAGGATGGTAGTTTGAGAATATATATACGCTATAACAATAAACTTATTGGTAAAAGAATTATAAACATTTAAAATAAATTTTTGTGATTTTCATTAAAAGAGGAACATTTTCTTTTAAAAATTGTTATTGTAATCGGTTCTTTGGATAATTTTATGCAATAATACGTAACAAAAATTGTTTCATATTTAATAGAAGCTCAGAACGCGTGTACAAAGAAGAGCTCCCTATGGTGGTAAGTCATAAAAATATCGACTCTGCTCCGAAATGTTCCCAGATAATTCGATTCTATAACTATTAAGTTATATAAATATATATATATATATATATATGACAGAAAACAAATTAGTTTTGGGGGAAATCGGAGCAAGGTCTTCGATTTTTTTTATATTTTGCACATCGAATGCCTATATGGAGGTAATCATTTGTGCCAAGTTTGACGCCAAAATATTAATTAATTAAAAAGTTATAAACAATTAAAAAAAATAGATTTTTTTTAACTACTCTAAATGGAAAACTATTTATCGGATCTGGATAATTTTTTTTTAAATACCCGTAAATAATTGTATTTTGAGATTATATATATATATGTCATAATAATATATTTTTTAATAAAAAAATTATAAACAATTAAAATAAATTTTTGCCATTTTTATTAAAAAATGCAACTTTTATGTGAAAAATTGTTGTTGCAATCGATTCCTTGGACAATTTTGTTTAAGAATCCGTAATAAAACTATAGTGAATTTTAATGGGGGCTAGGTAATGCCCTTCCAAAAAAGCGCTACCTACGGCGCTCAGCTGGAAGATCGGACCGATAGAAGCGTCCCACTACCCCGAAAGTTTTCCAGGTAGTTTAGTTCTTTAAGTCAGTACCATAGACTATATATTATGTAATCGAGATGACATCAGTAAAAACAATATTTTATTTACTTAAACATAAACAATTTAATCGCAATTAGATGAAGTGTAATATTTCATATTATTTTAGAAAATATTCGTTGTTTACAAGAAATCTATTTTCCAAGTATAGTTAGAAATTAACAGCTTAGTTATAACATGTTACATTACTCAATAGATATTAGGAAAATGAAATTAAAATAGTCAATTATTTAATAATATATATATATACACATATAATATTCCATATGATAACAACAATTAAAATTATTTTACTATATCTTATAAAAGTGTTCATAAATTAATTATACAAATTTAATATAAAATTTAAATAAATAAAATTGCTATAGTTTATAACAAATTACACTGAAGTATTTAAGTACATTTATTTTTGTGGTCTTTTAATGTTATAATCTGTAGAATAGGAAGTTCTTTTCACCATCAATTCCTTGCTGCTTTTATTTAGAGGAATAAATGCGTGATAACTTAAAGTACCATCGACACGTAATGCTGTTTTTAATAATTTTGATAAATTTTCTTCAAGTTCTATGTGTTCTGCGATGGTACAGTAAGTAAAAGTTATACCAGGTATAGCTTTTTGTACCCATTGATATAATTCTTCAGCTGAATTAATGCTTACATCTGAATTTCGCAAACTGGCGTTCCGGGCTAATCTTTTCACTGTTCCGCTAAGTCCATCACATGCGCTTTTTCCATGACAACTTGCGAAAAAGTGCCATTCAGCTTCAATTCCGTATGCCTCATAATAAGAAACAAGAGTTAAAAAATTTGATTTATTCTTATATTGACTTGCAGCTCTATCAGATACATTCATCCCTTTTTTAACCTTGTTCTCGTATCGATTTTTTATATAAACAATTAATTTTTGGCGAAACAATATCACAGCATTTACATCAGTGACGTCCGTTGATACTAAGCACGTGGTAGAAATAAAATTTAGTCTTTTTGAAGTCATAGACCTCTATAGTTTATATCTATTTTCCGTCGTCACATGTTTACTGTGACTGTTTATAATTTCTGAGCGTGAGAAAAGACTAAATAGAACCACTCGCTTATGAAAAGTCTCACGGAAAAACCATACCCTCCGATAAGCAAGTTAGTTTTCTCTGAAAACTAATAAAACGGACCCTCTTGACGATACGCCATGGTCCGGCGCTAACGAAATTTCCCAGACGCCTAGAGTCGTAAAAATTATCTTTCCGGCTGCGACTAAAATCACGCAACGCATATTGATGTCACATCCGCTAGACATTTGTATAAACTAATAATATTAACAATAGTCACTACTGTTTATCAACATTGTAAACCATCGTTATATTTGTAATAGCCATAAACTAAATCTCCTAAAGTCCATAGACAAAACAAGAAGTTACGACTAAACAAGCCAACATTTGTTATTATCTCGCTACTATTTTTATAATAAACTTAAGCCAATAGATTGTAAACAATGGATATCTCTCTCTCCTGTCAAATTCGCCCGTTAGAATTATACAATTAATTAGTTAAACTATTAAATACAATTAATATTTTCTCCAAACGATACTGTACGCGACATCTCTCAAAAGAAGAATGTACCGTTTTTCTATCCGCCCACGCCAAGATTTTTCCTATTAGACTAACGAAGGAAATCATCTTTTCCCTCATTGGCCTAATAGGAAAAGGGCCCGCCTCAAAGGGACCCGGAAAACACTAAGAGTAGGGCAGCGCGACGAGGGCTATAAAATGGCCCACGCGCAGTTGTACAGACAGTTCGAATCCAGCCTCAAAATTAAATCCAATTCTGACTTGTAAGGGAGATAGATCATCTAAAAAGTAGTAAGTCAAACAATAAAATATCATACTTCGAACTCATTCTATTTCTTCTCTATCGCTTATAGTAACATAATTAGCTTTTCCATCGAATGTGGATTGGGTGCTTGTCAATCCGAGTACTATCTACATTCAAAATAATTCCTTCAAACCAAATCCTGGCTAAGGTCTCTCTGGCGTGCGCCTGTTATAGTGCAGTACGAGAGAATCGCCTTACCATTCCTTTCATTCCATAACCTATCCCGAGTATGATAAATTAAGTAACTAGACAAATTAATTTCCCGGTTATTAGAGGTAACACTCTACGACCAAAAATACACTCTTTAATAAATCTAGTCTGTAATATTCATCGGACGTTACACATCATGTTTCGTACTTTCGGAAATTACGACGAAGCTGTCTTCTTCAGTTTTTTCCTTCCCTTTTACATACATTGTAAATGGATGAATTCCTGTTTGCCGTTTCAATGATTTGCTTGGACCTGGTCTTGATATACAGTCGTATAATTCTGAGCGAAATCTCCTATGACCATTATTTCAGATTCATTCAAATTATGCCGACGAGTTTTTATATAATCATTTTGACTTTTGGCAATAAAGTCATGCTCTGATAATTTATGTTTAAACTGTACCTCCAGATGGTTAAGATAATCTTTAATATTTTACGTATGCCTTACAAGATCATACTTTTGGTTTACAGTTTTCTATTGTTTGCAATGAATGAAATCTATAGCATTTCTTTTGAAATAATTCTCGAACATATTTAAAACACTGGCCAATCCAGGACATTTCACAAAAAACATTCTTCACCAGGTCTTTCACGTCATTTTAATTAAAATATCTTTTGCTGTTTGAGGTAACTCTTCATGATATTTGATCTTCAAATTCTTCATTGTCATTTTACAGCCTTCCACTAATAGTTTTGGATTTTTGTGGTGAATTCAAATACAAACATTGTGAACACCTTTACATTCATTCACTAAAATACACTGATCAGGTCGCAATGTAGAAAAATATGTAAACCCCAGGCGAAACTTGAGTCCAATTTCAGCACAGTGTGTTTCAAACATGGTGTACACTTCTTTTAGCTTAAACATAAGTAAACGCCTTTGAATTTTAACTTTCTTTTCGTTATCCTTTCTCACTATTTTGGTATCGTTAGCACATGGATACGGCCGGCTTATATTATCTTGTAAATAAAATGAGACAGCACCACTTTTTATTTCGTCACTTATTATAGATGTTCTGGTTCTGGAGAAAGGATAGGATAACATTCCTTCCTGTTCACGAAGTTTTTTAGCGGTTTGTACAAAATAAAACAAACAATTAATATCTCTTTCTATTTCACAGACACTTGTAGACATTGGTATCGCAGTTAATATATGTAACTTTTCTGAATTAGTAGTTGTTTTTTCATACGCTGCTTTCAGGTCTTTATAAAATACACTTTTTGTATAAATCCATCTCGATTACTGTCTACACAGCGATTTTTCCTCACAAGTAAACTTTTCAAATTATTGACAATGAATCAATTTTGTTTTCTATTAAATCAGGTATTCCAATATCTATTGAATTCATTTCTCCGATTTAAAAAAAATCAAGCAATGGATTTAAGCGATCCGACACTATTTTCTACGTTCAGTTTCGTTGATCGAAAATTCTTCATCACATTTTACGTGGCAGATATCTTGATCTTCATTAACACTATAGTCGAAACCAGCCTCATTGTTCTGATTAATAAAATCTTCACAACTACTATTTTCTTCATTTGTACGTCCTAAACGTGTGTACTGTAGTCAGAAACTTCCTTTGGATCTTTCATATAGCAGTATCTCAAACATGTTGCACATAATCGATCGTTTTCTTTCACTAAAGGAAACCACTTATCCTGAATTTCTGTGGGAACATGACGCAAAGATTCTCGTTGACGTCCATGTTGACGCACTTTGAATGGATTAGAGCACTCTGATAATGGCATGATTATATAATTTTCTTTGAAACTGAATTGAAGTAATTTTACAAAATCCATCACACAATAAGAAATTTCACTATGACGTTCGTTGAGGTCCGTTCACTTTGACCATTGAACTTTAAATAGCCCGACTGAGCAGAAAGATTCTGTATTTATACGATTTTCGAAGCACAACTAATTTCAGTATACCAAATTTAAAAATACTACTTAACAATCTAAAGTATTAGAAAAAAACATTCAAAGAAAATAAACATTTTTAAACTCCTTAACATAATTATTGCTCGCACTAATTTGCTTAAGGGCAGCCTATTTTCGTTATTTATTATTGTGAAAAATGTTAGTCCTTCGTACCACTATTTAAATAAAGAAAGTTTAGCTAATAAATGTAGTAATTTATAGAACAGAACTACCTGGAAAAGTTTCGGGGTAGTGGGACGCTTCTATCGGTCCGATCTTCCAGCTGAGCGCCGCAGGTAGCGCTTTTTTGGAAAGTCATTACCTAGCCCCCATTAAAATTCACTATAGTTTTATTACGGATTCTTAAACAAAATTGTCCAAGGAATCGATTACAACAACAATTTTTCAAATAAAAGTTGCATTTTTTAATAAAAATGGCAAAAATTTATTTTAATTGTTTATAATTTTGTTATTAAAAAATATATTATTATGACATATATATATATTCTCAAAATACAATTATTTACGGGTATTTAAAAAAAAACTATCCAGATCCGATAAATAGTTTTCCATTTATAGCAGTTAAAAAAAAATCTATTTTTTTTAATTGTTCATAACTTTTTAATTAATTAATATTTTGGCGTCAAACTTGGCACAAATGATTACCTCCATATAGGCATTCGATGTGTAAAATATAAAAAAAATCGAAGACCTTGCTCCGATTTGCCCTAAAACTAATTTGTTTTCTGTCATATATAGTATAATTGCTATTGATTTTAGTATAAACAAAGTCCTATTTATCCAAATATTAACAATTGAACCAAAATTTGGTGAAATTTAATATTTGATATTATTTTTTTAAATATTGCTTTACAAGAAATCCATTTTGTATTTGTCATTACAGTAAAAATGTCTAGTTAAAATATATTCGTGAAAGATGATTAGTGATGAGATATAACATGTCCAATTGATTTTATTGTTCATGCATTTGATTATTTTTGCTCAAAAAAGTTCATTTTTTGTTCAATTACAGGTTTTAAAAACCGCTCATAATTTCTAATCATCAGCTTTTATACCACTTAGAAAAACAAATTTTTTTAATTTGATATGCCGCAATAAGAAAAATAAAATTAAAATAACCAAATATTTCATATTTATGACGTATTTATGTTATTTAATTTCATAATTTCACAATTTTGGTAATTATTTTATAACTATTTTATAGATATGTATACATATTTTTAAATTTACACCAATTCCCATTTGGATTTAAATTTCTTTGTTGTAGATTGTTATAGTATTATCTCAAGAATATAATGTACTTTTTACATTTATTTTCTTTCTATTTTCTTTATAAATAAAAATGAATACGTAATAACTTACGATACTATTCATACGCAATACTTGGTTTAGTACTCATGATAATTTTTTAAAATCACTTTTTATTTTTTCATTCATAATAGAAATTCTAGACCATGGCAATACATATCGCAAAATTTCTTTTTATCCATAAAGACTTTGAAAGTTTGTACAAAATGGAACAAATATTTCTAGTCTCTTTCTATTTTATAGTCACTAATACATAATGGAATCGCAGTTTATATATGTATCCTTTCTTAATCGATCATTGTTTTGTCATACGATTCTTTCACTTCATTATAAAGTCACTTTTCTCCGTAAAGTCAGATCTGGAATTATGTCCATCCAACGAAAAAAGGGGCTGACATTACTGGTTTATTTAAATTACAATTTTGAGTAAATGTGAGAGGTAGAGCCAAAAAAAATTGAATTAGATCCAGAACGTGGTTTATGTAAAGTACCCTCGATGGTCCGACGAAAAACCTAGAGCAAAATTAGTTAATGCAAATAAGTATGACGATTTTCATTCTGTAAGCTCAATAGTTTTCCCAAAATTGAAAAGTCAATAACACAATAACCCAAAAGATTGAACGATGATACAGGAATGTGTCATGAAAAATCGTCGTTGATTTTTTACACACTCTGGATAGTCTCGGCAATAATGTTCCACAATAATTTATTGAAAATTTGTTAATTTTTTTATTTAGCATTTCAGGAATAAGAAAACAAACTTTTTGAAATTGTTAGTACGCCAGATAATAGAAAAACGCATCTATCAAAAAATAATTTTGTTTTTTTTGTTATAGATTGCTAGGTACATGGGTTTAAAGTCTTTGGTTGATAACAACAGCAATATTATAGACAAACCCAATTTGTTGTGCTCCCATAAGTAGTGTTTAATAAATGCTTTTGATATTTTTAATGCTAATAAAATGTATAAGCTTATAAGTAAATTTTGAATGAGCATAAGCATAGAAAATGTTGACACAAAAATACACGCTCAATTAAAAAAATTGATTTGCTTAACCGAGATTGCTGGTGAGAGGAGATTGTGTCAGCATTATGCTGTGAACAGAGTTAACTGTTCAACTACAAATTTAAAAAGCGCTGATAATTTCTATATCTCAGCTTCTACACCACTTAGAAAGATAATTTTTTGAATCTGCTATACCGCAATGAGAAAAATACAATTTTGGGCTCTGTTTTCCCTTACTGGTGTGCATATTCACTCCGTAGAAAGAAAATTGTCGATAACTATTTTGTTACTAAGAAAAACACTTGGACAATAACATTTCAAGTTATTAGAAGGCCTTCATTTTAAATACTTAACTAGTGTTGATTCCTAAGAATATCCCTCGATAATTTTTGGCAGCTATTTACTACAAGGTATATTTTAAAAACGACGCAGCTCGCTAGGTATAAGGATATTCTTCAGCTCCAGCAGATGGATATAGCATAGTACCACTGTTTTAAAAGGGAAAGGAATTCCTGAAAAGGAATTTTCGGTATTTATTTTGTTACTCATCATATTAGCAATTCATTTTCATATAGTAAAATAAAATGCTATTTTAATAAGGATTACAACCATTATTATGTCACCATTACAATGTTACTACTTAATTATAAGAATACATTGTCGCTTAACTTAGGTTTCATAGAAGGCGTGATCGTGAAACATTCATTATCACCGTCGCTATGTTCGTATTTGTTATTTGCCTCTGGTGAAAGTTGCGGTTTGAAACTATCTTCTAATTAAAATGTTATTTTATTGTAATTATCATCTAATCTTAAATCAGTATTACTATATTCTACAGAAACCGCATTGTCACAATTTTAACTATTACAGTTGGTACAATATTCCGAACATTTTAGTCTGCGTTCATGCAACCGCAACTTTTTCCGCATTTCGCCACACTTGCAACTTACATCAGTAACTGATAAAATATCAGGTGCTAACACTTAACTAGTCTTAATTTACTCTAAAATATTAATGACAATTAGCTAGCCTCAATGCGCTTCATTTATTTGATAAGCTAACCATTGTTGGACTTGGTAATAAACAGGTAATAAACAGGCCGACAATAAAATTTAGCTGCGGAATCAGTACTAAGTAACAACGATGCTAGATTGAAATTTCTTTTTCTAGATTTGCTATTGAACAATAAATAACATAAACTATTAAGATCGATATCTAGACTTCTATTTCCCCCATACAAACCAATAACAATCTTTGTTCCAGCCTCGTCTATTTTTTCTTGAGAAACATTCTCAGTATAAAATTTAGATGTTTCTAAAGCTAACGTGGGATTATCTAATAATAACTTGATAATTTTTATATTACCTTTTTTGAAAAAAGCTGAAGTACAATTGCATCCACGAAACGCGTAAATAAAGGAGATTAAATTTTGTATACTTGGATACAGAAAATAAATCTCTGTTGTAAATTTTTTCGGCCATGTTACCCTGATTTGGTATAATTAAATAGAGTTTTTGATTTCTGCTAATATTGAAAAGTACTGCAGCCATGTCCCTCTTCAGCGGGTAAGGCCCTCTTATTTTTATAATTGTATTAAAACTTGTTCAATTGCCATATCTGATGAACTTCCTGACCAAAATTTATCAGATCGTTGAACAGTAAAAAAACCTTCTTTCACATATTTATCGTATTCAGTATTGTTCATATCAGAATTAAACATATCTTTCAAGTATAAACATACAAAGTCTACATACTAATTATATGCACTCGCACGAAAATACGGTAGTGTTCATCAAAGTAATGATAAGTATAAATCGAAATTTCCCTATCGATCTATCAACAAATTATTTCATTATCGTTATCATATCGAAGTATTGAAGCCATAGTTTCGAAGTCGGTCTGTTGTTCTGAAACTCTTTTGTACGCGACAAAAATTTACTGAATACTTTTTAAAATTCTGGCGTGAACAAATTCACACAATTGTCCATTATCAATATATAAGTAAAGAGATTTTTTCTTCGTCTCTTAATTGAATAGAATCAATAATCCGATGAGCCAAAGCTAAATAACCAAGATATGACCTCTTACTGTTGGAGAGTATGCATGCCCAGATCATATTATATCAATAGAATTGTATATTATAAAAGGATTAACATTATAGATAACAAATACGAAAATAGTGACGATGATAATGAATGTTTCACGATCATGTTTTGTATGAAATCTAAGTTAAACGATAATGTATCCTTATAATTAAGTAGTAACATTGTAATGGTGTCATAATAAAGGTTGTAATTCTTATTGTAATAGCATTTTTTAAATTTTACCTTTTCTATAAAAGGTATACCTTAAAAACGACGCAGCTCGCTAGGTATAAGGAGATCTTCTATATATAGTAACCAATATTTCTATAATGAAGACTATTTATTCTACAAATCAAATGCCATATATACTATTTCAATAAAACTTACACTTATTCAATATTTTTGATGTTTTTTCTAAAATACAAATTTTATTTTGTGCCAACGCTTGGACTTCGTCTTTCATTGCTAATTTCATGCATGCCCATTGTCGCCTCTCAAGGTTTGTTTATAGTAAACCGAATAAATCGATAGTACAAAAACAGATAATTTATCGACAAATTCACTATATCCTATACATAAAGGTTATGAAGGTCCTCTAATGACTTAAAATGTTATTATCCAAATGTTTTTCTCAGTAATAACATAACTCGAAAATTTTCTTTCAACGAAATGAATACGCGCACAGGTAAGGGGAAACAGAACCAAAATTGCATTTTTCTCATTGCGGCATATAAAATTAAAAAAAATGTCTTTCAAAGTGGTATAGAAGCTGAGGTATATAATGGTTGTAGTCTTTATTAAAATAGTGTTTTTTCTAACTGTGCCTTTTATAATAACATAAATTTGATTTTTAGCATAGATTTTAATAAACAATTTGTCATTTCCATTTCCTTCCCTTACTTTCCCAATAATTTCCATAAAAGATATTAAAATTAAAAAATTGCCTAACCTAAATTTAATACCCAACAATTATTATTTAGTATTTACACTTCAATATTTTGCGAGTTCTGTAATACAATGGTTTGTCGAAAGTGACAAATATGATATGTTTCAACTTTTTACGCTTCCGATTTGCTTGTAATCAAATAGTATATATGGTATCTACATTACTCAGTTGATCGATAATAAAGTGTACCAATTGTATTTTACTGTTTTCGTAAAACAGTCCACCTATTAATATTTCCATTGTTCCATTCTATCCTTTAAAATTTTAATTTCCATATTTACAATAATTCCATAAACAGTTGGTTTTGTTTATTTCAACACTTATTCTTCTAGGAGAAAATTAATTTAAATCTTTTGCTACAATATTTTGTAAGACTGTGTTAGGTGGTTTACGTATATTTTTTACATCATTTTACCGAATTTATTGACAAATTCAGTGGAATTCTATTCATTGTTTCGATAACGTGAATTGATTGTACCGACTCAAGAGTAATAATTAAAATTCTACCCATAGCATACCACGTATTTAGACCATAAGTGGTTTCTACATTATGATCAGCATTAAGAAAACTTGAGTATGAATCATCAAAGTTATTAATATTTTGGTGATTTAAAATACAGCATTCTAATCATTGTGTTTCTTTATAATAGCATCCTAAAGAATGAAGGACTTGAATTAATTCTTTAAATTCGTATTGCTTTTACAACATTGCAGTTAATACAACTTGTACGGACGAAAAAAATGGATTTTGACCGAATTCATAGTGTGAGATATAGCTATAATTGTCCGTTCGTAACTTATCATTTTATTCTATTATGCGTGATTATTTCTGATAAAAACTTCTATAAAGTTGCCGGAATATTTTTTTAGGTTTAAAAAAAATCATTAGGAGCTTCATAAAATTTCATTTCGTAAACCATGTTTTTCAACAGCGTTCTTCAAATTCATCATAACCATTATGTGCATATTAAGTAAAGTAGATACAGCTAGGAAAGTTTTAATTAAATTATATCTGGTAACAAAGAGTTATATACGTGTTTATAATCGATCTTCTTTTTTTGGAGAAAGTCTTCCATCGCTAATCTTTCTCTAAACTTATTTTTATTTGATATCAGATCACGTTATATTTTATAGGGCCATCTATTAGATACTATTTGAAAACTGAGGTGCTTTTATTAAAATCCAAACTTTAATTTCTGTCAACACTTGGATTTCGTCTTTCATGGCTATTTTGATGCATGTCCATTGTCGCTCTTCAAGGCTTGTTCATAGTAAACGGATTTATTAAAATTCGCAAGAAGATTGTGTGGAGGTTAATTCGTCACTAACAGTAATGACATGTCACAACGTCATCGTGCAGAGTCGAGATGGACAATCCAACGGCGACAACGCTCGAGCTTCTTTCTTCTGCCTCCTTCTTCCGGCAACTGCCACGGCAAGCAGCCATGTTTGTTCGCACGTTCCGCGCCAAAAAGGACAAAATACATTGTACGCGTTTGTGAGAGTTGTGAGTGAATGAGCAGAATAAATACTGGTGACTGAAACTTCTCGACCCTACCTTCTTTGACCTCTCCCAAATCGCGAAAGATGTTACAATATTCTTCGAAATCAAATATGAAATCGATGACACCATCCCTGCGGTCTGATGGCTGAATGTTTCTGCGATTTCATAAATTATAATGGGATTCGTCAATTTCTATTGGTTTAAACAGATTTTAATTTTGAATATCCACATTAATCTCTATATTATTTTAATTTTCATCAACTGCATTAATTTAAATATCTTTCACATTTTCATTCCATTCTTTATTGTACTGATTAACATTTTCTAGATTATTAGCAGATTCTAATGATTTTTTTAGCAGAATTATTTTGCTCATCGCATTTTGTAACAAATGCATTTTCTACTTTTTCAACACGAATCTCCATAGTAAACATATTATCATTTTCAAATTTGAAATCCACTACCATAGTTTCTATATAATGATAAAATATGCAGTTAGTTTTATTCGATCAAAAGGTCATGCCTTTAGCAAGCACAGCTTCCATTGAAAAAAGGTTCAATTTCAATTCCAGGACGTAAAGTACGTTAACTAAATATCTTTTTATCCATATAGTTCATTATAAGCAGAAACATCGATGCGACCTTTACCTATAGCATACGCCAAATCTCAATTTCCAAGACGTATTAGTAACGATTTTATAATTTCATATTCCGAGAACCATTCGCGTTTACTAGACATGTCTTGTGATCCATCGGAGTCTAGAAGTTTATTCATTGAATGTTAGAATCAGTTTCCTATGTTGATAACTTCTCCCACTAAAGCAATTTCAACAATCTTGAGCTTCTTCAAACAAACTGTTGTTATTTTTCTATGCTTCTTATCATTGTGCACGAATTTATGTGACTGATTCTTTTGATTGACTACTGAGGCTCTTTTTTAACTGTTTTCTATTAGCATTAATTGAACTTCTTCCATAATTAATCGACTTGTTAAGTTCTCAATTGTTTTCTGTTCATTTACAACTAATACTAAGCAGATATAAAATGATTATAGCTCGAAAGCAGCGTCATGATAATTTTCGTAACCATCATACTTTTAGAAATATTTTCTTTCATGGCTTTCAGAGAACAATACAGGTTTTCAATGTTCGATGTATGAGTTGGTATACTGTTATTTGGACCCCTTCCGAAAACTAAATCACTCTTGCTGCAATGTGTGAATACTTGAGCCGGTTTTATTTTTATATACTTTACGTAACTTGTTCCATATTTCTTTTGCAGATACGTAGTTAAGAATCAGCATCATTGGCTGTTTCTCCGTGGATGTTATAATAAACTTTTGTGATACGCCGTCCTTTTTAAAGTATTCTTTTAATTTTGCTTTATAAGCCGCTACAACAGACGCTTTGGCATCTTTTTTTTGGAGTATTTGGTTTTATTGTTAAATCTTCAACAACGTCAAATGATTTACATAACATTAATATCACCCAAATTAGTAATTTACAACACTACTCATCTTAACAAGTTTCACACGATGACGCTCCATGTTTTATTATTTTTGCACTGTTGCACTTTGGCTGACGGAATACGATAAATACTTTTACAGAGTCCAATAGTTTAACAAATTACACTTCAACTCAATAGTGATCTGGGCCCAGAACCTGATAAATAAAGCTGAAAAACTGTTGGTAAAGCAGTGAGTTTATTGTAATATATAGCACGCATTTAGAAACGTGTACGTCTTGTGCAAGGGATAATTATAGGGCTTGATAGACCTCGCACGCATTTAGATATCATATATATGATATCTAAATAGATTTTTAGCTATCTGATATATCTTCAGCGCTTTTTAACTTTGAGGTCGAGCGGTTAACTATCTGTTCACGGCGTTACACCGAGACAATCTCTCCGCTCCTGACCGTGCAAATCTATCTTTTTAGTTGAGCGTGAAGCATTATCTTAACATTTTCTAGGCTTATACTTATTCAAAATTAGCTTATAAGTTTATGCGTGTTTTATTAATATTAAGAGTATTAAAAGCATTAATTAAACTCTACCCATTGGTGTAAACAAATTGATTTTATCTATAATATTGTTGTTATGAACCAAAGACTTCAAATTTACGTACCTCGTAATCTATAATGAAAAACAACATTTTTTCTGATAGATTTCTGATAGATCATTTTAGATAAAGTTCTGAAAATTTTTTAGAAAAAATTCATTTTATACGTTTTTGTTTATAACTAATTATGCTCCATGTTTTTCGTCAGAGCATCAAGAGTACTTCATATTCACCACTATCTACACTTACCTAAATTTTTTTTGCCTCTACCTTTCACATCATATTAAGACTATTTTTGACATAATTCGATTGGACTATATTGGGATCGCAGTAACGGGATCTGAAGAAAACTATTTGAGAACCTTATCTTTTATCTCAAGATTGTCTAAGCTTGACCAATATGTAGATAGACAATCGTAGCAGACAGAAAAGGACTCGCGCACATAATTTATAATAGCAAACTGACTACCCTATAATCTTTATTAAGGTAGATACAAAAATATGTGTTTGACAGAAAACGAATTAGTTTCAGGTAAAAAGGGAGTAAGGTCTTGGATTTTTTAAATATTTGGTACATCGAATGTTTATGTGAAATTTATCACTTATACCAAGTTTCACGCTCCATACTAATTAATTAAAAAGTTATAAACAATTGAAAAAAAATTAAATTTTATTAAATGTCATAACTCGGAAACTATTACGGAAACCAATGCCATCATAGAAAGGGGTGCTTAACTTTCGAAAAAAACATCACTTTGATGGCGCTAGCCCAAAGTATAAAACATGACAACCGTTTCAAGAAAAATATAAAAGAGCTTTTTAAAATACCTGGCAAAGGTTGTATCTTGAGAATATGTATAAGTTAATATGAATAATAAAGTTATCGATCAGAAAAAATCTAGTTGCAATCAGTTTCAAATGTTTACAAAATACAAATGAAAAAATTAAGCAAGTTGGTGGATGAGCAGATTTTATTAATCTGACCAGTAAAACCAGTTTCGACTCAGGTGAAGACATAATTTTCCAGGCACAGTTTGACAATGATGATCAAGAGATTTATTACGACAATATAATAAAGAAATTTTGATAGAAGAAAACGAAAGTAAAAAAATGTTATTGGACCATTTAAATCTATTGCATGATTTTATTAAATACTGAAATACGTAGTATAGTTAATAGGATAATTGAGTCATTACCAAATAGTTTAAATAGTTTGATTGTGAGAAAATATCGTTGCGTAGAAAATAATCAAGCATTGTTTTGTCAACACTCATTTCTGTTTGTATTTGAATATTGATGTTTATAATTTTTACCATAATTTTTCCGATGCCTCTTCCAGATAATCTTTGCGATAATACATTAAAATGCTGGCATTCGTCCGTAATATACAAATGAGGTGGTATTAAGGAATTTGATAAACAACGATAGTCACCCTTTTCTAAATTTCTACCTTTTCCTACGAATTCTATTGAACCTTCAGTAATAAATTTATAAACTCCACTAAATGGTTCAAGATTGAAATCTCCAGATAATACAATAGGTAGATAACAAGGACCTCTTCTGTTGGAACATAATATTTGTAATGTTGATTATTACATTCTGCATTATTTATACAAAATAATTTAATTTTTTATACTTACGAGGTATTTTTAATAAATGCTATTCTCTCTATTTCAGCAAAAAGCAGTTGCATTTGACCTAATCTTATATCACTGCGTCTTGGATTAAAAAGTAAATGGGTAGTTGCAATAACGAACTTTGTTTCAGGACTTCCTTTTAAGGAAAATTTTGCAACCAAACCAACATTATCCCTACTTAATAATTCAATACCGTTTTGGTAAAGTTCAACTTTCGAAAATTCAAGTAAATTAAATAAATCTTCTCTGTATAAAAGAAGAAGACCATCTTTTTTATCATTTGTTCGTTTTTTGTATAAATACGAAAATCTATTTTCTTGAAAAGATATCAAAATTTCTTCTAAATGTTCTTCTTGAACTTCTTGTAAACATATAATCTATAACAGCATTAAACAAGATATACATAATGTTATTCAATTTGTTTAATAGTTACAGATTAATAACTTACATGGGCATTCAGTTCTAATATTTCTTGTATCAATAAAGGCTTTCTGTGTTCCCAAGGTAATGCTTTTTTGTCATGGTTTCTATACAAGTATGAATGAGTTTCTAATAAATCTTGTGCTAGTACGTTAAATGACAATAGTTTGAAAATAAATGAGTCCTTTGATGTCAAAATAGTATTTTCTACAATATTAATCATGAAAATAAGTTAAATACATCAACATGTATATTGGTATGTAATAAAATCTCAAGCAAAAATATATTATCTTGAGTCTTGAAACTTTAATTTATGAAGATATAGATTAAAATATTTAAAATACAAGATACCTCTATCAATTTTTTTCCATTTGCGGCTTTCTTTATATTTTTTCCTGTCAATGACATATTTTGATTTTATCGAATTTTTATAGTCTTCTTTAAGATGAAAGTCTAAATTATTAATACTTTCGTTAAATTTATCTTTAACATAAAGTTTCTGTAATTTATAATTAATATGTTCTTTGCTATTAACATTGGTAGATGTATCTGAAATATCAGATGTCAATTCACATTCTTGTTTATCCATATAAGAATATTTTAAACTACTTTCAGAAAAAACTTGGAAGAAAGTAATAATGCTTTAAAAATCTGTAAAAAAAAAAATAAATTCATTATAATTTTATAAAATACATGAGTACAAAAATATTATTAAAAATACTCATGTAAAATTCAAATGGTATAAAAATACAATTTAAAATAGTACTTAAAGCCTACATTAAGATGATGATGAAATATTGACTGCAACTGAATCTTTGGACAACAAATATTTATTGCTATTGAGGCTGGCGCCAAAAACCTGGTAATCCAGATCATTTATTTAAACTGACCTTGATATTTTAGATAGTTTTTATCCAATGAAACTTAGTCAAATAAATATCTATACAGAACTTAGTTCATATTATATCATTCATACATTAATATCTTATTTATTTGTGTATTGGACACTTAAATTGACATAGAATAAAATGAAACAGCATAGTAAATGTAAAAATAAAATTTGTCACAATGTAAATGATAAAACAATTTGTCACATGGAAAAAATAAGTAATAAACAGAATCTAAATCAATATTATTCTTAAAATTTCTGATAAATAAAAACGTCAACTATGGCAATCAAATAGATATTAACCACTTCAAATGACGGTAGTTGCAATTTTCAGATACTGATTTAATTATATAACTTTTTAAATTTTTTGTATTATGTGTACTATATTTTATGGTATATTTCATATGTACTTTAGCCCTCTGTACAAAATTGATGTTATTCTGTATTTCTGACTTCCTATTAATGCACAACATAAATTTTTAATTAAATAATTAATGAATGTACTGCTTGCAATTTATGATTCACTTACTTATGAAAATAATATTATACTTCATTGACAGGCAAGTTATATATAACAATTGGAGATTTTAGCAGCTTTATACAAATCAACTATAAATAAACAATTATATTTTCTTTTCGTACGTTAAATCGACACCAAATGGAATTCTTGTTAAATTTTTTTGTCTGTTTTTAGAATTATTAATCTCCATTTATCAACGCTTAAATACTCTTCACTCAATCTTTTAAAGAACACATTCTATTTTTCTTTACATAGCAACAAAAATTGGCGCCAGAATAAAAACAAATAAAAGACCAATAAATTTTGTAACATAAGATTTACAATTACTAAAATTTTTTGATGTATGGATGAACTGAAAGATTTAGTAATAACATATGTGATATAGTCAAATTTTATAAAAGAATATTATAAAATACAGGACTAACTTATAGAAGAACATGAACAATTGAGTGAGGATTGAGGTTAAAGGGATAAGAAGTCTGAGTACGAGACAGAGAGACTATGGCAAATCGAGATTCGATACTAATTTGATTGTCAACTAGACATTTTTACTGTAATGACAAATACAAAATGGATTTCTTGTAAAGCAATATTTAAGAAAATAATATCAAATATTAAATTTCACCAAATTTTGGTTCAATTGTTAATATTTGGATAAATAGGACTTTGTTTATACTAATATCAATAGCAATTATACTATATATGACAGAAAACAAATTAGTTTTGGGGGAAATCGGAGCAAGGTCTTCGATTTTTTTTATATTTTGCACATCGAATGCCTATATGGAGGTAATCATTTGTGCCAAGTTTGACGCCAAAATATTAATTAATTAAAAAGTTATAAACAATTAAAAAAAATCGATTTTTTTTAACTACTCTAAATGGAAAACTATTTATCGGATCTGGATAATTTTTTTTTAAATACCCGTAAATAATTGTATTTTGAGATTATATATATATGTCATAATAATATATTTTTTAATAAAAAAATTATAAACAATTAAAATAAATTTTTGCCATTTTTATTAAAAAATGCAACTTTTATTTGAAAAATTGTTGTTGCAATCGATTCCTTGGACAATTTTGTTTAAGAATCCGTAATAAAACTATAGTGTATTTTAATGGGGGCTAGGTAATGACCTTCCAAAAAAGCGCTACCTGCGGCGCTTAGCTAGAAGATCGGACCGATAGAAGCGTCCACTATCCCGCAACTTTTCCAGATAGTACAGTTCTATAAGTCAGTACCATAAACTATATATTATGTAATCGGGATAACATCAGTATAAACAATATTTTATTTACTTAAACATAAACAATTTAATCGGAATTAGATGAAGTGTAATATTTCATATTATTTTAGAAAATATTCGTAGTTTACAAGAAATCTATTTTCCAAGTATTGTTAGAAATTAACAGCTTAGTTATAACATGTTACATTACTCAATAGATATTAGGAAAATGAAATTAAAATAGTCAATTATTCAATAACATTTCATTATTCAATTATTTAATAATATATATATATATACATATAATATTCCATATGGTAATATCCATTAAAATTATTTTACTATATCTTATAAAGGTGTTCATAAATTAATTATACAAATTTAATATAAAATTTAAATAAATAAAATTGCTAAAGTTTATAACAAATTACACTGAAGTACTTAAGTACATTTATTTTTGTGGTCTTTTAATTCTATAATCTGTAGAATAGGAAGTTCTTTTCACCATCAATTCCTTGCTGCTTTTATTTAGAGGAATAAATGCGTGATAACTTAAAGTACCATCGACACGTAATGCTGTTTTTAATAATTTTGATAAATTTTCTTCAAGTTCTATGTGTTCTGCGATGGTACAGTAAGTAAAAGTTATACCAGGTATAGCTTTTTGTGCCCATTGATATAATTCTTCAGCTGAATTAATTCTTAGGTCTCAATTTCGCAAACTGGCGTTCCGGGTTAATCTTTTCACTGATCCGCCATTCCGTCACATGCGCTTTTTCCATGACAACTTGCGAAAAAGTGCCATTCAGCTTCAATTCCACGTTTCATAATGAGAAACAAGAGTTAAAAAATTTGATTTATTCTTATATTGACTTGCAGCTCCATCAGATACATAAATCACTTTTTTAACCTTGTTCTCGTATCGATTTTTTATATAATCAATTAATTTTTGGCGAAACAATATCACAGCATTCACATCATGTTTCGTACTTTCGGAAATTACGACGAAGTTGTCTTCTTCAGTTTTTTCCTTCCCTTTTATATACATTGCAAATGGATAAATAGTTACCTGTTTGCCGTTCCAATGATTTGCTTGGACCTGGTCTTGATATACAGTCGTATAATTCTGAGCGAAATCTCCTATGACCATTATTTCAGATTCATTCAAATTATGCCGACGAGTTTTTATATAATCATTTTGACTTTTGGCAATAAAGTCATGCTCTAATAATTTACATTTAAACTGTACCTCCAGGTGGTTAAGATAGTCTTTAATATTGTATGTGTGCTTTACAAAATCACACTTTTGGTTTACAGTTTCCCATTGTTTATAATGAATGAAATCTATAGCATTTCTTTTGAAATAATTCTCAAACATATCTAAAATAATGGCCAATCCAGGACATTTCGAGCATTTATTAAAAAAATCTTCACCAGGTCTTTCACATGTCATTCTAATTAAAATATCTTTTGCTGTTTGAGGCAATTCTTCATCATATTTGATCTTCAAATTCTTCATTGTCATTTTACAGCCTTCCACTAATAGTTTTGGATTTTGGTAGTGAATACAAATACAAACATTATGAACACCTTTACATTCATTCACTAGAATACACTGATCAGGTCGCAATGTACAAAAATATGTAAACCCCAGGCGAAACTTGAATCCAATTTCAGCACAGTGTTTTTCAAACATGGTGTACACTTCTTTTAGCTTAAACATAAGTAAACGCCTTTGAATTTTAACTTTCTTTTCGTTATCCTTTCTCACTATTTTGGTATCGTTAGCACATGGATACGGCCGGCTTATATTATCTTGTAAATAAAATGAGACAGCACCACTTTTTATTTCGTCACTTATTATAGATGTTCTGGTTCTGGAGAAAGGATAGGATAACATTCCTTCCTGTTCACGAAGTTTTTTAGCGGTTTGTACAAAATAAAACAAACAATTAATATCTCTTTCTATTTCACAGACACTTGTAGACATTGGTATCGCAGTTAATATATGTAACTTTTCTGAATTAGTAGTTGTTTTTTCATACGCTGCTTTCAGGTCTTTATAAAATACACTTTTTTGTATAAATCCATCTCGATTACTGTCTACACAGCGATTTTTCCTCACAAGTAAACTTTTCAAATTATTTGACAATGAATCAATTTTGTTTTCTATTAAATCAGGTATTCCAATATCTATTGAATTCATTTCTCCGATTTAAAAAAAATCAAGCAATGGATTTAAGCGATCCGACACTATTTTCTACGTTCAGTTTCGTTGATCGAAAATTCTTCATCACATTTTACGTGGCAGATATCTTGATCTTCATTAACACTATAGTCGAAACCAGCCTCATTGTTCTGATTAATAAAATCTTCACAACTACTATTTTCTTCATTTGTACGTCCTAAACGTGTGTACTGTAGTCAGAAACTTCCTTTGGATCTTTCATATAGCAGTATCTCAAACATGTTGCACATAATCGATCGTTTTCTTTCACTAAAGGAAACCACTTATCCTGAATTTCTGTGGGAACATGACGCAAAGATTCTCGTTGACGTCCACGTTGACGCACTTTGAATGGATTAGAGCACTCTGATAATGGCATGATTATATAATTTTCTTTGAAACTGAATTGAAGTAATTTTACAAAATCCATCACACAATAAGAAATTTCACTATGACGTTCGTTGAGGTCCGTTCACTTTGACCATTGAACTTTAAATAGCCCGACTGAGCAGAAAGATTCTGTATTTATACGATTTTCGAAGCACAACTAATTTCAGTATACCAAATTTAAAAATACTACTTAACAATCTAAAGTATTAGAAAAAAACATTCAAAGAAAATAAACATTTTTAAACTCCTTAACATAATTATTGCTCGCACTAATTTGCTTAAGGGCAGCCTATTTTCGTTATTTATTATTGTGAAAAATGTTAGTCCTTCGTACCACTATTTAAATAAAGAAAGTTTAGCTAATAAATGTAGTAATTTATAGAACAGAACTACCTGGAAAAGTTTCGGGGTAGTGGGACGCTTCTATCGGTCCGATCTTCCAGCTGAGCGCCGCAGGTAGCGCTTTTTTGGAAAGTCATTACCTAGCCCCCATTAAAATTCACTATAGTTTTATTACGGATTCTTAAACAAAATTGTCCAAGGAATCGATTACAACAACAATTTTTCAAATAAAAGTTGCATTTTTTAATAAAAATGGCAAAAATTTATTTTAATTGTTTATAATTTTGTTATTAAAAAATATATTATTATGACATATATATATATTCTCAAAATACAATTATTTACGGGTATTTAAAAAAAAACTATCCAGATCCGATAAATAGTTTTCCATTTATAGCAGTTAAAAAAAAATCTATTTTTTTTAATTGTTCATAACTTTTTAATTAATTAATATTTTAGCGTCAAACTTGGCACAAATGATTACCTCCATATAGGCATTCGATGTGCAAAATATAAAAAAAATCGAAGACCTTGCTCCGATTTCCCCCAAAACTAATTTGTTTTCTGTCATATATCTTGTATCTTCAATATATCTTTATATATGTGGGATATGGGTGGGTAGGTATACAATAATGGATAACAAGAAGTGTTTATAAGGATGACTATCAATTTTATTTACAATTTGGCTCGTGTTAAGCAAGTCTAGCTACTACTTAGAGTTGTCGTTAGACAACTGACATTCATTCACCTACTCACTTCTATAAAAATGTCCTTGCACATAATATTCCTGTCCGATCTACTGTCCACTAAGCAATTTACTACTTTATTGCCAAACCTTGTCAGAATCTGGCTTCTGTTATCATTACCACTCACGGCTCTTGAAATATTTGATCCTCTTTGGCTTCCTCCTTTATTCTTAGATGGTTATGGGCACATCAGAGTGTCCCACAACCGTCCTGATGGAAATGTCGCCTGGTTGATTGCAATTATAGTAGATAACCTCTTTTCTATTTTCACCATTCTTCTCACTACTTTCCGAATTTTGTCCATTCTCATGTGTAGGGCAATTTACGCTAATGTATTTGAATCTATGACATTTGTAGCATTTTTTACCTTTGCTCAATGAATTACTTCGCTTCTCCCTCTCTCTCACTTCACTTTCATGTGATTCTAACATATCTAGGAACAATCTTCTCATTTTTGCCGATGCTAACAGTACTCATACTTCCAGGTTTCCAGTTACTTCTCTGACAATATATTTTTTAATTCATCAAAGAGTATGTCGCCTTGTACGCCTAGGAATTCCATATCCTAAACGTATGAGAGAATTGATTCCTCTTTTTTCTTCCTTTTACTTCTAAGCTTTTTGTGAATGTCTGATAAACTCGTCCATTGCTTGTACTTTCTATAAAACCTTTCATTCTTTGTCACGTATGAATTCCGCTCTGGCAATCTATCCATTTTCTAGCAGGACCATCTAACGCTCTTTTTGCCGCTAAAAATTGTTATTGGGCAATCCATGCATAGATTATTGTGTCATCTTCAACTCGCTCAACCTATTTCTTTATTGTAACCGTTGAATATTTTGAATTATACTTCGGTAGCAAATCAAGTAGATGAAAAAGGTATACGCCGATTTACAATTACACTTGAATTTACGTGGACATTGATTCGATCTTCCTCGCTCTTCATCGATGACCGTGTGCCCGAACTTTCTCCTTTAACTGGTAGCGGAATAAGTTGGACTTACTCGTGTTTGATCGGCTTCCTTGGCGGTTCACCTTGCTGCCGCGGCTGCCTCTGCTTGGATCGCTCGTTGTCGTTAAACTTTTTGAGCTATTCCCTCAGCTCGTCGTTGGGCCTCTGTTACTGCAAGGGTTCTCGCCTCGGCTTTTTCCGTTCTACGTAGCTGCTGTAGCTTCGCTCCAGTTGCGCGTTGCCGTTCCTGCACCAACGGAGCTCCTTGGGCTGTATTCACCTTCTCGAGTTACCTTAAGCGATGATGTAACTATTGAAGTGCCATATCCGATTCTTTTACCTGTCTCTTGGTATTCTCTCGCAACCCTTTCTTTTGTTGTAGCAATTTCTAGATTGACAATATAGCGGTTCTTTCTTTCTGCAAAGGCTGTAGGCGCGAGGAACGATTTAGATGGTCTCGCTTTCTTTGCGGAGTTAATTGATTTAATGACTCACTGTTCAATGTCTGAACACTCTTTTCCATATTGTACTCCACTATAATAATCCGTGTATTAAGTAGCACTCAATTTACGCGAGGTGAATATACCAATAATCGATAAAAACGAAGTTAATAGTTAACCCTTTGCGACATGGTGGTATCACTCAGAAACCACCTATTTTCGTATAGTTTTTTGCAATTTCAAAGTATTTTTTTTTTGGATATAACTTACGTATTTTTATAATTTATTGTTCACAGAATGATACAAAATTGAAATTTATACTGAAAGGTTGTAAAAGTTTTAATAATTTGTTAATATTTATATACAATGTCTAAAAGAAAGCCTATTTTGTAAAAAAAATTGGATTTATGACGGAACATTCAGACATATTCTTATAAAGATGGATAAACAAGGGTTCTTGGGATTGCTGATTATGAATCTGAATTCAAATTTTGGAAATTCAAAACGGTGGCAAAAATCTTAAAACGAACATGTAATTTCTCTTTCTATTTCACAGACATTTATAGACAGTGGAATCGTAGTTAATATATGTATCTTTTCTGAATTAGTAGTTGCTTTTTCATACGATGCTTTCAGGTCTTTATAAAATACTTTTTTTTATAAATTCATCTCGATTACTATATACATAACTATATTTTCTCACAAGTCATATTTTCAAATTATTTGATAATGAATCGATTTTTTTTTCTATTAACCCTTGGCGGCATACATTTTTCAGGGGAATGAATTTTCATGATAATTGGCATACGGGGATTTTCGAGGTCCCTGATTACGAATTTGAACTCAAATTCTGATAATTCAAAATAGCGGCTCCAAGATTGCAGTAAAAATTTTAAATTTGTTATGAATATGTTTCTGAAAATGGGTATAGGTGGAATTTTTTCAACTTTTCACTTTGTTTTTATATCTTATATGAATGATACTTTAAGAAGAAATTTTTACCTAATTGTAAATATAATGATACATTGCATGTATTACATAACCATTTAGTTCGTACAGGATTGTTTTTTGTACTGCAAAGTGCGCATCGTCTACCACTATCAATTGGCACTACCATATGAGCAGACTGAGACTGTCCCTTTTCAACAGGAACATTTAGTTTATGAGATTGGCAAGGAAAGGTTGACGCTTTCTTTCTTTTTTAGTTGGAATTTTATGAGAAACTAATTGATCCACTAAAAGTAATCTGACTTTTTCAATGTCTCAGAATTATTAGTGTCTATTTTTGAAAATATAATAAATGAATTCGTAATAGTCAAATAAATGAAATGACAAAATAGTCTGTACCACCAATTTTTGGACTATTGATCTATTTTATATGTAGATAACAAACGATCAGCGTTATCGACAAAGCCCGTGTATTTGTTGTAATCAGAGCACATATTTTTTTTCTTTTTTTTTATCTATCCATTTGATCCAACTAATATCAGTATCAGACGTTCGAAAATCGTATTGTCCATGTTTCATTTATTTGTCAAGCATTATAAACTTAGGTAACCCAGTAAGATTAGAACGTACAGTTCCGCAACCAATTATTTTGTCTTCTTTTCAAAACGTACAACAGCCATCAATGAACTTATGAATGGATCTTTCAATTTAATGTCACTCGACCAATAATCTCGATAGGAAGATAATTTTGTTATTCCTATCAGAATTTTAATTCCTAAAAAATCCTCTTTTGTCACCAATTGCTCTTCTTGCGATTTCTCTTGTATGTATTTATTTGTTTGCTGAACTGATAAGTCCAACATATCTTCAGAAAAGACATAAAAAGATTTCTAATGGCGATTGTACGTTATCGGGAATATTTGGCCTAAAATCAGCAGTGAATAGATTATCATCTCATTGTTTTTCTTGTTTCTTCCATACTTCACCGCCAGAATATTCTGTTTCATCTTCATTTGAATCATTATCACTTTTATTCTCTTCAAACTCACCTTCTATTTCCATATTCATGTTATCGCTAGGAATATCAGCCATTTCCGTTTCGCGTAATACAGGTTATATTAATTTATAAATATTGAAAAAATGTTCTATTCGATGAATTTTTGTATTACAGTCTTTTTGATCTTAATCGTCAATGAATATTTCATATGAATCTAAACTTTATACAAATATATTTATTTATTTATTTATGAATTATATGAAAATAAAACAATATATTCAATTAAGTTATTACAATAAATTGTTTAGACATTTCGTAATGATATTTTCTTTTAAAAATAAATATCATATACATACTAATAACACCGGCACACAAAAAATCGAACTTACAGCCCATCACATACATATTCCTATGTTGCTGAACATGAATCCGGCTGCTGAATTGCTCCATCACTCATCAGTCTTTTCTTAATTGCAAAATTTAATCAGAAAATACGAGAAAAGACGATTTTAGGAATTTATCCGTATTTACTAAGTTTACTAGAAATGTTTCGATTTTTAATTTATTTTTACTCAAGGCTGGATTAGGAGTAACTAGCTTCGAGATTTGGACGACATATGTGAGATAGAGTTGTAAACGCCCGACCTTGCAATCACATGAAAATCCCAAGGAAAGAAAAGGGGAACGATTTATGACTACTTTAAGTCGTGGACAAACTTTCTCCTGTAAATCGTCGAGGCGCTTCAGGGGGAAGACTGATGAGCGAAGAAAGCGGCGATCAGGCCAGTATTTGGACACAAGCGGCTGGACAAGCACTATCTAAGCTTCTTACTACTATCCCGTATCTTATTAATAATAATAGAAATAATAAAGACATTCATAATTTATTAAAATCAAATACTGGAATATTTATTTGTAAGGAGTTAGTTCCTTCTTCCCACTTCCAAATCTATATTAAGCATTATTAGATCGAGCAAGTATTCGCGCTACATCTCTGAGCGGGGATTTTTTGTGAAATCAAAATTTTGTATGCAGGTAATTCATGATAAGTTTATAATTTAGTATAACAATCTATTTTATTTTATTCTATAAATTTGTATATAAGAACCGATTAAATGGATGCTATGAAATCTTTATATGGCTGATGAATCTGATGTTGCTAAAAAATGCAAAGCATTTTATATTTATGAATCTTGATAACGTATGAATCTTGATAACGTTTAATGTATTTTTCTAATGTATTTTTCTAATGCTTTGCGTTTTTTAGCAACATCAGATTCATCAGCCATATAAAGATTTCATAGCATCCATTTAATCGGTTCTTATATACAAATTTATAGAATAAAATAAAATAGATTGTTATATTAAATTATAAACTTATCATGAATTACCTGCACAAAAAATTTACCTTGGTTTTGACTTGCAACTTGTACACACAAAATTGTCTAAATATAAATAAACTATTCTAGACAAGTTTATTAGTGAGGAGCCCTGATCTAAAAATAAATAAAACACAAAGTAAATAACTTATAGTAAAAGGATAATTGAGCAAGAAATAATTGAAATTAACTTATCTGACAGTAGGAGGTGATGAAGGTGCATGATCCTTGTATTTCCTATTTAATTGCATTGTCAACTAAATACAATTGTGACAGCGCTTGCTTCAAGCATTAATCACACAACTCGCGAGAAAGAAACTTGTATCTAAGCTCGATTCGTGACAGTGATGCTCAATCGACGGAGATGAAACGCCATTTTGAATCTCGGGGATCGCAAATTAAGTTCCGTTGAGTTTACCAGTGATGCTCAATCGACGAAGATGAAATTCAATTTTGAATTTCGCGGATCGCGAATCAAATTCTATTTATTAGACCTGGCGCCATCTGCTGGCCGTTGACCCTAAGTTCCTCAAAAAAGTCACACGAATTTAACATAGGGAGTCGGTTTACCTTTTGTTTCTTACACCGTACTCCCTACTTAAAATGTATAAAATTTATATGAATTCAGCTTAATAAAAATAGATATTTACTTAATACTTTAGAGGCAGTGCGAATTTAATAAATACATATGTACTTTATTTTTAATAATTTAAGTATTTTTTAATATTAAATGTATCTATTCAATTAAACATCTTGTATCTATGGTTTGAACATTGTTCGGATTGCTATATTGAAGAAATACTTCTGTAATCCATTTCATTTGTTAATTCTCGAATATTACATTCAGTGTGCGTAATTTTATAGAATTACTGTAAAAATTAAATTACAAGAATTAAATTTATACGTCATACTTACAATAGTATACTTGTGAGATTCATTCATCTAATTTATAATAATAACATGCTACGAACGTGATAAGTATAATAAGTTAATCTTAAACCATTCTAACAATACAATTTTACGTGTTTTCAAAGTATAGTAATAAATAGTATAAATTTTACATTTTTGCAAAAATGAGTTCTCATCATTGTTTAAATGCATGTTCTGGAGAAATAGCACATGTAAATTTTTTATCAGAAGATATTGGTGCATTATATTTATCTGATAATTATTCCGATGTTACGTTAATAGTTAATGGTCAAAGATTTAATGCTCACAAAGTTATATTAGCTGCAAGAAGCCAATATTTTCGAGCACTTCTTTTTGGTGGTTTAAAAGAGTCAACCCAGAATGAAATTGTAATGAAAGAACCCACTTTACCAGCTTTCAAAGGGTTGTTGAAGTATGTTTATACAGGCCTTATATCTTTAACTAATCAGCAAGAAGATGTAAGCCTGATAACATTTTTATTCTTAGAACTTAATATTTTGAATTAAATAAGCTTAATGGATAATCTCAAAGAAGTTGAGTAAATAATTACTTAAATGAAACTACTTGTAGGTTATCTTAGACATACTAGGATTATCTCATCAATATGGATTTACGGAATTAGAAACTGCTATTTCAGATTACCTACAAAAGATTCTTGATATAAAAAATGTCTGCATTATTTTTGACTCAGCACGTTTATATCATCTTGAATTTTTAATGAAGGTCTATAGTTGACTTAAAGATTATATTTTATACTCAATTTTAAGATGTGATCTTTCTTTAATATATTTTAACTATATTTATGTTTGTAGGTATGTTATGAATTCATGGATAAACATGCTAATGAAATTATGAAGCATGAAAGTTTTCTGCAATTGAGTTCATTAGCACTTATTGATTTGTTAGCCAGAAATTCTTTTTATGCTCAAGAAATAGATATTTTTTTAGCAGTTCAACTATGGATCAGAGCTAATCCAAGTATGGAAACTAATGGAATACTGAGTAAGAATTCCTATTTTATTGATTATTTATATATTACAAACAATATACAGTGAATATAATTTGTAGTCTTAATGAAATAGTTACTGAAGAAATGCCAATTATTTTACTTTTCTTTATGTCAAGTGGCTTTAAGCATTCAATATAGCAATGACAAAGTTTATAAGGATTATAAACTTTAATGACAATTATTTGCAAGATGACATGTATAAATCCATGTATGAAGTTAGATATAGAAGATAGATGCAGAACGCATTAAATTTTGTATGTTAAATGCATAGCAGATTACAATCACTAACACTTAAATTTGTTACATGATATCCAATTTCAATTTGAACAAATTCGAACACTTGAAATTGTATATCAATTAAATTCAGCTCAAGTATTTTTATTATATAATGGATTTTTTATGATTTCATACATGGGTATATATGATTTCATTATTGATATCATATCATCTTATACATGAAATCATACAAGCAAAATATATGTAGCAGATACTATGTTACATCTGATTCATACTTAATGCAATCTTTATAAAGGAAATCAGATTATTCAGTATATATTCATCTGATTTCTATTATAAATAATTTGTATTTTTAATTATTATGAGAAATAATTCATGCAAATTTTCTTAAATTGGGCTTTCTAGTAAAATAACGTTTAAATGTGTGAATTATAATGCTTTTGATATATTTATCTATTTATGTCCTCGTATAAAAAAGTAATGATAAGAAGGGTGAAGTATCTCATTCTGGCTGATTTGTTTAGTTGAAAAAAATTTACATCTCTTTTTATTTTAATAAATTTACGTGAGTTCTTATTTCGTTATCAACATATAGAGTGATTAGTTAATGTATGAACAGAATAAAATCATTTGGATGTTGTTATATTGTGATCAATAAATATATTACAAGCTTTGTAGTTCATGTGTTTATACTGTATACAAAGGTCGGCTGAAAAGTCCTGGACTCAACATAAACATTGTTCTACTAGGATAATTCTGTGCTAGCATTATATACATGAAATTGTGGCCCAATAATTGTAAAAAGTTCTTGCTAATAAAGCTATACTATAATATACTCGCATTATGTAGTACTATCCTTAACTAGCTTATATTCATAATTAGAATTAGTTGCTTGATTATTAATTGATCGCCAACATTTTAATTAAGATGATTCTGGAGTTTTCACGGAAATAGAAGATTCGAGAAACCATTTATAATCAAATACTTCTATGTCGAAATTTTAATGACTAATCAAATGAAGAAATCCAACCTGGCCTTCATACGGATTTCCTGATGGAATTTTTAAATAGAATGGAATTGAATATTTATTGGGATTTCAATAAGACCAGCTGCAAATCCAGCTGGAGTATTTTAATAGGGCCTCGCTGTGGACAGTCTGGAAGAGACAAGTTCTTAAATGACCGAAAAGTTTTACCAATTTTACCAAATTGCGCTGAAAGATCACATATTAAAGTTGTTTGAGTTAGCAGAGACTTAAAATGTCGAAAGAATGTGTAAGTAATATTTTAAATAATATTTTGAGTAATATTTTGACCAAATGAAAAAACGTTTCAATTGAGAATTTGATACTCTACCAGAAAAATCCCAATAAATTTTTGAGATGGTTCATCACTATGTATGAGATAACTTAGATTCACCAATACACTCCTGTAAGTAAATTACTGAAAATAGTGAGTTCTAACGAGAGAAACAGCTCCGGAAAAAGTAAAGTCGATTTTGTCAGCTATTAATATTATGGTGAGATTTTTCGGGATACAAAAGGAATCATTTTCATTGATTATTTTGAAAGGGGTGAAAGTATCACTAGTGAATACTACACAAATTTATTGTAGCATCTGGGCTATAAAATCAAGAACAAACGATCTACATTCCATAATCGTTGCAAAAGCAAAAATTTACGAATTAAAATTTAGCACCCAGAGACTACCATTTATTCTCTATGAAATTCTAAGAAAACATCTAAATGAGCAAAGATTTCATAGCAACGAGGAAGTTATTCATGCCGTACGTAGATATTTTCCAATTAGATGACCAATATGAAAAATGTAATAATTAACCTTTGTGAAGATTGTATTGAAAAATGAAAAAAAAATGTTTTTTAGAACGCTCTCAAAGCGTGTGCGGAATTCCAAACACATTCCACGCTTCGCTTAACTCGAGTTCGGACTTGTCGAAAATCCTAAACACTTTCAATCAAGCTTTTCCAAATCCATAGCAATATAAAGCATACCTCACATTATTTTCTGTTTTTTTTTTCAATATTTTTCTGCTTGTGCATTAAAAAAGACGTCTTGATCGTTACCTTTTTAAATAGTGAGTTTAAAATCATAGCATTATGATTAATATTCATAACAATACCAATATTCAAAGTAATAGTGTGTTTTTTTTTATTTTATAACTACTATTTACTTCAAGACTCACTATTACTTCGTATTTGTTGTCGGTTTTAACATTTTTTCTAGAATTACAAAATAACATTTGCGAGTGGTAAAACGTTTTTCGTGCTAATGATTGAATAAATAAAATATGTTAAAAAATATTGAGATACTCGTGGAACGCGGAGTTATAAGTAAACAACAATTGTTCCATGATACGCATTCTTATACATTATCTATTCATTAGAGCACATCTTGATCGCTGTGTTGACAGTTAGATATGTTAATCAAGGAGCTTCAGCCAGGGTTTAGGTTAAATATTTGTAAAGCATGATGAAGAAGCGTAAGAAAATAATTCATTATTCGCCAGTAAACATTTCGCTCGGCTAATGTAAAAAGCAACATTTACCCATTGAGCTAACCGAGACGAGGCACACAATCCTACTATTCCCCAATACATGGGTACACATTTTATCACTCCTCCATATTCTGCTCTCAATACGTAGTACCAAACTATGTGTAATCCAGATAATACATATAGCCGAATCCTTAACAATTTTAAAGTGGTATAAGTCTTAAAGGGAAGATGCCGAAGATGATAAAATTTAGAAATATCGCATAGACAATAAAATCTGCGTCGATGAACAATTAATAAAAAAAAGGCCCAAAAATCGTTTTTTTCAGAATTTAGTAATAGAAATGTATATATAAGATAACGTAATTTCTATCTTTTTTCGAAATTGAAAATACCTACAAAATAAGTTATTACTAATGATAATTGAAAAATAATTTATATGTTATTGCAAAAAACCGTAAAAATTATCCTTTTGCCTTTTATTAATTAATTAGTATCTTATGTTATTTGGAAAATATTGGTTTACATTATTTCAGAAAATATGTACTTTGATCCAAGGAATTAGGTATAAATTGAAAATAAATATATTCATGATTTATTATGTAACAGATATAGGTAAATTACAACAATAATTTAATATGTACGAATGTTACTCTTGTTCATACTGAAATGTTACAGTTCTCAGCATGAGTTCGTTCTTTACGTTAAGAGTACAGAAGTTACGTTAAGAGTATATTAGCCTGGTCAATTTATAAATCTAAATTGTTTAAAAATAGTCCAGTAAGGCTATGAAATACATTAATAACAAGTCAAATTTCTCTCACTGTAGATTAGATTGTTTCATTTTCTTACTGTAATCATATAGCTGATAGAAAACAAATTAAATTTGAGTAAAATAGCAATTGAGAATAAGTGGTTTTCTTTGGTGAAAAAAAATGATCGATTATTTACAAAATGCATGAAACTGTGCTATGACCAAGATCCAAGTGAAGTGTGTACGTGTGTGAATACATGTGTGTGCGAAGTGCGTGTACGTAACATAATATATAAATAAATTTTACAAGTTCTACTATCTACAAGTTTTATTTATTTTCAGGAGACTAGTTTTGTTTGCTTTCTTAAAGCTTTAACTTTTTCTCTACACTCGCCGTTAATCATATTGTGCCGTTTGCAAGCCATCTTTGATCGTCTCTCTAAATTATAAACAATAAACTTGAAAGTTAAATTTTGTGCACGTGCTTCACAGCTTACAAGAATAAGCATATGCTGAATATTTGAGAGGAAACTTGCTTATTCTTGTAAGCTGTAAAACACGCGCACGAAATTTAACTTTCAAGTTTATTTGAGTGATTATACCTTTCTTCTTTGTTCAAGTAGTCGAGTAACTTCAAAGTAGCTTTGGGAGTGACGATAAAGCCTGTGTACTTATTACCAGTCAAAAGAAACTTCAAGCTATTCTCGAAAGCATTTGTTTCCCATTCGGGTAGATACGCAATAAAGCTCACGATTGCCTAAAAAATACACATTAATTGAATTCGCGTTGATTTGTAAACCAACAGATAAGCAAATATTCAATCAATAAGTCATAAATATTGTCTTTATCTGTCGTTTAGGTCGATTTCCATCCATACGCAAGGCATATTCTCGAGTACAGAATCTTATTGCATCTATTAAAACTATCACTGTCTTAATAAATACAATGGTCTGTCCTGCGACTTTTAATCTCTCGTTATCTTCGTCCATTTACATAACTTCGGAGATTCTCAGAAAAGACCTGTAAAATTGATTGTTTATTAGTATTTTAATTTAAAACAAAACTGCAATAACTCAATTTAGCATAAATAATAATTTTTCACCTGCATAGCCATTAGAACATTCATCATCATATAACCTTTGGGATTATGATAATTTGAAGTTAAGAAGTAGGAGGTTTTCAACGTATACTGTAGAAATCATCGTACAACAGACGACTCTAGAGTCCCCCCCTACTCCTTGTTATAATGAAGATCATTGTTTTAAGCATTTGAATGGAGCGCTCTACGAAATCTGCTTGTTGGTGATACGAGGAAGTAAGCACGTGTCGTATTTCGTATTCCTAAAGGGTATCAGTCACAAGATAATCAAGGATTTCCTATAGGAATAGCACGAGCTTCTTCAAAGCTCTGGCGAGTGCCCTTCCATCGGCCGTCGCCAGTAGCTTAAATTCCATCTATTTGTTAAAACAATCTTGAAAGACTGCCAAGTATTTAAAGCGATATTTACTTTGTGACAGTTGCAACGTCAGTCGCAACTACCACCCATGGTCGCTCCACCAAACGTTTGCCCATGAGATCTAAGGGAATATTTTGCTCAACCTTAAACCTCTGGTACTCTTGACAACACTGCACGAAATCTCTTACATTGCACCACACACCAAATCAAGAGTGTTCGCGAACCACCATGTCATAGTTTTTTTCCTTGCCAAGGTGTCCAACTGATGGGTCACAGTATGCATCTCTTAATATGCGCTCACGGAATTCACCTGGTACTACCTATCGTCATCGTTCTTCTTTATTCATGTTGGGGTCAAGAAGGTCGTTTCATGTATAACCGTTTCATATACAACCTTCCAATTAGGATATTTTTCCGGATGCGTTATTACGTCAGCCACTCGCCTCAAATACCAAGGGTCTTTTACTCCTTCGATCGCTGCGATTTCCGCTTGGCCTTTGAACTCACGAGATAGTGCATCAGGTGCGTGGTGCATCGTTCCTTTGCGATACACAATCTCAAAATTCTATTGTTGGAATTCGAGAATCGATTTCGCGAGTCGTCCTGTGGGATCTTTTTTATTCCTGAACTAGGTCAAAGCGGTGTGGTCGATGACTGCCATGAACTTTGTCCCCTCGATGTATGATCGAAATTTCTTGATGGCGAATACGAGCGCTAAACATTCGATTTCCGATACCGAGTAATTACGCTCCTGCTCATTCAGTATTCTGCTGGCATAGCAGATAGGATGCTCATAGCCATCATCATTTCTCTGCACTCGGCAACCCCCATTGCAAAGGACTAAAATCTAACCTCGCAAGCACAGGGGTCTGAGTTAAACCTGTTTTTAAGTTCTCGAAAGCCTCCTATTACTCCGGGTCCCAATTCCAAACCGTATCCTTTTTTATAAGCTTTGTGAGAGGCACCTTGACGTCGCTCTCATGCGCAATAAATTTAGTGTATCACCTTACCATGTCTAAAAAACGTCTGAGGTGTTCACGTTCCCTGGCACTAAGTATTCAAGGACTGGTTTAACTCGGTCTGGATCAGATCTTAAACCCTCAGCATTGAGAAAGTAGCCAAGAAATTTTGCCGAAGAGAAACCGAATTCGCTCTTTTCCACATTTATCTCAAGGCCATTCTCTATTAGCCTCTTTAACGCTAGTTCTAGCCAGATTAGAAGAAAACGTTCTGCTGACTATATTCAAGTAATCAAGGTACTTGTAAAGGTAGGGCTGGAACTCTGGTCCAAATAGGACATCCATTAATCGGTTGAACGTAGCGCCCGTGTTCATCGAGCTGAAAGGCATCCGCTCGAATTCCCATAATCCATAATCGGGGACAGGGAAAGCTGTATACTTCTTACTCAACTTTTCTATACAAATTTGTAGATAGGCACTGCGAAAGTTGATTTTAAAAATATACAAAGCTCCTCGGAGCTTGTCAAGGATATCGTCCATACTCGGCGATGGATCTTATTCAGCTCACAAAAGTCGATACAGAAGCTGTTCGATTTTGAAGAGCTTAGCCAAACCTTTCTCCCACCATTTCTTAACCTTCTCCCTCATGAAGCTAAGTATGGGTTGAGAGTATCGACGAGGCGATGCCTTCTTAGGATGCTCATCTATGATCTCTATCACATGCTCTATTAAGCTCATGGAGACTTTTCTGGAAGTCCCTTTTTACCAATCGGCTGATTTGTTCTTTCTCACTATTTTTCAATAGTGACAACACAGCAATCTTTGCCTTTAACGTTGGCCGCTTGTGGAAAAAAACTATATCTCAAGCAATTTTCTCTAAACAAATCATACAAATGTCTGATTTTCCATATTTTTTATCTTTATCTTCGTCTTTGAATTTATAAAATTTTATGAACTTTTTTATTTTAACAAATGTTTCGAAGTTACTCCAAGTAGTAGTTTCGATAATATAGTTTTATATTGAACGTGAAAAAAATAATTCAAACAATTCTAACGAATTTTTCGAGTGAAGTTTTGAAATCGATGAAAGATCAACAGTATCGAAGTCGACATCTGAAAGATGATTATCACTTAGAAATCTTCACGCGATTCGTACTCGTGGTTTGGTTCAAATAATTTTTGGGTACTGGTATATGAATATGTTCATGAAGTCCTACAAGCAGCAGACGAGATTAAATTTGTTTTTCTATATCACTTTCTGCTTTGCTATCTGAATTTGACATTCAACTTCATTTGGAACAAATGCAATTTCAATTGGAGCAGTATTGACTCATGATGGATTGTTATCTTCAGATTGATCTCCGGTGGCCAATTCATTAAATATTCATTTTGGATAATTTTTTATTCAACTACTTTAACTGACTTTAACTTTCAAGGGTATATTTTCAACGTGTTTATGTACCTTGTCAATTGTGAAGACGAGACCAATGTTATTCAGGTCTATAGCGTGAGTATCTGTTTAACCGTACGATTTAGCTAAGAAAGTTTTGAACGTGTTAAGAGCAACTGAAGATTGAATTTCACTGAGCTTTCGCAGCCTAACGAAAGTGTCGAAAGAATGGATTGAAAGGGGGGAATCTGCTACAAAAAAGCCGAAAACAGTTCCATGCGCAGACAGGAAAAAATCATGCATCAATTTTTTTATAACGCGTGGTGTAATATTGTTTCAAGATTATGAACCGTTTCAAATATCCGTTATTACGATGGTAAAAATTAAAAAAAGTACTTCTCATTTCCTTGGTATTAAATTAAACTTAAAATTGCTTCCTCAAGTACTTTATTCACTAAATGTAGTAATTTCAAATTACTTTCTACTTATACACTTGAAAAGATGGCTTGGCGGCAATAAAGTAAAAGAGTGAACTGTTAATTACCCAAACAATTTTAACTGACCAGGTTCTCCTCGAATAACAAGTGGTAAAGTTTGGGTATATTATTCCCTCCTAATAATCCAGTAATCGTATTTCTATTTCTTTTAAATAAGTATCTATTTTTTTTGAAAAATGCTAGAATGGATGTGCTATCTACATAGCTATTCAAAATTTGATATATCTTCTAAATATAGATCATCTTAATATGGTTATCTTGAATTTCCTTGGAAAAGTTTTCTTGATTTAGTTTGATTAGATGGACAAAAATACTTATATTCTTTGCAAAACTATCAGGACAATTTTTAAGAACTTTAAAAAATAATATTCCTTGTATGAATATATAGGGAATACAAAGAATACTGTATTCATTAAGAAATGTATCAAAATACATAACAAGCATTGCATCATAGATACAAGTTAGTTTCTCTGCGTTGCTATCAAACAATTACAACGCTAGCACACCGTTGATATAAGTTCAACAAGCGGCTTAGATCATGTTAGATCGATAGGACAAGCCGTCGAATGAAGCTCTTATCGCAAAGATATACGCGAACAGAAGCGAAAGCAAACGTTTACCAAGAATAACGTATCCTAGAAATCATTTTATTAATAGATGAAATGACATTATTTAATCTTGGAAGGTATCCAAAAATTTTTAAAATATAACGTAATTTTTTGTGCTAAATCCTGATACGTCCAATGGTGTTATAAACTAACGTCATTATGTTACGCTATTTTATTACGTTATTTATAAAGCTGTGAATCGTTTTCTAAAAGATAAAAATTCATTATTGAAGTGAGCAAATGTAAAAAATCGACTTATTATTATCACAAACGACTATTCGTGGATTACATTTTGACAAAAATTATCTTGTATTCATAAATTAATACATTTATATCTTATAATTTATTTGCGAAAAATATGTTTGACCGAAGAAAGCGATAAATTACAGTTCAATAATTACGTAATATACGGTTTACACTGTTAAACCAGTCAATATTATAATAACGAACTATTTTATATATGTCTTATTTAGATTTGAAAAAGTTTATGCTTGTCCAATAAAATATTTAATACTTTTGCAGGTCAAGTGAGATTAAACTTAATATCAGTGTCCGATTTGCTCAATATAATTAGACCAACTGGGTTAATATCTCCAGAAGCTATATTGGATGCTATTGCAGCTAGTACAGTGAATAATGATTCAAATTTAAATTATCGAGGACTTCTTCTTATTGACGAAAATGTTGCCACTCCTAGATATGGTGCTGAAGTATTGATAGGTGAAATGAAAAGTTACTTATTAGATGGAGACACAGAAAACTATGATATGGAACGCGGGTAACTTGTTGAAATTTTTGATAATTTATTAACATTTGTATATGGACATTATTAACACATACCGAATCATTACATTAAGAGTATTAAAAATAACAAATTTGTTATGTATATACAGTAACGGAGTGAGTATTTCATTAATTTACCATGTATAACCTGCATTGCGAGGCTGATTGTCATTTCGTTATTCATTGATAGATTCAGTAACGAGACAATGTATAAAAAATAAAAATTAGTACATTGCCTCAATTAATTTAAAAGAACTAGTAAATTCTAACAATTAAGAAGGAACCTATATATTACTACAAATATACATACAAAAATACAAAAATAATCAAATCGGTATATGAATGAAATTCATGGAAATTTATTGGTAACTCTCGATTAAAGAACATAAATAATTAGAATATTCTTACATTTGTATAACAATAATTATTTTAAATCTTGGCCAATATAAGAATAAATCAAGTTTTTTAACTTGTGTTTCTCATTATCAGCATGCATGACATTGAAACTGAATGGCACTGTTTTGTAAGTTTGCATGGAAAAAGTGTAAATGATGAACTTGGTGGAATAATGAAAAGGCTAACTCAGAACGCCAATTTACGTAATACAAATGCAATAATTTTCAAGTTGAGAAATAATATTAATGAGCACAAAAAGCCATACCTGGTATAAAATTTCCTTACTGTACGATGGCAAAACATAAAAATTGAAAAAAGATTGTCAGCGGTACTAAAACAAGCGTTTCGTATTGATAGTACCTTATGTTCTCACGCATACGTTCCTATAAATAAAGAAAACAGAAAGAGAGTAATTGAATAAAGAACATGGTATTCTTCAGAGTGTAAAGTCAGACCAGCTAAAAAATATAACAAATTTGACTTATTACATATATGTGTAGCGGTATGTTCGCCCTCAATTGGTAACTCAATTATGGTACAAATAGAGAGGGAAACGCAACGAGCGCTCATGTGACTGCAACGCCAACTAAGATTTCTTCCAGTAACGATCACGGTTGGGCACGCTCTGCAAGGCTCCTCGCGACAAAACAATTTAAATTTATTTTAATCGCGTTTCAATTATATGAACGCAATAAATATTGATATAAAAATGTTCCCAAAGCGCTCACGTTTATTCCTAAGAAATCAATATACTCCATATATATAGTGGATTCGCTCAGATGCAAAAAGAGGCCTGTTTTTTTATTTACAGCTTTTAATAACAACTAGAAAATGAATTTCTTGTAAATCACGAATATTCTCTAAAATAATATAAAATATTATACTCATATAAGACATTGTTTATATTAATATCAATGGATATTACAAAGTATATGGCCCATAATACTGAGTTACAGGACCAAACTTCCGGGGATTTTTCGGGACGTTTAGAAAGTTATATTCTCAAAATATAATCTTATCCACTTATCTAAAAAATCATGCAAATCCAATTAATAGTTTCCAAGGTATTTAAAACAATCCATATTTGTATTCAATTGTTTATAACTTTTTAATTAATTAATATTTTAGTTTGAAGCTTAGTACTAGTGATAATTTTGACATCAATATTCCATGTGCTCAATTAAGAAACATCAAAGACCTTGCTTCGATTTACCCTAAAACTAATTTGTTTTTTGCCTCATATACATATTATAAACAATTAAAATAAATTTTTGTTGCAATCTATTTCTTGGACGATTTTGTATAAGAATCTGTAATAAAACTTTAATGATGCAGCACTTAGCTGGAAGATCAGACCGATAGAAACGTTGCACTCCCCCGAAACTTTTCCAGATAGTTCAGCTCTATAAGCCAGTACTATGCGCTACATATCATGTAATCGGAATGATATCAGTATAAACAATATCTTATTTACTCAAATATAAACAATTTCATCAAATTTAGATGGAGTGTAATATTTCATATTATTTTAGAAAATATTTGTGCTTTACAAAAAATCTATTTTCTAAGTGTAATTTATTTCTAACAGTTTAGTTATATCATGTTAAACTACTTAAGAAATATCAGAAAAGTGAAATTAAAATACTCAATTATTTAATAAACATATATCATTTCATAATGTTAAAACATTAAATTTATTTTACTGTACCTTATAAACAACCACAAAATTAATGATAAAATTTTAATATAAAAGTTAAATAAATAAAATTTGTAAAAATTATACGAAATTACATTGAAATATTTATTTTGTAGATGTGTAACACTGTAATCTATAGAATATGAAGTTCTTTTCACAATAAATTCCTTACTGTTTTTATTTATAGGAACAAATGCGTGAGAACTTAAGGTACTATGAATACGCAACGCTTGTTTTAGTACCATTAACAATATTTTTTCAATTTTTATGTTTTGCCATTGTACAGTAAGCAAATTTTATACCATTTTGCGGTAACTAATTTTAAAATACTGTTTAACAAACTAAATATTAGAAGAAGCAATATAAGAAAAGAAAATTTTTTGACTCGTTAACAGAATTATTGCTCGCATTAATTTACTTAAGTGCACCATATTTTCATCAATTATTATAACAAAAAATGATAATCTTACTTACCACTATTTAAATAAAGAAAGTTTAACTGAATTACCTGGATAAATGTTGGAGAAGTGGGGCGCTTCTATCCTGGACGGTTCGATCTTCCAGCTATGCGCCGCAGGTAGCGCTGTTTTGGAAAGTCATTATCTAGCCCCCATTAAAGTTCGTAAAAGTATTATTACAAATTCTTATACAAAATTATTCAAGAAATCGATTGCAACAAACATTTTTTTAAAACGACTTTCTAACAAAAATCGGAAAAATTGATTTGAGTTATTTATGTTTTTATTAACAAATATATTATTATGACATGTATATCTATATATTCTTAAAATACAATCTTTTTTAGGTACTGTTTGAAAGAAAAGAATCGTGCAAATTCGACAGATAATTTTTGAGTTAGAGCAGCTAAAAAAAATCATATATTTTAAACTGTTGATAACTTTTTAATTAATTAATATTTTAGCGTCAAACTTGGCACAAGTGATTTCCTCCATACAAGACCTTGTGATTTACCCTAAAACTAATTTATTTTCTGTCATGTACGAGGATAGTCCTGGAAGTACTCGACCTAACATTGAATACAGAAAACATTTAAGAAAAAATATATTTATTTCTCTATGTAGTTTTTTTTTTTAGCTTGATAAACTATTTCAGCGATATTTGATAGTTTCCATACTTTGATTATAGTGAAAATTGCCCAGTTCATTGCTGACCATGACTGGAAAAAGTTTGATTCGCTCAAAATGTGTCCGTTTTTCCTTAATCTTATCACTCAAATGCTGCAATAAATTGGCATAATACTCGCTATTGATTGTTTTCCTTTCGAAAGATAATCAGTAAAAATTATCCCACGCGGATCTCACAATAATTGATGCTATAACCTTGCCTGTTATTAGATCTGTCTTCGCCTTCTTTGGAACCAATTCCCTCTTTTTCAGTCCATTGCTTTGATTATTATTTTGTCTTGGGTGTATTGTGGTAGCCTCACGTTATATCCATAGTTATGAATCGAAGTAAAACTCTGTTTTATTGGTGGAAAACAGAATCAAACACCAATTAAACATCCTTACCATACTATTATTATTATATTCTAAGTAATTGCGGCACCCACCTTGTACATAGTTCTTTCATGTCCAATGCTCGCGCACTTTTTATTTGACGGACATTCTATGGAAATCGTCATTTCTTACGTTGTCATCTCATTTGATCGACCACTACGATGTTTATCTTGGCAATTCATACGTTCTCGTTTACACTCTACCAATTTCAATATTATACTATTTAAAACGAAGGAGCACATTTATACAAAGTGTAATTTAGCTTAGTCTACATATTCGTTGAACGATGACCAATTTTTTAGAATTTTATGAATTTATTGAAAATATTTACAATTAATGGGTGGAAAACAAATACTGAAAAACGTAGCGTCGCAAAACTTCATACTCCAACTTTATAACGTTGGTACTTTTTATCATTGTCACTTTTTTCAAACAACAATCATTTATATGTGAGAACGGGTACTTTTCGGACAACCTTGTACGAAGGTGAATCAATAAGTATCCGTGTTTTCAATGAAGCCGTAAGTTTTTCTTAAATATTTTTTTATTGTTGAATATAATATGTCCTTTTAGAAGGATATATTGCTCCTAACATTCTGACTGTTTTTCAAACTTTCTAAACCACATTTCTCAAACTCTTCAAAATAAATTTCTGTCTCGATGATGACCCACTCATTTAAGCGGAATTTTTCCACGAGCCACATTTTCATGTTGAGAAAAAGAAAGTTGCAGAGTTAGATTTGTTGAGTTTTGATGGATCCATTAGTAATTCAACTTAAAGTAAAGCAGCTAATACTGCAGGAAGCAGCGAAAATTCAAGATAAGTGTCTAGTATCTTAAATAGAAAAGTGAACCTATTCTCATTGAGACAAGCAATATTAAAGAGACCACGGTTTATTACTGGAATGCAAAAATAGCAACAATACGATGAGAGTGTCTGCATACTCAAAGACAACATATAACAAGGAGTAATCCAAATTATCAATAATTGTCGGAAGTCTACGAATAGAAGAGAAAATATTTGAAAACCGTGATCAGAACAGCCAAGAGTAAGTGCAAGCACGAATTCTGAGAAGAGGTGAACAGGTATACCTGGAGTAAACCATACAAAATGAATATAAATAAAGTCAAACTTAGGTTATGATTGATCTATCCTGTCTGAAAAGAACCAAGGATACCAATTTGAGGAGAATGGAGGCTTTCGTCTTACTACCAGACCTTACTGAGACTGAAGTAGAGAGGTTCAATATACTCCTTGAGAAAGGATGTTTCCTAGTACAATAGAAAATGCAAAAGTCTAGCCCTTCTCAAGTGGAATACAAGTCCAAATGAGTTCTTATCAAAAAGACCGCTGTGAATACTGAACATAGTTAGAAAACTACTCAATGGTGATTTTTAGCTATTTCAATAGTTCTAGATACACTGATCAATCGTATTTTCTCAAATTTTTATATCAAATATTAATCAAGACGAAAGTTATTAACTTTAAAAAAAAGGCGAGACTTTTCAAAAGCCCATATTTCGAAAAATAAAAATGGTGAGATATATTTATTTTAAATACGCGAAAAATTTTCAACTTAAATAGTACGTAAGAAAAGGAAAATAATTTTTTATTTTAAACTATTGCAAATATCTCAAAACCAATTTTTTTTAATTCTTACACCTACATGTTCATGAGGATTTTTTCAATTAAATTCATTCATAAAATATAATTGCCTGACAATCAGATATTTTATCTAGTGGAAATTCACTTTAAAGGAAATAAAATTGTACGATACCGGGCCAATTAAGATCGTGAGATAACCCACAGCTGCTCTCGAACATCAATAACCCATTATCGCCCAAGCGTCCCGAGTTTTCAGTAAACATTCAATGCAATTATTTGTTATGTTATCAGCGTTAAAAAATTTTCTTTTCAGATATTCCAACGTAGAATGTTATGCTTTTTCAAAATCCTGGCTGAAAATTGTGATTAGACATCAAGAAAAAAATATAGCCGATTTAAACGTGATATACGTAAAAAATTTCTTTTCTTAATTTTTTTTTGCAATGTTACTGCAATGAATTCATGCCATGATCATAATCAGAGGTGATCGCGATAGTTAAAGTTTAACAGAGAATTTTTATGTACTCAATGAATCACTCCTTTCTACAATATGGTGGCAAGAACGGAACTATTCTACAAAAACCTAAGCTAATTTTTTTCCGGAAACTATTGAGTTTAGCACAAGTTATTTAAGAATAAAAATATCTTAAAATTGGTCAAAGAATACCCTCAAATTTTATCAAAATTTAAAAAAATGGTTATTGGTTATTCAAAATATTTTTAAAAAATTTCCAAAACTTGATTTTATTCTGAAAAAATTAAGAGTATTTTGTATTGAATTCTAAGATATTTTTAACTATTGAGTATAGTATATACTAAAGTCAATTATTTAGAAAAAAAGGTATTAATATGGCATTTTTAGATAGCCCTTTTCTTAAATGTATTCCTCATGCTATAATATATTTATCTAAAGGTTAATTTACAGCAGTTATTATTTGAACTCAGTATTAATACTTGTTAGTCTCGTATAAGTTTATGATTAAATAATTGTTGTCGAATTGACATAAATGTTTTTTTCTGTCCAAAGTCAAGTGATATAGTTATTAGATCGATGGGTAAGAGGCGCTGAAAATATCTATGATTTAATATTCTTTTGTAAATCGATTAGATTTATGCAAAATTCGAATTTCTACAAAATTTAGTCAATTATTATTATTGTTATTATCATGTTGCAAAAACATAGATGTTCCGCTTCCTCCCATGTAATGTACGAAATAGATACATTAAATAACACTTACGACGAGATAATTACTGTTCCAAATCCTGAAGATTTTGACTCTGATGCTGATTCAAATGCTAAAATTGTTAATATAACTTATAGAGAAGCTTGTAAAACTTATACGTAAGATCAAACTTAATTTTCAAACATTTTTAATAATTTGTTTATATTTATTAAAAAAAGCCTAAAAAAAGAGCTTGTTTTATAAAAAAAAATCCATTTATGACGGAACTTTTAGACATATCCTCATGAAAATGGATATACAGGGGTTTTTGGGGTCGCTGATTACGAATCTGAACTCAGATCTTGAAAATTCAAAATGTCAGCTCCAAGATTGCGGCGAAAATTTTAAATTTCTATGAATATGTTTCTGAAAATGGGTATTGATGAAATTTTTTCAACTCTTCAGTTTGTTTCTATATCTTTTATGAATGATATTTTAAAAAGCAATTTTTACCTAATTGTAAACATAATGGTACATTGCATATGTTGCATAACCATTTAGTTCGTATAGGATTGTTTTTTGTACTGCAAAGTGCGCATCGTCTACCAATATCAATAGAGATTAGCATATGAGCAGACTGAGACTGTCCCTTTTCAACAGGAACATTTAGTTTGTGAGGATTGGCAAGGAATGGTTTACGCTTTCTTTCTGTTTTAGTTGGAATTTTATGAGAAACTAATTGACCCACTAGAAGTAGTCTGACTTTTTCAATGTCTCAGAATTATTAGTGTCTATTTTTGAAAATATAATAAATGAATTCGTAATAGTCAAATAAATGAAATGACAAAATAGTCTGTACCACCAATTTTTGGACTATTGATCTATTTTATATGTAGATAACAAACGATCAGCGTTATCGACAAAGCCCGTGTATTTGTTGTAATCAGAGCACATATTTTTTTTCTTTTTTTTTAGCGATTTCCATTTCGCGTAACACAGGTTATGATAATTTATAAATATTGAGAAAATTCTCTGTTCGATGTATTTTTTGATCGCAGGCTTGACATGGGTTCCCTGTATTTTTTGATATGTCAATATTCGAAATATTTGCCATATGGAATTCAGATTCAAGATCAGCGGACCCAAAAATCCCTATATACCAAAATTCAGAAATATATTTAAAAAAATTTAAGATTTTGGTCGCCATCTTGGAGCCGCCATTTGGAATGTTCAAAATCTGAGTTCAGATTCGTAATCAGTGACTTTAAAAATCCCTGTATGCCAATTATCATGAAAATTCATTCCCCTGAAAAATCTATACTGGAAAGGGTTAACAAAAGGAAATCTCAGAGAGACTACTGGTCAATAGGTCCCTTTTTGTCTTGTGATATCGTTTCTTCTGCAATGCCAATGAATGTGTTTGAAGAAATTAAATCAGAATTGAAATATTTAGAAGCTAAAGATCATAAACCAAATGATTATGGTTAATGTGTTCATGCGTTGCTCGATCTGTCTTTATTGATGAAATTATGGCTAAATCGTATGCGAGAACGTCATTGAAACAATTTAGTCGAGAAAAAACCATATAACTTGGTCTAAGATTCTGGAGCCTTTGTACTTTTGATGGTTTCGTACTGGATCATCACTTATATTAATTTATAATAGGAGAAAAATTCAGTAAATGTGCATTAGGGTATCGTGTTGTGATAAACTTATTATAACCATTTTTAGTATAATACCTGCAGACAAATATCTCGTGATTTTGCTCTTTCAATATCTAAAAATTACATAAAACACGAATAAATAAAACGAAAAGTACAAGAAATGAATAAACGAATGCATTTAAAACCCTGTTCTAATTGTCCATCTTTTTACTTATAATTTAATTAAGTAAAATTTTTGTTTATATTTTGGAAAAGCAAAAATCATCTTTAAAAATTGTGAAAAATTTGAGGGTATTCTTTGATTAATTCCAAGACATTTTTATTTTTAGATAATTTGTGCTAAACTCAATAGTTTTCGAGAACAAAATTAACACAGGTTTTTGTAGAATATTTACGTTCTTGACGCCATATTGTAAAGACGAGTAGTTCAGTGATTACATAAAAATTCTCTGTTAAACTTTAACTATCGCGGTCACCTCTGATTATGATTATGGCATGAATTCGTTGCGGTAACATTGCAAAGAAAATATTCAAAAAAGACATTTTTTCGAAAATGTTTACGTTTTTCATTTTGAAAGAGTATAAAATTCTACGACAGAATATTTGAAAAGAAAATTTTGTTAACGCCGACAACATAAAAAATAATCGCATTGAAAGTTTGCTAAGAAATCGGGACGTTTGGGCGTTAATGGGTTAATATATTTGTTTATGCGTATACTTTTATTCGTCAAACAAGTGACAACGAAGAAATGTAAATAAATGAAAAATATATATTGCGTAGGATAATAAATTAATCATTTGATTAAAACAACCGCTGGCGAACTCTCTCTATCTCTCTATCTTTCTTCCTCTCTCTCTCTCTCTGCTCGAGCTCAATTTATAAATGTGAACAAGTGCTTTGAGTGTTATCGTTACCGTTAGTTCACATTTCTTTAATTTCGAAAGTAGTTTTTCGAACATGCTCTGGAGACTATTAAACCTCACCAGAAATGTACTCTTTCAGGTAATGAAGGTCAACTCAATTCGGAAAGGGGAAACTGTCGAACTAACCCTTGACTTAGCGAAGGAGAGAGAGAGAGAGAGTGAGAGCAAGTGGGTTAAAAAATGAAGGGTTGCATGCGTTTGAAATCCAGTCATGGGGGTAAATGCAAGTAAAGTAGAGAAGAGAAAACCCAAAGAAAAAGAGTTTATGACCATTCGAGACCATAGATTAAGTGACACTTTATAATTATTTGAAGTGTTTGTGACAATATTGTAGTACGAATTATAAATGATATGTGTTTTATTTCCTTTCACGTTCGTCCCTACAACAAAAAAAAGCATTCTTTTATTTAACAAACTATAATAATGAAATCTTAATTTGGATAATATGTGTTTCAGATATACGAGGCATACGATATCTAATTCTGATGAACATTGCGTTCTAATCAAACTTGGGACTCAATGTATTGTTAATCATTTGAAAATGCTTCTTTGGGATCGAGACGGTCGTTCATATTCATATTATATAGAGGTAAGGTAAAAGATGTTTGATTTCAATTTCATTAATGACAAAAATCTTACATATGATATACTTTTTAAGGAGGTCAGTCAATGTTATAGTTTAGAATCTAAAGATAATGAAATAAATACACAAAACTAGAATATCTTAATTATTAGCTCCAAACTTGTATAAACAATTATTTTATAGACTCAAGTATATAAAATAACCACCCAGACTTCAACATGATTTAATTGAATTGGCCTTTTTTAATGTACGTCTTTTTACCTTTATTGCTTTGAATTCACTTGAGCGGAACAGTTTATCAAAAAAATTGTTCAAAAAAATTAATAAATAATATATACTTTTCTATACTTGATACGTTTAAAACACAACAAATTAATTTTTTATTTGTTTTATTTATAAGAATGAAAGCATAATAATTTAAGGTATATATCGATACGCAATGGTTGGTTTAACATTAATGATAGTTCTTTTTTGTTCAATTTTTGTACATTCAGTAAATGTTATATCAAATGTTACATTTGCCGTCCTTTTTTATAATTCTTAAGCTTAAAAATATTAACAATTGCCTTCGCATACTCCCAACTAGCCTTTTTATGGCAACTGGCAAGGAAAGACCATTCAGCATCAATTCCATTCATTTCGTAATGAAAAACCAAAGTTTAAAAGTTTGATTTATTTTTATACTGACTTACAAATCTATCAGAAATATAATTAAATTTTTAACCTTGTTATCTTATTTGCCTTTTTTATTCAATCTATTCATTTGTGACAGATCATTAGAACGCCATTCACGACGTGTTTCGTACATTCAAAAATGATAACGAAGCTCGCTTAAATTCTTTCTTTGTCTTTCAAGTAAATTACCAATGGATAAATAATTATTTACCTACCGTCTCAATGATTTGCTTGTACCTGCTCTTGGAGTCCGGTTGTATAATTCTGAGCAAAATCTCATACGACCATAACATCAGATTTATTCCAATTACAACGAAGAGTTCTTACGTAATCACTTTGATTGTTGGTAATAAAGTCATATTGCAGAAATATACATCTAAATGTAACTTTAAATCATCAAAATAGTCTTTAATACTGTATGTGTGCTTTACAAGGTTTAATGCTGTTTTTAATAATGATGATATTTTGTTTAATTTCTATGTGTTCTGCGATGGTACCATAAGCAAATTTTATACTATGTATAGCTTTTTGTGCCCATTGATATAATTCTTTAGTTGAAGAAATGCTTACTTCTGAATTTCGCAAACTGGCGTTCCGGGTTAATCTTTTCACAGTTTCGCCAAGTCCATCACATGCGCTTTTTCACGATAACTTGCGAAAAAGAGCCATCCAGCTTCAATTTCGTATATCTCATAATGAGAAATAAGGGTTAAAAAATTGGATTGATTCTTATATTGACTTGCAGCTCCATCAGAAACATAAATCACTTTTTTAACCTTTTTTTCGTATTTATTTGTCACGTAATCAATTAATTTCTGAAACGATATAACAGCATTCACGTCATGTTTCGTACTTTCCGAAATTATGACGAAGCTGTCTTCCTGAGTTTTTCCCCTGCCTTTCATGTAAATGGCAGATGAATGAATGTTTGCCTGTTTGTCGTTCCAATAATTTTTCTTTTCTGGTCTTGATATACAATTGTATAATTGTAAAATCTTCTATGACCATAATTTCAGATTCATTCAAATTATGCCGACGAGTTTTTTTACAATCATTTTGGCTTTTGGCAATAAAGTTATATTCTAATAATTTATATTTAAACTGTACCTCCAGAGGTTAAAATAGTCTTTAATATTCTATGTATGCTTTACAAGAGCACATTTTAGTTTAGCTTCCCATTGTTTACAATGAATGAAATCTATGATGTTTAAAAAGTGTAATTCTCGAACATATCTAAAACACTTGTCAATCCAGAAGATTTCGAGCAATTATTAAAAAAACAATCTTTATCAAGTCTTTCCTATATCATTTTAATTAACTATCTTTTGTTGTTTGAGGTAACTTTTCATCATATTTGATCTTTAAATTCTTCGTTGTCATTTTACAGCCTTCAACTAATAATTTTAGATTTTAGTGGTGAATTAAAATGTAACTGTGAACACCTTCAAAGTAATTTACTAAAATAAGCTGATTAAATTGCAGTGTACTAAATATGTCAATCGAAGTAAAAATTTGAGTCTAATTTCACAATAGTGTTTTTCAAACATGTAGATTTCCTTCAAATCAAATATAAATAAACGCCATTGAAGTTTTACTTTTTTTTAGCTGTATAAGCATCTGAACATGGCCAACTTATATTGTCTTGAACAAAAATAACAGAGTAAGATTTTTATTTCAAAATCACCTGAAATTAATTTTTTTTCTGTCTTAATCGGTCTTTTTAATCATGATGCAGACATGATACATATGCGATACAGATGGAGTAAATGAAACGATGACAATCTAAATTTGGAAGAAGGTCAATTTATTTAATTAATATAATAACGGTTTCTTGCTATCAGAAAGCATAAATGGAATAAATAAACCGATTTAAATGTTCTTTTTCTACTTTTATTCATAAGTTAATGTTAATTTGACAGTCATCTCTATTAAACATGTTTAGTATTTTTCTTATTAATTACATTGTTGGAAATAAATTAAGGTGCGTCCACTATGTTTCTTAACACTTTTAATTGAAATCTTTCCAGGATTTCTGTTTGAATTGAAAGCTGTTCCCCATAGTTGGATACCATATGTCGACACTGGCTTGAGAATCCTTTTGTAATCAAGAAGTTTATTTTGTATGTTTATTTTGAATTTACTTCTTATTAATCAATCAATTTTTCTTAAATTGAGCCGTTTTCTCTTGGTTCATATATGCTCTTTCTAATTAAGTCTTCGGTCTAGGTGAATTCCAAGATATTTTACATGATTATTTTGGGGGATAGTCTTATCATTTAAAGTGATAGGTGGACATTTTCCTTAGTGGAACATTACTGTGAGTCTTATCTTTAATAATTTGTATAAATTTTAACCAATTTGTTGATTTTATATAAGTTTCTAGTTTTGCTATTATAACATTCAATTTTATTCAATATTATTACAACTGGTGAATAATCTGATGTTAGATCTAGGGAAAAACTTACTTCGAAGTAAGACGGGTTGATACATTTTACATTAGCAAAATCAATTAATCTGTTAATCAGTAAATTGGTTCTCCTGCCGATACTGGCGAACGGTTATTATTTTTATAGGCTCGTACAACTGATTTTCTCTTGGAGTTGGATTACTTAATATTGAGTCCCACCACTGATATTTAGCGTTATAATAATCACCGGCAATAAATCGGTCACCAAGAGTTTCAAAAAGTGATAAAAAATAAAAGGTAAAGGATTTTTCGTTGATATTGTGGTTTGGAGAGCAGTATACTGAGGATAGCGTGATCGGTCCAACCCAGACAGTTATTGTTTTGCTATTGGCTTGAATGTTTAGTGCCTGAAAACTATTGTTAATACAATAAGTTATTTTTTATTTAATAATTATAGCAGTTCCTCCGTGAGCTATATTTTCCAGATGATTACATAGGTATGTTGAATATTTTGGAATTATAAGGTTATGCTTATTTGTAAAATGCGTTTCTGAAGTTAGGATAGCGTCAATGTTCTCTTGAATTAGAACATTTTAGAGCTCTAGTTGTTTCTAACTTAAATCGTTTGCATTCCATGTTACGAGTTTTAGAGAGTTATTTATTTTGCTATCTTGTTTATCAGAGTTGTAAATGGATTAAGCTGTCCATTCTCGATATAAGTTTTACGATCGTGTTTTCTAGCTTGATGATGGTTTGATTATTTTGATGTTGTGTAATTACTTCTATTTCGTGTGTTTCTTGTTTATTTATTGTATTTTTGCTTACAGCTTCAGCGTAAGAGATATTTGGTTTAATTTCACTGATAAGAAATTTGCTAACTTGGTTTGATGCTATATTAATATTTTATGTGGTTGTTTTCTTTTCCTACCATTCCAAATATAATTTTAGTGGCAACTGTTTGTATGCTGGACATCTTGTAATTTTCTAGGTATTTCCCAAGCACTCAGTGCATTTCACTTGTTCAATTTTTTCCTTCCAGATAAAATCGCTTGTTTTGTGATATTTAACGCATTTAACACACTGGAGTTTTATTACAGTAGTGTTTGGTGTGTCCAAATTCCTGACAGTTTAGGCATTGCGTTATTTTTCGTTTTTTATGCAGGGGTTCGAATGTTACCACTAAATTTGATGTTTGTTTAAAACGAAGGTTTTGTTGCTCTTTGGACTCACTTCTATTTTTACTATGAAGGTAGGCATTAGTAGCTTGGTTTTGTATATATTTATGACTTTATGGCCTTGAACCTTTATTTCATTTTTCAGCTTTGTAATATTCATCGAAAGATGAACCCCACGTATTACAATTTTGTATACCATGTCTTGTTTTCGTTGAAATTTATAAAATTGTGTTTTCCTCATTTTAAATTCCTCGCCTATCGGTACGAATTTTTTTGATGAATCTGGTTGTATTTTAACGTCATTGCTGCTCAAAACTGTTAATGTATAGTTTTTATTTGTAATTGTGTCTAATACTTCCTTAAACGGATGTCTATTTCCTATCCCACTTATGAAGATTGACGGTGATTTTACTTCTTTTTATTGATTTTTATTTAGTTCTGCTTCTATTTCTTGTGTTTAGATAATTGATAAGGAGTCAAATCTATTGCTTGTTTTTATTAAGCTGCTCAACCAGTTTCCCTATACCCCAAGAACCAGTTTATTCCCACACTATCTGAGTTTGGCTAGTAAGAGTTCTTTTGTGCTTTTGTTGTTAACCCAACTTCAGTTTTCTTTGTCATGGGTTGTAAATCTAATGACATTTTCATTTGTTGTTGCATTTTTAATAACAGTTTTTTCTATTGGAATATTAGTCGTATTGTCCACTTCCATGATATTAATGTTTTAATCTGATCGATTAGACGATTAGTGTACTGATCTTTATGGTTAAGCCAGTTATATTTAAATTTACGTAATCTTAACACCACTAATCACTTTAGTTTGGGAACAATTCGGTAATGCGTTCACTTTCCTCAGACTCACAGTTAAACTGTAGGTATTATGGAACAATATTTTTATAGCTAGTCACGTCTATTCTGTAATGTATATTTAGGTGCCTTAACATAATATAAGAATATTACATGCGGCAAGTACAAGTTTTAATATAAATGCAAATGAAAAAATGGCTTGTCCTGTATAAAATTTTCTTAAGAGAAGCGTCCTTGAATAAAAATTCGTTTTTTATCCAAAACATTGTCTACCTCCTTAAATCACGTATATTTCATTGATCATTTATTCATTTAAGTATTCATTCACTGTAATGAATATATAGGTTTCAATGGACAAGAAGAATTGGATAAAAGTGATAGACCATACTCAATATTTTTGTAGAAGTTGGCAATATCTATATTTTGAACCACAGGTCATTTTGTACTTGCGTATTGTTGGTACAAACAATACTGTCAATAAAGTAAGTATATCTATTGCATATAGCTGCACATTGATGCTCCTTATAAAAAAAAAGTACTTGTATATAACATATTTCTTAAGTGTCATCAAGTTTTGTTATTAACGATATTCTAATGATTTTAAAAAATTATACATATTTTTATTTTTATTTAAAAATGTATGCATGTGTCCGTACATGTACATTTCATTCATTATAATTATGGCTAGAAAAAGTTTCTCAATCTTCTTTATTTATATTTTCTAAATTTAATCTCAATTCATATATTTAATTTTGTCTAATTTCATCACATAATGCCATACCCTGTGAACGATAATTTTATATTCATTGATCTATAAACTGGTGATATAAAATATGTAAATGATATTTACCTATCTAATTCCTCCGCATTCTGATAACAATAATCACAACTTTGGCGCGCGCACACACACACACACACATATTATGATACAATAATAAGATTGGGTTATTGTTACAAAATCAAACTTTGATAGAATTGAAAAATGTTCAATAAACTTCTAAGATCCATTACAAATACACTGTGGTTGATTTCAAATAAGATAATAATAAAAAGATTTGAATATACTAACTATAAAATAAGAAATAGAAGCTATCTCTACAATAGACACAAACATTTAAACAGTATGACAAAGAATTTTTTACTCATAATACTAACAGTTTCAAAACTGCAAAAATATAAATTGATAAATCATGCCAATTGCGAAGATTTTATAGTACATTTTCTTAATATACATGTAATGATAAGAATGAAGAATTTCATAAAAAATAGTATTTTGAATAGTGGGATCAATCATCAGGGTGTCCTGGAGCATAATGCCCGTTTATATTTTTGCGAACTTATACGTTGCTGATTGTAGGACTGGAAGAGAGCTTCTAATGACTAAGAATATTTTCCTTTACTACAAGGGAACTAAAAAATGTCTGTAAAGCTTTCGCATTAGCATATTTTTTATTAAATATTTTGAAATTGCAAATGGCTAAAATCCATGACCGTCTTCAACTATTTCCATTAAGCCAATCATTTGATTTATCTCTTAAAATAGTTTTGCAACCGTAATAATTTCATTACGTAAATCATTTTTCTACTTTTCTGTAAAGGGAGGTGAGTGGGTTCATTATAATGTCCATTCTGTTCATAAATTCTTCCATCATGTGTGTTAGTTTATTAATATTGTAACTTGTTTTGGGCATTAACAGAATTTAGTTAGTTTGTACCTGGTCCTTCTATTTCCTTTGATATCTAAATATAGTTACAGTGCTAACCGTTTTTTAAACAAAGAGTACATTTCTGAATAATTAACAAACAAAATGAGGTGTTCTAAACTTATATTTTTTACTACTGATAATAAAGATCATAAATAATGACAAGGTTACGTATTAAAAGTACTGTGTCATAAAGACTGATTTTTTATCTCAAAGTTATCTTTATTTTTTATTTTCACGGCACTAGGATTCTACGCAATCTTTCTATATTTATCAGTTTATCCGGTAAAATCATGAAAAAGTTATAAAACACGAAATTCTACATCAAAACATGTCCTACAATATTTTAAATGCAAGTGTAATAGATTCGAATTGCCCAATCGTGTCATTATTGCTATTATCGTTGTTGTTAATATTACGAGCATAACTGCTACTTAGTTCGAACCTACTATACTTACCATACAGTTTGCCTATACTTTCTATTCAATAAAAATGTTTGATTAGTAACTAGAAAGATTTTTATAGCCGACTGATGACCGTGGAATATTTTCTGTATATTTTGATGTGGTAAATTATTGATGAGATATGAATACATTCTTCATTAAAAAATACTAAGGTGCTGATATCTAAGATGATGTTTAAATGTACATGGAAAAATAAGGAATTTCAAAATGTGCAAGTTGATTTTATACTAATTAAAGATTAAAGATTAATTTTTTAATCTATATAATTATTAACTTTTTAATTTAAAAAAAAAACTTGAAAATAAACAGTTAAAATCTGTAGATTATTCTTATAAAAGTGGCATTTTTAGGTATAGATGATGATAGAAATAATATTTGTAGTTGGAATATGTACAATGATTGATGATTGTCATCAATAACCGACAACAGAACTTTTTAAGTTTTTTAGACCGAACTTTAATGAATCATACATCGAAAAATGAAGAGCGTTGATATTTCGTTTTCATTATGCATGTGTTTTCTTTGCTACTGCAACTTGTGACTAGTATTTATGATTATTTCCTCAAATTGTGTATGAAGCCAATAGCACAGATTAAAATAAAATATTATAATTGAAACGCTTGAAAAAAAATCTGTAATAATTTGTAAAAATACAGTTTTTTTAAGTTTGCGTGAATGATGTCAATATTTCGTTGTCCCATTTAACCAAACCGAATAATTTTTACTTAAAAATTGTCATATAAAAATCGAGTTGTTAAAAACAAATAAAATTTAGATTGTTTTACGTTTATACTTCATACAATATTTAGTTATCCTTTTTTCCATTTTCTCGAGGTATATTTTTTCAATATACAATTACAGTGATAGAGAGTTATTTTAAATATTTGCATATGCGTAAAACAATTTTTTCAGTTTTCAACCTATCATATTAATCGTCTATTACTTTAAAAAAGACATAAAAATATCAACTTCATGATCTATGAATCGACCATTGATTTATATTTTTCTTATAAGGAACATCAATGTATTCCTAATTTAATTTTTAATAAACTTATTTCAACTTGATTCAAGGTATTCCATGTTGTAAGTTTTGAAGCTTATTATACAAATCATAACATAAAATTGTTGAATCGAATAATTGTGCCAAACCAAAACGTAGCTACAATGGAACTCAGTGCATGCGTGACGGAAGGAGTTAGCAGGTATATTTTTTTCCTTTGAATTTATTTATTATTACTTGTTTTTTGCATTTTTGTAGATCACGTAATACTTTACTTAATGGAGATTCTCAAAATTACGATTGGGATCGTGGATATACATGTCATCAATTGAATTCTGGTTGTATTCAAATACAACTTGGACAACCCTACATGATTGATTCAATTAGGTATAATTGTGTATATATTATTGTTACTAAATAAATTTTAAACAAATTTCGTTATGTTACTTTTCCATAGATTATTGTTATGGGACTGTGATGACAGATCATATAGTTATTATATTCAAGTTTCCAGTAATTCCAAAAACTGGGAACTCGTTGTTGATAAAACTAGAGAATCATGCCGTTCCTGGCAATATTTACATTTTGGCCCTCCAAGACCAGTTGTATTTATAAGGATTGTTGGTACCCATAATACAGCAAATGAGGTTATTTTACTAAAAAATATTGTTTATTAATAGTAAAATCAATGTTATTTCTGTGAAATAATCAAATCTCATATAACGTGAACATTTTCTTACGTATTGCAGGTTTTCCATTGTGTTCATTTTGAATGTCCAGACCAAATTCGTGATTTAAAGACTCAAAACATTAGTATATCGAACGAAATACTAAATAATGAAAATTATGAACAATTATCGTCTGTTTTACCATCATCTTCCTGTTCGGAAACCGTTACTGACATAGTTAATATTAATCAGAATGATAGTGCTGTAAATAGATATGATACATTATAAAACTAAATTTAGCAATCGTAAATTTCAAATTGAAATTTGTGAACTAAGATAGTTTGTTTAAAATAATATTTGAAATAGATATCTCATACTGACGATGTTCTTATCCTGTAATAATTAATACATCGTCTCATCAATTAATAGATAATTTTTAACTGACAAATTAATACAAAAATAATATAATCAAATCGTCAACATTAAGGTGTAAGCATAAAGAACATGATATTCATTTTCGCAAAAAATAGAATTAAAATAATTCCACGTGATATTTACGAATAATACTAGGTAATAATACTAGTATAACCTGCCGCAAGATAGTAGCTGACCTACAACACTGCACACAGCGTGGTCTCTGACGACAGTCAATCAGAGTGTGGCTTCAAGTTGCGGACAGTTGCATACCGCATAGATTTAAGAGCTTCGATAACATGTTTGTATTATCACAGAAAAAAGTTGTACTATTTTGCGATATCATTTTTTTTTAATTATTGTTTTTAATTAAATTAAAATTACTGATTTTGTTTAATGAAATACTCAATTTAACTGTTTCGTAACGGGTATGGATAAAAACAAGAAAATTATAAATTTTATGTTACTATATTAGTAAAGGGTTGCAAAGGAAATAACATATTTTGTGTTTAATTTTTATTAGATATCTAAGTACTATTATTAACCTAGACTAATTAGTACCGTTAGGAATTTTAATAATCGCATTAGTTAACAGAGTAGGAACTTTTTTTACAAGTTTTCGGTATAACAAATCATATAAAATACAAAATAATTAAATGTTAGCCTCATGATACACACAATATAACGCTCACAATCAATCTACTGTATCAAATTCCTTCCATATAAGAGATATAATCTTTAATCGCTCTAGGACAGTTTATTGTGGATTTAGATCCATCTCTTTCTTTGCGCGACACAGTAGCCTCATCATTACCACGAAAATTTGAAACTAAATGTACAACTTTGTTGTCTTTCCATTTCTAATAACCAATATCCAAATGACTAAATCTATAGTCATATTGTTCTCGCTTCAATACAGAGTCGGTTAACAAATTATTTAGAATATCCTTTCGATTAAATTTTATGGTTGCACAACCATGAATTCTTTCCGTTTTTAATTGTTCTAATAAAGTTATAGACGTGAAGAAATTATCGAAATAAATAACTTTATGTTTACTCCACTCGTATTCTATCACTGCTAATACCATTTGTTCTAAGGAATAATCAGAAAATTTTGCGTTCATTTTTTCATGTTTTCTTTGGTATATTATAAATTTATTGACAAAACCACGTTAATCAGCGAGGTACCATAATTTGTATCTATTTTTTATAGGCTTCATTGGGAGATATTATTTCAATACTGATCTACCCTTGAATTTTAGCATAGATTCATCTATCCTCAATTCCCAGTTTCCGTAATAGCATTTTGGAAATTTGTTTTCAGTCCATGAATTAAAGATCTTATTTTGTATATCTTATCTCTGCAGTTACGAGGTATTTGAGAATTATTATTACAATTAAGGTTTGATAAAATAACTGTAAATCTGTCTCTAAATATAGTCTTGTACATCAAAAGGTTATTCAAGTCAAGTCAGATGCGGATGAATAATGGTCGATCCAGGTAGGCTGGGTGTCATATCTTATATAGAAATTCAATCCAGGGAAAACAATGAGTTCTTCTTTTTTTAAATTGTGAATGGAATTCATTGTGTCGCATATAAGTTATTTTTGTACACAATGGTATCAAAAACATCACTAATAGATTCTAGGAAAAGATCTGTAGGCATAGTACATTCAGAAAAGTATTCTTCGACTACGTCTGTTTTTACATTTAACAAGACATTGGTAAGCTTCTACAATAGTAACTTTTTCATCTAGAATGACATTGTAAAAAGCAACGTTCTTCTCATTTTCATCAGTTTTTTCAAAATCACTATAACAGTTTGAAGATGTCATTCTGGAACAGATAATCACTTACATTAATCTAATATGCCAGAAAATTGTAATTTTATATATATTTACGTCAATTATAGAAAGTTAAAAATTTTAATTAAAAATAAATTAATTATATATTGATTTTTACTTTATAAATGTTAAAAGTTAATTCACTAAAGGTTATCGTAACAGATTAAAAACATTATTTTTGCCATGAAATTTCTGCATGCTTTTGAAATCAGGAATCAAACTAGTTCTTATTAGAAAAAAACATTTTGATCTTCTAATGAACTCTATAGTTGACTTTAAAGTCAAAATTAATCAAAAGTCTTCAGGTATTTGGAAATAACCGCTCCAGAATAAGTCATAAAAAATTAAAAAGAACATGTATTTATTATTTAAAGAAACTCTTACACATATCTTTTATATATTTCGTTAATATCTAACACTTTCCATCCATTAATCAAGTATTCTTTAATACATGATTAGGCCACATCTGAAATGCAAGCAACATATTCCAGAATAGATTTTAGCAGTTTCAGAAGCTGACTCATATCATTAGTGGAGACTTTGGTCTCATAAGGAGAATTGTTTCATCCTAAAATGTTGTTCTACATGTTGTGTACGTTTCGTTCATTAGCCAACTTGATGATACTTTTTTCTTCTTTTTCTAAGATGAACTCCTTCATAAGTTCTTTTTGAATATCTGTTTCATTTGAAAAGTTATCCTCTGATCCATTGTCTGAATCAATGTTGTGACGTTTAGAGGCAAAAACATGCAAGGGTTTGTATATTTGATTTATATCCTCAACTAAAAAATGAGAAAAAGCATTATTTAAAAGCAGAAAAACTGTCCTGTTTTTGCATACTTGTGACGAATTTTTAAGATGAACACGTTTCTAAAATAGTCCATGAATAATTACTGGTCCATCCAAGCTGATCAATTATTTATACACAACTGGTAATTTCTCCTTCTTATTCTTTGAAAAAAGCTGCGGATTGTTACCCTTATCGGTAATCAAGGGGCTGGTCTTATGTACTCCGATAGCGTTGGCACAACACATCACTGTTACTATATCTTCTAGCTTTTTGAAGCCTGACACTTGTCTCTCGTATCCTCTTGTCAAAGGTTTGAATTTAGCCCCAACCTATCACCGTTGTAAATTTGGTTCTTATCGTTGTTGTTACGTGTAAATTACATCACTTTGAATTCTTCTGCAGTAATATTATCTGACGACAATTTCTCGCCCTGCATGGATAACTGCCTCATACTATAACTCTTTTTTAAGTGTTCGAGCTCTATTACTTTTGTTATAAATTATGTGACTATTGTTGAGTTTCCAAAGGCTTGATGCAAATCCAATGCCTTAGCTTTTAAAATATCGCCCGATAATGGAGATCCCAAAGAGCGTAGCTGTATGATCCATTTGTCAAGAACTTTGTCTCGAGCATTCTTGTTAATAAGAAGTAAGTTTTTCTATTATCCAAACTTCGGTAACGTTCATCGAGATCGTAAGCTCGTTTCAATATATCAGGTAGGTTGCTCTAGATCCTTCGATTTGTTGTCACATAGACATTATAATACTCAGCGAACTCGATATAATTTCTCTTTTCTCGAGTTTTTCGACGATATACCGTTTTTTATCAATGGAAAGATTCACTTGTGTCTTCTTGGTCAACGATTTATCATTTCCTGCATATTTTCGAATAGATTTAGCTTTGATGGTTGTTGTAGATATCTTATATTCTTTGATAAGACAAAACAATGTTTGATTTTCAGACAGCTTGCGCTTGATGTCAGCGATTAGAAAAGAGGTCAAAGTCTTTGAAATCGCAATCAGATACCTTCTAGTGTAGCGTTGAATCTACAAACTGGCTTGCCTACGGTAGTATCTCTGCTTTTATACCTTTTTCCTGACCTACTTTGATTATAATTATAATTTGAATCAATTAGCGTCCTTCTTTAATAATCTCATTTTAGTCCTATAAAGTATTTAATTAAAGTATTTAATTTCATAAAAAGGTATAATTAAGTTAATAAAAGCCCGTTAACGAGGGGTCTGATAAGAGGTCAAAATTTATAGCTGATGAAAAAAATTAGATAAAAGTGTACAAATACCTAAATTATGATTAAAAAAGTGGTCAGGTACCTATAACACAAGCCGACATTTCAAAATGAACACCCAGAAACGCGACAATATATTTCCAGAGGTTTTTGATGCGCTGAATACGATTCTGGCTTCAGAATTGATCCATCACCTAAGATTTTTGAAATATCTTAACCTAAATGTGCAAAAAACACGATATTTCGCTATATACGAGGTTATGTGACATCGTGAATACATTTTTTTAAAAAAGGGGTAAGACCATCACAAAGAAGCACTCTTACCATTTGGAATCCATTTTTCAGATTTAAGGTGGCTTTTTTCATAGAGATATCATTGATTGAAGTTAAGTATTTTCGCAGTTTCGTAATAACATTCAAAAAGCCTATATAGCATATGTGAGGCTATAACACCAATTTACTGATCACGAATAAGAGCTCAGATTTTGAAACTGAGGAAATTTGGGATCAAGTATCAGGGGTTGCAGCGTCGCAGGTTAAAGGGTTTGGGGTTATAGTCTCGCAGCTTACAGAGTTCGATGGTTAAGGATTATAGGGCTCGGGGATTAATGAAATTGGAGTTTAGGAATTTGAGATTATAGTCTTACAGGTTATGAGGTTCGGGGGTTAAGAAAATTGGAGTTTAAGATACACTATATAGTCTTAATGATGTTACGAAACTGTGAAAATACTTAACTTCAATCAATGATATCTCTATGAAAATAAAGCCATCTTAAATCTGAAAAATGGATTTGAAAGGGCAAGAGTGCTCTTTTGCTATGGTCTTATTCGTTTTTGAAAAAAAATTCACAATGTCACATAAGCTTGTATATAGCAAAAAATCGCGTTTTCACACTTTTCGCTTAGTATAACTCGAGAACCTTAGGTAATGAACCAATTCTGAAGTCAGAATTGGAATCGGCAGATCGAAAAACTTTGGAAATATATTTCGCGTTTCTGGGACTTTTTGGTTGTCGGCCTGTGTAATTAGTAAATTGTGATTGATGAGCGAGATTAAAGCTATAATAAGGTGTGCGGCCCTACACTTTTAATTCATAAAATTATTAAATATATGATCAATAAAACGAAAATCTTGTACATTCCATTTATTATATGTACTTACTATTGACATCAAAATTTACTTTACAAAACCCTTTGTGCTTAAATGGTTTTCGTAAATGTATGCACATAATATACATTTTAAATGATGATCTAAACACAAATAATTAGAAAGTGAATTCTGAAGGGAAAGTAACAGAAATTTAATAATACATACAGTACAGTGCGGAACTGTAGATAAATAAGATGCAGCGTACGGCCATGCGTTTAATAAGGTGTCGCAGATCAGCATGCGTGTAATGTGGCAGGTTATACCGTAATTATCATCTAGAAATCCACGCATTATTCATGTATGTAGGGTATTGCACTATGTTGCCGCAAACACATTCTATAACGTGTTTCCAAATCGACATCCTCCACGAGCACTGACAATGAATCCTTAAGCAATTTCAAACAGTTATTTCTATCGATGTTTCTCTAAAACAAATGAGGTGAACTAAATAACCATTAATGACGCCACATCATATCATCAGGCCCCATCGATTTTGATGGTCAAATTTTAGTAGAAATTTTCATTAGATAGTAGTGGCAATTGTATCTGTTAAGTTGACCATCAATATAGAATTTAGCCTCATTAGAGAACATCGCAAATCTGAAAAATTCAGGATTATTTTGTATCATCTGTAAAGTCCATTGGTAAAATTCAATACAATGTACAAAAATGATATGGTGTTCTAAATTCCTAATCAAGTAGTTTATAGTATGCATAATACTCAAGATTATACAGAATTCAAAATGGTCAAGAGTTTCTTTCACTTATTTTTTTATATTTATAAAAGTAAAATATAGAATAAAGTATACTGGAATGATATACCGATGTATTATAAATAAAGATAAGACTTTTGTATTTTTCTTCTCTCAAAAGTAGACCAAATGCTTTAAATTTTCAACTTGTGGACAAAAAAATTATAGCGTGTACTATTTCACATTGCTATAGTATATGATAAAAAATAAATTAATTTTAGGAAAAATCGGAGCTAGGTCTTCGATTTTTTTTTATATTTCGTACACTGGATGCCTATATAGAAGTAATTATTTGTGCCAAGTTTGACGCTAAAATATTAATTAATTAAAAAGTTATATATAAATAATTAAAGTAAATGTTTTTTATTTTTGTTAAAAAGGGCAACTTTTATTTGAAACAATTTTGTTGCAACCGATTCCTAGTTTATAGATTCCTAGATAATTTTGTATAAAAATCCATAAGTTTATACTGATGTTTTTTTATGTAGCTACAAATGTCATCTTACATGACATTTGTATATAGAGACATTTGTAAATATGTATATAGATATATAGATATATCTAAAGATATATAGATATATCTTATATCTTATTATAAGATATATAATATAAGATATATAGATATATAGATATATAGATATATATATTTTATTATTTAAACATAAACATAATAAAACTTTCATACTTTTTAATAGAGGCTAGGTAATGACCTTCCAAAAAAGTGCTACCTGCGGCGCATAATTAGAAGATCGGACAGATATAAGCAGCCCGTTCACCGAAACTTTTCCAGGTAGTTTAATGTAATAAGTCAGTAGATTTATTAGATAAGTTTTCTTTATTTAAATAGTGTTAAGTAGGACTAACATTTTTGACAAAATGATGCTGCACTTAAACACATTACAACGGGTATTAATCTTTTTAATGAGTCAAAAATTTTCATTTTCTTTCATTATTTTTCTCAACACTTCAGTTGGTTGAATCGTATTTTAAAATTAGATTTACTGACATTAGCTGTGCTTCGAAAATTATATAAATACAGAATCTTTTCGTTTAGTCGGGTTTGTTAAAGTTGAATGGTCGAAGTGAGCACGCCTAAGTGAACGTCAAAGTGAAATTTCTTATTTTACGATAGGTTTTGTAAAATTACTTCAATTCAATTTAAATGAAAATTACATAATCATGAAATTGGACTCAAGTTTTGCCTGCAGTTTACATATTTTTGTACATTACGATTTGATCAGCGTATTAATGTTAATGCGTTAATGAACCTAAAGATGTTCACAATGTTTTAATTATATTCACCATCAAAATCTAAAATTATTAGTAGAAGGCTGTAAAATGACAATGAAGAATTTGAAGATTAAGTATGATGAAGAGTTAAAGATATTTCAATTACAATAACGTGTGAAAGATCTGGTGGGGCTTACTTTTTTAATAAATGCTCAAAATATCCTAGATTGCCAAGTGTTTTAGATATGTTTGAGAATTATTTAAACAAAAATGCTATAGAATTCATTTATAGCAAACAATGTGAAACTGTAAACTAAAAGTGTGATCTTATAAAATATACGTACAATATTAAAGACTATCTTAATCATCTGGACGTACAGATTAAATATAAGCTATTAAAACATGACTTTATTGCCAACACTCAAAATGATTATATAAAAACTCGTCGCCATAATTTGAATGAAGTTATGGTCACAAAAGATTTCGCTCAGAATTATACAACTGTATATGAAGACTAGGAAGAAGCAAATTATTGTAACGGCAAGCAGGTAACTATTAATCCATTTGGAATTTACATAAAGAGAAAGGAAAAAATTTAAGAAGAAAGCTTCATCGTCATTTCAGAAAGTACGAAATATGACGTGAATGATCTTATATTATTCCGTCAGAAATTAATTGATTACATAAAACATAAATACGAGAACAAGGTTAAAAGTTATTTATATTTCTGATGAAGCTGCGAGCCAATATAAGAATAAATCAAATTTTTTAACTTTGTATTGAAGCTGAATGGCACTATTTTATAAATTGCCATGGAAAAAGTGCATGTGATGGACTTAATGTAATAGTTCAGTGAAAAGATTAAACGAGAACGCCAGTTTGCGAAGTACAAATGCAAGCATTTTTTCACTTGAGGAATTATATCAATGGGTTCAGAAAGCTATATTTGGTATAAAATTTGCTTACAGTACGATGGTAGAACATATAGAAATTGAAAGAAGTGTATAATTAGTATTAGAACAAGTATTCCGTGTCGATGGTATTTTAAGATGTCACGCGTTCATTCTTATAAATAAAAACATCAAGGAATTAATTTTGAAAAGAACAACATATCCTATAGATTACAGTGTTACATGTCTATAAAATAAATGTAAATAAATATTTCAGTGTAATTTCGTATAACTTAAAAAAATTTGTTTATGCAATTTTTATATTAAATTGTTATAATTAAATTTATGAACACGTTTATAAGATGTAGTAAAATAATTTAATGCTTTAATATTATATGTTTATTAAATAATTGAGTATTTTAATTTCATTTTCCTGATATTCATGAGTAATTTAACATGCTACAACTAGATTGTTTATTTTTAACTACACTTAGAAAATACTTAGAAAATAGATTTCTTGTAAAGCACGAATATTTTTAAAAATAATATGAAATATTACACTCCATCTAAATTCGATTAAATTATTTATACTAGAATAATTAAGATGTTTATACTGATATCGATCCCGATTATATAATATATAGTTCACGGCACTGACTTATAAAACTTAACTACCTGCAAAAGTTCAACGGTATTGCCCTCGGGGAAGTGCAACACTTATATCGGTCCAATCTTCCAGATGAGCGTAGCGCTTTCTTTAGAAGATCATTACCTAACACCTATAAAAAATGAATACATCTTTATTATGAATTATTATACATAATTCTACAAGGAATCAATTGCAGAAAAAATTTTCAACTAAAAGCTGCCCTTTTAAACAAAAATTTATTTTAATTATTTATAATTTTGTTATTAACAAATGTATTATCATGAAATATATATATTCTCAAAATACTATCTTTTCTGGGTATTTTGATGGAAAATTATGCAGATCCAATTGATAATGTTCGAGTTATGACAGTAAAAAAATCATATTTTTTAAAAATAATTTATAACTTTATAGTTAATTAATATTGTAGCGTAAAACTTGGTACAAGTGATGACCTCCATACAGACATTCGATGTATCAGATATAACAAAGTCAAAGATCCTGCTCCGATTTGCCCCAAAACTAATTTGTTTTCTTTCATATATAAAATAAATTAGTATAATGGAATCTTTCTACTTCATATATTTGAAGTACTCGCTTAGACTTGAGTTAGTTCATCTGGACTAGTTATGCAATCATTCACGCGGTCGTAAAAGACTCACTTTGCACCCCAAATACACTATGCACTGCCAATATATTTTCAGATGGCGTAACAAATATTTATTAGATATTAAAAAGCGAACTAATGCCATTGAATTTATTCGCTGTTAATTTTGCATTAATTTCATGTTTATAATTTGAAATTTCTAATATTAAATATTTTTATTTTTATTAATCTCAAGCGAGATCTTTTATATAATTTCCTATTCGCGTAGCATTATAAGGAAATTAATATTAATTCAGGCCCCTGGTCAAGAATTAATAAAAACTGTTCAACTATTCAAGACCTGCTTTCAACTTAGACAGGTCCAAAATTACTTTTGCTCCAATTTTTAGTAACGAAGCTGTGTTATAACACGTAAAAGTGGGTATGTTAGTTTTCGAATTAATATATCACTAACACAATATTTTTGTACAGTATCCCAATTTCGTCATGAAATTTTAGTTTAACCTTTCTATGAAGAAATTTTACATGGAGTCCTACATGAAATTATATACTATTGTGCTTCAAACACACATATACACATTATATTGTGTATTTGAAGCCAAATGATGACTTAAAAGTACACAATTTAACATTCGACAACGGTTAATTAGGAAATCAATAACCATCAACAATAATATTCAAGCAGAATTACAGTAAATGTTTCATAAATAATTTGTATGTTACGAACAAAAGTGCGATTTGGCTCTATACATTTTAACTTTCATATACCGATCAGAAATTCAATAAACATCAATGATAATTTAAAGTATATCAAATTTTGCGGTATATTTTAAGTAATAATTTTATTATAATCCATAAGTCACCACTATACTTATAATAACCATTCGATAATGTGGTTTGTGTTGGATTCATAACATTCTATGGCGAAGCGAACATAGGATAAAAAAAATCTTGCGTCTTACAATTAGTTCTATTAAATAAGAGCGAAAATCTCACTTAAAGTATCGATAAGGTTATCAACAGGCTTATAACCATAGTCAAGAAATAAAAAAGATACTGTTTTTATTTTTTTGAGATCGTTCAATCACTTTTAAAAAACTATGAAAATTATGGATATTTGTACGATAAAAAGACACAAAATATATTTATACTAGCGGTAGATGAGTCTTCATTTTTTTGATATCCGATTTAGACATTTTTGCAGCCATTTTTCAAGTCTTTTCAAGTCTTTTACGACTGCGTGAGTGACTGCATAACAGGTCCAGATGAACTAACTCAAGTCTAAGCGAGTACTTCAAATATATGAAGTAGAAAGATTCCATTATACGAATTTATTTTATATATGAAAGAAAACAAATTAGTTTTGGGGTAAATCGGAGCAGGATCTTTGACTTTGTTATATCTGATACATCGAATGTCTGTATGGAGGTCATCACTTGTGCCAAGTTTTACGCTACAATATTAATTAACTAAAAAGTTATAAATTATTTTTAAAAAATATGATTTTTTTACTGTTATAACTCGAACATTATCAATTGGATCTGCATAATTTTCCATCAAATTACCCAGAAAAGATAGTATTTTGAGAATATATATATGTCATGATAATACATTTGTTAATAACAAAATTATAAATAATTAAAATAAATTTTTGTTTAAAAGGGCAGCTTTTAGTTGAAAATTTTTTCTGCAATTGATTCCTTGTACATTTTGATATTAAATTTTATTATTCAATTTTATAAATATTAACTTTTATCAAAATTCAAAAATTGATCTAGTTATTGTAAAAACACTGAAAACCCAAAAAATCAAATTTTCTGGTATAAATATTTAGGAGCTTCAGTTATTTTTTATGCTGAATTTGATTACCGAATTACTCTTACGAATGACATAGCTTATTCATAATTTTAGAGCATTTCGTACCTTTTTTAAAGCACAAGATATTTTAAACAAATTTTTTAAGGTTAATCTGAACTAAATTTTAAAGATGTGCTGCTAAAATTATCTTATATTACAACTTTTTTGTGAAAAATCAACAGTTTCTGTACAATAAAAAATAGATATTGTGTAACAAAATCGAATATTGTGACTGAATCAGAAATTTTTTTACGTGAATATTATAGAAAGTTTCTTATGGTAACTAAATATTCTAAAAGAAATTATCTCTTATAGATTTTAAAATATCATAAAATGTTCTCCCAGTGAAATCTTACTTAGTGAGCCGAAGGATTTTTGAATATTAAAGAAATACTTATTTTTAAAGATATTATACGTAGAAAAATCCAAAATGAATCTAAACCTATATAAAATCACTATGACAATAGAATAAATATATTTCCTGGAAATCAGCCCCGAGAAAGCGGCTTAGAACGATGAATGGCTCAATATATTAAAAATAAATAGATTATCCTATGATATTATTATACAGTTTGTTAATTTTGGTAGTAACAACTCGAATTTAATAAAAAAAATTAAGTTAAAGAGAGTTATTCAATGTTTTGAGTAAAAAAAAATCAATTTTCAATCTATTTACTAAAATTTTTATTTTTTTTTTGTTCATTGAAAATTTCTATAATCGGAGTTTGTAACAGTGTCCGATTTTTATTGCTTATAAATATTTTAAAATGCTATTTTTAAATGCTATATATTTTTAAGCGTTTAAAATTCACTTCCAAATTTTAGATATTTTTGCGTATAAAATATCTTACATGTAAATCTATCACATTGATTTCTTTGTCACTTTCAAGCATTGTAATTGGTTCAACGTGAAAGAAACGTGGATATTCATAATGTATTAGTAGATTAATTTTCATAAAGAAATAAGATTTAATTAAAAAAGAAAACATAAAAGTATAATTAATATGAACATTCACAAATCAGTATATTGTTCTTATTACTATTGACAGTGCGATAACATAGTATGTAAGCCGATCTTTTAAAAAATATATAATAATTAAAAAAATGACGGCCTTGAGTTTGTAGCCAAAATACAGAATGATTGGTTGATGTATGAAAGTAACTCGGGTATTTGAATTCTATTATATTTTGATAAATACATTTATTAGAAAATGTGTATAAAATATAAAATAAGATGGATGTAAAGATGGAATTATTTTAGCGTTTGTTGCTTATAACAATGAATGTAAATTCGAAAAATTAAATAGTGATACTTCAGTATCAAAATTGATTATTTTTCATTTTTACTGAATAATCTGATTTCCATTGTAGCGACAGAGATTATTAATAAATTCATCTCATAGAAATGAAAAACATTAGCGTGCGACGCGCCCTGCATCGTACTAGTAACGTTAAATAATACAGTAAATCATACTTAATTTCGATCACCCAGACAATATACAGAGTTTTTAATAACGTTTATTAAAAGTCTAATTTTTTGTATTATAATATTTTGAACATAATAAATGTATTTGAACGTATTCTATAAACAATATTTTGAATATAACGATATTATGATTTCATGAAAAACGAAAGAGAATAGGTAACATTTAGCTGTCGGATTCAGATATGAATTCAATTTATATACAAAATAGAAAAGAAAACAAAATGCTCAATGCGTTTGATATTATATAATCAAATCTAAAAAATGGTCAAAATATATTGCATGTAACTATCTAATAATTTTAATTCTATAATTTTTTAATCGATTTATCATTCTTTTGAATTTACTTAAAATATTGTATTCTAGAATAATCATAACATTAATTAATTCTATCTATGTACATTATAAGGTATTTAACATTTTTCAATAAATGTTTTTAAGTAGAAGAAACAACTTTTATACACAATTAATTTATAAATACTTTAACAATATTTATGTAAGTATTTATATCAAAGCACTATGTATATATAATTTATTCCATAGAAAGCATGAGATTATTCAATAAATTAAATTCAATGGTGCATATGACATAGCTTAAAAATATATTTTTGGAACAAATTGTAAAATATTTAAGTGCATTAAAGTTTTGTAAAACAATAGGAAAGAATAACAGTCATTAGGAGTCTACATAAGATATTTTTAGATATATACATATTGTGTGAGTGTGTATGTGTGCGTACGCACGTGCCTGTGTGCAGACATATATCATGGATACTAAAGCATGATATAAGCTATTTAATAAATCATCCTTGGTTATAATAAGAAAACGTGGAAAATTAAGAAGTAGGGGTGGATTAATTAATGGATATATTCAGGGCTACTGAGCCGTTAAAGGTCAACAATAAAAATGACATCAATTGTTACTAATAATTGGCGAACCAGCAGCTTACGAGAATTTGGTATGTATTAAAAGAAGTTGACAGAAAAGGAGACACCCAATATTTTGAACTACTTGTGGTCTTTGGAGCTTGTTAAGCTCCGCCCAGCGACCAATGAAAGACTGCTCCCTACCCAAATGATGCCCAGGAGAAGGGACAGTACTTCTGAGTTCATCTTTGACGATTTCCCACCTCTGGAAAAATGTTCAGACTGACGTCTTGAGAAGCCGCAGGAGAAAGCGTGACCGACGACCTTGCTGTGACAGTAGTCTGAGCTTGGTAGTGCGAGCAAGCGGTGTGCACAGATCAGAAAGTTATAGCAGTACGCATATGAGTAGTAGTGGTAGTTATAAAATAAACGGATTAAAGCGAGTTACACTCGAGTTATCGAGTAAAAATTATTGCAATTAAAAAATAGAATTGATTTAGGGTGCTGGTGAGTGAAAGTGTGCTCGTGTGTGGGGTGATGCAGCGGACCTGGGAGTTCGCTGCTGTTGGTGGTGTTGCTGCTCGAGTGCAGACGCCAGACTCGGGCTTGGCCGAGGTTAAGGATCCGCAGCAGTTATGCTGCTAGCTCGTTGGCTGGTCGCCACCCAGCTCCTCCTTGGGCAGCTCGTGGGTCTCGCGCTCTGCTGCGGTCCCGGCCGAGGCGGTGGCCGCCGGCCCATTCTGCGCAAGCTCACGCCCCTCGTTTTTAAACAGCACGTACCGAACGTTTCTGAGAATACATTGCCCGCCTCAGGTCTTAGCGAAGGCCGTGTTTCACGCAATGACAACCGCTTTCGAGATCTGGTACCAAACTATAATGCGGACATTATATTCAAGGACGAAGAAGGCACTGGTGCCGACAGGCTTATGACACAAGTTGGTATTTTCTCATTTACTTTAGTAATTTCCAATAAATAAAAAAAAAGACTTTACCCGAACTCTCCAACGCGCATATGTATGCACATGCAGACAAGCACGCAATTACACATGTTTTAATATAGATGTATATAACCTTTTGAAAAATAATGAGTTGTCTTATCTTAATCTCATCTCTCACTTTGTTTGTAAACTCGATAGCATTTTATCTACAGCGTAAAAAGAAGGTTACAAATCATTTACACAGTTATACGTGATTCTTCAATATACACTTACACAAATTTATCAATGTAAAATATTTTCTCTGGTAAACTCAGATTATAGTAATTCATGTGGCAAAATCAGATAATGGAAATTCACTGATATAGCCATTACGCGTTATAAATATATATATATATATATATATATATATATATATATATATATATTCTAATATCATCATAGAATAAGTATTAATCGTTAATACGCAATTGTCGAAAAACAAATGTATAAAGCATACTCGTACAATATATTCAATGTTTAGTCAAATATATTGTTCAAATACAATACGAATGTAGAATGTTCTACTCAAATTAACTTCAACTTTAGAATATTTATAAGTTTATATACTAAATTTTAAATAAAAATCAAGCTCAAACAAAGATTACTTATTGACAAATTCATCGAAAATATACCATTCGGTAAAAAGACATATTTTTGAGGTATAAACATTTATGTTAGTAGTGTAAAATATTAACATATATATTCTCATTATATATTATTTATTAACATTTATATTATTCAGAAAATGACAATTTATATCTTGCATATTAAGATGTGCGCGACTTATCAGATAACGTGGGTGGACTATATATTAAATTAGGAAGTAATAATATTTAATATGTACTATGTTTAATAGTGAAATCGTAATTACAGACTGCACGTTGTACTCGCTCAAACAAAGATTAGGTAAATACAACTACTAGTTTCATCAAAAGATCTTTTATCATCAATTAAAATCGCTATTTTTTCGTAAGAGTCAACAACAAACTTTCAAACAACGATTATAAAGTTAGAATGTGACAAAACTTGTTTTTTTTCAAGTAAACAATCCGATTCGATCAAATCGAAATAATTATAGCATAACTATAAAAGTTTGCACGTGGATGAAATCACCTCGTTCATTGATAGTGATAAAGAATAGTCAAGAAAATATAAATCTCGTCTTTACATGTAGTTAATTATTCCATAGAGGCACAATAAATTACATTGTTTTCTGTTTTCTTACAAAAGAAATATAAATAATTTTCGAGGTTATGAGAAATTAATTGGATATTAACTAAATTCATATTGAGCAATTTTTATAAGTCGTGTTAATAACGACAATTTATGTCCAATTTCGAAACGTGCACAAAATCACACCTAACTTACAGTGGCATATTATGCAACGGGTACGGCAATGCTTTACAATATTGTATAACGAATACAGTAATAAGTTTCGTAAAAAAGCCTTGTCGTATTTATTATAAACAGTAGTTTATGCTATAAATTGCTTAAAATAAGCAAAAAAGTAGTGATTTTTGAACTCAAATTTGATTATGATAGCGTAAATGATGTAAAAATTCTAAATGAATGCTATAACTTATTCATTGTTATTTTTTGTTAATAATAGATAAGAATGAAAAGACACTGAAATTAAAAATTAGCTATGTTTCAGAATAAAAATTAGTATGTTGAAATAGTAAAAATTGTTATCGTCCATAACAAAAGTGATTATGTTAATATTAAACATTACTATAAAGAATTTTTCTTATATTACACAGCAAAAATTATTATAGCACAAGAATTTGACGCTTCTCGTATACATCATAGAATTCTTATACATTATAGAGCAATAGCAACGTAGTATCATATAGTATATATATAGTACAATATAGTAGTAATTTTTATTAGCTATTATATTACATAATACGAGGGCAATCCCAGAAGTATCCGACCTGACATATAGGTGGCGATTACTGTTTAAAAAGAATAACTATGATAGAAAGTACTAACTTTATAAAGCTCGAGTTTTAAGTTTCAAGATGCTACGTTATTCAGTATTTATTTGGTAGCCATCAATAGTGAACGCTTTTAGTAAACCTGTAAAAATGGGAAAAATTGATCATAGTTATGTGATACAATATTTTCATTTGAAAGGTCTCAATCCAACCGATATCATAGCAAAACTAGATTTAATTTTGGGTAAGTGTGCTCCTTCGTTTACAATAGTAAAATATTAGGCGACAGAGTTTAAACGAAAATGTATGAGCTTCCAAATTGACAATCGCAGAGACCGATCGAATAAGGTGACAACGCCAGAAATGGAAAAAAATATTTACAAAATGATATTGGATAATAGTCTACTAAAAGTACACGAGCTAGCAGATATGGTAGGCTCTTTAAAAAATACTGCATACCATATACTGACCGAACATTTCGACATGAAAAAGCTATGCGCAAAATGAATGTCGCGATTACTCAGAATCATGTAGAAAGAACGTCGTGATGATGTTTCAGTCGAGTGTGTGACGAAGTTTTACAGCGATAAAGCAGAATTTTTACGTCGATTCATAATTGTGAATAAAACATGGGTTCATCAACTTACACTTGAGACGAAGTGATAGTCAAAACAATGAACTGAATGAAGGGAATCAGCTTTAAAGAAGGCGAAGACAGTTCCATCTGCAGGCAAAGTATTAGCGTCAGTTTTGTGTGATTTTCGTGGGATAATTTCCATTGATTAACTTCCGAAGGGAAAAACAAGCGAGTATTATGCATTTACTGCAATGTTTGAGTTACAAAATTAAGATAAAAACAGCCGTATTCAGCGAAAAACAAAGTTTTGTTTTATGATAATGTACCATTTCACACATTGGTTTTTGCAATGATTAAGGAGATAAACTTCGAATTGTTTCTTCACGCACCCTATACGTTAGATATGACCCCTTTAGATTAATTTTTATTTCCAATCTTAACAAAATAACGCGGTGGTAAAATATTTGCCAACGATGAAGAAGTGGAGTCTACTGTTCATGGTCATTTTGTGAAACTAGACTATTTTCGCTATAAACAAAGTATCAAAGCTATCGATCATCGAGCTAAAAGGAGGCAATGTAAAGAAATAAAGATATTTTTACCAAACCTATTGTGTTTTCAATATTAGGTCTAGGAGTACCCTTGTGTATACTATACTATTTATATCCATTTATATATAGTGCGTCACCATCATTTTTATTCAAATGAATAAAAATACATAGTAAGGAAATGTGTTAGAAGTTTTCGAGAAAATAGTGAGGTTTTTGTTAATGCTTTTATGTAAGGATACAGTATACCGTTGAAACAATCATTAAAATAGTTTCTAGAAATACCAGATTTGTTTCGAAAAATTACTAATTACTTGCAAAAATGGTATGCAAATTCAAACATAGTATCAAATTCTATTCAAGGAAAGCGAAGGAGAACTCTTAAAATAATATAAATGAGTACTTGATTTCTATGTATGTTTATTACGATGAAATCGAAGTAGAAAACCCATTGGGTAGTCACCTTGGTACCAATAAATTCATAATAACTTACATATCGATTACATATTCACCTCCAAATATAGGTTCATGTTGAAATAATACCTTGTTTTCGACAATTATAAGAGTACAAGATACAAAAGAAAGTTATAACGCAGCTGTATATTAGAATCTTATGAATGAATTAAACGATCCATAAGAGTAAAATGATCTATATTTGTAAAACATCAAGTGGTAGAAATCTTAAGTAATAATCTAGGACTTAATTAAACATTTTTTATTCCTAACTCGTTTAATTCAGAGGTTAGTGTAGAATTTGTACGGCTACATAACATGGATGTACGCAATGATGCTTACAGCTAAAAGATTTATTTATGAAATAAAAGGAATTACAGCGTAGTTTTGATAGTTGGAGATCCATCAAAAACTGAAATTAAAAAGGAATGTATTTTCTAAAATTGTCTAACGTTCATATCATTAAAAACTAAATTCCATGTACGACGTATTTGAGGGCGCAAATATGTACATACATACTACGCGCAGTTTTATGCAAGTTGATTTATGTAAAAGGGGATTCTTCACTAGAAAAACTTTGATTATTAATGAGGACATTTCCATATTGTTCAGAAGATTTAAATAGTCCACCAAACATAAAAGAAATTGAAAATAATTGATCATTAAATTGTCTGCAGCTGAATTTTTGTATTTGACGCAATATTCAGGAATCACGATGGGAGATTTAATTGTAGACCGAGATTTGTATCGGTAAAATGTATCTTTTTTTAAGAAAAGTTATTGTTATATTGAAATCACCTTGTATAGTGTCTGAACATATTACACATTTGGATTCAGTGATACAAAATCTCAATGGATCATACTTACGTTTATATAAATCATCGAAACCCAAGTTTCACTTTTAACACATCCTGTAAGCCTGTTAGATCTAATTGGAACAGCTGTTTCATTCTGACAAATACGCCTTGAATCATGATATGATGATTTAAGATTAAATGTTGTTTGAACAAATTAAAATCAAAATCTTCTCAAAACGGTAGCTATAAATCAATTTTTAATGTTATAAATTAATCGATTCAGGGGACATAAGCTAATGAATCTGAAATAGAAGTTTCAGTTGGTAGCTTTATACTTTTAAGTATGGATGACAGTGTGTTTAAATTTGGAAAAATAACAAAATTGGATGAAGATATAAGCACAGCAGAAATATGAACGTCCGGTGGGAAAATAGAAAAAATGATATAATCCAATTTTAAAGTTACGATGATTTATTATTTGATGAGTACTCCTACATCTGTGTTTCAGAAAGAAATTTCAAGAATATAGGAAAATAAATTTGTGAAACATTTTGGTAAAATCTCTACGCATAGCAATAAATAAAAAAAACTAGTTGTACATAATTTCAAAGCATATTTTACAAATATCAATTTATATGTATTTTTAATGATGTGTAATATCTTCAATATAAATTTTATAGCATATAAAATCTACCTTTCTTTATAATAGTAGAATTTATCATACTTACGTTTATATATATAATCACTGATATTTGCGTTTATAATAGTTGTGAAACAGGTAATATATATACTCTTTATAATTATACTCTTTATAATAGTAGAATTTATTAAAAATAGGAAGGTTTATTTTCGATAAAGGAACATATTTAACGAAAGTATGTGTTGCTTATCTGAATTCAAAGTCGCGAACACAAATAGAAGTCTAATAGCCACGAAATAACCACAAAATTGCTGACTGCACCCAACATTCTATACAGTAAGATGGCAATCTGGATTCCTAATACTTTCAGATAAATTTTGGGAAAAAACTACAACTTTGCTCAATTGGTATAAGCCAAATGCACAAAATATTAACGTGAGTTTTTCTCTTCATGCGATAATTCTCATGAGACACTTGATTTACATTTGAGAATCAATAAAAACAATACATTTCACTTGCCTTTCAAAAAATAAAACTTTTGCAATTATTTACGTTTTAAATAATTATATTCCAGATAATAGCTTCCGTATAGGGGTTTTTTTATCACATTTATTAGATTATGATAATCGCATCTGCTTGAAAAAATCAAATTCTATTAATTCACTCGTTGATAGACAAAGCAAGATAAAAACCATAAAATTGTTCAACAATGAAGAATAAACAAATCGACTATCGCATTATTGTATTCTCATAATTTTTCCGTTAATGTAAGCACATTCAAAATAATAACGTACATTATTATTAGAAAAAATTAATAGCATAAAAATATGGAGTGTTACTGATTTTTCAAGTGTCTTTGAAAAATTAACAGTTTAAAGATTTATAAAAAAATTCGAAAAATTTTATATATAATTTACTTTTTTCAGATTATTTGAAAAACTCTTTAAATGACATTTGACACATTTAATTACATTAACACGCTGATATTTATGTTTAAGGTCATTGAAAAAAATACAATAACATTATGATGATATTAGTTTTACAATTTATCAATGTTTTACATCGATAAATGTGCAAAATTTCATGGATTTGTCCATACAAGAAGACACACTGATTATTTGGAGGACGAAAAAGAATATTTATATGCATGAATACTTGCGTAGACTTTTTGATAGATAGATAAAATTTGTGAATTTATTAGTAAACAAAGGAGAGCCTAGGCAAATATTATTATAGTATATTATGCATCGAGTAAAATAAATCACCAGAAACAATTGAAATATTGTTATAGTTTAGTTTATTATTCCATGTATGTGAAAAGCGTTACCCAGAAACATTGTACCAAAGCGTATCAAAGTTATCATATATTATCCTATGGTAGATCTACAGCACGAACTATATTTAAATATTCTTTGTCTTTATTCTTCGTACCTCAGCGAATTGTTTTAGCAAGGGAAAATCGATACATTCACTTTAAAGTAAATGTAAACTAAGATGCCATTTTCCATTTCTGCATTCACAGTTTATTGTACAGCGGAATCTGAACCACTATGCAATCCGCGATTTTAGTTACATATAAATGAATTTTTTTTTCAAAGTCAAAGGTACACAGCCAGAAATCGAATCCCAACCTTTTGCGTGAAAAATGATACACCGAGTCACCGCGTACGCAGCCAGTTTCAGTTTTTCCCATGTTCAAAGAATTACAGATAAATTTAAAATAAAAATTAATTAAAATTTACATTGGAAAATTAGAAAGCTTTCTTATTAAATAAAAAACAAGGAGTGGGCTTGAGTAAGGAAGCCATTGATTGTTGATTTTTTTTTTATATTATGCGATCGCGCGCAAGAAACGTGTAAAGTGATCCAGGGTGAGACAACAGTGACCACTTCCTTCCTTTGGCCGACCGAAACAGATCCAATGACTTTGGCTTAATGACTACGATCTCAGTCGAAGCGCCACGTCGACGTGGGAAAGGATCGCACGATGATAGCGCCAAACAGATTCCTTACATTTCTCGATTATATTCATTCTTTTCAATGTATAGCAGAAATTGAGCATAGAACACGATGCGTTGACATTTTCTCGTGATTCCTTTGCTCTATTTGCAGTTGCTAATTCGTATTGACTTTTTTGTTAAAGTAAACAAAAGAGAGAATAGACAAATATTATTACAGTATATTTTGAAGTATAATTTTGAATAGGTTTCGGTGATGTATTCAGTCAAGCTAATTTTTTCCAATTGAATTAATGCATTAAAGCTACACATAAATAAATATACTACTATATAAACATACGCGTGCACTACCTGTTTGATACACAAGTGCAGAGGTAAAAGTACTTCATTGAACGAGTAATGTAGTTTTGATATAAGCTATCACAGTGAATAACTCGGATACCGGCCCTAGTGAAAATCGCATTATTCATGACTACTATACGGTGTGCAGTAAATTATCGTAGGGTTATTTGTTAACAACGATAGTTAACATTTTTCTTCCCACTATCGTGTTTAGTCTTGAGTATCTAGCTTAAACTCGGTTCATATATTGAACAATTGTGATAGTTCAATTGACATTAAGTGCAAGGATGACAGTAATTAAATCCGCAGAATTACTATACTGTATTATAAACTAGAGAACTGATAAAATATATTTATAAATAATTCATATGAATTATTCTAATAGCTTGCATTATTAACTATAACTTAAATTGTATCAAAATATATTTGTGTATTTGATAAAAATATGATAAAAATATCGCATCGTACATTAGTATTCAATACTTTATCCAATAGATTTCTTGCTATTTTATGAATTTTACAAGGACATAACATTATCTATCTGTAATATTAGTTGATCTAGTTTTCACTATCAACTGAAACTGACAATCATCACAATAGCAAAGATATTTGAATTTTTTTAAATAACAAATATTCAAGAAATAAAGCATTTTAATGACACAATTGCAAAGTATAGTATAAAATACTATTAATAATCATTTTGATTCCGTTATAAAGACGAGAACCTGGAAAGTGAATGCAATTTATTTTGACTCGGGTTGATTGAAACAAAAAGATGTGAGAATTGAAATAATTTTTTTAGTAGATTCAATCAAAATCTAGAAATGAAAATTTATTTTAAAGTAATGGTCGCCATTTTTTATCTTCCAATATAATTAAAAGAATATTTACCAATATAGGTGTTTGAGTTTCATGATTTACTTATAAAAAAGTGATATACGAAATATTGAGACATTATATTTTGGTTGTGATTAGTTAAACAAAAAATAAACCCAGAACCCTGAAATGTGTTGATAGATTTTATTTTTATTAATGATTATAATTTTTAAGAGTTTAATTAATTAAAAACGATGGATGAAAATAATATAATCAATTTAAATATTATAAAATCATATATATCTAGGCTGATCTTAGAGACAATATATCTTACTCAGAAAAACGTGCTCCGAAAAAAGAAATAGTAACATTTTCGTCTATACTAAACATTTATAGTTCCGGTCTCTTGCGAGTTATAAAATAACATTTATGTATACAAGTACTGTACTTAATACCACTTGTAGGAATAGCACGTGCTCACATATTGTTGGAACGTACTTATTAATAAAGTTACAGTATATTGGACAACTTTTTCTTTCGAAGTAATAATTTATCGTTTAAAAAACGTTTAGATTTCGAACATTCAAATATTCGGAGATAAAAATTTTGAATGCTAATTTTTCATTTAATTATTTTTGACAAAGCAACCTGAGAAATAGTAAATAACTATTTCGTGATTATATTCTTTTTAAATATTTGAACATTCTTTGATTACTTTGCTTAATTCATTTTCTGCAAAAACTAAATCTATAAATTTTATTATAAAATATTTATAATTGCGTTTTTTTTAATGTGACTGTTTCGCGTTTACCTAAATTACCATACATTTTTTTAAATAACACCGATTTTTTTTCAACTCCCAACGATAGTTTGTTATCGAGTTATACCATTTTGAAGATTGTCCTACATTTTTGTTAAACGCTGCCAACATTAGCATTACCCGATGCGTACCACAAGGAAGTTGCTAGTTGGACGTTACGTATCATTATGGTTCTAAGAAGGGCCAATTGTGTAAACCATTAGTCAAATTAAGAGTTCCACGGCTCGTCAACAAATTGTACAAGAATAATATAATACTATTATATCAAAACTTATCATAAAACAAGTACATGCACTGATTGCTATAGTTTATAGTAATTTTTACTACTATTATAATAAAACTAAAAAGTTTATTTTTCTCAGAACTTAATATTAAAGAATATAATGCAGATTTTGTCCCTCGTATAAAAATGATTTGAAATTATGACATTTGAATCTGGATATATTTTGATGAATAAGCATATTATTGAGGTTACAAGTTACATAGTATAAATTCAAAATCATAAATTATTTAGATAATTATTATATAAAAACTGTATATGAAATGGATGTATGGACGGTATTATTTCAGCGTTACTCTTTGGTTACCGTAATGAACGTTGGTTCGAGGGAATAAAAGTTATGTTTCACAACTGTGTATTAGTACTCAATAATTTGATTTCTGTTGTAAAGATAAAGGTTATTTATTAATATCAGTAATGATAAACTATTTTTATTCATATATCAATACAGAAATGAAAATAATAAAAGAATCAGTAGATATTTATAGCTGAAATGTGATACACTCAGGACGATTAATAGCCGAATTATAATCACCGTAATATTCTTTTGTAGTACAATACAAAGTAATTATAATTAAATATTTGTTTGGATAATCATAATGACAATATTTATATTAATATTATGGATTATGTAATTTTCTATTTGCTAAATGAGGTTAAGCACATGAGTATACAAAAATTTTTAGAAAAAATATAGAAATGCTTTCTATTCCTATATTTCCGGTGAATCGCCCATTACTATTTTAATGTATAAATGGGATATGATTAGGTTGGATTTGGCTCAATGTAACTTATTATTATAATTTTCCCAAAAATGTATTGAGATTCAAAGAAAAATAAAAAAATATATTTATACCCTATGAAAAAATTTCGGAACTCTGACAACCTAAAGTTAAAAAAATTACAAAATAGAATTTCGGATATAAAAATTAGAATATAAATTTGATTGAACGAAAAGAACACAATATATACTCACTGATAAAAATGAACTAGTAAATATGCTACTGACTTAATACATTATTCATGCTAAACATAGTAAATATTACTATAATTGCTATAATGTCAATTAATTTTTCCTGATTCAATAATTAAATAAAAAAATTAATATTTTTGATATTATGAGTCTATTTTCGTTTTATACATACCCTATTGTAAGGTTAGTGATGTGATTTTAGTTCGAAATACGCAATCATTTTTTTATTTAATTATTAAACTAATAAAATGAAGTAACGTTATGTAGCAATATATGCTATGGTTAGGATGAAAATGTATATTTCCGGTAATAAATTTTATTATAACACGTAGAAAAATCTATTACCTTCAAGTTTTGTTAGTGAATTTTTCTCAGTGTATATATTATGTTGTTTTGTATCAATCAAATTTATTCCAAATTTTCGGGTTCTGAATTTGTATAATCAGAAATTTTATGTATCAACATCTTTTACTTTAGGTTATAATATGTCAAATTTTAGTATTTTTTATACGGAGTATACCTATTTTTCATTTTTTTCAAATAATTTATATTATTGAAGAAAATGGAACTTTATAGAGTACAAGGGACTCGCTTTAACTTTTTCGATCAATTGGATTTTAGCTCCTTTTTATGGTTTAATACAAGCTAGGAATAAATTTTGGTTTCTTCACGTATATTAGGTTATGTATTTAAAATTTTTTTTGTCAAGCTTGCAAGTAGCTGAACGGTCGAAAGATTGGTATACAGAGAATATAATTCACAATCTTTTTATGCGAGAAACGTAGTTTCGGCGTGCTATCACAGTAATCGACATAAATAGCATTAGGTTACATAGAATATATATATAAGGTAACAATACGAACATACGCTTTGCTCCGTGAACATGTGTGACAATAACGACAAAATATATACGATACTGATAAGTAAATACAATAAAAGAATTATAGGCGTTCCAAATATGTATTTCACACATTATTGTTGTAGATAGTGTACCGGTAAATCAATTAGTCTATCCTATATTCCACTTTATTAGACATTAGACATATAGCTAAATCAACTGTCATAATTTTGATCAGTATAGCATAAATTAAATTAAATATGAGTAAAAGATAGAGTGTGGTGTATCCAAACTAATTGCTCGTTGTTTTTTACCGCCGCCAGTGATACTTTACGCATTGCTCATGTAAAGCTAAATAATTTTATTATATAATAAATCTACTTTTATAAGTTTTAGCCAATCCACATTATTATAATTATAATAGAGATATCAATAGGGATAGATATTGACTGATGTATAGATAGATAAATAGATATCTATTTATCTAAGAATGAGTTTAAGAGAGAGACAAAGTTAGTCAGCAAGAATAGACGAAGAAGGCTGATACTCGAGTGAGAGAGGGAATAAGAGAAAGAGAGCGAGCCAGAGAAAGAGAGAGAAAAAATGCGAAAGGAAAGGTGTATACAGAGATGAATCATCATGGCAGAGCTTGTGTTTGAACGTAGGTCAGAGCAGTTTCGAGGCTAGAACAAGCTGAGAACAACCGTCGCTTATTCAAATACATTCAATTAATTTCCATAGACGACAACAATGGCTCCCTGGCGTGCTTCTTGTGACGTGAGCGTGTGGGAGAAATGGGTAAGCAAGAACCGAGGGTCTTTAGGAAAATTTATGGGCAGGCGCGAGAAACAAGAAACGTAAAGCAGTCTGAGAGGATTCTGTTGCACTGAAAAATTACTGTGCTTGAGTAAAAACTTCGTTTTTGGAACTGTTAGCAGCACATTTCTTTATTACCTAACTGCATATATCTGTATTGCCCATAAATTTCAACTTTCCGATGAGCCGAAAGTTTATTGATATTTTCATCCAGCTTAATATATTTACAAAATTACTTTGTAGTTTATAATTGTACAATAAAAAGGAACACTTAGACTCCTTTCACTTTAGATTAATCTGAATTCGGTAAATTGTTTTGTGTTTTTTAGTTATGACCAGTTTTAAAAAAAGAGGCAACAGGTGCCTCATATACTTGAGTCAGATGTGAGTAGTTAATAAAGTATAAGTGAAATGCGAGAAGCAAGAAGGAGAAGGAGAAGGAGAAAGAAGGGAATACCAGGGAGCTCTAAACATTGTGAAACCTGATCAAAAAACCACGAGGTATCGAGACAGATCAGAAATCGAATCCAGGATATAAAAGGAATTCGATTGAGTTGAGCTCAGTAGGCGCTGCTCCGATCTCGTTAATTTCCATCAAAACTTTTTGTCCGGCTTGAGATTCGACCGTATCATTATCTCCACATAAAGTATCGAGTAACAGACAACTTTCGGATGAGAGTCGCTATACAGTGAGTGAGTGAATACGTGAGTGAGAGAGAAAGAGGACGGGGGGAGGGGGAGAAGAAAGGGAGAGAATAAAGAAGATGAGTTTGCCTTGAGCGAAGCAGCAGTTCTGCTATCGAGGTAGTAACAGTGCATGTCTAACATTGATTAGAAAATTTGGCATAGTAAAGGTTAGCTATGAACATTTATGATTCTTGGTAAAAGGCCTTGGTATAAAAATTTCCCTGAGTACAATCGGCCGAAACGTTATTTAAGGAAACCATATCTACCAAAACACCTGCTTGAACCATCTCAAATATACATACGTCATATATTCGTCTATGGTCTATCTCAGCTTATAACAGATAACAGATGTAACTACAATGAACAAAAGAAAAAGGAAAACAAAAGAAAAGAAAGGGGGTGCTGGCGATTCATGCGCACCACTTTTTCTAAAAAACGAACAAGAAGAGAGCGGCACGACCGGAATCCTGGTCCGGTAGCGGACAGCATGCCGAGTGGCACTGTGACTGAAACGATACAAAAAAAAATTCGAACTGCTGAGCAAGTCCTTTATTTATTGAGCTAATTTAAAGGGTTCTTAGCTATCGCCCAATATTCGAAAAGGAAATCTTTAAACCGGAGATTACCATATCTGCTCGGAAAAAATGTACTCATCAAAATTACAGAAATTGTCAATATAAGAATTACGGTGATATACTATAATCTAAGCTCGAGAATGATAAATTCGCAAAAATTACGAGTCATATTAGGTCAGTTTTTATCTTACTACTATAATTTTATCTTTCAAAATTGTTATTCGATGCTTCTTTTCACTCGCCTATATCATGCTTAGAAACTATTATTAGTCATGCAGTTGATTTTTTTATTTTGTACGTCTATTTATGGAGACAGTGACAATGTGAGGTAATAAAATAAATATCTCTGATTATGTTGAAGTGCAGTGATAATGTAAAATGTCAAAAGCATTGTAAATGTGAGAATAGTTCAAGTGTAATTTAACATGTAATATAATGTTGTTTTAAGTAAATAATCACAAAATTATCTTCTTCACTGTGACGACTCACATATATATAATGAGCGTGCGTGTGTGTATTAACAGTAAAAAAAAATTTATTTGTCTGTATTTAAATCCTAATTATTCTTATTCGCATCTTGCACGTGCGTAAAAGGGTCTCTCGGAACCGACTGTGTAATCACAGTATGAGTCGAGATGAGTTTGCACGAGCCAAAAGTAAACTCGCTTCCCTGAAGTCGAGTTGTTCTTGTTTTGCCGTTTTCATTTTTTTATTCTAAGTTATCTAAAAATTATCAAACAATTTCTTGAACTCCCTGAACATTACACATAATAGAAACTCAAATTCAATCATTTTTAAGATAGGAGGTTATGTAAAAATTTCAATAACCAAAGAAATGATAACTCGGTTTAATCAAAATCAATCGATATATTTGCTTTGTTCAGATACTGACAGATAATATTCTAACGAAGGATTTGTTTTCCTCTCTGCAAATTCTAACGATATATAGAACAAAACTAACAAAATTTTGTACGAAAAACAAACTTCCAACTCTTTGGCAATTAGATTCATCTAAATATTTCTTGATTCTAATCAATTTTTTTCGTTATTCAAAGTGCGTATAAATAATGAATAGCAATTAAAAATTAAAACTCAATCTTTCATCCTACAATCAATCGATACTTTTTTCAAATTGAATAAAACGAAAATTCCTATCTGATAATAGGGGAGAGCGGGGCAAAATGACATTTCTAATTTTAAACGTGGTTGGACATTTAATTAACCAATCAATCAGTTTCGGGATGATATATTTGCCTTCAGTGAACTAATTCCTATAAAATCTCATCATTCATAATTTGTGCATTATTTGTTTAGTTTACTTACAAATATATAAAAATACGATGTTCCAAATCATGAACGTACATTTATTTCCTATTAAATTTCTATAAAACTACAACTATAAATTATAAATAACCTATAGCTATAACAATAACTATAACTATAACTGTAAATTTATTAATAAATTAAAAATATAAATTGATCTCTACTATAAACACAGGGTTAAAATAAAACAAATTATTTCAAAAAATATAAATGATAAAACACAAATTTGAATGTAACCTTTTTTCAGCATCTCTAAAATATGCATAATTTGATATATTTATATATAACATATTGTTATATGGAGCCACAACAATTATACATAAATAGAAACAAATTTGGGAGTTGTAAACTTAAATAATATTCTTTTACATACACGTGCACACTATGATATGAAATAGCAGAATTCACCGAAAAATTGTGTGCGTGGGCTCTACGTAATACCTAAAATGCATAAATAAATGTGTAAAAGACGTATCACAAAAATATTCACTAAGACAAAGTTTCCTCTTCAAGGAAGCAAATTAATCTCGAGAATAATAATTTTAGTCTTTTCATTTTTATTCGTCTAATATAAATCAGTCTTATTTTACATTACTTTGATCATCGTATCTGCCACAAATATCGAATCACAGCGTTTAGTTTCCAAGAAGATGCAGCATTTAAAAAAAGTTTACAACGATTGGACTTCCTGAAGTAAAAATTTTGAAAAAGCAGACAAATCTACAGTTGGTGGATAAATAAAGATATATTCGGGAGACGAGAGCGACAATGTACATAAGATTTGTCGGTGGCGCCAAGAAGATAGAGGAGCCTAAGATGAGAGGAAATGTCAAATTGGAAGTCGAAACTGCCGTGCGCTGCCCCCCCACTGCAGCTGTCGTCGGCTTTGAACTTGTGCATTGTGGTTGAAAAGTCGCTTCCGTCAGCGCGCCCAGTTGGTGGCCTGACCCCATCAACAAGATACTAAATCAAGCTGCCGCCCCCATTGGTCACGCTTCCAGAACTGTTTGTCCAACACAAATTTTTTACGCCTTCTTCCCCATCCAGTTTTCTATTGTTGAATAACGAAAATACCAAGAACTACTCGTCCTACCTTACGAAGTTTTACCTGCCATTTAGTCAACTCAAATTTCCAATTCGTTTCGGGATTGAGCGTTTCTACTAAATTTTCCAGAAATTCTTGACTAAAATATTCTAGTGACTGCAAGTTATGTTGATTCTCATAAGGGTAAACTTTTACTTAGTAGATTTGTTTTTGTGACATATAGGATATACGTATGAGTAGTATGTTGTAAACAGTACAATTGATTCAAACTATTAAAAAAATTTCCCCCAAAAAAATGAAAACGTTGCTCGAAAATAAATGTTGTTTTGTTACGTGCATCATTTAAGACACAAAATAGTTTAGATGAGTTGGACCCTGTATTACAGATAAAAGATCTAGCTTCCTTTGATATTCAACATCGAAGGACAGTACGAGTCGGAGCTGAGTACAGCAATTACGCAAGCGATATTTCACGGTACTCTCCAAACTGTTTATGTAATAAAAAAAAGAGCTAGGGATTGCAGAATCCTATAAGTTGAAACGTGTTGTTAGAATATATTACGATGGATCCAAGCTACAACGTAATCAACGTTTCTCGTAACATAAAATACTTGCACAATATTAATAAAATCATTAGGATAATGATAAACATTATTAACAATATGCTCCTATTTATAAAAAAAAAAAAAGAAAAGAGGATCAACATTTTCATATGACTAATTGTTGATTTTAATTTAACTGACTGTGTATTAACTTGCATTGATTGTTTTCCATGAAAACACGCTGGTATTGTATAGTTGGTAATTCTGAAATTTCTTAAAAGTTAGTATTTGCTAACATGCGCCTGATATTTAGATATTGGGTTTTCTTTCGAGTAGTTAAGTTTGAGTAGGTGACTAGTGTTTTAGCTAAAAGCTTGTCTTTTCACAAGAAAAGACACTGGAAACATTTTTTGGATATACTCTGTTGTAACAATATTCTCTTTAACTTTTCAATCTAAAAATCACAACTTTATTATTACTTCGTAGCTCTTATAAAAAATAAATATTATTCGTAACTAGTACGTAAAGGTTTTTTCAAATCACAAAAACTCGAAATGTTGTGCTTGCTTTTTTTCAGCACATGAACGACTTATTCTTTTAGTAAACGTACATGCACTTATGATAGAATATACAAAGTAACTTATATAAACTAGCTATTATAACCTAGAGCTTAATTCGGTAATTCTTAGTGACAAGAAATATCTTTGAAAATATCATAAACATCAACATTTTTTTGGTAATCAGTGTTCGATTTTGTTTAGTAAACCATTTTTTAAAGTGTTATAAGCAGTAATATTAAATGTTGATAACCACTACTATCAATTTTTTTCTTGGTGCATTAGTGGTTTATTTTTGTCCAAGTTATTTCAAATAATTAATATATTTAATTTGCATTAATAGGTTAGATTAGTCTCGAAAAGTTTTTTGGATGTAGCTCATGCATGCACTATCGTTTATAGAACGTGGCAAAAGAGTAAAAGTCACATAAAATGAGAGAAAAAAAGATAAGGCGAACAAGGAGAATGAGGGAGTGGGGCGGTGAAAGAGCGAAAGGAGGGAGGGACTAAGAGAGAAAAAGGAAGGAAAAAAAAGAGACAAAAAGAGAGAGTGAGAGGGGGGAGGGAAAGAGGGAGAAAGAAAGAAAGAGAGAGAGAGAGAGAGAGAGAGACGAGGCCCACACACCAAAAAAGGCTAATAGCCAACAGATAACGCTCTTAAACACTTTGCCTGAGAGATGCTTCTTTTGGAGACGAGTTGCCGCCTGTTGCTGCTGTTGCTGCTCGACAGTGGCATAACGCAGCTCCTCTCGTTCGTTCTCTCTGTCTCTCTCACTCTTTAAGTTCTTCCTTCTTTTCCTCTCGTTCCAGGTACCTTTTGTGGTGACGCTGTTTCTCTTAGTTTTTTTTTTCAGCTTAGCTATCGGTTTTATTTACATTCTGACTCTTTGTCTTTCGTAGTGGCGCGCTTTGACTTTTTTTTAGTTTTTGCCGTTTTCCTAAACACCCACTTTTTCTTTCAATTCTTTGCTTACCGTTGCTTATATTTATTCATGATCTTTCTCTTTTATTTCTTTATCTTAATAATTAAAAAGTATTTCAACATTCGATTGACGCCCATTAAATAATTAAAAAAACTGCCCTTTTTCTTGTGAATTGACTCCGAATGTCATAGTGACTATGGATGTTATTAAACATGTATCTCATTTGCGACTTTACAATGCGTCATTACAGACGTGTTCACGGCTTTAGAATAATAGCACGTACGCAATAAAGGGCATACATAATTGCACGCACGTATTGCTCGCGGAAAAATGTGCTGACTCTAATCGGTTTACAGTTCTCATTATTGAACGAGTTTGATTTATCGGGTCAGTTACGTATCGATATTGCTCATTAAACTTAAATCTCCTCTCCCTCTTCGTGTCTTTTTATCTCAAAACTAAGAATTAAACGTTTATTTAAACGGGTATGATACATTAATTAAATAAAAGACAATGTATTCTTTATCTATATCATTTCATTAACTTTACTACATGTGAAATAAATATTATGAAAAATGAGAAACTTTAGGTATAGTATTATAATAGGTAAGTAAGTAGTATAATAGTACAATGGGTAAGATTTAGATTTATTTACGAAATGAGTCGAAAGTGAGTGTTGTACCGAGCTTTGAAAAATCCCTTATCGTATCAATTGCATATAATATTTTGTGCTGGGGGATGCCGAAAACAAGTAATGGTATTGCGATTTTTAGATTAGAATAGTATGGATATCGTTCTCTTAATGAAAAATTTTCAGCATAATATATAATTTATAAAATTATCAATACTGCGACGAAAAGTGAATTTTAATCTATCTAGCTCATCGATTTTTTCGAATATGCCTAAAGTCGACCTTCTCGTACACCGTGTCGAAAAATACCAACTATACCAAACAATACAGTAAATTTCGATACGATATGATTAGCACGAGAAAACGAGTTTATAATTGTATGGACTATCCTGAAAATGTGTAGTAAGATCTTGTGTAATAATAAGTATAAAAACTTATGGGAGTTTTTTAATACACCAAAATACTATATTGGATAAGTTCATACGTAAAAACTTACTTGATATACCTCAATGAACTAACCTAGTTAATTTTAATGCTAAAATTAGTTGAATGAACCAATAATAGAAAACGTATAGGAAAACATATTCGAATTGTAACTTAGCAACTACGAACTCAGAAATAGAACTGCGACTACGAGCACTTAATGTATAATAAAAATCAGACATTAGCGTGTTATACCCCTTTTACGAGGGTCACCAGTACTAGCGAAAAATAATTAGTTATGAATTCTTAGAATTACGAGCGCAACAAAATGGCATACATTAACAATTATTATTTTAGATACCAAATCAAGTAAGTTCTTGTAAAAATTTACACAAGAATTTAACATCTATTTTTAGGAAGGAACATTTGCTATCGTAAAAAGAATCAATTACAAAAGGAAAAATCATATTTAGAAATGTTTAATATAATATAAAATAACAAAAGAAATATGTAAATATTTGAGAAAAAGGAACAGCCAACGGATTTCTAGCGTTTTCCTCAAATAAAGTATAAATTACTATAGAAAAAAAGTATGTTACTGTCATTTTCAATGTCACAATCTAATTTCAATCTCTATTCGTCTTTAAAAATGATGAGGCGTCGACTATTTCAATACCCGCACTTCATTCCCGTTCAATCAATCATAATGCTAGACTATAGTAATCATTATCATAACAACAAAATAATATCTTATATATACATTATAGTAAAAAAATTTTAAACAGTAAAACGTTGCAAAAGATGTAAATTTGATGTTTTTCTAAATTATCTATATTTCCCAAAATAAATATTTTATGTTCATCTGTTACCGATACTTTGAACAAGTCTAAATAATCAGGAGATATATAGTGCCATGAATTTCATATACAATAAAAATTTTTATGTACGAACGGTGAAAAAATAAAGAATATTTTATAATACAAGTAAGCAAATTTATATACAAAACACTGCTCTCTAATCATATCACTGTATCATTATCAAACGCATCATGAATTTTATCGAAATATTTTTAATTTTCGTATTATTGAACATTATTGATCATATTTGTAAATATTTTGGTCTTAGAAATATAGATAAGTCATACGGATAAAAAAATTATTACAGTAATAAAAATTAACCTGTAATGTAACGTAAAGAGTATGCTGCTCTACGGATGTGGAAATAGAATACTTAAAATGATAGAGTTCGTCATATAATATTCATGACACTCAAAACAATAGAGTATAGACACAGTGACAAATAACTCCTGAACTTTATGTTAAAGAAAAATCACGATCAAGATACACGCGCAGATACCAGTCACGTTCCCTCTTTTATGAGCACTGGCAGAGACGTTTTATAATATCACTTGTCACTATAAAGTGTGATCTGCAGAACAATGGTATTACGCATAAAACAAGGTATCCCTAGGTATGTGCTCACGTGACAAACCTATAAATTTGTGATGAATTTTTACAAATACGTTAACGACACGGCAAGTATCTCAAAAATCACGTGTATCACGTAAACTCGCAAATACGATTATGCCTTGGACGAAGAATTAAGTTACTAGTCTCGTGTTTATTTTAAACTTGATTAAAATAATATCGACTGTGATTTTAATGCAGAGTATCAATTCAATATTCAAAAATAGTACAGGGCAATAAAATATAAAATGTAGTGTAATCTACTATAGTTCAATAGTTACACAAAATAATTACACTGAGAACAAAAGCAAATCAAAACAATAGTCTCGTACCGATAAATACGAACAATTGTTTCGGGGCCACTAATTTAAAAAATATATCAAAATAAATGTAGGTATGTTAAATCAATTAAGGTAGTGTCATTGAGCTGAACTCAAAAAGTTTCATATAACAATTTATTTCCATATTTAAAGAAGAACATTTTCGTTGGAATGGTAAATATTTTCATTGATTCGTTAGATTTTCTACATTTAAGCAACTGATTTGATAATTATTAGTCAAACATTAAATTGATTTCAGTTAACGATTGATTTATTGAGATGAATAATTATTCCATTGTGGTAAAGAGGAATATTTTATTGAAATAATCACAGAAAAAATCAATTGAATTGTATACAATTAAAAACAAATCAATCGTCCTTCCATTCTGTCATAAAAATCATTGATATTGAGGTATGGTCATTTTTATAAATAACAATCCGACAATTTTTCGATTGATCCATGTACCAAATAAAAAGCTCATTTACGCACCCGGCAACACTGTTGAACGCATACGCTGCGCATAATCTCATAGATTTGGCTTCCATCTGCTAAAGTGAAGTAAAGTAAAGTAATCTGATAAAATCTGATCATAATTTTTTTCCATTAACTACAAGAGAACTGGTTATTTTTTCGCGAGTGACCGAAAAAAAAATCGTTGAATATATATGAGGTTGTCGAAGGCTCTCACTTGACATTGTGTAGGAATGAATTATATCAGCGATGCGCCGCAGTTTCCGAAACTGCGATTCTGTAAAAAATGCGAGCTTAAATATATTATACGTTAATGTCAGAATTAAGCATTTTTAATTGTATGTATCAAGTATTTAGTATATAATTAATGCCTTAACCGATGTCTACATACTTGATATATTCTAGATTAAACAAGAGAATCTTACCATTCAAGTATCTTTTTATGTGGAATCAAAAATATTCGTATTTGTTTTTTTATACAAATTTCTGTTGAATGGTTGGATCAATAATATATCAAATCCTGTTAGAACATTCATAGTAAAATTTACTACCTCGGTTTTTCTCGGTGCGAACATTTAGTAAATTATGATTGGAGAAATTATAAATAATTGCATATTTTCATTGTACTAGTGTTAGTTTGTTTTCCTTTCTATACTGATAATAATACTGATTCTTTATTTTTACTGCTATCAATAAATATCTGTTATCTTTGCAGTATAAATAACTTATCATTACCGCTAATCAAAATTCATTATTCTAAATGTAAACAATAAATAATGCTAAAATTATATAATATTTTTTGGTGAATACATTTTTTCCGGTAAACCGACTTGGCGTATAATTTTTGAGTCTAAAGCCCTTTTTCAAATCACTCAAAAAACGCATTTAATGGTTTATTAGAATTTTGAGCAAAACATGTCATCAGAATTATTGGGGAGCAGAAGAGAGGTAGCCCTCACTTTCCATCCATTACTTCATTTTATTCCTGTTACTTTATTAAAACCGACAACTTTTTATATTTTTTAAATATTATAAATAACATCTATATTACATCTGATCGTTTGTTTACAACCAAATAAGTATAAACGTATTTTTAATGTAATTTAATCACAACGGTGAAATATAAAGCAACTGAGTTACTAACTGGTGCTTAATCGTAAACCGAGTATCGAAATTACTTTTTTGTATTCTCTGTGATGTTATGACTGCAGGCTAATTTACGCGCGTACTAAAATTTACTTAGCCATAACATTTTACTATGTGACTATACAGTTGAAAATGTTCCATTCAGTAAAAGCAAACGCTTTCATCCTGAAAAATATTGACGAATCCTCTGCGCGTAAAAATTGGCAACACATACTATGAACTTATCATTTGACTTATCATTTGTAGTGCATATTATATGCGAGGTTTTGTCACAACTGTGTAGAAAAAGTATCAACTACTCTCTGTAGAGAAGTGGCGAGATTTATTAAAGTATATTATTTTGTTCTTTAACTATAGAGTAACGAATCTCCATATTCTATCTTTTCCAATAAACTAATAAATGCTGAAGATATTTATTTTCTGAAAAAAATGTAAAACCCTTCCGTTTTCTGTAACTTTATTTCGGTAATTTTCTTACTGTAACGTGTTATAATGTCATATACCCCGCGTATGAGGGTCACTAGTACTAAGAAATTCGCTTTCTAACGTCATAATACAAGCAAACAAATTTATATACAAAACACTGCACTCTAATCATATCACTGTACTATTACCAAACGCGTCATGAGTTTTAGCAAACTACTTTTTATTTTCGTATTATTGAACTTTATTGACAATATCTGTAAACATTCTGGTCTTAGAAATATTGATATGTCATACGGTTAAAACAAAATAATTACAGTAATAAAAGTCGACTTATAATTTATTATACATTATAAATAACTTACTGTTACAATTATTCATTTAACTATATTATTCTTTATAAGCTTTGTATGAGAATTTTTATACAATTATGGAAATAATAGAAAAAACATTTTTTGTACATCCCAATGCTAGTATGATAAAATGATTTCAACCTTTAAGATCTACTTACACAATGCGAGAATAATGGTCGATAAGCAATGATTTATGGGATAAATTATGGAGAATACATAATAGACAGGTTAGAGAAATCTAAGGTCGTGATCAATTATCACTTAATATAATGTTCGGTCCGCTCGATTCATCTATTTCTCTCGTTATAAATGCATTTATTTAATGATTTCTTATTATAACTTACTATAACTCTACATAAACTTTTTAGAAACAATCGGCAAGATTTAATTCATATAAACAAATTATAGCAGATTGTCAAAACATTGAGCAAACCGGGCAGCAAACCATGCTATAATCAAACACGACTGGTGATAACTACGGTGGTGCTCGATTAAAAAATAGTAGGTTTTACTAGAAGAGGTCTTTCCATTCTCTCTTTCTCTCTCTCTCTCTCTCTCTCTCTCTCTTTAGTCTTCATATATTTGAGCAAATACCTGGGAAAGAGGTTTTAGTCATTTTAAACGTGCGTGATTACAAGGTTAAATCGGAATCGACAGGGCGCTCACGCGTGAGACAGACCGATAAATCCATTCCCATGATCGGCTCACGGAATCTTCTTTGCGCTTGGTCAATTTGAATTTATAAAAACTAGCCCTTTAAACTCTCCTCTCTTTCTACTTTCAACTCATGTTTCGTCAGTTGTCATTTAAAGACTGCCGCTCACAAAAATGGCTCGCAATTCTCCTCAAGTTAAAAAACAAACTCCATAAAGTCGAGATACGGCAGAACTTGTTCAGTGGTATAAATAATATAATCTTTTAAGTAATAAAGGTATTTGCAATTAAAAATTATTTTGATGATTATTACATACATCTATTTTGACTAATTTCACTAATGATATATTTTTATAATACCAGAATCATATAGAGCGCTTCAATTTTATTAGCATTAGAACATATTTCTAGTAGCATAGATAGTGACAAAAATATGACAATGACAACTTTGATGAAATATCTGTACTGCAATATTTGAATTGTCTCCAGTACATCTTTGGTGGCATTCGACTTATTTAATTATTTATTGAAATTAAAAATTCTTTACTTGAGGAAGATAAAATAATATTGTATTTTCCTAAAACCGTATTTCATTAGTTTGTACAAATGAGTACCTGTTTACGTTTCGAAGTCATCAGTTTCCATTAAAATTAAAATTGATCAAATGTTTGATAATATTGCTATTGATCTTTGTATAATTGTTTGATCATTGCAAAATTTGCTCAAAATTTATTTTAGGAATCACTAATAGTTCAGTTTCAGAGTTAAGAATTATATTTACAAAGAGTTTTTATTTACAGTGAAAATTCAATAGCTTTATGTGTATATAAACTAGTATAATCTAATGTTAGTGTTCACTATCTAGTTTTTTCATAAATTAAAAACTGAAAATTAATTTTAAACTTTTACAACTAGTGTAATTAACAACATTAAAATCTTTCAACGCATTTTGAATTACTTTTAATTATTAGTCTCAATTCAGCTCGAATCATGCCATAATTATTTTCGGTACTATACTAAAATTTATTTGTATTTTGACAATAGAATAAGACTATTCTTCATTGGTGACGTGCTGTAAAAATTTACTGAATAAAAGTATATTCCACACTCGGAAAGAGTTGTTTTCAAATTTCTTTTGAAATATAACAAACTCAATCCAAATTTCGAATAAAAAGAATTCTTTCGTTGCAAGATGAAATTCATCTTGAATAAAAGATCAATAATTTGAAAAAATATTGAAAAGTCTAAAAATATTATCCGACAAGTACAAAAGTACCTGATTCGGATTAAAAAATTACGTGTACTTGATAATAAGCTATAATAATAGTAAATTTAATAAGTAAACTTCGATGAGCACATTAAATGTTTATAAATTATCTTGATAAAGACTGTTACAATTATTAATTTAGCTATATTATTCTTTAAGAGTTTTGTACGAGAATTTTTATATAATTGTGGAAACTATAGAAAAAACATTTTCTGTACATCTCAATGTTAGTATGATAAAATGATTTTAACCTTTAGTGGCAGTTCGCGAATAGACTAATCAAGAATAAAATTTCTCACACATGCGTATTGCACTGTATATCTGACACGGCAGTTTGTAAATCGATTGCAACATTTGTGACCATTTTCTAAAACTATAAAATATAAAGGCTGATAATAAGCTATTCTTTTAATAAGAAGGCACCTCAAATATTTACAACATATAACAAAGCTTGGGCAAACAATAATCGCAGAAATAACAATTACATTCAGTAAGAGTTAAATTTTTGTAAGAATAATTAGATTGGTATAAAAAAGACATGGACCAAACAACAGACAAACACGTAGAACAGGGTTGGATCTGTGTAAGTTGCAGTGAGAGGCAACTGAACGAAAAGAAGGAGGGGCCTTGGAAGTTGGCGCCTAAAAGGGCGGAGCTGCAAGATGCTGCCTTTATAAGAGAATTATGAGTGTGAGATGGAGCGAGAGATATACTGTGCACTGCGGTTAATTTCTCACACTGATCCTCTCAACATTCTATGGGTTTAATTTTCGTATTTCGTACTTTTAGCAAAAATATCTTTATTATTTTTTAAGGTTTAAACTGCACATACTCTAGTTATACGAATCAACAGCTTACCAATAACTATTTCAACCCAATTAATCACTTATTCAATTAGAAATAATACTAACTGGAAATTGCAGTTCTTTCTCTCTCTTCCTCCCTCGTTATACTTGATCATAAAAGATTTTATGTGTATACAAAAACTTCATGTTGTCCGAGGTAACATGTACATTCTTATGCTCTTCAAAAAATAATCTATACAAGTGTTTGTTAGTCTGAATTATGAATGATCCATATATGTAGTTTGATGTTTCTGAGTGGTTTAGTTAACTAGAATGATTCGCTGTCTAATTAGCTGGAATAAATATACTACAATAAGGTTGGCTTTATTAATTTGATCGTGATTTTCTTTAAAAATATCGAAAACAATTTTTTAGAACTGATATATCATAAATGTTTGATAAAATGACGTATTACTAATTTATACATAACATAAATCAATGTTAAAATCAAATGTAATTAGATTGAGTATAATGTATTTCCAAAAGAACAAACATTTGTAGCATTATCGAATTACCCTACGAAAAGAGGAATTCGAATGTTCATTATTCAGTTTAGCGGTAAAGCTTAGGTTGAAATAGCTGGCCACACCTACTCCAATGTACAGAAGTAAATCAATGATCGATATAAATAGGTAGTGTTAAGTAAATTCGATGGCGCGAATGCTTGGAACAAGCCGGGCTCCTTTGAAGATATCTTGACCCAACGTCACAGTTATTTGTCTGGAAGGGGCCATGAATAATCGCTGCCAAAATATTAGTAAATAGACAATCCCATGAGCTGCAAGCCGTGAAAGAAACGAATGGAGCTAAACTGGATACACATAGACGACGTCCCGCTGGTTGTGAACGTCCGGCTCCCCATTGCGCAGGTTGCCCACAAGCAACCTCCGTCCATCTTTTTTCCTACCTTGACTTTTACGTTTCTCCTCCTACACTGCCGCCTTGTATGAGAACACTTGGTCTCTCACTGCGTATTCTTTATCATTTTACTACACGCTATTGTTTTGTCATTCATTAGTTAATTAATTAATATTATTTTACTACTACGCTCTTTCATCACTTTTCAGATAAAAAATTCTTCGCTTTCTTTTTCTCTCTTTCTATGTTTTTGATCTAATTTAGATATAAAGTCACCCATTACTGGAAAAATGAAACACTCATTCATACTATGTATCTTTACCTGCAGTTTTCACCGCTTACATTTTCTATGTTTTACGTTGACCATTTTAATCACTAATACACTATATTTCGGTATACTCAATACTAATCCGCAACCAGCGAATTAACTTTCAGTTGTTGGTCCATTTTTATCGAATAAGGTTGCAGGAAAATCGTGGGAACGAGTGCCGACTTGTCGGTTATAACGATGGCCGCATGTTATTTATCTTTTTTATTTGAACGCTTGTGTGCCTCTTATTTTTGTGCTCGTTTGCTTGTGCGCGCCGACTTTTTTGCCTTTTCTCTTTCCACCTACTTCTCCTTTTCATTCTCTCCTCTTGTCTACTGCGTCTACACGCTTCTCTTGGTGTGAGAGCCTTCGCTGTGGCACGCCGTTGACGTGCTCAATTTATTCGACGCTTGCATTAAAAGCGCAGCATTGGATTATTCATTGGAAGATTCGACGTACATATATAACTACTTTTCGCGCTTGTACCTCATACCGATATTTTGCGTATACTTTATAACCTTCTACGTTTTCCACTTTTTTCAAAATATTATTTATAAATTTGCGAAATACCATATCGTTATTTACGATTTATTTTTAAATTTATCATAAGTTTAATTGAATGGGACGGGGAGGGAGAAGGGATTATATAGTATAAATCACAGTGAATCTATATTTCATTCTGTAGGAGTCAATAGATACAATTGAATACTTTAGCAATTGCGTATGATGCAGATATGTGAGTATCGATTGCTTCATAAAAAGTATTTTATAAAGAAACGACTAGTTTATCATTAAATTTCAGTTCACACATATTTATACCGTTACCATGGAAAAGATTATCATCAAATTTAATAATTTTTGTCCTATTGTATTTCACCAAGGCAAGTCAGCATCACGTATTTCGCTCGAAGATGATAGATTGAGATATGTGTATATAGAGAATGCAACGAGTTATGCTTCAATATGATGAAAATATATGTTGAATAGCCACGCGACAAAAATCCCACCATTTTTCTATTTCCCCCCTCCCTTTAGCGAGTTTCTTTATGTTTCTGTCTTGTCTCTCTCTCTCTCTCTTTCTATCCCTCTTCTTGTGTATCTTCCTCTGTCTTCAATATACACACCAATATATTTTCATTTCTCTTATTACTTTTTCCTCCTTAATTTTGTTGTTCCTCCTCTTCATCGGTTTTATTATCGTTTATTAAAACTCGATCTGCTAGATATGAGAGCATTACAAAATATTCCACAGCGTATCTTTAACAAATTTTTAAATTTGTAGGATTTAATGGTAGCCTGATACATTGATTGACGGCGTTTACAGTTAAAATAATTATAAATGAATATTGTAAGCGAAATCCAAAAGTCAAATACAATCATTTTTAATACTTGGGGTTAACGCAATAAGTATTGTTGCTTGCCGACGAACTGAAAGTTTCTTGACTCGGTTGTTTACGTTTCACACCACCTTTTATGTCTTTGAAATTTACCGCTAAGAATAAGATCAAAGGCGGTTAAACAGTAGAACCCGCCTGCGAGAGCAATTCAAAGGGCTTTTCCAGTTTAAATACCGTCCTGTGCAGCTCGGTGTGGCTGTCAAGCTGTCGTTATGGTTGGAAAGTCAATGGATCTTGCCCAACCGTTGTCGCCGAATTGCCGACGAGCCCATTCAAAAATTCTTTTGAGATAACGTCGCTTCTGTTGTTAGTCTTGCTGCTTTTGCGGGCGGCCTTTTCTTCTTTGTAAAACTGCGCTATTTTGACTTTCGAAGAAAAGCTCTTCAAGATTTTAGAAAGTATATAACAGGTTTATGTGTACCTTTTATGTGTCTTATGTATAAGGTTTATGTGCCACTACCGGCTCCTTTGACTGCTTCGTGTTCCTGTTGAATGATTTTGCTGTTACTTCGAACCTATTGATAAATTAGATAATGATTAGACTGCGCTTCCAATTTTCTACTAAAAAAACATCGTTAATACATTATTATTATCAAATAATGTTTGATAACTAATCATTATCGGAGAATACTGTGCCTTATGTTTCTTTGTAACAAATTTTTATAAGGAAAATTTTCGGTAGCCAGCAACTTTAATAACAATCTTTGCTAAATTAAGATAAACTCGCTTAATTCATATTTAAATATAAAATAAATATTCATATTTAAATAAAAAGGTAACAAATCCCTCTCAAAATCATTGATAGCGCAATAAATAGCTAAATATATTTTTTATTGCTATCTTCGGTATTAAATTATTCGACACAATATTACATTTTTTGATGGTAGCAATGCTATTTTATTTATACATTCACTTTTTGAATGTTACAATATTTGACTATTCAACTGAATTATTCATGAGAAATTCTGTTTAATAACTAATGCAAGATTAATGCAAATGTTGATTTTTCTTTGTGTGTATTTTAACAGAGATGTAAAGAGAAGTTGAACACATTGGCGATTTCGGTGATGAACCAGTGGCCTGGGGTAAAGCTGCGAGTGACTGAAGGTTGGGACGAGGAAGGCAAACATGCCCAAGACTCTCTCCACTATGAGGGTCGTGCTGTGGACGTGACAACAAGTGATCGTGACCGAGCTAAGTACGGTATGCTCGCTAGGCTTGCCGTCGAGGCTGGTTTTGATTGGGTTTACTATGAGTCCAGGTCTCATATACATTGCTCAGTAAAGTCCGGTATGTATAAATTTGCTATCTTTTTAGTCTTTTACTTTTCTTTCTTGTCCCGTACCGCCATTCTTTTTTCACCTTGGTAGCTGTCAGTTTTTCTTACTAAAGAAAAGAGCAGTTATGGGGAGACAGAATAGGAGGGCACGAAGCTGGGGATTAAGAAAGTGAATAAGCAACCTAATTAATGATATAATTGTATAAAATGTGCGCAGAGTCTTCGTCGGCAGGCAAATCAGGCGGCTGCTTCCCTGGATCGAGCCAAGTACTGGGATCTGATGGTCGGAAATTTAAGTTGGAGGAACTGCAGTTAGGCGAGCGCGTAGCCGCGTTGGATGTTGGTAGTGGCGAGCTAGTGTTCAGTAAAGTTATAGCTTTTATTGACCGATCACCTGAGGAGCGCCGACAGTTTGTGCGGCTCAGCACTCGTTCGGGTCGCTCAATCAGTTTGACGCCTACTCATCTGCTACTCGTACACGGGCGTGGGGCTGTGTTTGCTGCGAAAATTTATCCTGGCGATCGTTTGCTCATCAGACTCGACACCACCAGTAGCCTCGGCTGGGACGAGGTTTTAGAGGCGAATTTGATCCTCGAGCACGGCGCTTATGCTCCGCTTACCCTGGCGGGCACTCTTCTCGTTGATGACGTAATGGCCTCCTGTTATGCCCTCGTCGACAGCCAAAGTCTTGCCCACGCCGTGTTTCTGCCGTTAAGATTGTGGAGTGGCTTCGAGTTCAACTTGGCGATTTTGCGACGACGTCTGCTACTAGGATCCAACTCGTCTCGGCAAGATGTTACTACCATTGCTACCACAAGAGCTGCTTACAACACCACTCAGGGTGTGCATTGGTACGCTTCGATGCTTTACACTATCTCTACCTACCTGCTACCTAAAAACATGTTCTACAATTGATTTTTCTTCGAACTTTACATTATTAACTGCAAACGTAAATTGGAATTATTGATCGCGATTTATCTTATAGTCAAAACCAAATATCCTTCGATAAAACAAGTTACCAACAAGAATCTGATATTGATGATTGAGTGCAAGTGTTGCATGCTGCAAAAATCGTTGAATTCAATTTTTCTAATTCCAACGCTAAAATATTTAGCGAAGCTCTCTGGCAGATTTGGCCATAATTTTCCAGTTTATTTTCACATGCTAATTAAGGCCTTTCGCTATAACCATACTCATTATTCACGGCAAATTTAAGTGTGTAAAATTATTTGCATGCTTGGCACCGATTTTATACGCTTCCATTTGGAATACAATAACCTTAAAAGAACACGTATTGTAATACGCAAAATCGACGATAATGTATGTAAATAGGAATAACACGTAACACTTGCGTGCGTAATGTTACACACATGGGTTTGTCGTGATTGTCTTATGATATAATATACTGAGTAGCAGTAAAAAGACTATTTTATCAAATATGAAATATAATTCCTATCAATATTAACATAAATAATCCAATAATTCAATTCTACCAATGTAAACATTCAACAAGTAAATTAGTGACATGAAAGTTGCTATGTTCCATATAAATATTACATATACTACGTCCATTATCGATCAGTCGATATGTTAAAACAAGTTTTATAATTTTCTCACATTTTGTCTTAATAAATTATAAAAAAATTATTAATATTATTTCCACAAAAGTTTGTTGCGTTGAAATACACATATTTTTCAACAATTTCATTAAAACATAGCAACTTAAAATAACAGAAAATCAAATGGTAGGATTAATATATAAAATTATTATGGATATTTAAATATTTCAATAGCGTTAGACGGGCGCGCACGTATACACACGCGCACACACACGAGCGTGCGTGCACACCAATGTAAAAATATGCACGTATCAAGGCCTCTTCATATTATCATACCTAAAACACATAAAAATATGTATACATAATGAGTTCTGTGGGCGGCGATCATTCTTTGGCAAGGAAATTTGAAACAATTACCGTACATAGATTTTAATACGTAGTTTACTAAAAGAAATGTCGAAGTAAAAGAAATAAGCGTATAAGCCCGAATATAATTTAAATTATAAGCTCGATAATAAACGACAGTCTTTAAATTGATTCGTAAATTTTTCTTCTAGTAACACGATTGTAATATGTGTAATCAATTATTGTGTGTGTGTGTGTGTTTAAGAGGGAGGTGATGTATTGTTCTGACTAACGTATATGTCACATCATATCACTCCAGATGTTACTATATAAACATGTGCAGGCATTCAACATCTGACAAAACCTTAACAATATTGTCAATAATGTCCATTCATAGTTAAATATCAGTAATAAAAGTAAAAGTCATATTCTATTTATATACAGATGCATGAAAGGAATTTTTTGCGACAGAGGTAATTAATTTCAATAGGAAACGAAAACGTTGAGCATTCTTAAAATTCATTTAAAGTCTTAGTTTTATTTAGACATAAGATTAAAATTTAGCCTACAAATGAACATCAACATCTATGTCGCCCTTAAAAAAAGTACAGGAACTATAATTACAAATATATTATTACCAAAAAAGCTAAGTTCATAAATTTTAATGTCGTGGAACGAGAAGATATGAGAAGATAACTCGTTGATATCCCATCAAAAACCTTATTTGGATGTCAAAAGTCCATGGGTTCGTGTCGGTAACTTATTCGTGTAAAAGTAATTCATGCAAAAGTAATAACATGTAGTTTTGACAAAAAAGTACGACTTAGTTCTTTGTCGATTCTTGTCAGCAGTTGTTTGTACTGGAATGGTCAGTTTTTTATTTTTCGTACTTGTCTATATAATACGTCTATACATGTAAGTGCGTTTTTGCCTGTCCTCTATACGCACGTCAAATCTTCTATATGGAGCAGACTGTATGCTGAATGTAATATTATATTGTGTATAAGTATGTATGTATTTATGTATATATGTATGTATGTATATTTTTCTGTAATTTTCTGTTATTCTCTGTATCTGTCTATTTCTCTGCGTTTATTGTGTTTGTTCTCCACCTTTTCTTTTGTATTTTTTAATGACTATAAATAATACTTATGCATTTATTTTATTTACTAAGTGCTTTAAACACCATTAGGCTGACACTATTTATTACAGGTTTAAAAAAATGGCAAATATGAACAATAAATTGACAGCTTTTACGCGCAAACAATTCTATAGCGCATCCGATTAATATACACACAAAAATTTTAATATTCTGCGCCATCTATTTTTTCACAAATAATCTGAAAATCAAAAAATTATTATTTATTTGCGGTAAAATGCAAATGTGTCTGTGCAAGAGCCAACGCGCGTGTGTGTGTCTGTCTGCTTCATGTGCGCACATATGTGTGAACGTTCTGCGCTTAGTTCAAAAATCGATTTATTTATTTTTTGAATAATTTAGTAGGCTCAGTCTTTGAAAAGTAATGTGATTGATCTATTACCTATTCTTCGATTCAACGTCTTAGTACGTTTGATATTGTTATGGTAAACTGTATAATACATGATTTTACGTATCAAATAATCAGTTTAATTTTTTATGTACGATTACTCGATAATTTCGGAAACGCGTAATTTAACGGAAAAATCCACAATGTAAAATAACAAAAGCTGTGTGCAATTGTATTTTATAAACTGTGCGTCATTTGTGTTCGATTCATTAGTACCTACTGAACGTTTTTAGTAAATACAAATAACACAACAAATAATTTTATGGCGTTTGATTAAGCGCTATTAAATAATAGATATCACGAACAATATCTATGTGATTTTTGATCATTTTTGAAAAAAATGGTTTCTATGATTCAAGTGGCAAATTTATTTAATAAATTATATACAAACTGACTAAAAGCATTCATATTTCAGTTTTTTTACAAAACCGATCCAAATATCACTACTGTCATATGCATTAGAATGTAAAAAAAGGATTCCATTGTAGAAAATTGAGCAGGAGTTGTCTGATTCCACTCGCCGAAAAGGAAATATTATATGTTCTGATCAATTATTGCTTAACTTTTAATTAGAAGAGTTCTTGTTCTGAAAAAATATATATTATTATATTATAACGATGTTACAAAATTCTATGCGAAAAGATTTTTGTTTCAAATGTTTAAGTTTTATCAAACATGTATATACTAGAATTTTTTAAGTTTTACTTCCTTTCAGAAGACATTTTCTTATTGATGAAATTGAACTTGATGAAGTTACATCGGGGCATAGTACTGAGCATACTCCCAAAATACCAACAATTGAACAAATTCTACTATATCTCAACATATCGATTGTTAATTTTTTATTTACTATTTCGTGTGAATTTAAATCAGTTTATTTGACCGTTGCAAGTGTATTGAGTTATTTACGTTTACCATATGGGCATGAGGCCAGAAATCGTCGATAAAATCCATGGAATTATATCGAATAATCGGAGAATGAGAGTACACGAGACTATAGACATCTCAACTGAGCGGGTACTTCAAATTTAACATAAACATGTGAACGTGAAATAGCTAACCATAAGCTATGGGTGATGCGATTGCTCACACTCGACCATAAGTGCAATCATGTCACTTCAAAGGAGTGTTCAGTGATGTTCAGTCGCAACCGAACGGGCTTTTACGCTGTTTCGTAGCCGTGAATGAAACAAGGATCCATCAAAACACACTAGAGACTAGGGAACAATCAAGACAATGTGTTTCTCAGGGCGAATGTACACGAAAGAAGGCTAAGGTGGATCTGTCGGACAACGAGTTCATGGCCACAGTTTTTTGAGATGCACGCGGTTTCATTCACATTGATTACCTTGAAAAATGGTAAAAAGATCACCGGCGAATGTTATTCAGAACTTTTGGACAGATTCGATATTGATTTGAAGAAAAAACAACTGCATTTATAATGCACAGGTGAATAGGTGCATCGCCGCCATGCCAAAAATTCATAATTTGGACTACGAATTGCTTCCCCGCCCAGCATATTCTCCAGCTTCCTAATTCAAACGAAAAAAGTTAAAATCATTTATCGTAGAATAAATTTCATTGACTACATCGTTCATTTTCGTAGTTTCTAATGATAGAAAGTAAATTCAATTCCCGCTCATCAACGACAGCTTATTATTTATCAGATAAATACACCTACTTACTTTAACCTAGCCTAACATCCACAATTCGCTCACTAGTACTACATTACATCGCATGCATTTTCTATATACATATTAAACAAACAAATTTCTGATATTTCTAGCGGCCATTGTTTCGATTGCTCGCGAGTAAGAAAATGTCATCTACGCGTAAACTAAATGCTAATTTATTTGAATCGGTTCTACCGGCAGAAAAAATTCACTGGAAAAATTACAGTAAGTTTTATAGAAAACTTCGGTAAATTTTACGATTAAATTCTTAATCTTGACGCATCTAAAAATTTACGACAAATGCGTAACTTTGACCCCTTTCCTTTTGCGGTCGAGACATGTGACTGACCAAGGGTTTCGTTAAACATGCTGTTGAATTGCATCTCGAGCCGTCAATTTGTTTATCTAGATATCGCACAAAATAACAAAATAAATACATTATCTTTATACATATAGCATTTAGATATAGCCACAGGACTTTGTAAAAATCTTTGAAATATATATTTCAAATGAATAATGATTAAATGCTTGTTAATGCGCAATAGCGTTGACCGGCACATGAACGAGCATTTGAACATCTTTAACCGTTCTACATTCTACTCTTTCATCTATTCTAATGCTAATTGGAGTAACATAAGTTCGTAACTTTTTACAGTGAAAAAAAAAAACGTTTTTGTTCTTTATCAATAAGTTTCAAACATTTTGAAAAATTATAAATAAATTGATCGACATTTTCAATTTTGTTTACGCTTGTATCATTCAATTCATTTGTTATTTTGCCTTTTAACAACTCAGAAACATCCGTTAAAAAGCTGTTGGTTTTTTCATTAACATCATTCACATTTTTTTCGCGGAACTTTTTCAAAGCTTGAAATGCTTGCGCTGTATTTAATGACATTATTAAATGGTTCAGTGTAACATGGAAATGTTCCGCTCACATAACTCTCTGTTTCCTCAGGGGAATTGTACGTGATTGATTCATTAGAACTATTTTTATCTGAATCTGTTTTGATAATAGTATCAGAGCTCAATTTAGAATAATATACGGCTATATTCAACAGTAACTAATGGCGCGCAACTATCTGTAAGATCTATATGCTTAAAAACTGCACACCAATGTAAAAATATGCATGACATGTGCATACGTGTCTTTTGCTCGTAGATATTTAACAATGTACATAAACAATAAAATATTAAGGGCTGCGAGATGCCTGAGGCAAATATGCTTATTTTATGCTTTTTCATGTGCCGGTCAATACTTTAATTTACTTTGCTATAGATGGCGGTGGGTCTCTGACCGAGGCTTCAATATGCCAAAACGCATGCGGGATTATAAATTATAAAATTGAAAAATAAAAATTTAATAATTATGAGTGATTTATTTATATGTTTATTATTGTCTTTTGGTAGGTGATTGATATGTTATGTGAGGGATGTTTGAAGGAAAAATAAGTAGAAAATTTATATTACTAATTGACATTTGTTAATGAATTCTGTTAGGAAAATAGTGGGTGTGTTTGTAGGAAATTTAAAATTTTTAAATTTCCTCTATAAATGTTATTTGAAGTAGTTTTCTTTGGGTTGTATAATTAACACAATCCCAAACAATATGATTTATGTCTTGATAATGAAAACCACAATCACAAGATGCTGATTTAACAATTTTTTTCCCGTGTAGGCTCGCAGCTGAAGAGTAATGATTGTCTCTTAATCGGTTGATAGAGGTGGTATGCTTTCTTTGAAAATGTGATTTGTGGAACCAAGGTTTGGGCTTTGAGGCTGAATAAAAATGTTGAACATAGTAATTGCCTTTACATGTGCTTTGTGTAAAAATGGAAGTGTTGAAGATTTGTTTGTGTTTCTTGGTAATATTCTATAGCAATTCTGAATCATGAAGTAGAATTAATGTATTAGTACCATTTGTGATAGCCGCTTTTGCTAGTTTATCGACAGTTCCATTGTGTGTGCCAATGCTATTGCACATGAGCAAGCATTTGATCATTATTCATTTGAGATATGTCCCTACTTTCGCAGATCTACATTTGTCGATTCGGCTCAGGCGTTTTATTGTCACGTTTTGGTTATTTTTATTTTTACTTGACTATTGACATTAGTTTAATTTAAATAATACAAATCGAATTTTAATAGTTGTTATAATATTTTTATTATATATAATATTTAAAATACTGTCTGAAGTTGATTGAGTTGTATTCAAATATAATGCAGTGATTTTTATAAATATATCATTTTATTACAATCATTAATCCGATAATACAAAAGTTGTGAAGAATTATAAGTGTGTTTTAATAATAAAATACACGTTAAAAAACTATTATAGATAACTCAACATATATAAAGTAGAGAGTACTATTATTTCAATTTCGAAATAAAAGATAATATGGATTCTATCAGAATTAGGCTGCAACCGGGGAAAGAACGTAATATTGAATGATTTACATATAGATGTGTATTAATATATAAAAAACAAATCATAAGGGATCAATTTCCTTTTGCACCCAACTATGGTATAACGTTTCATAGATGTCAAAGACTAAGTTTATGTAATACTATTATCGATTCCGATATTAATATCTTTGAATCTGGCCAAATATATAGCTCTATCGCGAGCTACTACTTTAGAAGCGTCACGTTTAATTACTTTGATCCTTCGCCCATCAAAGCAAGTGAACGTACAGTTGGTGAATATATCAGGTTAAAAAAATAGTATCGCCCAGATATTTTAGATGATAGACTTTACGATAGATTGCAGAATTAAAATACGTTTGTGTAGACAACATTTTGCATGTTGAGTGGAAAGATAAGGAAGAAATACATCAAGTGCAAGATGTAGAGGAACTATGTCATGTATGCAACCATAGCATAAATAGAAAAATGAATATAATAATAAGAAATTTGATTATAAAATTATTATAAAACAATACTTTTTGTTAAGAACGTCAGTAAAAAAGAAAAATTAAATACTTTAATGAAAGAAGTTCCACAAATTATGCTGTATATAAAAAATCATATTACTAGTAATGTTACTCATAATACATTAAAGGTGGTTAGGGTCATATTGCATTATGGGCAAGATGAAAATAACTTAAAGTACTCTGTTATATTGCGTCAAGCTGTTAGAAATAATACATGGAAGTATATAACAGATTTGAATGAAAAGTGTAAAGCATGGTCAAGAAATGCCAAAAAGTGTACATACTTTTCTTGGAACAAATATGAATATTTTATTAAATACTTATTCAATTATTACGAATATAGGATAGCGTAAAATCCGACAAGCATCTACATAATAAAAATAAAGATTATATTAGTTCTTTCAAGTGCTCTTGAACATCTTTAATGGTCTACAGAATCATTGTAATTAAAAAATGAATTATAATATACGAAACTTTGAAATACTTTTTAGAATAAATATAAAACGTGCTTGTCTTTAACTAATGATGTCCCTGTAATCGTTAATTTAATATCACCAAAAGATTTTACGTAAAAAATACTGTTCAATTGTGTTTATCTTTTTCTAGAAAAGTAAACAATACATTTTTTAACGTATAATTCAAAAGTGTGTATCTAAAGGAAAGATGCAAAATAACTAATTTGCTAATAGATGTATATAAAAATTCATTAATTAAGATTGAAAGGCATACTTGCCAGATTTAACTTGGTTACAGTATATATGGACTGATTACAATAACACGTCACTTATTCATGTAAATACTTACTAACTATCCCAACACAAAATTAGATAAAAGTTTATCCAATTTTCTCTTACTAAACTTGTGTTAGTTAATCTAATTACTAAATTACCTTACTATGTAAGGTAATTTAGTAGTTTTCGTTATAACATTGAAAACATACTCAGTATAACATAAAGCAAAAAAGTGAATGTTCCTTCGAATTAAATTAACTAACCTGCAGTTAAATGGCGACTTTCTAATAGTCGACATAGTATTGAAACTTAACTGACTTTTGGCTTTGTGTTTTGGCCGAATGATACATTTAGTGCTTTTTTAATTGTTACCCATTGGTTAATATCGACAAAACTCTTACCAGAATGTAGTCTTTCACGATCCAAATGGAACTGAAAACATGAATTGAAATACATTTCGTATACTTAATACATTACACAATTGTAACGAATAAAATATGAGTTTTGCTTTGCACGTAATAAAGTATAGTATTTTACCTCTTAAAATGTATCAATTGAATATATTAACCAGATTATTAAAAAGACGTACAATCTATTTTCAATACTTGCTGTACTTGTTCTGATGTATTTGGCTTTGACCGCCAGATGCTCCCTTCGCGGGCATCGCCCGCTAAATAAGTGTCAAGTAGCTGTTCTCGCTCCGCCTGCTAGATGACTGTCTCGCCGGTGTCAGCGTATAAGAACAGTAGCCCACAACAGGCTTTATATTGACGTCGGACGTATCAATTTCCTTTACCAGTTTTCCTATTTAGTACTTTCATAGCGCTACATTAACTAAGCATCTGGTATCGCTAAATTCACCACGGACAGGAGTGATTTCCTTTGAAGTACTTATATCGATGGGTGAACGTAGAACTCTCGTCGGGAAAATGACCCTGCCCGAGTCTTCTTTGAGATTGCTATCCCTGTCGATGGTTCTAGCACCTCGTTGGACAAGTGGGCGCTAATACTAGAGGGTTGAGGCATCCTACGGGTGATCGATACTCTCCGTCAACGGTAGTCATCTCATCGAAACTTCAAATCTATGTCCGCTGCAGAGGACAATCGTCTCACAGTGCATTTCCGCGGCGATCATCTCCGTCACCATCACCCCGGCCGGTATGGCCAAAAAGTTAACGGCACAGCTCGGACTACATCTTCACGGCAGTGTCAAGTGCAAAAATCATAATCGTAGTGTTTCCTCTACAAAACAAGATAAAGTAAAACCTATCATGTTTGTTCGAGAACAATCACCCTATTGACTTTACTATTGTACAAACAGTGCAAGTAAGGCTCCAGATCTAGATTAATTTGTCAGTAGGAAGTTATACACAATTAAATAACTCAAGACCTGTTAAACAATAATCAAGTGTGATTTCCTTTGCATAAGACACTATTACTCGGCGTTAACTCAACCCGCCATTAAACTATGCAGTCTCAGAAGTATAGCAAAAACTAATATAAACTGAATTAGTTACAACTTGTCTTTTTATGGACTCAATATTTTCATATTGTACATTTTTCATTGATCCGGTAATATTGATTTTGCTTTCTTTTTTTTGTTATTTATTTTATGTTATTGAATAATTGTACAAATTCTTACTGACATTGAAAATAAAATATTTATGCACTATAATAAAATTTATTTTGCACTAAAATAAACATTAAATTATTTCATTAAAAATATTATTACGTTTACATTTTCTTATCTAGTATAGCAATTTCTATGATACGTGATTATATATAACATTAGTAGATATTGCAAGAGTGACCATAATAATAATATTAATAGATATAAATATATTAAAATTTATAACAAAAATATCTGTCCGTCCATTACAATATTTTATAGTAATTTTTGCTACAACAATAGTTGATTTTATAGTATCATTTCTCTTAGAGTTCAGAATTACCTATAGATTCAATGAAATATGAAATAAAATGTAATAAATGTTATGTAACTGATTTAAACGCACATTTTCTATAAGATTCCCTGTATCACTATAATTGAATATTTTATTGAATAAATTACGTCATAGCATACAAAAATGAAATGTATGCTATCGATATCGACCTATTTCATATGACAGATACATTATTTAGTTGATCCTATAATACATGTACTTGTGTTTAAATGAAACTAATTATTTCATTCCTAAAAAAAGTTCATAATTAATTTCTCTAGCATTCAATACAATACCACACATACGCTGAAATATTTCAAACAATAATTTACTTGAATTTGTTTAACTTACTTAGATTTATAGATTAATGTATATTTTTTATTAATTTATAGAATTGAATAAATAATTGTAGTCGTAACTTAAACATTTCTTTGGATTTATTAATGGTACAATTACCAATATTTTGCATTATTAATAAATGCTATTTTATCGACTACATAGCAGATGAATTCACTTAACTCAAACACACACAAAATATAATATTAACTCTCGAATCCTAAGGGTAGTTACATTGCGTCCATAATAATATGCAGTCATACATGCATACATACGCGACGATCAAATACCTTTTTTTGAAATATTTGTTGTAAGTGCAGCTTAATAAAGAAACAAATCTTTAAAAGTGGTCATATAAAGTTAATAATAATTATGATCGTTTAATATGAACTCTTGTGTAAATATACTGATAAATAAATTTCGTTGTCATGTTATTTTATATTTTGTATTCTCTTTTATCACCACTTTGTAAAAATTAACAACTATTATATTGAAAATATTTTTAAAATAATGTATCCTCTTTATAAATGTAAATTTATTATTAAATCTCGTCTACTAAATCTAAGCTTTATAGGATCTATAAATTGTACTCAGGTATACGATTTTCTGAAAATTATACAAAATGAAAATAGTAAATATTTTTTCGAATTTGCTCAAATTTCTGGTTGATTAGTAAAATGTTTGGATCTTTAAATGTAGAATCTTCATTAGATTGGTAGCTTGAACTTTCTGCTCCTATAATAGTGTCTTATGCAAAGGAAATCACACTCGCTAATTGTTCAACAGGTCTTGAATTATTTAATTGTGTATAACTTCCTACTGGCAAATTAATCTAGAACTGGAGCCTTACTTGCACTCCTCATCTTATCTGCTTGAGTTTTTTGAAAAATATCCAGTCTTGTAATGTTTCTGGTTTGAGAATTCTTTATGTAAATCTCATTATTTTTATCAGCTAGTGAGTCACAGTAGCAGCACTTTTTTGCCAAATACTTTTTCGTTAGCCAGAAGCAGAAGATGGAACACAATTGTGGCGAGAACTTAAAAATATACTTTCGTTCATGGCTTCTTGAAAGTTATCACTACCTTTATTATTATCAATAGATGATGGAGCTGTACGTTGATAAGAGGATTTTGCAATACAACGTATTTGTTCGTGATACGGGAACTGCTTCGTTTCTGTCAATTAGGGTGCTAATCTATTTAAAACACTTTTAACTTTGTTACAAATTGTTTTTAAATGTAAGTAGACGCTATTCTAGAGCTGCATTAGTTGTTTGGCTGGAAAATAAAATTACTGTTTTTCTTACAGAATACAAAATAGAAAAAGGACATTAATTATTGCAAAATAATCGTTGTAACTGTAAAATCTATCTCTTGGCTTTGTCTTTTTATAAAGTTGTTTATTTCTTCTGCGACTATATAAAATTTGTCATTACTATTTTTATAACCTTTTTACTATTGCTATATAATCTCCAGTTTATTGTATAATTACTTGCCAATTTTTCTCACAACCTCAATTAAAACTTATCAAATTATTTTTTCTTGAAGTGAATCAATGTTGCTGTACATTAAATTAGATGCTACGTTTCAAATAATCGATTGAAACCTATTTTAAACGAAATTTTTAACAGATTGCTTTAACAGTTTCGGTTTCTGTCTGTACTACAAGAAAAAATTAAAACATGATCACTTAACGGTATTAACTCAACCCGCACTAAACTACGCAGCCTCAGAAGTATAGCAAAGTCAGTAGAGGGAGAAATGAAATTTGTTGTTCTCTAGAAATCCGCGAAAAAACTTTCTCGTGCTATCGGGGCTGAAAAAAAAATGTTATATCTATATACTAGTGATTTATTTGACTAGTTTGATTCTGAAATATTGATAATGGACAATAAAAGGAGATAAAAACTAAAGAAATGTGATTTACTGGCGATGAAAGTTTTGAAATCATTAGTATTTTTTTATACATAATTGGAAAACTCAATTTTATAAATATTTTTATAACCAGGAGAGCTATTTTTTTGAGTATGATGCAGAATGTTCTGAGCAGTGGCTTATTACTAGTAGGTTTAATTTAACTAATTATTTATATAGTTACGTTAAAATTATAAGACATAATTTATTATATATTTTACAGTTAAGGCTGCACAGAATCAATATACATATTTACGTGGGCTATATACTACAGCACGTACCAAGAGAAATAATCGCGGGAGATCAATTGGTCTTCAACAGGAAATTTTAACAGAGTTGTCGTTTATATAGAAAATTATAGTTGAGAAAGCTGATGCATAACAACATTATGAACCTCGGAATGAAATGATAAAAATTATGAGAACAGAAACCCAAACCAAGGAAATTTATCTAAGATCAAATAATATAAAGTGAAACATGATATTAGTATTACAAGTATACTGGATATTTATACTGATAATATGTACGTTTTTTATTTAATTAAAGTTACACGTTTTACTATGTATACTAATTAGGTTCCGATAATAAATAAGAAGATACTTTACCTTGCAGTTTTTGTGTACATAATTTAATGATTATGACACTATCACCATGCCTGTATATATCTATAAACTATTTAATACAATAAAAAACATATTAATCTATTAACCTGATAAAAAATTATCTGCCATTATCAATGGACTGATCCATATGGGAATACAAAATAATCTTTCAATTCTCGCTTCTCGCATCTGGACAGAATTTTCTGGTCTTTCTTTGTTATAAACTCTTACATTGTCATTTTCAATTTTGTAAATTTCTATATTTTAATAATATCTACGGATACGTTCTTCAAAATCTATCATTTTTTTCTGTGATTTTAAAATTAAATTATTTATTTTATCTACTCTGAATAGATATTAACATTTAATCACTTTGGATATTTTATACAAACATGTAAAAAGTTATTAATAATTTCACCTACATTAGGGAAAGTAGATACTTGTCCTTCATCCGTCCAAATATCATACGACATACTTCAGGCAGAATGCCACACGTTATACTTCTGCTTACTTGAAAAAACCAAGAACTTTTTGTTGTAGTATCTCCATATCGAAAGAAATTACAAACAATTCATTAATATTAAAATAAAATATTTCTGTTAATAATTGCATTAGTTTAGAATTTGAGAATTAAATAAAGAATTAATTGCTTACTGTAACACTGCAGCTAATCAAAGGTTAGGATTAAGTGGATTTCTAATACTTCTTTTGACTAATACCTAATCAAATCAAATAATTAATTAAATTAATTAGGTGTCACGCCGACAAAATTATAAAATTCTTCATGGTTTTCCAGTTTGAAATATCTAAATAACCACATAACTATATTCTCGTTATTCAAATTTTAAATGTGGTTTCACCCAACGTCTTCTATAGTATTTTGTTTAATTGAAATATACTGTCAAAAGTAATGCAATATCAATTCAAGTTATATAGAGTCTGAAAAGGTCTTGTCTGTATTAATCTATTGTGATGGAAATTAGATGCTTAGTCTGCATTTACAATTTATCTTACAAAATTGATATTATTATATTTTACAACACTGATTAATGTACAACATTGATATAATTACGTTGTATAAATATACTGTAATAAAAGTTTACTTCAGTACAAAACATGATAATGACTAATTGGAGTTACTTATTTTAGGTTAGATTATTTTTGTTGCAATTAAGATGCACTTACAAAACAATATTTCAGAATAAGGTATTTGATCGTTGAGTATATATACATGTATGTCTATATACTATTGTGGACGTAGTGTAATGATGATATGCAACATTCAATACAAATTTACCGATTTGCCTTGATAGCTGCAGAAGTCACGTTTTCTTTTTTACCTGCGATCCAAAGATCGAGGGTTTGAAACCCATTTGAGTTTTTTTATTTCTTTCTTAAAGATATCATCTGTACTTGATTTGAAAGGAAATATTTATTATACATTTAAATCAACAATATTATTCTGCTCTTCAGTTAAATTAATTTATATATTTGATATTGAATAAATGATGCAATAAAATATTTTATGAAACTAAGTGAATTTTGAATTAACCTTAACAAAATAGAAACTAGAACTAGATCACATAGTCGGAACAAGAATATGAAATAAACGTAAAATATAAAACTCATTTTATTAATTCAATGGATTATTCATTTGCTGAAATAAAATAGAAGATTCAAAATTATTAATAAAGTCACAAGCACTACTTCCAATTGGTATAACTAAAAAAAATGCTTAATTATTGTGGCTCTGCAAAATCTCAAAACAGATAATGATACTGGAAATTGTATGCAATAGAAATCGATGCTATACTTCATTGAATAAAAAGAATGGGGTCTGATTTTTCCTTATGATTTTAATATATGCCTTCATAAAATTTTCGAAAATAATTACGATTGAAATGATAAAATATTAAATAATTTCAGTAACGTACTTTCTACTTTATATACTACTAAGCAGATATTTGAATAGATGTGATGATCTAGACAGTGAAATGTGAATTTGAATTACGAATATATTTTATTTCATTCAATATAAGATCTACTTAGTTTAATTAAATATTTTATTATATCAGTTAGTTATTATATTGTTACTGACTGTAAAACATATGGATTCATTTAATGAAAGGGTATAGTAATATTCTAGGTTTAAAATTTGTATTCAATATTTTTGTCCATTCAAGTACAAAATATATATGAAAAAAAGAAATAACAAAAATAACAAAAGTGGGTTTTGAAAACTCAACCTTGGGAATGCAGGCAAAAAAGAAAGCGTGGATTAATGTACAGAGCTATCGAAGCATACTGGAATATTTTTTTTGTCCGGGACACACAAATTGCATGCTGTACTCCTAGCTGTCGGATTGCACACCATGCATATCATGCGTTTTAGACAAAAATATATATATATGTACTAATCACAGGAGGGAAAATGTGTGCCCGTAGCACGTGTTTATCACGTACTATTAACTTGTGAATACCTTCCCTTCCCTAGGTTAGTAATGTACCAGTTGAATGTTGTATACATTGATTAACTACATTCAGGATCTGAGATTGACACTTTCATTCAGCTGTTGCCCTCATGCTTTCCCGAATTTGTATTTTCTTCTTTCTTTCGCTCTCTCTCCCCGACTGGGCTTTGTATTGTGTAGTTTTTTAGGAGACCTCAAGAACATGCTATAACTTGTATAAACGTTTAACAAATGCCCATTCCGAGATTTGATCTTGTCACGTTAAGAAGTTTCTATAAGAGACTGAGTGCAGCAAAATGACCGCTGTGCTAAATTGGAAAGTAACAAATTTGTTGCAGGTCTGAAATTAATCTAATTATATCAATTTATTTGAAGGTAAGTGTAGTTGATTGCGATCGGTTTTCAAATAACACATCGGAAATACTTAATATTTTGTATTTTGAGTCAATTTTGTAAATTAAGTATTCGCTTCATTTATATGTACTGCTCTTGTTTCTTATAACTACAAATATCGCTGCTCAATCGATTCAGACTATAATTGCATTCCATAAAAAAAGTCAATTTTTTAAATTAGTTTATAGAAATTTCGGATATCTATAGCGGTTAGAAAAAAAGAATACTTTTGGAACACTACGTTATACTGCTCTTCCCAAGAGCACATTTTAATCATTTTCTTTTGTTATTGCACCCCATGGGTATATCTTGATCAAGCAATTAAAAACTATACCATGTACGATTATCCTTTCACACGCAGTGTCAAGAAATTTCGCGTGCAAAAACTAATTACGATTTTTCTGTGTAACAATTAAAAGTAGATGTCGGTATAATCCAAATCATCTTATGACGAATTAATTCGTAACTAATCACATAAGGCTCACAAACACACACATAGTTAAATCTGTGAAAATACATACATACTAAATACACATAGTTGATCTCAACTAGTGAGATTCCTCTGTATGTACAATTGATTTTGTGCGTTAGAAATCACTTTCACATCTCTGGTTTATTAAACATACATTTGAAAATGAGACATGCGATAAATGTTAATCTACTTATTTATACACACTCGCGTGTGCATGTTATGCGTGAAAGAGAGAGATACTTATATATGTATGTATATACAGGGTGAGGGAAAAAGATTGAAACACCTGACGATTTTTTAAACGAAATAAAAATTTGTAAACTTTAATAATGTCTCTTTTGTAAATTATTCCATCCTTTCGAATAAACCATTTAGATTTTTGGACCCTGTACAAAAAAAAAATTGCTTTTCACATAATCACGTTTAATAGTTCCATGAGTTTTCAATAGTGCGTCTATTTTTCAAGACCAAAAAATTATTTATTTTAATATTATGAACATCATATCTGGACATAAAATTTGTCATAATATTCAAATCTTTAATAAAAAAATTAAGTTTTCTAATGAACATTTTCGATTTGGGTTCAATTTTGGACCATTTCTAGCATTGGGCCAAAAAATTGAGTAGTCCATTCGAAAGAACATGCAAAATCACAAAAGAAACATTATTGAAGTTTACAAAACATTACTTCCCTTAATAAACCGTCAAGTGTTTTCATCTTTTTTCCTCACTCTGTATATATTCATAAGAGCAGGAATCAGTAGATATACATTTATGTCATTAAACAAAAATTCACTAATTTATCATTCGGGCTTGTGTATAGTTATGTTCGTTACCAACAGGAGATTCGTTTGACATTACAGAAAACTTATCACTTATAGTTTTTATGATTTGCGTTCTTAATTTTATTATTTGTTTACAGCAAATAATATTATAATAAATCTTATCTACGCGTATCGGTTCCTCAGAAAGATACTACAGATACATTTTTAAAGTCAAAACTTAAAGATAATAATTTAAATATTAGTGACTGCTTTGAATTTAACGACCTGAATGATAAAACATATATGTTAAAAGTACAAATCAGTGCTGATTCAGTCACATTCTATGTGTTACGTTATTAAGTTGCATTATACCAAAGATTTTAATATTTTTAATTAAAAAATGGATATGAATCGAAAAGTAGGTAATAGTGGTGATTATGGCAATAAATATATTATCATAAAAATCGTAACCTAATAATAGATTAACTAACATATCAAGCAATATCGAAAACAATTCCAGAGAAATCTTCTAAATCGTATGAAACGTATATCAAGTTCACATAATGGCGCGCACAAATGCAGATTAAAAGTACAAACAAAAGGATTTTATTAGCGTACTTCCAGCTTTTATTTGAAAGTTATGAAGCTACTTTTATGTGCAACTTATTCTAAGTAAAATATATGCTTATTGTGAAAGAAATATTAGACATTAGTAAGTATTTGGAAATACAATATTTTGTAAAAAGACAATAAAATAACCATCGAAAAAAAGGCCAAAATATTTACGAATGAAGCAATTTCTACATTTTTAAACAGTGCTTCTGATAAAGAATGTATTTTGCATACAGTAATTAAAATTAAATTCAGAAATATAGTTATTGTAAACAATATCTTTCGTAATAAAAATATATCTTTTTATAGGTAGTTTTAATTTTTTGTTGGTATGGATGTCTTTGTAACAATGACTTGTGAAATATAAAGGTAGATTATATAAATTAATATGGCACAGTGTTTCATATATTAATCTCAAAATAAAAAACAGGAGTATGAAAGTTCATTTATATGAGTGAAAAAATGTTGCCGATAATTCATAAATATATAGAGCTACGTCGGGAAGATAAGTAAAGATTCATTGTATAATCCGCCTGAAAGATTTTGCCTATAAGTAATGGAATCCCCTTTCAACATCCATGTAAATTGATAACAAAATCAATTAGAGAGCACTTACTAAAATTAGCGAGAATGTATTAATTTTAAATGAATTTTAATCAGGTCACTTGGATTTTGATAGGTGATTCCATTACTTTCACTAAGCACACATTTTGTCAATTCTTACTCACCCGAAAGATTGTACCTGTTTCGAAAAACGAGTTGGAGGTGGGAAAGACATTATTAAAATGAGAGCAATTGAAGAATAAATGTTAACAATAAACGTAATAGATATTTCCCTATTGCCTTCAATATGTAATGCGTTGTAAGTTCAGCAAAGAGAAGTCTGATTGCAGTTTCATAATCGTAATTTTTGGATAGGCCCAGAATCGCGATCTTTCATTCAATGTGACTAAAGAATCATTGAACCAATCAATAAATGATCCTTTTAATGAACTATTCCTAACGAAACTCCACAATCATTACTTTTTTCATTCCTAAAATTTGACTTTACAAAGAATTCAAATTTATGGTTCTGTAACAAGTTGAGGCAGAGCGACTTCCAATAAAAAATACTCAAAAGTCGAAGAAAATGTTATTAATTATTTATATTTTCAGTCGTTAAATGTACTCTAATATATTAGGCTTACTCATCGTTGTTTCACCTTGGTATCTTTTGTAAATATTGAATAACAGCATCTCACTTTAAAAAAGGCGCAAAAGCGTGAAAATCTTAGTTATAGAAATAGATTAATATTCTATATATGTACTTTACGACTTATTTTAATACGTATGGGATGCTAGACTCGTAAATTCATATTTCAACTATGTAGTGTATACACAGTTCGACTTACAGTTAAAGTTAGATTTTTTTGAATTCGATGAATTTAAAATAAATTTCTTTATATTGAAGCGCATTTTATTTATCGCAATGGTTTAAGACCAATTATTTCATATGCAGTGAGAGTATTAAACCGATAAACCAAAAAAAGCCCTTTAGAATGTTTTTAAACGCGTTATAAGATATTTGTTGTATGGCAAAAACAACTTGAAAGATGTACAAACTATAGAATATTGCAACGACGTCGATTTTTTAGATGATTGTAATAAAAAAACCTACATCTGGATATGTTATTAATTTTTGGATATTCCCGAAAGCAACGAACAGTGGCATTTTCAACGATAGAACTAGAATTAATATCTGATTGTTCAAAAAATAATTTGGCTAGAAAAGTTACTTCGTAAACTATCTTAGAGTATAAATTAAAACACCAATTTTTTTTACCGATAACCAGAGCAAAATTACAATAATTAAGAATTCTCAATTTCATTGCTGTAAAAACTCATTGACAAAAGGAAAATAATCATGATGATTTTTACATAATTAATTTATAAAATGCGTAACTTATCACTATTTATGTCGACTGCTCTGCTAGTACCCAGAGCCTATGTTTTCCGGATAAATAAATTGTGGATTAATTTCTTCACATATTAATATTTCAATTTTCCTGACACTCGCGAGATTAATAAAAATGGTTAGGCATCACAGGATGACGGGTAGATGTAAAATATGGAAATTGATTGTTATTGAAAGAAAGAAATATAAAGTAAAGTAAAAAAATATTTTTAGTTTTTTGCAATATCTCTGATTCTAATTATTATTTTTACGAATTTTAAAAAGTAGTAGATTTCAATCAAAATAGAAAATCATTTAGTTGATCTACGGTTTCTATAACTTTATTAGGAAAAAAATCGTAGTGGTTAAACAATCGTTCGCCGTCACAATTGTAGCGTTTTAAACATTTACAATTCTAGTAAACAATTGAAGGTGATATCTTACGGCTGAATACCCTCTGAATTTGGATTCAGAAGACGAACATAAGCCATGGAAACTACAATATTTTAGGGATTTTCATTCGTCAACGGAAACAGCTCTGGCTACTAGACGTATGAGTATGCATGTGTGTGTGTTCATCAGTGTACTCCATAGTCATTTTAGTTGTGTGGATGGTACGTCTCAAGTTTTCATTTCAATCGGTACATCCTTTCGAGTATAATAAAGTATTTTCAACCGAATATGTTGTAACTTTATATTGATTTTAAGTACGAGTGATAGCGTAAGTAACGGTGATAGTAGCAATCTGGAAAATGCACTGCAACCGGCCAAGAAAATGATACTTCCTGATTAATAAATTACAAGTCCCAGTAATATACATTTTGTATATGAACGTTTACTTTATACGATACAATCGATTGATTTTCTTACGTTATAAAAAATAATATTATGAATGTGATGTAATCTGCATAAACTTAAAATATTTCTTTACTTTACTTTATATTTCTTCCTTTCAATAACAATTAATTTCCATGTTTCACATCTGCCAGGCATCCAGTAACGGCTAATTTTTATTTGTTTGATTGTGTTTCAAAACCTATAGATAAACAAAGTCAGCCTCTAGTTATTGGATTTGCAGTTTATTATGCAGTCGAATTCGAATCACTGTGAGTGAAGCGGTGTTTATTTTCACACATTGACATTTTGAATAAGTTAGACGTATCTCACCCGGGAATCGAACCTTGGCTCTCTGCATGGGAGTCCGGCATTTTATTCACAAGGCCATTGCAGTTCTCAAATTAACTGCTAATTTATTTTCAACTATAAAAGGGATTTTAAATCCGATTAGCCGAGAGTGTTGGAGCGCGAAATTCAAGATTCCTTTAATTTTCAGAGTACTGATTTCTTTTCAATTGAATAAATATAATTTTAAAATATATAATTTTAAAATTTTAGAATAAATATAATTTTATAACATAAAAGACGTAAATATTATTAAATTTACTAAACGTAGAGAAGGGTGACATAATTAAAATATCATTGTTAAAAAAAAAGTAACATTTCTTATTCCCATATCATAAATTTTACTATAGCATAATCGTTGCTTCTTACGATAATTGAATTTGTTACTCACATAACATTAACTTTTATTTTATTCATTTAGTATTCACTATACTTTGATACACATTTTTCTATAGTATGATTTTTACCGTAACCTAGTAATTTAAAAAAAAAAGAAAGTATATTTATTTATTTAGCAGTATAGCATAAATTATTATGTTACAAGCATACAAACATTCTCCGTTAATTAATAATATCCCTCCACTCCTACGAATATAGTAATTTTTGCTAATAATTATATTAGTATTTATGACAATATTTCTTTCCTTGTTTAGAACAAGTCACTAATTTCACTCCAAGAAGTATATTATTCTGTGACGTATTGAATGTACTTTTAAAAACATATATTTTGTATCTATAATAATTCAATATCCACAATAGAGAATAAAAAATTTAACGCCCTTCGCGCTACAATTTTTTCGTTTTTATACTGATGTTAATAAAAATCTTTTATTTTCACTGATACTAGTATACATCCTTTATTTTTAAAATATAATTGAGATTGTCTAATGTAAATTATAATTAATTAAATACGATTCTGAACGATACTCTTTCTTGCCTCGAACCAACGTTCATCATTGTAAATTGCAAATAACACTAGAATAATACCATCTGTACATTTATTTTATACGAATTGTTTATATAATAATTCTATAAATAGTTCCTAGTCTTACTTATCGTCGGGAGTAACCCATGTAAATTATTACAAATTGAATTTGACATGCGTATTTCAAACGTTATATTAACATTTATTAGCTTATAGTACGATGATTGCATTGGTATTATCTTGGGGCCTATATTATTTATTTTTATTTTGTATTAATTGAAAGTCTATTATGTGCAGAAATTCAAACTTAAAACTAAACTGGTCCAGATAATGAGTACGTGATTATGCCAAATCACACGAATAATAAATGAGGTACGGAAAGGAATAAAAGTGAGCCAAGTGTAGCTATAATACAGAAGGGAAGAGCAGGTTACAGTGGTTCTCTATGTTAAATTTTGGCTGTTGGCATCCAGCACGGGACAGTCCGACTGAGGAATGCCACCCAGAATAGTGCGCGTGTACGCTATTTGTGTGGCCTCGAAAGCTGGAGCGTGCCAAGGGCCTTCAAGTCTGATCGTGGCAGCATCGCTAAGTCAGTCAGAGGGACCTGATTCAGCAAGCCTTTTTTCTACACGAAGGCGTGAAAAAAGTGACAGCAATGTGAAAAAAAAGAAACCCAGAAAATGTGAGACAAGAAGAACGAGATGATTACAAGACGGTTGCGAGAACGGAACAGAAGGAGATTGAAGGAATGATATGAGAATCGAGTAAATTACACGTCTAAAAAAGTAAATGACGTGTCAAAAAATACGAGTTATTATTTGTTTTTTATTATTATAGATAAATCCTATTATTATAAATTCTTTTAAGAACTATTAATCAAGTATATAATTTTATAAATAATAATTAAAGCGACTATTACGAAATTTTTCTCATCACAATAATTTTGTTTCGAATTTCTATTTTACTTGTAAATGTTATATTTCAATCGTTATAAAAGAACATGCGTGTGAATTCGTTTCATTTATATTTATGTCTTCAAATTTTTTCTTGAAATCGTACAATAATTTGAAGCAATGTATTACAAAAATACTTACAACAAAATTAATATTTATAGATGAAGTTCTCAGTGGAAAACTAAATAAATCGAACATATCAAATATGAGTAACATTAATTTATGTATGTCCCCCTTCCATGCACTTATCAAATACAGTCACAAACTAGTATTGTAAATTTTATTTAGTGTTTTTACAGTTACTCAATAAATTAACTAATATTTTTTATTTTTCTATTATAAGTTCATCTAAATCAGTTTACTTGATTTTTGAAAGGAGTTTCGATCACGTCTATTAGGCATAAAAATGTTGTAATGCTTGTTCGCTTAAAAGATTTAAGTTTTTTGAAAGGTATGTTGGAAGAGGGGGTATTATTGAAGATAAACATTTTTGGAGCAGAACTATGACTTATTTTTATTAAATACTGTCTTTATTTGTATTTATTCGCAATAAATAATTATATCTGTTGAATCGGTATAATATATGTATAATAATTGTAGCTACAAAGTATACATTAAAATTTGACTTGATTTATAATATCATAAAATTGAACAACGTCCCTAATTGGTCGCTGTATGAATAACTACTGTTTGTATAGCGTACACTCGATGGTGACATAAATAATAATACTTTTATAAAGTATGTATATACATACATTAAATTTTCAAGTTCATTCTCTGAAATTTAATATCACTAATAATTACTAATTATTGTATATTACTACCGGCTTTTTCACTAGACATGTATTTTGTCATTATGTAACCCGCCTGAAAGATTTTGCCTGTGTTGAAAGGTTTCTTGGGAAGGAAGGCTTTAGCTTCTCTGAAATTATTGTGGATGAATTTTGTTTGTAGATCATTCACTAAGCTGTATGAGTCTAATAAATAATTTATGATAAGCACTAAAATGTACATTACTTACCATGAGAGACTATATTGTCGTTGTCGATAAAAGTTCAAAATAAATATGAAGAGGTAACCTCATCCGCACGGAGCGAAATAGTATATTAAATACTAATACAATCACTAGCAAAAATTATTATATTATGTAAAATAAGTAGGACATACGTTTACAATTAATGGAAAAATTAATTATACTTGCGACAAATATTGTTATAAGCATAATAATTTTTATTACACTGATAAACAACAAAATCTACATATCTTTCTAAAAATTACTATATTTCATAGTAAAAATTATTGCGGTTGGAAAATGATCCAATAAGAAATGATGAAATTAATTAATATTTAATAATAATTATTAAAAATGGTAACAAAAAAATTCAAATGAAATATCTGTTCAAAATTATTGCACTTATTCAAAAATACTAGAAAAACATTTTGAAAATAAAGGTTAATAATATTCTAATTTATTGGATAATTTACGAAGATCTTGTGGGATTTGTTAACCGTATGTCCTTGCGCTTGATCACGGACAGCGGCGTATTTATATTTTGCAGAAAAAAGTAGTAAGTACAAAGTGAATTTGTCTGGTGTAATATTTTAGGGTTAGGATGGTCCCTACAAAATAAAATTGTAAAGTATTTTTTATATTTTTTATAAATTATAGAAAACAATATGTATACATATATATCTGTTGATATCTATTTTGACCAAGTTAAATTTGGCAAGCATGCCTTTGTAATTTAACTACCTAATTTTAATATTCATCTTGTAGAACATTATTTATTTTTCATCTTTTCTTTAGATACACTCATTTGAATTACATGTTGAAAAATACATTGTTTACTTTTTCTAGAAAAAGATAAACAAACACAACTCAGCAATATTTTCTCACGTAAAATTGGTCGTGATAGAGCGCTTTAATTTTGATAAATCACACGCACAGGGTCTTTATTATATTTGCACTTTAGATCAATGTTTTCGGCCAATCGAATGTTGATCTAAAATAATGCGACTACATCCTACGTTATTATTCTATTCTATCTCCTAGATAGTTTCGATTGAATATTTTATTAGTATTAAAAACATCCGAAAAACCTAGATGCTGGTCTCTATACTTCAATTAATTACAACAGTCAAGTTAAGTAAATAATAACGAAATTTGATAATGTTATCAAATACCAACGAAATTCCCGAGTTGATCGATAGTTATGGAGCTGTAAAAGTAATAGCCTTGAGTCATATTGAAAAATATTTGAATAGATAATTACCTTTTTATTTTTCTAAGTAAAGGATCGTTAGACAAAAAATAGAGCACCAATCCTCCTGACTAACAAATTTATTCGTATTTTAATGTACAAAATCGTTGTATTTAAAAAATAAATAATTAACATTTACGAAACTTTGAATATTAACTAAATATTTTATTAAATAGTAATTATTTTTGTAATCTATCATACATTCGGAATGCCAATCAACAGTTCAATGTAATCACCAACAATGCAAATTATAGTATGCTAACTATAGTTCGGCATTAAATTCATTTTATTATTTCATCAAAATGAAATCAGAATTTACTATAAGTAGCAATTCGCTTAAATTAATCTAATATTTGTAATAAGTGAATAAATATTTAATAAAATATTCATATTTGCTTCTAAAAAGTACGTACACACGTTTGGCATTTCTCGGGCATAATTTATACTTTTCATTCAAATCTGTTATATACTTCCATGTATTACTTTTAACAGCTTGACGTAATACAACAGAGTACTTTCCGTTACTATCATTTTGCCCATGATGTAATATGGCGCTAATGTATTATGAGTAACGTTACTAGTAACATAAATTTTTATATACAACGTAATTTGTGGAGCTTCTTTTATTAACGTTTTTCTTCTTTAATGCCGTTATCAACATAATGTAATAATTTTGCACTCAAATGCTTATCTTTTCTTATTACTGTATTTACTTTTTATTTATGCTATGGTTTCATACATGACATAGTTTCTCTACACCTTGCAGAATATTAATATTTCTATTGAAAATGTTTTACAAAGTTTGAGTATTTTATCAATTTTATACCGAAAAATGTAATATATAATTATCAAACGTGACTGGGTCAGATCTGCTTTCACTTTCAGTCGTAGGGCATCTCGTAAGGATTCGTAGTTTGTTTTCGATAATTTCTTTTATTATTGAGCACTTTTTACATATATCTAGCAAAAACTCTGCTGCATCTTGTTTAGCTGGAGATAAATATTTAACGTCTAGATAATCAATACAGTTTTGTACTTGATGTATTTCTTCCTGATCTTTCCAGTCAACATGCAAAATTTTGTTTACACAAACGTATTGTGATTCTGCTAATCTATCGTAAAGTATATCCGTAAAGTATATTATCTAAAATATCTGGGCAATACTGTTTTTTTTAACCTGCTTTATTTAGTGACTGGACGCTTACTTGCTTTGATAGACAAATGATCAAAGTAATTAAACGTGACCCTTCTAAAGTAGTAACTCGCGATAGAGCTACATATGTTTGGTCAGATTCAAAGATATTAATACCGGAACCGATAATAGTATTACACAAACGTGGTCTTTGGCATTTATGAATCATTATACCATAGCTGGATGCGAAAAGAAATTGCTCTGTTATGATCCGTGTTTTATCTATCAATACAAATTGATATGTAAATCTTTCAATATTATATTCTCTCCCCGATTAAAGTTTGATTCTGATAGAATCGATATTATCTTTTATTTTGAAATTGAAATAATAGTACTTATAGTTCCATTAATTAAATCAAACGAAACATCGTTATTTCTACCTTATATATATTGAGTTATCTATAATAGTTTATTAGCATAAATTTTATTATTAAAAAACACTTATAATTCTTCACTACTTTTGTACTACCGGATTAATGATTTTAATACAATTGTACACATATATAAAAATCACGGCATTATATTAAAATTTACCTTAATCAACTGCAGAGTGTATTTTTATAAATTATGAAATTAATAAATCGAAAGTTGTTTTTAACAATTTTTCGAAAAGTTATTAACTTTTGTTTTAAATAAATGACGATATTTCAACAAGTTTTAGTACAGATAACCTGTAAATATCTTAATTGCACTTGCTATTTGCGTTTGAATAAGTTTGAGACCAACACAATTTCCCTGCGGCCACATTGAAAACGTTTTTATATTATTCTAATTCTTCTTTATTTTTCCTTTACTTTCAGTTGTATTATATTGTACACTACAAACTCCCTGATTCATTACTAATGTCCACTATACAAATTTTATAAACTCCATATAAATTTCATATTACGATTTATATTCTACCAATATATCAAATATTTTATTTCAATAATTAATATTGATTTCATATTTATTAATAAAAAGTATTAATATATAATAAAATAATATCTAATTATTTTATGAAAACGAATTATAGGTTTCTAATTCAATGGACTTTTTATATTCGTCTTACCATAACGTTACCACAGCTCCTGATTCGTCTTTAGCATTGCAGTGCCTTTCAAAAAGTACTAAAAAATAAACATATTTTTTACAATTAGTCATACGTTGATTTAAGCAAATACAACGTTGCTTCTATTACCTTCTACTGTCTTTAGCTCTCGACGTGTTAATTTATGTCTTTTTTATATATTGTTAACAATAATTATCGTGTTCCCATCAACAATATCTTAATTCAACAGTTTTTCTTTAATGCATTACTGTTTTAACATAAACCTTAATAGTTGTTAAGGTTTTTAATGTCATATGGTTTTCCATAGAGTTTTGATGTAATATTTTACTGAACAAATGTAAACCTATAAATGAAAGAAAAATTAATTTTATTGGCGTTAATAATAATATTGCACATTTTATTTGAGATTAAATAATATGAAAAATCCAAATACCTTCCAGTTGTCTGGCAGATAGAGTAACTACTACTTACTACATTTAGCAGAAACACAGCCAATAAGCTCCTCAAACAAAAAAATCTAGAATCACTGAAACTAGAAGCTTTTATCCTCACCTCTTACACTTACTTGTCAAACATATACCCACAATAGATTCTCAAACAATCTTGAGCATACGAAAATTCATGGGAAGAACTAAAGACTCGGAAAGCATAGATACAACTGTACCAACTATTATATAAATCACCTTCAGAGGATAAGTCTTGCTTTAGAATGTTTACATTCGCCAAAACCCTTATCCAGTCGAACTGTATAAACATAGATCGAGATTTTGTACCAACTGCTACAGAAAAATTCACATAAAGATTATATGTAGATCTAAAGCTACTTACATTTATTATAGTGGATACCATAATAATGACTCTTGTCCACATTTAGAATTAAAACCAAACCTAATATGTATAAACTGCTCGAGAAATTATTTATCCTTAGACAAAGAACTGCAGCACAGTTCAAAATGTTAAATGAGAACTGAAAGAGTAACCAAATAATCGTTTCAAATTTTCATAATTTCCAGAATTTTATATACCGATTGTAATCAAAGAAATTATAATAGCTGTTTAATCGACCCAGTGCTTAGTTTACCCACCCCAATCTATTCCAATTCCAACAGTGACTTTATCTAGTTTAAGCACAAATTTATGAGTAACTTGTCTATCCGTTGTATTCCGATCCAATACTGATTGACAAATTTCAATATCTTGTTTTAACCTTAGATGTAATGTCATCAATATTATATTACTTTGAACGTTATTTTCACAATGATTTTATGACTTTATTCTTTATAAGTATTTTATTAAAAGGTGTAAAGGTAAAAACATATATTTCAATAGACATAATCTTATTTATTATTATTAATATATATATATATATATAATTTACCAATATACATATGTATCTAGCATTTCAAATGTTTATAAGTAACGCTTTATTTTTTATTTCGTTTATCAATGTGACTTTAGTATTTTTTTCATCTTCGCGTGATATTTTCCTTACATGTGAGACAAAGAGAAAAGGGAGGTTAAGAAATCGTTCAAAACATCCTGCTGGTATCTAATTATATTACTATCACCTTCATAAAATATTTCTAAATATTTGCCAAATTCTCCTGATTTCAATTTTACACTGTGTTGTCTATCTTTTTGGTTTGTGTATATTTACTATTGTGATAAATAGTACCGTTAAACACGGATATCTTGTATACCAGTGTAACTCCAAATTTACCAATATTTTGTAATTAACCCTTACCAACAAAAACGACGGCATCGTCTCCGTATCGAAAGGCTTTCGTTAATCTGATTGGTAAAAATCGCAGTAAACAAAAACGATTAAATCTTTTATTTGATGTGAAATTGTCTAAATTGTCTGGTGTAAAAATTAATTTTTGCAAACGTTTTCTTAAAATTTTATATTTCAAGTTCATTCCATTAGGTTCGGTAGCAATTTTGTTCAATTGATAAATTTTATTTTTAGCTAGAAAGCTAAAATGAAAAAATGAAAGGTCCTGTATTTCTTATTGACTCGATTGTGCGTCGTATAATGGCAATGTTAAATGTCATACTTTTTTCTTCGTAGAATAATTCATATTCAACCACAAATCGCAATAAACTGTGTTCAGCTTAATCCAAACCTGCTCGAGATATCGTTGTTTTTAATATTTTATAAGCATTATTTACGGGTAAATTGTAATGTTGTAATGCTTAATCATTTAAATACCGTTCAAGCATGGTAAACCATAATACGACAGTCATGACTTTAGTATAGAGCCGTTAGGTTTGTTTGATTCTTGTATAACTCTACGCCTCGAAAGTCTATGAATTTGACGGGTTGATGTAACTAGAAAGTGTTTTACAATAAAACCAACTTCTTTCTTACTAATTTTAAATTTAGATGTTCCGATGTTTCATTAATTCCATATTGTTAATGCACTGCTAAGGGGCAAACCATACAAATACTCATAACCATACTATGTCAAAAATGTGTAGTTTAGATAAACAACTTCGTATCACTCGACAAAAATTTATATTCAATCCAATTCTTTTATTAACATCACTTTCATGTGTGCTAGTCATTCTCAAGTTTTATGTTTGATTAACGACGTAACTGTTACCTTTTGTTTCTTCAACATATCAACCTTTTTGATAATATAAACTACAGCCAAAAAATCCAACAAATTGTATTAATATTTCATCAATATAGAAATTATATCAATTAATTTTAATTTCTTTTAGCCAAATATATCGTTAATATACATTTAAATATTGAATGATAAATTGTGATATTTCGAAATTAAACTGCCAATGATGAAAATGTTTAAATAAAAATCGCTGTTAAGTCAGTATAATTTTGAGTTATAGTGTGTTATTATTGATTAAAATATTATATACCCCACCACACTAAATTACAGTCTTACTAAAAAGGTATCTAAAAGTAATGTTTTACAGTTAATATGTCAACTGTATTTAATCATACTCTTTGTAAAATTAAAATCATATAGTAGACTGTCTAGTAAAACGAATATTGAAATTGATTAAAGTATATTTTCTTTAAATATCTACCTTCATGAAATGGATAAAATATTATCAATAAAAAATCAATCAATCAAAATTTTTATTGATTTCAATGTCTACTTTTTAGAAAATAACATTGTATAGTATATATATTTTTTGCTAGTATACAAAACAAGAAAGGAAAATTGATGAGTGTGAGGTAAAAATAAAAGCAACTGGTAAAATAATGGGTACCGCATACCCACCAAAAATACACAAAATCATTATAACTGACGTAATATATATAAAATATACTGCAAGTTAAGGTATCAAATGAAACAAGCTTGTTTACGTGGTAGCATTCATAAGATATTATCAACTACTGACAATAGTAGTCCGAAATCGTCAATATGTCCTGATGGAAATATTTAGTTGCAAAATAAAATATCCGATGTAAATATCCGTTAAGAAGTAATTTATACACTTTTATCGACGGTCCTTGGGATAACTGCACTTTCGGAATTTCCACGAATAAATGCATGTTTCAACTTTGACTGTAAAAAAAGAAAGATGCCATCTTTTTTAAAGAAAAGAACAATTCAATTACGAGTTCAAATAGCCACATGATGCAAATTTTGCTACAATAAAATTAGTAGTTTTTAATGCAATAAACGAAAGTCCTTGTTTAAACAAAAATAAATTTAGTCGATGACATAAATAATTGTGATCTCTCATTCTAATGATGACTGTCTCAACCATTCTCATTGTTACTGTGAAAACAAAAATGTGCTCTCTTTCGCAATGGAAATTGAATGAACAAAATTTAATTATATCTGTCAGATAGATCAAATTTCAATTTTCAGTGCTTAACATTGGTGACTGATCTATATTTAAAAAAATCTGTCTTGTATCCATTTTGATCTATATTAAATAAAAATTAGCGTGCTAACTTCGCTTTTAGGTCATTTCTTTTTCTAAAAAGAATAAATAAATAAGAAATTGTTTCATTCTGATTGAATTCGATTTATATTACTGTACAATCAAACTTTTGTTTTCGTTTTTACTTCAATACATTTTTCTCCAAAAATAAAATATTCTATATTTAGCGATCAATAGTTAATGAAAACGAATTAAGATTTATACATAAAGTAAACAACTATAATATAATAAAATATGTGGCAAATTATATTTATAGTAATTCTTGAAAATTTATGCAAAAGATATACAATAGGCACTAAGCTCTCATTTTGAAACCGATTTACGAAAAATAGATAGTAAATAAATTTTACTTATACATTTTTTTATCTTTTTGTTTTATAATTTTGGTGGTTTAATTATTTCTGTATTCTCAGTACGAATTTTTCGTTAACCTATTTATCATTCGATTTGCTTGCAAAAATTTGCATTGATGCAATGATTAATATGTTAAATATAACATTCGTGATAAAATAAACTACGTCGTTGAAATCTTAATATGCTAGGATAATAAAATATTGCCTTCTTTTTTTGTGTAAAATAAAATGTTATTCAAAAGATATTTCTAATGAGCTGATTGCAAACAGTTAATGATTTCTGATATTTCATAATTTAGCATTGTAAAATTACATATTTGCATTAATATTATATTTTCTGCATGTATAATATTCATACTCGAACATTGTTATATGGCTAGATCATTTGTAATTTTGCAATAGCATCATGAATGGATGCTATTACAAAAAGGATTAATGCATGGTACATAAATGTATAAACTGCACTATAATTCAAATATAACCTATATACACACAAATCTAAGAAAATGTATATAAAGCCAATAAATGAAAGCTACAATTTTTCTTTACTTAGACTGCTAAACGACTATTTTTCATTAAATTAATATATTTATATTTCTAACAATAGCGATCGTCCATTTTTATTAGTTTATACGAACTTTTGATTCGGTCATCTATTGCTGTCGTTAATATCATCAATACGATTCAAATAGATAGAAATTAAAATCAAGAATATAAAACTTAAATCTGCATAGTATATTCAATAGTATTCTATGAATTGTATCAATTTTTTTATAGACATACAATCTTTGATGAGTAGCTACAGTAATGTTTATTTTAGCTTTGAAATCTTTTTATCATTACAGGGTGCTATATCAATCTTGAATATTTCTACTATTTATTTTGATGATTGTTTTTAGCAATAAAGCAACAACTCTTATTTTCTTCCGCTAAATATGTACCGTTACTACAATAATAATGGCAAGTTATACGTTCTTATTGTGTATAAATACATTTGGACATCATGTATTTTGACAAACTTACGTCCCTAAATTTTTACCATGCCAGGTATTATTTTTTTGCTTTCATCATGAAGTCCTAGTTTTGATGGTACTACTGAGATCAGACACATTACATTACGTATCTTAAAATTCGACCGAGGAAACATATTTGTATCAAATAAGGCATTTTTTTCAACGTTTTTCTCATCATCACTAATACTTTCAGAATCATCATCTAGTTCCCTGGCATCGTCGTCGCTAACTATCGTGTTCAATTTACGAACTATTATTGATATTTTTGTTATAGGTTTAATCATTCAAAACATCACTCCCATTTTCATTGTAAGTTTCATCTTGCGAAACATCATTTTCATTATTACTTAAGTGATGAATCTCACTACTAGCATCCGAGTCACAATTTTGTGCATCGATATTATTAGGTCGTTCTCAGTCGGTAAATTAGCTAGACAAGCTTTCACTGAAATATCCTATTAAGTTTGATAAAGATATGTTACAAAATATAGCAATATTATTCAAAAATACAATCCAATTGAATATAATTTAATTAATTTTTTTAATGATGCATTAATGAATAATATCCATCTCAATTGATCCCAATGTCTTTTTACTTTTAAAGATTAATTATATTACCCACGCTAAAAGAGGTTTATTAAGAACGTTCTTTTGAGAATCATTTTTCTTGAAAAATTTCCTTCTCAAAAATAAGTTTCTTTTTGTATTATCTAAATAGCAGACAAAATAAAAATAGGTAACTGCATTCCTAATCGAGATATTCAACTACAAAGTTGAATATTTTAACACGCGTTAGATTAGAAATACAATTGTCTTTCGAATTTTTTGAAAAACTAATATATTATTGTAGATACTATGCACGAGAAGTCAAATGAAATTATTAAAAATATGGGTATCGATACTTATTTAACAGTTATAGCTATCGACATTTTTCCTATCAAGCTAATAGTATAGTATATCTAAATATTGATACAATTTGCACAAAAGTTTATGCTTTACTATGATTTCATCAATATTTTTTATATTTCCAAGTAGTTCAATAATATTCCAATTACTGTATAAGATTTTTGAAAGATTTTCAATGTAGAATATTTATTAACTCAAGATTTTCTTGAAAACAAGCTTTCTAACTTAAATGTACCCAAGACAACGTCCTTAAAATGATTAAAATGCATTCAAAAATTGAATTAAATTGTATCCCAAATAAACACTTGAACCATTTTCATAAAAATTTTATTAAAAATGATTAAAGATGATTGAAAACATTTAAAAATGCTATAAAAATGGATTCAACATGTTCTTTGAATACTTTTTAATGCATTTTGATTATTTATAATAATTCCTTTTTAGCTTAAAATGCGCAAAAATTCATATTTGTATCCATGTAATATTATATTTGTTACTTTTAAAATTGCAAAGAAACAAATGATCTGAACGAATATCATCCATTATTAATAGCGAAATAAATAATGAATTTCAGATTTAAATGCACATTGATAAGAAAATGAATGGAAAAAAGATATCCCCAGGAGAATATGACTTTCAAAAATAGTCTAAGGCTTTTGATGTTCATGTATCAAAATGTCTCAATTATTTGAAGAAACCAAGATGAAAAGATATATCCAGATAACAAAAAACTTATATGTTATATATAACATTTGTAGAATGATAAGTGCTCGTAATTTATGAAGTGTATATATTTAATATTATTTAATAAATAAGGAACAAATATCGACGGTGACCCAAGTAATGGGAAAGTCTCACTGATAAAGCTGAATCTGTAGAAGAAAAAGAAAACGATACAGGGGGCAAAATAATGAATGGTAAAACTGAACATGAAGCTGATGAAGGTCGATCTGCGTTAAGATATTTCTATTATTAATCCTAATGTTTAAATAGTCATAATATAAATTGTAATGACTTTAGTTGTCATTAATTTGATTTAAAATTTTTTAATACGATTTGCCTGAAAATCTCACACGAAATTGAACTCACAAAAATATATTTTATCAATATTTGTTTTAGCCAAGAGTTCGTGAATTTGAATGATGAAGAGAGAGTGGTGATTTATTAACTGTCGATTATGTGGATGTATATCTACTTTCTTGGTTACCGTCATATTCTAGCCAATGGAAAAACAAAATTGAAATATTAGTTAACACGAACGTCTCTCTGTGAGTGAGGCCACACACGAGGATATTGAGAAACAATCCGGTGAAAACCTCGATGAAGAAACAGAAGAGAAATAGATGCAGATACAATCATTGAAAACAGTAAAAAGTGATCTGCTCAAAACAATGTATAACCATTTAATCATTTATAGATTTGAAATAGTATGCTCTAATTAAAATACAAAAAACATTAAAAAAAAAGGTTTAACAAAAACGATTAACTTGATATTCAGAAACAATATAGAAATGAATTCAATTTATATTGTGAATACTTTTTAATAAAGTTTTTTAATGCATTTTAATTGTTTTTAATAAACCCCTTTTAGCCCAAAATTGTAGATATTAAGCAATAAAAACATTAAAGTACATTGGTTGAATGCTGAAAATTTCCAAAGAAAGTGATTAACAGGATTCATCTTACGATATATTTTAATAGGAATAGAAAGACATTTTATTGGATTAAAATCAATTACGATAAGTTTTGGGTATAAATCTTATTTCCAAACAATGGTATTGAATTCGATTATACCTCCAATTTTAGATAGAAAAAATAAAAAAGTACTGTGAAAAATAAACATAAGAAAATGTGTAAGTACGTATGTATGTACATTGGCTCAATACCCAAAGGTGACATTGAAGTGATCAATAAGTTAATGTATATATCCTGATAGGAATAAAAAAACATTCAAATCGATTGAAACAGATTGATAATTCATTTTAAATTTATATTTGAACCTCCAAAACCGATATTGAAATCGATTATACCTCCTAGTTTATGTAAAAATGATTGAAAATATTAAAGTACATCGGCTCTCTTCACAAAAATTCTATTAAAAGCGATTCACAGGCATAAAATTCATACTCAGTATCAATACAATTTAATGTGATTCTGTTGTAATTCATATGAATACTGTCACCCCTGTACTTTTTGAAGAATGAATTTTAATTGTCATTTCGGGATTCATAATTAGACTCAAAGCGGATTGAGCTTTTTTCTAATCCAGATCAATGTCTTCGTTTTATTAGGGTATCACCTATTTATCGATTGAGTGTCTTGACACATGTTAACTCGAATAAGTCCACCTAGGCTATAAACAATTTTATGTTTTATATAAGTAACGTAAGGAAGCAGTTGAGGAGATGGCTGCTGATGGTTGATGTATACAGTCGAATGTAGCCGTGTTGTCCCTCGGTATATTGGCCTACCAGATAGGTCACATATTAGTAAAAAAGATTATACAACGGCTAAAAGTGGCAATGTGTGCAGTTGCGTCGTACACCGTCAATTTACCAATTGAGTACAACCTGCATGTAACTCGAATATGTTTTCGACAAGATTATAAATATATTATAGCTTGAATTAGTATCTTTAATATGATTATTTATACAGCACGAAAAATGACATTGGCTAGAAACTGAATACAAATTTATATTATCAAGAAAAAAGTTGAACGATTACAGTTTTCATAGCTTATTTAAATAATTGGATGCTTATGTATCAAAAACGTTGAGTTATTTGAAACGTCTGAAAAACAACGGTATGTCAATATAAAAATCGTATAATTATCTTGAAGTGTATTCAGCTTCTGTTATACTTTAATTGATATTTTGTGTCATTTAAAGCAACATATTTGGATTTGTAATCCGTCCGAATGCAAAAGTTGCTTTTGAACGGATGATGTTTTTAATGGTGTATTGTATGTTGAAGTTGAACTTGTTTTCAGATTATTTGTATTGGTTTCATAATTTTTAACACTTACACGTTATTTTATCAATGAAAGTAAAAAAAGGTTCTGCTAAAGTCAATAAAAATGCTCTGGAAAATAAGTACTCCGAAAATGAGAAGTTCAAAATATTGACAGATCAGGAGAAATTTATAAGAAATAAAGAAAACCCATTGGATTACTTACAATCATTCCCAGTAGACTCATGGACATGATCTTTTATTGAAGGATCCGAGGATTAGCAAACGCTTTGATTATAATTTGGACTAGCGAAAAGTCAAGATTTTTTTCTGCGTTGTTTTTACTCTTTCTTTTTTTTATGTATTATTGGTAGTATATCTAATACTGAATCATTGTTTACTTCACAACTGAAATAGTGCATTTATAATACGGATAAAAATGCAATTTATAACGCTTGCACCTTCGAGAGAAAGGAAAAGAATAGAAAAAATGCAAAAGTAAATCTAGCACAAAAATATAAGGTTTTCATAAAATAACGTACACACGATACAATCATTCAAATTTCATCAAAGATTGTTACAATTTTTCGATATTCTCTTGATATTTTAAGTATTATTGAAAAACTTACCGAAAAAGAACATAAGACGTAAAAAAATTAATTTCGAGCCTGATATTTTATTTCACGTAGTCAAAGTATACAAATATAAACGTTAATTTCTTCACTTCAAGTACCTCATAGACAAATCCGAATACATTAACTTATACCCGTTGGGCTATCGATTACAATATATGACCTTCAATCTAATTCAACGAACGAAGGCAACTCATTGTCTTGCACTGTGTTTAGATATACAAAGAAAAAAAATGAATATTCAAAGCGTAAATATAAAAATAAGTGAAGTGTGTAAGTTATTTTATGAAAATCTTATATTTTTGTGCTAGATTTACTTTTGCATTTTTTCTATTCTTTTCCTTTCTCTCGAAGGTGCAAGCGTTATAAATTACATTTTTGAATGGTGGGTTTATAAACGGAGGAAATTTAATTGTCATAAGGGTCTGAACATATTTTGCGTGTCAGAGTTCAAATTTCCTGAGATGCATACATAGTTTACTTTTTCGCTTGTATCAAGAAAAATATCGCTTTTCTTACATAAATATAAGGGTGTAAGGAAAAAAAAACTACATTTTCTGAAGGTGCATGTAAAAATACGTGATATATGTACTTTTTTTCATACAGATCGCATATTTTTATGCCAGGATCACCAATTGTCCGGAATTTTGTATTTTATTTATTTTCTCCTTTTTTACGGAGATGCAAGCATTATAAATAACTTTTTTGAAGGGTCTATTTGCCAATTAAAAAAAAAACGTTAGTTTTTTATATTAATGTTAATATTTTTACCGCAGGGGCAAAGGAATCCTGGCAGACAGCAGTGCTCACTGGTGGCTGGCAAACCTACATAGGCATGGTTCCCCAGCCGCTTAAAAACTGTTTCATAAGATCTTGTTTTCTATAAGCGTCTATATTCGATGCTTTAACCTTCCGTATTACCTTATATTTTAAGATACAAGTTTCTTCGAATAAAATTTGAACTTATGACACGTACACAAGTTTTTATTTCTGTAGTTGGAGCAGTTCGAATAACATTAAAATTTGAAATCGATCGACCATTTGGTTTTTTAGAAATTAATTTTCAATATTTAAAGAATGAACACGTGGAAGATAGGGGTTCGTTAAATTTCTCATAAACCACTTTTACCGTTTGGAAATTTGATAAAATCAAAGAATTTTAATCTGACAGGAATTGTAAATTGCACTTGATTTTTAAATAAATTAGGAAATATTGGTTTATTAGAAATAAGGAATAAAGTAATCTTGGTATAAATAACTATTTTTTTATTATTTAGTTTACAATAGAATTTATTTGAGAATCATGAAAATGTTTGTTATCAATGTAACAAATAAACGCAGAACAATTATATTTAAGATAATTATAACTCACATAAATAATCTATATTTAATTATTAATTTCCAATAGTTAAATGTGTTATCTTCTCGAAATGTAATTAATATTACAAATAAATAGTTTATTTTAGAGATAATCTTCAATCAATACGGAATAAGTATTCTGTATATTGTTCTTAAAAATGGTGAGCAATTATATCATGAACACTTAATCGATTAATACATTTACATTTTTTGTCTCTATTAGTAAGCCTTTTTTTATAATTGTTTTAATTGTCAATAGACAAAGTACCTTCGGTAGCCATATTTTTTTAACTCCTCTAAAACAGTATATCTTCCAAAGGTGTAAAAATATGTAATTTGACTTTTTATTCTATCACATACTTTTTTAAAACTTTTACAATATTTTTGAAAAAAGTCTGCTGTAATGAATTTGCAACTTATTGCTTCAAGCACATTACATCTATTAATTTTCAATAAGTTATTTGTTAAAGTAGCAAGCTTAAAATGACCAATATCATTCCTATCAGAAGAAGTTTGTTTTTAAATTACATAACATAACTTCAGTAGATTATTTGAAGTTCTCTTTTTTCTTTGAAGAATATTTTTTGTTTAATAGATAGTTGATCTTTATGGTCTTTTTTTCTATTTCATGACTTATAGTTTTTGTGATGACCAAAAATGTGATCAGCTAGTTATCATAAAGCTGCAACTAATTCTTTGGTTTTGTTCGATTGCATATTTAAAACAAAGTTTTATATGAGATATCACATTCTTTCTTCTTAATTCTTTGTAAGTGCTTTGTGCACTATATAACTGATTGACATTTTTTTAAAGTGATTTCTATCACAAATTTTATGAATATTATCTGTTCTTTTATCTCCAATTTTTTTAATTGATTGACTATTTTTGTCATCAATTATATCTTTTACTTTTATATTATTATCTTTTAATATACTACCACTATTGGCTAGTATAGTAGCAACACTAACTTCCATTGATCCAGCAGTTTTAATATGGCTTTAACAGCCATCATATATTTTACATTTCCTATTTCTTATTTTAGAATCTAAAACTTTACCACCAAAAAATCCAATTATTGTTCCATATCTATTAAGACAATCCTAGCTCTTTTCCATTGTGTCTTTTAAACCATCTCATATTGTAACAGACAATAATATCTACAATGTTCCCTAATTCTTCATAAAAATCTTTAGTCAATGCTATCTTATTTCTAATATTGTTACTTATTCCTTGAGTAATTTCAGGTGGCCTATAAAGAAATATTTATCCAAGTGTAATTAATGTAAATAGCAATTTTTCTATAAAATTATTTAAAATTTTACCATCTTATTTAAAATAATATTTAAATATAAACATTGAATAAATAAAATGTATGATATATTTATAAACTACTTAATAGGTACTTAAAATTGACATATATAAAATCATGTAAAATAAACAATTATATGATATGTCAAGTAGTTATCTAATGTTATAATTATATAATATTTATAAAATTAATAATGTAATGTTATTCTAATTTTATATCAATATGATAAGCAACAAACAATAATTCTATTTTAAATAGATATAAAAATTATGTAAACATTACATAGCTGAAAATTTATCAAAATTAATACATTTTATTTAAAAAGTAATACAAAATTGGATTCACAATTGTTCACACAATTGCTCGCTTTGAGAAACAATTAAGTTTTGTTGCCAACAACTGCTCACTGACAGCTTTTTTTTATTACTGTTTTGATGGCTAGACCGACTTTTTACTCTGAATATCTTTGGTACATAGTTATTATTGTAGGTATATTTAGACATAAACAAATTTCGTTCAGTTCAGTGTGACCAACTCCATTTTCTAAAACTCCCTAAAACATAATCAATTATTAATAAGTAGTCTTTCAGAGAAACAATAATATTATTAATTTTGTTATTAACAATATTTACCTAACACAGCCTTGTTGTAACAACATTATGCAAAACTTTGATTTTATGTTTAGTGTTTTTTTATGCAGCATCATTGATATCGTTTTCTATCTGTGTTTACTTTATTTAGAGCTGAACATTCGACACAAGAAATAAACCATATGCAGGGAAGTCCTTCTTTATTTTATCACAAGATACCATAGTTTGTTGATCTTTTTCGAAACTATTTATAGATCTTTTTCCGCAATTCTTTCATTGTTGTTGACTAATTCCCTTAATTTTTCATGAGCTCTTATCAAACCTGCGTTCTGTTTCAACTTTTTATCTATTCTCTTCAGTCTATTTGACATTGTGTATCTGTTTGTTGTCAAAACTTGAACCTATATTATAGGTTATAAAATGCCACAGCAATGACTATTGTATATACACTGTGCAATGGCAATTACGACGTCATATTGACAATACACATAAGTTCAACGGTCTCGCACTTTCAATGTCGCGCAGCACTGTCTGTCTGCCTGTGTCTCTCTCTCTCTCTCTCTCTCTCTCTTGCCGAATGAATTGCCTTCAAATAAAACTAAGAGCAATACCGTATTTCATATACTATTATCTTCATTTAGATAAAAATTCAATTAAACAACAATTACGTGTGAATTTTAACATATTGGTGTTTCTCTAAGACCCACGACCATTCGAATAATAATAATAATAATAATAATAATAATAATAATAATAATAATAATAATAATAATAATAATAATAATAATAATAATAATAATAATAATAATAATAATAATAATAATAATAATAATAATAATAATAATAATAATAATAATAATAATAATAATAATAATAATAATAATAATAATAACAATCAGTCTCGGTATCACTTGTGTATGTGTGTGTTAGTGTGGGTGGGTGGGTGTGTGTAATATATGTGAATGCTTCTAATATACGAACATGTTAGTAACTTGATTTGGACTATATCTAAAAGTTAAACATTCTAATGACTACTCAGATGAATAGACTAAATTACAACCCACATTATGTCAGCCTACAAATATTATGTATATGAAAGAATAAAAATATTGACTTATACATTCTTACTTGCACGTCACAAAAAATATATTATTTAAATTGAACCGCCGTAGTTTTTAATAAAAAAATAAAGAAACGGGTAGGTTATGTATGCTAAAGAAAAACGTCTATTTCTCGGTAAATATAAGGTTAATCATAATTCTATTTTACTTAAAAAATTGAATCCTCGCTATTTTAATTTGAGCCAGCTTTAACTATTATAAAAAACCATCTATTTTTTGAAAAAAAAAGCTAAAAACTATTATTGAGAAACTAGGTGTATGTGTATATTGTACATACAACGCGGCCGTGATGCGCATGCGCGAGCTATTCAGCTTGCTAAATTAAAAATGGAATTCCACCTGTATCGAACAAAAGCATGTCATTCAAAGATTAAAAAAATTATAATTGGTAACTTCTAAATAAATTTTCTATTTTATCATCTCTATTCTATTTCAAATTCTAAAACTGTATGTATTTTTTTCTAAGAATATTTGTTAAAATTCATTTATGCGTTATTATTTTTTAATTCTAATATACTTAACATTAATTATGTTCATCTTTGTAACAACTATTATCAATTATAAATTGTGCGATAAAATTTGTCTTTAATAATAACTAAATAAAAAATGTCTTTATTTTTAATAAAAGTAAAAAAAATGGCTGTTTTGATAGCTGGTATCTTTAAAAAAAACACTATTACTACATTGTTGGTTGTAACAACGATTTTATTTCATAGTTTTACATTCACGAATTACGAATTATTATTTTTTTAATCATTGAATGACATGCTTTTGTTCAATACAGGTGGAATTCCATTTTTAATTTAGCAAGCTGAGTAGCTTGCGCGTGCGCAAAACGGCCGCGTTGTACAATATACACATACACCTAGTTTTTCAATAATAGTTTTTAGCTTTTTTTTAAAAAAATAGATGGTTTTTTATAATATTTAAAGATGGCTCAAATTAAAATAGCGAGGATTCAATGTTTTAAGTAAGATAAAATTATGATTAATCCTATATTTGCCGAGAAATAGACGTTTTTCTTTAGCATACATGACTTACTCGTTTCCTTATATTTTATTAAAAAATACGAGGGTTCAATTTAAAAAAAATGTGTTTCGTGATGTGCAATTAGGAACATATTAGTTAATTTTTTTATTCTTTCGTATAAATATTTGTAGGCTGGCGTAAGGTAGGTTGAATTACATGGCTTTATTGAGAAGCCATTTGGATCTAATGTATACATGTATGTACACTGGATATATGTATGTATGTACACTGGACGTATGGACGGAACTTAAATAAGAACCCGCGAAATTAAAAATTGAATTTCATCTTCATCAATTGGACATTACTGACATGAATTAAGGTTACGTATATGGTTTTTTATCGTGGGTTGTATGTTTCATGCTTAAAGTTAGAAATATCGTGATGGTTTTGAGTTGGCAGTGTAATTAAATAACTTTTCAAAGCGAACATGAATATCGATGTAAAGTATTTAATAAACATATTATATTAGCACTACGCGAAATACCAAGATCATGCAGTTTCATGAACTGAAACTGTCAGATAATTTATTCCTAATTATTTGTTGCTATATTATTCTTGTACCAATTTAAGTCAGTTACATTGTGTTATTTGTTTTTAAATCAAAACTATGGATGTTAAACATATGATTCTAATAGAATAATTGGATTTCTAGGAGCATTCACGGAAAATAATATTCTGTTACACAATCACAATCAATGTCTACATAATAAACTTAACCACCTATTGGAATATTTTTGTCGAATGGATACAAATTTAAATAGATAAAAACTTTCCAATTAGAATATGTTATTGGAAACAAATTTCCTACTTCATCTTAAGTCATAAAAACAGTATGTGTTGTTTTAACTGAAAATTTGTTCCTAATAAAAGTTTGGAAGTTCAATGGGTTTTATCTATTTGATGAATAGCCGGCGTTGAATTGACAGTAACTCGGGTAATATTCAAATTAGAGAGCAACAAGATGCTACTATTATATTAATTCTTTAAGAATTTACAGTAATGGAGCGAGAAATGTCAATGCTGATCCTGTAGAGGCAGACATACTTGAGATACAGCAAAGTGTAAAGTGTACGTTTTACGTTTGTTCCAAAACGAAGTTTTATATTTCAAAAAAATGACATTTATCTTTTAATAAATAAATATTATAATTCACTTTTCAGGGTTTATAAATATATTTGAGCAATACTATAGTTGGAAAAGAAATCACTAAGTGCTATAATAGGTGTAACGATTAAGAGTGCTCTTTATCGATAAAAATAGTATAAAAACCTGCGATTGATAATTCAAATAGGGAAGGATTTAACTCTCAAAAATATAATACGAGATCTAATTAATTATCATATCTTAAACAATATATCTGCACTAGCTCTGTCGAAGCACTATGTATGTTGGATTTCTAGCGAATTCCGTTATGTTCTCTTGGATGTCGATGATAAACACATCTTGTTCTTTCTCTCAACATCTAATTTCAGTAGAAATTAGATGTTGGGTCGCAAATTCATTATTTAATCGGTCAATCAAAATTTTGTCGAACAATTTATAACATGATCATCATGTAGCCATATCTTGGACTGTAAGACCATAATTTCGTACAAGCTATAATATTCGATTTTTTAGTTAGTTTAAATTCTTGACTAAGCTAATGGTGGGTCCATACAATATAGACTTAGGTAAATTTCTATAGGATTTAGTCTATGTAGCTTAGCAGTACAAAATGATTTTCCAATGGTCGCGGAAAATCGTTTTGACTAATATGATACATCGCAATTCCACAATGGAAATGACTGTGAGATTGAGAAGAACAAGAACTACTTACTCTGTGTAATTTAGCAGTGCAGGCTAAATACTATTGAAATCGACCTAAGTCTGTACTTTAGTCTGTATCGTGTGGACTCACCATTATGGTAGGAGAAATAGAAGCTGTCCGATCTACATCAATTTAAATATAGATTGACCGACCTACCATTAAGTAGGTCCACACGATACAGACTTAGGTACAGACTTCTAGATTTCTGTAGAATTTCGACTGTGCAACATTACTGTACATTCCGATAAATTGAAGTATGAGGCTAATTCCAGACTAATACGATCAGCCAAACAGGGGTAGGTAACCGATTTTTATGAAACTTGGTATAAATATTGCCTATATAGTAGTAAACTCCTGTACAAATTTTTAGATCATTATTAATGCCGAATCAAAATATATAAACAATATAAAAATTTTATTAAAAATATTCTAATTTTTATAAACAATAGAAAAATTTTTAATAAAATTTTTATATTGTTTATATATTTTGATTCGGCATTAATAATGATCTAAAAATTTGTACAGGAGTTTACTACTATATAGGCAATATTTATACCAAGTTTCATAAAAATCGGTTACCTACCCCTGTTTGGCTGATCGTATTAGTCTGGAATTAGCCATGAGCTAATGAAAAGTCTGCGTAAACATTTTATTGACATGTTTGCGTACACTTTTCTACTCAAACTTCGTAGTCTATACAGATATTTGCGCGGACTATAAGTCTATTGTGTGGATCTACCTTAAATGGTTATTAAGATATTAAGAAAAGGTTATTCTTAATATTCAATAGGATTTTTCACTATACTAGATTATTCTAGAAATCGATCAATAAAAATTATTTAATTAATTTTGTTATCTGTTAACAATGATGTTCTGTTGTGTGCATCAAATTAGTTATTCTCATGATATAACTTATTCCATATCAGAATTTTAAAAAAGCTTTTCGTGCGAACATGCCAAATGGAAGAAGGCACAATTCATCGTCGTTTAAATTACAACCATCACTAAATTTTGTAGGCAGTAACAAAAACTTGAATGGCTAATGCTTACTTGAGTAAACTCATAACATTTCAATTTTCTCCAAAGTATAGGTGTAAGGATAATCATTTCTTTCTTTTTTAGTAGAATCCGTGTATACATCGGAGTTTATCTTACTGCTAATAAGTGCCGCAAGTCTCCTATAAGTATTATATCGAGGTCGGCGAAATTTTTGTCTCTACATATAATTTATTTAAGATTTAATCGTTCATCTATTTTACACAACATTTCTGTACCGATCACGCTAATTTTATCAATTATTAAGACTTTGATGGATTTAAATAGAAAACAATACTATTGAGATATTTCGTAGGATAAAATAAGCCATCTTCCTATTGAGATTTTCAAAGCTGTGTGCAAAATTACCCCATCAAATACAACCGTAGCTTTTCCTGTAAACGCACACGTTATGTACGAGGATGCATCAATAAGTACCCGTGTTTGAAGATAGGTGGTGTTTCTAAGAATAGTGGACATTACGATCGTATACTGGCATTTTTCAAGACAGTATACAGAATTTCAAAGTGAATCATAAGTTAATTTTAATTTGGCAGCCATTTATACTTAACCTATTTGATATTTTTCAATAAAATCGGAAAAGAGCAATACGATCAGTAATTCGATTTTTATTTTTGAACGTTAAAACCTGTAAAGAAATAAAAGCAAAGTTAAATGCTCCCTTTGCGCACCCTTCACTATCTATGATAACCGTAAGATATTGGTTCAACGAATTTAAACGTAGCTTTACATTTTTTTCAATGAAGAGCGCCCATCCCACAGATGTAGTTACTGAAGAATCGTTGAAAATTTGTATAACATGTTCTTGCTGATCGCTGAACAAAAGTGTGCGAAGTAGCAGAAACCATAAACGTGTCGCCCGGAATGGCATTTAATATTTTACGTGATAAGCTAGGAATGAAAAAGCTGTCGGCCTGGTGGATTCCGTGATTGCTTTCGGTGGACAATAAGCTAATACGGCTATTGACTTTCAAGAAGTATTTAAAACTTTTTAAGTGAGATCCGTAATTTCTGCATTGCTTACTAACCCATCGGCAAGGTAAGCCATAGCTATGATTTTCTGGGATTCAAAGGTAATAACTAATGGACTTTCTGGTGAAGGGTAGTACGATCGCGAGAAAATACTAAAGTGCTTTATTAGACCGATTCGATGAAAAATTGAATAAATACGGCTTTATTTTACAAAGACAAATGTGTTGTTTCATCACGACAATTTACCAGCTTATTCATCCGAAATCGTCGTAGCCAAATTGCATGAATTGCACTAAAAATGTCTATTGATCCACTGTTATTACGTGACCCGGCTCTCTATGACTTTTTTCTTTTCCACAACATTAAAATGTGGCTCGTGGGGAAAAAATTAAGTGCAAACAAAGTGGGACATTGTCAAGACAACAGTTTATTTTAAAGTTTCACGAATTATATTTTGTTAAAGAATTTAAACAAGTGGTCAGAACGTCGAAAAAAGTGTATCATCCTACAAAAAGATTATGTACAAAAATAAAAATAGTTTTTGAAAAAAATTTGCGTTTTCATTCAAAATATGGCTCAAAAGAACTATGAAGTAAAAGCATTTGTAATAATCAACAGTATTGATATAATATTAATATCTAAGATTCACTTCACATAATTTTTTGAAAATCCCACAATATTCTATTTATAACACTAATCTCTCTAACGACAGAACACGTAATGGAACTACAATTATAATTAAAAAGACCATTAAATACCATGAATATAAACCACATAAAAATAACATTTACAAATAATCAATATTGCAGTTGAACATAAAAACGATTCTAACATGTTCTATGCTGTATAATGCTCTCCGAGATTCATAATCTCCAATGAAGAACATAAACAATACTTTGATAATCTATGGCATTTATTCTTGCGGGTGGGAATGATAAGCGAAATACCCTTGGTGGGGATCAAAACTAATTACTTAAAACCCTAATGATGCAAATCTATAATCTGTAATGCAAGCGGAAAATCTCATTATAATTTAAAAATAAATCCCTTACTAAGTAGACTTTACAATAATTAAATGATTATCTCGCAAACTTATCATACAACTCGTGCATATTCAACACAAGTTAACACAACAAAAATGTATGCATTTACACGAGGAAGAACACAGATTTACTATTACAAACAAATCATCCAATCACTAGATTATTATTTTATGTGGAATAGCATATCACTACTAAATATAGGTATACTAAAAAAAGAATATAAAAATAAATCATTATTGTTAACAATTAAAAACAATTTCGAAGAAAATAAACTCTATTATTATTTACTTAGCGTACATACAAATGTATTTTTAATGTTTTTCATGAAACACTTAATAAATTTAGTATGTATTTTTCAATTATTAAATTAAATTAACAGTTTATACGTTATAAACAATTTATACTATATTCATAAAATTAGTAAAACTTTATAACAATTTACAACGTATGTCTAGATCAATTGAATTAATATATTTACATTTCTTATCCGTTTTTTGTGTTGTAAAAATTTATGATTTTTTTTTAAACAAATAATTTTATCGCGTATGATAGAGTTAAATTTTCCGATAATTGCGAAAGTTTCAAACCAAATAATTTGTCATTAAAAATCGAGTAATCAGTGAAAATTTAAATTACAAAATTTGATTTTTGTTTATTAAAAGTTTATTATGTGATAGAAAATTGATCACTGATCATATTCTATAGAAAATTTAATTATCTAACAAATCAAGTAAACAGATTTCAATGTATACCAGTAATTTTTCAAATATTGAATTAACAAAGTTTTATTATTTATAATAATTTATAATGGATACAATAGTTATATATACTTGTCATGTGTCAAATTAAACCTCTTTCATTGAACATTTTTTAAAACAAATTTTGTTATGATCGGAGGTTTCTATGAGAATCTGAAACAATTAATATATTGAGAATAAAAATGGGAAAAGGGTAAAACGGGCTTTTCAGCATATTCGCGCCCAACTTTAGGTATAAATAGGACCATTTTGTGCAGGCGATCAGGAATCGTGGCGCAGAATTTATCTTTATAAATCTAGAATCAAATGTAATTATTAGCAAAAACTTTCATTATTGGAACCTTGCCTCTTTCTTCTTACTCTCATTAAGATATTTTTAGGTTAAACTCTTGAGCTAAAAATAACTTATAATATTTTCCCTTTCTAAGATATTAATAATAGGTTTAACTCGTGAAGCCGGTTTCTCCTCGAGAAACAAGTTATTTATATTGTTCTGCCGGTCTTTAATATCCATCTATCACTTATATTACATATAATAATAATTCAATTATACGACACATTTTTAATACTTGTAACAGAAAGAATAATTGAATCGCAGTACATCCAAAGATTTCAATGCTAAACTCTTTGAGAGTTTCTTAATTTCTTCGATTTTATTAAATTTGATATTATGGTTCATTAGTAAAGTCATAGGATACATGGCGTTCAACTTTGGAGGACTACTACAAAATCCAATATCGATAAAATCAGGAAGATTAAAATAAAGCCCTAAGATAAATCATCAATGCAGCATATTTTGCCTCTAATGAGCTTATTAGAAATGATATTAACATACCAATTGTCAAATAAGAAATTAAAGATACACAAGCTGATTAGGAGAATAGTCAAAGTATCTGGTATATCAATGAAAACGCAAAACATTTGGGAAAAAATATCTTTATTTCTCTACATAGCCTCCTTTTAGTTCGATACGCATTTTACAGCTATGTTCAATAGCTTCGATACCTTTTTTATACTGAAAACCATCGAGCTTCTCAAAATATCCATCAATATCTTTAATTCTTTGATTTTTACCATCGCAATAACGTATGTGTGAATCGGTGCATTGTTTCGGTGAAACAAAACTGTCTTTTTCACTAAATGCTATCATTTTTTCTTGATTTCATCACTCGAACGCTACAATAAATTTGCGTAATACTCACCGATAATCGTTTTTCCTTTAAAGATAATCAATGCAAATTATCCCACGCACATCCCAAAAAACTGATTCCATGACCTTGGCTGTCTTATTTGTTCTTCTTTGTTCTTTCGTTTTCAGTATAAAATGATGGATCCACATTTCAGCCACAGTTATGAATCGCTGTAAAAACTTTGTCTTATTGCTGTCAAACTTCGTTAATCACTCGACTGAAATATCCTCACGGTTCTATTTTTCTTTTATTGAGTAATCTTGGCACTCATCTTGCGCATAGCTTTTTCATGTCCAAATTTTCGGTCAGCATCCGATAAACAGTACTTTTTAAAATTCCTATCACGTCTGCTAACTCGCGCACATTCAGTACACGATCATCTAATAAAATTTTGTGGATTTTATTCGCAATTTCTGGAGTTATCGCCTCATTTAGTCGACCAATACAATAATCGTCTTGGCACCTCAAATGCCCTCGTTTAAATTTCTGCTTTATAAAGTACGTATTTCTCGGACTACCTATATTTACACGATTACTTATATTTACTTACCTTAATATAATTTTAGAACTTTACCACATTACAAAGCTTATTCCAAAAATGCATTTCTTCTCTAAGTATTTATGTAGTTGTAGTAGACAAACATGTTCTAGCTGGTTGAAATATTTATTAGGAATGCCTATAATATAATTCTAACTATATGTTAAAGGAATTATTACACTAATTATTACACACCACACGAAGGGCCTGAACATTTAAAAAATGTAAATTGTCTTTTATATGAGCATAACCATATTCAATTAAAAAAAGTGACATTAGAGATCTAAAAATCACAGAAAGTATCGATATGGTGCGGATCAATGGTGTAACAATGTAAGTACTACATTGGTTGTGCATTTATATCTCCTGATATATACTTCACATCAGTTATGACAGATTATAAATAAACGAAAAGCAAACAACATTTTACATTAGTTCATGATGGGTTGGCTCGTAAAATACGAATTTTGAATGTCTTGCGCAATAACTTTAAATGCAACACTATTCATGTTAACTGCCATATATTAATAGACTGCTGTCAACTATTGAGCAAGCTGCATCATTTAGTCTGTATTTAACAACCATCGAAAGCAGACAACCTTATGAATTTTAACGAAAATAGAAAAACGCGAATTTCGTGTGCTGATTGAACATAATTTTTTGTGTAAAAATCCACCATCTAAATAAAGGAATGGCTTGATAAATATGAAGATTGTGTAACAGGTCAGTGACTTTTAGAGTAAAAGACATTTTTTCAGCAATTAACCATTTCATTTTTAAATATAATCTCCTCTTATCTCGATACACTTAGTCAGGCATTTTTTAATGTTTGTATTCCTTAAAAATAATAGATTTTCTCAAGGCTCTCAAAATAGGCCCTTGTTTCAATGATGATCTCTTCATTCAAGCCAAACATCTTACCACCCAGACATTACTACAGGTTTAGAAACAGAAAATAGACATAACGCACTAAATCTGGATAATATATTGGATCGGGTAGCAATGCGTAGCCCAATTTATGAATTTTCAGGTAAATTTTCATTTCCTCGAAGCATCGTTTATTATTGTAAATAATAAACGTTAGACTAATGCCACCTATACGTATATTTCATTTTCATTTTTATAACATAATTATATGAATAATTTATATTTTTAATTATTAATGGGAGTATCCCATGCGAATTTGTTATTAACTGAATTGACTAAGACATATATTCATCGAAATATAACCAAATTCAAATGTACGCGTTCTTTTTATGTGTCAACCAACCTTTCTCTACCCATATCAGCGACAATATCAAATTTACCATACTTTTTAAGGCTAGGATACATCGTATAAAAGGTCGGCATAAATATGTTGTCATACTGTCAATAATAATAAGAATAATCAACTGATTTTTCAGCGTTTATATCAATCATATTTTCACGTATTTTTTTTTTATTAAATTTTAATCTTTGACAAAAATAGAATCTATTGACATAATTTGAACTTCCGTGCTTTTCATTTTTCATGACTACACAATCACAACGCTTAATGTCAGCAACTCATAATTTTTTTAAAATAGAATCTAGACTGTTCGTATCTGGTGTAATTTACATTATTTATCAAAAACATGGGTTTTTAATAATAGATTCCTATTAAAAGAGTCACAGTATATGAAATACATTGTCTCTCGAATACAAGCTTTGCCTCTAGACTCGGTAAAAAAAAGCAATGAATGTTGTAAATAAAGTGTACGATATTTTAAACATGTTTTTTTATTACAAAAAAAGTTATTGTTGAATAATAAGTCAGTGAAAGTGATTGAGAGATTTTGTAATTTCAATTGAGAAACAAAAAATTAAACTTTATTTGTTATAATTGGTTTAGGTGCATGAATACGACTATGACGTAGAAGTGAACTTTTGTCGGTAAACGATTTTTCGCATTCAACACATTTATAAGTTCTACCAGTATGGGTCACAAGGTGCCTACTCAAGCCAGAAGCATGACAAAATGCTTTGGGGCACAATTGGCAATGGTGCAACTTAATGTCATTAGGGTCGAGCTTTTGATGTCGACGCATATGTACCTTAAGTGCTTCACGTTGTGTAAAGCTTTTCTCACAGTGTTGACACTGGAAAGGCTTTTGTCCAGAATGAGTCATTAAATGACGTAAAAGAATTTCTTTTTGAGCAAAAGCCCGATGACATATGTTACAGCCAAATGGTTTTTCACCAGTGTGGGTCCGCTCATGTCGTACCAAAGCTGATCGTGTTGGGAACCATTTTTCGCAAGCTTGACATGTGAACCCTCTTTGCGTACTATGTACTGACTGATGACTCTTGAGCATAATTCGCCTAGTGAAAGCCTTTGGACACTTATCACATTGAAACACTTTAAGTTCTTCACTGCTTTCAACTGAAATTAATTAAAGGTTGACAATACATTATTAATGAATTAAATATTTATTGTATAATTCAACAATTTTAATATTTATGTTTTATACATATAATTTTTTTAATACATTCATTGTCATAATTAAAGATGAATTAAAACTTTTAAATAATCGTAAAATTCGTGAAAATATATTCTGAAAAATATTATAAAATGAATAAAATAAATATAGGAGTTTCTACAAGGTATGAGTAAATTTACAAAAAAATTATTACAGCCATGTTGATCGATATTAATAGCTATATATTTCCATTTTATAAAATAAGACCTAAATAACTATAACTGATATAATTGATTGTAAGAATAGATTTTTACATTGAATGAGTTAGTGAGAAAAATGTTTGGGAAATAAAATATTTTTTAATACTATGCTCTGTATTCATCATTGAACTAAATAATGACAATAAATGTTATTAAAAACTCCAATCTATATTTCAACAGTATGTTTTTTTCAAAAAACAAACAAAAATGATATCACATTAAACCAACAATTATATTTTCGATGCTTAAAGTTTATGAACTGTTTAAGCTACTCACAGTACTCTTTCTCTATCATGAATATTTTTTATTCGTTAATGACTGTATCTACGTAATATAACTTCATGACGATTTATATTTACACAAGGTTTTATACAACAGTGTACAATCGTATATTTGTTTGCGTTAATACAAACCAATTAACCAATAAAATTGCATACTAATGCTCTATTGTATTCATCAACATGGAGGCTAGTTTTTTTAGTGTCAGGTCTGTCTCACGGAAAATGAATTAAGTTATTTGTGTATTAATACGTAAATAATAAATTCAGCAAACGTGCAGGTACTACCTAATTTTGTTGCACTATGCAAATAAACAGAGGGATTTTTATGGTAGAAGGCAGAGTGATCATTCAATGTTCAAAAACTTTCATACTCTAGACAATCGTAAGTATTATTCAAACGTTTTCAAAGTTTATGATTTAGATGTTTTCAATTAGGCCAAAGTTACGAAAACATTTTTAACTTTTATCTAATAGACATGATTACGTTCAGCAACAAATAACATTATTTTAGTAAAAATTGGATCTCAATAAACATTTTTCAAACACATAATTTCCATTTCCATTTCCTATAAAAAGAAACCTGTTATTCATTACATTTTACTTTATCACAATATCGGTTTGAATTTTAATATAGCAATATAGAATATTTTCAACTATATTTATACTTAGTTTGTACGTAGATATCTTCTTTCTCACAAGTGACATGACAACTTAATATATAAGCAAACCGATTACCAACTAGCGATTGTAAAAAATGCGTGGTATGCGACATATGTACTAGTAGTGGTTGTAGGGCAAAATACGAATATTAAATTTTGTATCGATTAATAATAACGAACTATCCTTGGTTAGTGAATCAACAGCATTGTACTTTTTACAACATTGAAGACCTTCAAAAAATTGTGTAATAATCAGAACCTATTTTGCGATAAACTGATAAAAGGTAAACATTTTTTCATTCAATTCTTAAAACAGTTAAATTTGTTCTAATCTCGTCAAAAAATGTATTATGTTTGTGTCAAAATTTGTTATAGCAAGACAGACATCTTACTATTCCAGGTGATAAAATTTAATACATATATGGCCAATGTTACTATGTTAATAACCACATTTGTAATTTAAAATTTTACTATATAATATAAACATTTTTGTTACAATTGTAGTAAATTTTATAAGATTAGGTCTTTTTATGAATTCCTTCAATATTTGCTATCGATCAATTTTAGTCTGAGATATATTACATGATCATATCGCGGTTCATAAAAACAAACTTAAAGTCAATGTGGTACAAACATTACAAACATGTCAATAAACTAACGTTAGAACAAACATGGTAATAAGTTAACATTAGAACGATTAGAAATGAATTTATGGAAGAAGAATTCAGTGACCCCAGCGAAAGCTTGCTAATTACAGAAGACAATATTTTGGGTGAGGCGAAGCTCAATGAAAAATATCTAAGTACAGTTAAAAACGTAGCTATTTGCGATGAACTTACGGTCATGAATATTGGAACGAGGTCAAGAAAAAAAAAACAACCGATTCGATAATCTATGAATATGGGCGAAAATAATCATAACCTCGATATTTTTAACGTTTAACCCGGTACCGTAATATTCGAATTATCGAGATTCGACTGTATTATCAAGTGAGCCCGGAAGTTATAGAGCGTTGTATTCAAATTTGACAGTGAGACGTTTTCTAAATCGAATATATGTTACGGGGATTGTCTGAATCGATATGAAAATTCTTTGCAAACATTTACTTTTTATTATAGCTCCCATCCTTGCCCATTTTCCATTTTCGTTTGAAAAGATATCAAATCCAATCCTTATCTGTACTCGTTCCTATCTATAGGCATGCTCTTGAACGAATCTAAAGTAATGTAAAGAGTTAAGTTCAAAGCACAGGATTGTATTATCAAAGAAGCTCATGTATAAAGCTGCGAGAATGGGCTGCATGCCAATCGATGAAGCAAAAAAGAGGACATTTTGGCATATAATTTTTAATAGCAAACTGACTGCATTATAACTTTTATTACGATATGTAGATTAAAAAGTATATTTTCAATTCTCAATTTTTATTTGTTAATTGTTAAATTTTTAAAACATGTTTTTCGCCTATAAAACAATAAGTATTGCAAATAATCCAATGGAGTAAGATGCAGAGGATTCCAAAATCTTAAAAATAAGCCGTCGTTCGTCGCAATCGAACGAGTTCTAGCAATAGAAAAATCGAAAACACAAAATGGTGCCAAAAATGGGATGTTTTGAAAAATTCCTAACCTTTTCCACTTTAAAATTGAAACGTCCGCCTTATAATATTTTGGCGATTATGCCGTGTATATGATTTGTGTCAAATCTAGGTTCATTTGAATTGTTAATTTCTGAAATATAGCACAGTTAACTAAGCCTCTTTTTTCATGCGATTTTCTAAAATCCATTTTGGCTCGAACGTTTATCCTATTCAAATTTTAAAAAAGGTTTGAAAATGAAATCGTTAGTACCACAACTCCTTTTACTTTAAAACTCTACAATGAGTTTAAATAGATAAAAATTACAGTCAAATATCCACGCATATTCGTTTACGCGTAAAAGTGAGTCTTGCAGAAGTGAAGGAGACTACATTATAACAGTAAAGTATGACGCACTCAGTATTCATCTTTAACATTAATTATCTCAGGAAATATTAAGACTATTTTATACATTATTTTTTATTTTCGGGATAATTAAACTTTGGCAAACTAAATATATATTTAATCTTCAATTGTTTAAAAATTGGCTAAAATAAAAAGTATAGAATAATTTAAAATTGAATCAATACTAAATTATATTGTTAATAGAATAGAAAATCAATATCACAGTTCAAAAATCAAAATAAAAGATTTTGGAAAAATAAATAATTGCAATAATTCTTAAAACAATCAGTTGATTGTCTTTAAATATAAGCGATTTCAAATCTAACCAAAAGAAACTTACTATCAAAGTTTTATAACCATAGTTCAAACCATTTGGATAGAATACAAAAAATAGAAAATTCCCCACACAAACTCACTCACATGCATACATATACTCAAATATTTTTATAGATTCAAACATTTTGTAAAATCATATCATTGACTTCAAAAAAGGAAAAAAGAATTAAATATGTACAATGGAAAATGTTCCCCATTATAAAGCTTTCATTTCAAGAAACCGAAAGTATTCAAAATAATCTCACCAATGGCTGGATGTTGTTGTAATTGTGATTGACTTTGATTTGGAACATCTATTCTGTATACTTTTTGATTATCAGAGCTTATTAACCCTCTTTGGATTTCGTCAGCTTCTTCATCAGATTCTTGCTCTTGTTTGATTCTTGATCCTTTTATTGTACAACGTGCTTTAGCTGATCTCTCTTCTGTTGGAACTAAAGTAATATTCTCTGGATCTTCTGAAAAATGATCTTCCATATCAACATTTTCAGCTCCTACTCCTAATATATAACCACCAACCAATTCTTCTTCTGTAACTTCAATAGGATCTCCTTCTGTTTGATTGCTAGCTACGTCTATTTTTGTAGATACCAAATCTGCCAGTAGTTGTTTTACTTTTCTTGAGTTCCCACTGTTTGACTGTTGTTCATTTTCAGATCGAGAATCTTGACTTCTACAATCATCATCTTCTAGGCCAGTCAATTGATGAATCTGTTTTACATGTTTACGCAATTTTGAATCAGCTGTTTCACATTTCTTTTTAAATTGATAAGATTTTTCTAATTGATATTTGCAGGGATGACATATCATATTTGGAAGGCCATCTTCTTCATAAACCTAAAAAATGATCTGTTATTTCAATTTTCTGTTATAAGTGATATTCTTACAATTAACAATATACAATACAAATGGCATTATTATTTTACAGATATAATTTTTTTCATGAAATGAAATGTATTTACAAAATATACATTTAACATATAAATAAAGCATGTAATATATATGTTTAAATTAGTTCTTCTTTTCAATAATTATTAGGATTGAAATTAATCTAAAGAGGGACATATATATTTCTCAAGATAACTTGAAAAGTCATGCTTAAATCATTGGATACATGAGATCGATGTTAAAGGAGATTCCATGTAATAAATCCTATGCGGTAGGCCTTGCTGGTTGATTAAAAAGAAATATTCACTATTTAAATATTATGTATAGCCATGCTACAATGAGTTAAAACAAAACAAGCCTATCATAAAATATTGAATATTGAATAATCAATTTTTTTTTAATTCATGAAACAATACTTTATATTATATGACCTATTGCACAGGATTAGGTACATATAGCTTGCTTAAATGATTAACATGCAATTTTACCTGTACAAAATATACAACATGAAATGGAAATAAGCTATTTGGTTTTTCTCACAAAGATAGAAATGATATATAGAATTAGATGTAATAATTGAAAATGTTATATATAAATAATGATTATAAAACTGTTAAATTATATATATTAATAGTTAATGGACTAACTACATTCCTAGGCTTTTGCAACTATTTGAGTATTTGAAAATTTTAATTAGATTTTAATGAAGTTACAGATGATTACATATTTTTTTCAGTTATAAAAGTAAAATTGATGCAGTAAAGCATTATTAGTAAAGCATTTATCACAAAAAATATAATTTAAAAATGATTTACCTCTAAATTAAGACAAGCCATGATTCTAAGTGGAAGTGGGATTGTCTCTTCATCATATATTGGTACCATTTCTTCATCCTTGGCAAGGCAAAGCCGGCAAAGTTCATTCAGATTGAAAATAACGTTACTTGGGCTATCGCCCTTCCTCCTTCGTACATAAGTTTTCATTCCTCCTTTGAGATCCAGTTTAGGGCTGTGTATATGACTGGTCTAGATAAATGGAGAGAGTAGGAAACAGAGGATAAAAGTCGCTTTATAAAAAATAGTCACGCACAATGCATTGATTGAGGTAATAAAGGCAACTGTAATTGATCTAGACGTTTTTAGAAAATGTTTCGTCAATTACGGCAGCAACGACAACGATGATGTCGAGATACTATAACAGTGTTCACTATTCACAGTATCACTTAGCCACTCAAAACGAGATCTATTGTATAAAATCTGTTCACCTGTTTGCTGTTTGTTGGTTCGTACTGAATAATTGAAAAGTATTGAACTTTTGGTGATCAGTGTACGAGACTGACGATTAACGACGCGCGCTGCAAATATGGCGTACCGTACCTAATGTATAGTAAGTCAAAATTTTCGTTACTTTAGCCTGAAACTTGGACTACATGAATAGTACGTCGTATGTACACATACATACTTTGCGGCGCTTGAGTCGTCTCGATTATTATGGTCGAAATGTCGAAACACTCGATGCTACTTCATGCAGTACGCATCATTGGTAAAAAGGTGCATTTCATCAAAGATTATTTCAGCATAATAAAACTGAAAATAGTTGCGTTCAGCCACGGATGTTCAAACATTATTAATGAACAATATCGGGAAAGATGTTGAAAAAGTAAACTAACAATTAACATAAACAGAAATAATTAAAATAAACAAATGAACAGAATATTTTGAAAAAGAATATACAAAATAATTATAAGTGTCAATTGTCCCACCATACTAGAAAATTCGTTGCTTATAAACTGACGAATTTCTCAAAAAATTTGTATATCTGTTAATATTAAGTCATATTAAATTCATAATAGAGCAATAGTTTTACGAATATTATCTATCATGAATATGTCTGATAATAACCTCTTAAATTTATGTGAACGATTTTTCGGAGCTCGTAATTTTTATGATGTCTTGGAAATACCAAAAAATGCAGACATAAAGCAGAGTGAGTATGGTTAACCTTCATTATTATTTTATTATCAAAAAATTGTATGCTATTAAAAAATTTTTTAATTATCAATAGTGAGCTTCTTTTTCTTTATTTATTTATTAATCCTTCTTCAAGATTAATTACCATATTTATTTTTGTAAAAAATACAGATATTGCTAAATTCAATTTCACATGAAATTTCCTGTAATTTTGTAATTTTGTTCTGTTCTAGTTTTATTCATTAAAAGCAATTAATTGGTAAGGTAAAAATTAAATCACTCATTTTAAAATTGTTATCGGATTAAAAATTTCCATCAAATGTGAATTATATATAAAATTGATATATAAAATTCTTTTAAAGTGATGTGTTGAATATTAAAAAGTTATATTATATTAAAACACTTAATCGAAACAGGCATTCTTGTAATATTTTCAGTTAAAAAAGCTTATTATCGCTTATCTCTGCTTGTACACCCAGATCGTGTGGAAGATCATGTAAAGATGCTAGCTACAGAAAAATTCAAAGTATTAAGCATAGTCCATTCTATTTTGAGTGATAATGATAAGCGAAAAATTTATGATGAGACTGGGCACTATGATGATGGAAATATGACGATGGAAAATTGGTCTGATTACTGGCGTATGCTTTTTAAAAAAGTTACAGTTGAGGATGTTAATGCCTATGAAAATAATTATAAAGGATCTGAAACTGAACTCAATGATATAAAGAAAGCCTATTTAAAAAGTTAATAACTTCATATATTAAAAACGATAATATAGTACATAAAAATGCATATTTAAAAAAAATCTATAATTATTCAAGGTGAAGGAGATATGGACTATATTTTTGAGACTGTCCCATTTACTAGCTACAGTGATGAACCCAGGCTGCATGAAATTATTGAACATCTCATTCAAAATGGTGACTTACCTGAGTATAAAAAATTTAAGGAAGAAGATAAACAAAAAAAATTGCGCAGAAAAAGAAAGGTTAGTTTTTTAATTATTATGGTATTTTTATTTTTCTTACAGCATGGCTGATATTCAATAAATTCGAATAATGTATATTTTTTAGTGAAGTAAAAGGTCATACAAATTTTAATAGACACTATACTATTAATGTATAACTAATTAATAAAATTTTCTTCACTTATAATATTATTAGAAAACAGATTATTCCATACTTTTATTATGACTAGAGGAAAAAAATGTACATATATGTCTTCAACTCGCAAATTTTATTTGCTGATTTTTAACTGACGTTTGAAAATTGGAAAAACATGTTTACCACAAATAAAATGGCAACTATTGCAGATAGGTTGATACCTCTAAAAGACTTATCCAATGAACCATCGGTTATCTCGATCGAACGGGTATTAACAACAACAAAGTTGAAAACCAAAATAGGCGCCAAAAAGGAGGTATTTTCAATAATTCATAATATCGTCCATGTTTACTTTGTAGATTATATCATTTACATGAGGTGTGCAAAATATGGCTTCGATTGAATAGTTAGTTTCTGAAATATAATATAGTTGATTAAATCTCTTTATTTATGCAATTATCTAAAATCCACGTTCACTACTACATAGGCAATATTTATACCAAGTTTCATAAAAATCGGTTACCTATCCCTGCGGAGCTGATCGTATTAGTCTGGAATGAGCCATATAGTCTCCATGCTAGCCCCCTTCACTTTTGTACGATTCTCCCACTATGCGCTTACTTTTACGCGGAACCAATTTTCACTCGATGTTTAAATGTAATTTTCACCTATTTTAATTCATTTTAGAATGAAAAGAATTTTTCGTGCTATTAATCTAGTTTTCAAATCTTCCTTCCAAATTTGCATAGGTCAAACGCTCAAGCGAACGTGGATTTTAGAAAATTGCATAAAGAGATTTAATCAACTATATTATATTTCAGAAACTAACTATTCAATCGAAGCCATATTTTGCACACCTCATGTAAATGATATAATCTACAAAGTAAACATGGACGATATTATGAATTATTGAAAATACCTCCTTTTTGGCGCCTATTTTGGTTTTCAACTTTGTTGTTGTTAATACCCGTTCGATCGAGATAACCGACGGTTCATTGGATAAGTCTTTTAGAGGTATCAACCTATCTGCAATAGTTGCCATTTTATTTGTGGTAAACATGTTTTTCCAATTTTCAAACGTCAGTTAAAAATTAGCAAATAAAATTTGCGAGTTGAAGACATATATGTACATTTTTTTCCTCTAGTCATAATGAAATTTATGGAACAATTGATTTTCCAATAAAAATTATTCGCCAATATTAATCAGAGTTCTGCAATTAAAAACTAACTTCTTATAGATAAAGATTTGAGCTATCCGATCATGTTTTCAAAATATATATAGGCGTGAGAAATATGGCGATAGTTGTAAAAGTTGACTGAAAATTTTAACGAGTTATATTACATCCGGCATATAAAAGAAAGGTATGTTTTTCCTGTAAAGTGCGCCTTTTTTGCATAATTTAAAATTGCAATACTAATTCAAACTAATATTCGTTTAATAAAATAAGTCGCAAACAAATGCAAGTAAATTAATTCCATTTTTGATTTGTTTCATAAAACAAATAATCTGTGTGTAAATAAAAACTGAATTAAATATATATATTTGTAGTTATTAAAATAAATATCGTGGTATTATTAATAAATGAATAAATTTAATAAATTTAATTCTTACCAAATAAAAACAAAGCATCTTTTCAAGTGCAAATGGTTATTATTTTGCTACATATCGCATGAATTCTTTTACAGTTGGATGTTGCTCTTCCTTTTTTATTTACACTCATCGATAACAACATTTTTATATTTTCTTGAAGATCCTTGTTGTAAGCATCTACTAGCATTTTTTCAACTATTCCCTTTTTAGCCATTTTATATAAGATATTAGATTTCAGGACATATTTTACTATTTATAAGTTTTGATTATTCTTATTGATTAATAATTTAAAATTGAACTTTAACTAACACGACTGAGCGAAAAGAGTTTTTATTTATATGATTTCAGTAAATTTAATTTAAAAATACGACTTATCAAACTGAAATATTAGGAGAAACCATGAAAAAAAATAAAAATTTTGTAATTCATCAACAAAATTATTGCTCGCATTAATTTGCTTAAGAATAGCATATTTTAGTCAATTATTTTTGTCAAAAATGTTGTCTTACTTACTACTACTCGAAAAAGAAAGTTTAGCTGATAAATCTACTCACTTATAGAACTGAACTACTTGGAAAAGTTTCGTGAGAGTGCGACGCTTCTATCGATCTGCTTTTTTAAAAAGGCCATTATCAGACCCTGTTAAAAATCAGTAAAATTTTATTATGGATTATTTTTCAAATAAACGTTGCCGTTTTTGATACAGATTGTAAAAATTTATTTTAATAGTTTATAATTTTGTTATCAACAAATATAAAAATATAATCTTATCCAGGTATTTTGAAAGAAAATCATGCATATCCGATTGATAGTTTTAGAGTTATAATAGTTTAAAAAAATCAAAATTTTCTAAATTGTTTATAACTTTTTAACCCATTAAGGCCAATGCCAAACCTGGGTAAGATGATGCCAAATTAACTATGCCAATGATAAGCAAATCGAAAAAAAATACCCGTGTTTTTTCTTTTATCATTTGCAATTGTTTATAAAAAATTATTTAAACAAATTACCCAACAAGTAATAATTTTTTAAAACTATGAGAAAAATAAAATAGAGATATACATAAAACGTTTTTGTCTGAATTCAATTTGTCTATATAAAATGACTATCAAACATTGATCATCTGTAGCACAATTGAATTTTTAGGTAAGCTTGTTTGCGTGTTCATCCCAGTGATTTTTGTATACGGATATAAAGCATTTCTTACATTACAACTGAATTTTTATCGCAGACAACATTTTACGTACCTGTCTCGTTTTATTTTATGTTCATGTAATGAACAATCACTTGATCTTTTTCGCCTGATAGGATGTCAGATACTCGAAAACTTATGAAGATAGTATTCGCAAACTTCTTGCACGATGTCTTTAGATCTCTTTGACAAGTCTGGGTGGAGCTTATTATGAATTATAATGGAATTATTCAATGCTGCCTGAAGAAGTCTTAAAAGAGACACCACGTCCATTTCTTACTTCTTATTGAAGGTACCAATGCATTGTAATGTTGATCATGCGGATCAATTCCGCTCATGTTTTGATTATACTTAAAAAATATTTGAAGAAAGAGAATCACCGCTCAACTGACTAGTATCACGTCTGCACTTCAATTTTCGGTTCGTTACCATATTTCGTTGAACGAACTGATACGGGGTTTAAATCCATAACGGTAATATAATTTAGTTTTAAATTTTTGTTATGCAAAGCAATAGCTGTCCCCCTCTCAACTTTTTCTTGTACACGGTTTTGTCTAACGGTTCCAGTCGCTAATAATCCTGTTTTTTCTAAATGAACCATGAAACCCGGACTAGTCAAAAAAATTGTCAAAATAAGCATGGTATTTAGTAATATCATCTTTCTCAGTAACTTCTAATAAAGTCGAAAGTATCTTCATAACGACTCTCAATCCTAAACAAACTTTAACTAGAGGTTTCTGTTCATCAACTCCTGATTTTCCTATGTAAATATCAAGAATTATATACCTTTATTCCGAATCTAATCGGTTTATTTCGGATACATTGTTTTCATATTTTTTCGCATAGAATCGATTGTCGCAATCAGTTTTAAAAATTATTACTTTGTGGGTAATTTTTAAAAATAATTTTTTATAAACAACTGCAAATGGCAAAAGAAAAAACACGGGTATTTTTCTTCGATTTGCCTATCATTGGTATAGTTAGCATCATCTTACCTAGGTTTTGCATGAACCTTAATAGGTTAAAGTGTGATAACCTTCATATAGGCATTCGATGTGCCAGATATAAAAGATCGAAGGCCTTGCTCCGATTTTGCTTAAAACTAATTTGTTTCCTGTCTCCAGTCAAAAATGATTAATTTTTGGCTTCATCGATTCCCAATGTTAAAACAAGATTGTTGGTCGCACGAAGAAACTATCGTCTACGCGAACTTTGACTGTTCAAATGACTTCGCAATGCTTGATAGTCGACAATTAGCACGAAGTCACCCACATTCGATGAAGTAGTTGATCCAATGCCATTTCTTTCGTGGTAAAAGAGTTGACAAATACTTCCGTAACCAGTATGTCCAAAACGATTTAGCGCGTCTCAGCATGATCTCATATGTATTACGCGGACTAATGGTTTTGGCCGCGTATCGATTAAGCCTTACATGTCCGGGCGAGTTGCCTATCAAAAAATAAGTAGAAAATTACTTATTTTTTGAAGTAGAAAACTACACTACTGTTATTCTATCTGATGCTTGATCTTAACGACCGTTGGCCCGGAATAATCTATGTTACAATGCGTGAAAAGCCGAGTAATGTAAGCCAAGCGATATGCGGGAAAGTCTATAGTGTATTTTCCGGTTTCGCGCCCAAAATTCAACTAATACATCGTTTTGCGATCCATCTTAATCTCATGCGCAAGCCAATGATGTCATATTCTTGTATCTCATTTATCACCGTTTCTGTGCTACTGTGTGCTTAACGTCTGTAATATTTATCGATAAGTGCTTTTGTAGCATAATACCCAGCGTGCAGGATTACAGATTTATTTTGAAGGTTGTGATTTTTGCGTTAGCGACCTTTAGTTTGACCAGATATTAGCACTCGAAGTCCTTCACACTGTGACAATAACGGGTAAATATGGCCATGTCCTCTTGATCGTTGAGTTTTTGTTACAGATGCTACTACATTTTTTCAGTATTCATAATATCTGTAGTGTACTAATATTTCGTAAATTTTGTTTTGTATTATTTTGCCAATAAAGACTACTGAAAACAATCAGTATTATAAAATAATTCCATATAAATCTCCAGGTTTTGTTAATTAATTCTTATTATTTTATTTTATAATTTTAATAATTATAATTATTTCTTTTTTTATTATAAAAAAACAAGTTATTTAAAAAAAACATTTTTTTAGAAATTGCTGTTGTGATAGTATATAACGCACGATTTCGAATGCTTTTTTTATGTAGTGTCTAAAAATTTAGAATTTAAAAAATAGTACAATACTAATTTCAAAAGAAGGGCGGTTCAACCTCTTTTAAGCACTATTATAAGATTATGATAAGATGTTTTCCGTGTGTACAGTGAGACAAATATCAAAACAAGAATTACAAAATTTGTTTTAATGTTAACCCAGTACGACCAAAAGGCCTGATTTTTTTTGTTGATTTACGACGCGATTTTGTTCGTAGTTATACCCTTAGAAATATTTTACAAACACGTGTTTCGACGTAAGATTTAATGCCCTTTCAGAATCTGGGCTCAAAAATATGATTGACTGCGTAATAAAAAAGTTATACCTAATTAAACAAAAAAAAAAAAGGAAAATTATTGAAAAAAATCAAATTTGCGATTTTTTTTAGCAATGTTACTGTGGAGGAATCATGATATAAATATTGCCAGGGGTGATCACGACTATCAAAGTATCTCAGGGAATTTTGGTGAAACTTTTGAACCACTCCTTCCAACAAAATGGCAGCCAAATCGAAAAAAGATCATAAAAAACATAACTCATTTTTTTTCTTGGAAACTATTGAGTTTAGAGAAAAAGTTTATAGAACAAAGATGTCTTAAAATGTATCATAGAATACCCTCCAATTTTTTCAGAATTTTTCGAGAAAATCTTTGAGTTTTTGGAAAAACTTGAAAAATACAATTTTCCAAAATCATCTCCAAAAATTCTAAAAAATTTTAAGGGGGTTCTATGATCAATTTTAATACATTTCTATTCTATAAACTTTTTCTCTAAAGTCAATAATTTTCGATAAAAAAACATATTCTACTTTTTGCATGACCCAGAGACAATGATGAAGACGTAGTAGAATTTTGTCTCCTATGGGGTGCTTGATTTGTGTGAGTTCCCTTGCCTCTCACTGGAATATGAATTTTTTTTTTTTTTTTTTTTTTTTTAACATTTAACACAATACGATAAATTACAATTTTCGCAGATTATTCTCGTTCTTACGGGACAATAAGAACAATGGACATATTGTGGTTCTTTCTTTTCGTTGTTCTTGCGTCATGTAATTTTTAGCTATTGAAAGTGCCAAATCTTTTGTTCCAACTCTTTTCCCCTCATCACTGACAGCATTGAATATTACAGCAGCTGTTCTTTATTCGGTGTGAAAAATATTACACACTTCTGTGATCATGACATAAAACATTTTTTTCTCAAAAACTATTGAGTTTAGAGGAAAAGTATATAAGACAGAAATGTCTTAGAATTGATTATAGAACCCCCTTAAAATTTTTTAGAATTTTTGGAGATGATTTTGGAAAATTGTATTTTTCAAGTTTTTCCAAAAACTCAAAGATTTTCTCGAAAAATTCTGAAAAAATTGGAGGGTATTCTATGATACATTTTAAGACATCTTTGTTCTATAAACTTTTTCTCTAAACTCAATAGTTTCCTAGAAAAAAAATGAGTTATGTTTTTTATGATCTTTTTTCGATTTGGCTGCCATTTTGTTGGAAGGAGTGGTTCAAAAGTTCCACCAAAATTCCCTGAGATACTTTGATAGTCGTGATCACCCCTGGAAATATTTATATCATGATTCCTCCACAGTAACATTGCTAAAAAAAAATCGCAAATTTGATTTTTTTCAAAAATTTTCCTTTTTTTTTTTGTTTAATTAGGTATAACTTTTTTATTACGCAGACAATCATATTTTTGAGCCCAGATTCTGAAAGGGCATTAAATCTTACGTCGAAACACGTGTTTGTAAAATATTTCTAAGGGTATAACTACGAACAAAATCGCGTCGAAAATCAATACAAAAATCGAACCTTTTGGTCGTTAATGGATTAATAAGCTCGTTATTGCGAGAAAAAAAATTTAAGAAAAGCATTTATAGCTCTTTTCTTGCACTATTCAAAGCACTCATTCTAAAATACTTTCCAGTCAAATTCAGCGATTATGAGTGTTTCGCTCAAAAACAATTTTTTTTTTAATGCTTTTTATCTCGCTGAATTCAAATGATAAAAAAAATTAAATTAAAAAATATTCTATTATGTAAGTAGAATACGTTAAAAAATTAAGGGATATTAGAAAAATTCAAAATTTTTGGGTGATTTTTGTCTCGAAATATAAATGTCTTATAATAAATAAAAAAAAATTATAGCTTGAAGTGTTTAGTTTTTGGATCAAGACATAACATTTTTTTAATTTCTACAGTTTCAGAGTAATTTAAAGAAATCCACCAACAAAAAAATTTTCCAAATTTTTGCTTGTCTTAAAATCGGTCTACGGATTTCTATAAATTTTTTCCAATTGCGCAACCATACGATTCTATTTGGAAATTTAATTTTATTCAATTCAACCTACTTAAAATATCTGTACAATGATTTGAAGTGGAGTAATTGTCGATCAAAAAAAAAAGGCCATTTTAACATTGACAATCAATTATTCCGGAATTAATGATTGTACAAAAACAAAGTAGAGTATTAAAATCTTCAAAATATTCTCTATGATATACAATCAGTGGTTATTGATAAAAAGAAATGTTTTCGAAGTGATAATGTCCATTGAAGAAAAGTTAAAAATTTGCATATGTACGGATATTTACAAAATTTAGTATAACTTTGGATATAATGCTTAAATAAAGGATATAGCTCGTAATTCGTAAAGCAAAAATTATCTCTGAATACCTTATAAAATTGCAAAGGGTTGTGATTTTTTTAGTATCTCAAAGGTTTACATTGATTGTTTTTGTCGAAAATCACCATAATAAGCAATTTTTCGTTTTTTATTCACATTTTCAACTTAAAAATGGTTTCTTTACCAATAATGCATAATTTTAGAGTAAGAGATATTTGGTTTTACTTCTCTATTATGGTATTTATTAACATGACTTAATATTGTATTCATTTTTTATTTGAAATAACTTTCTTTTAACTAGCTGGGTGGTTCCCCCAGAAGTTGGCGCATTCTACTTATTCAACTTATTCTTTCTAGATAGAATCACTTATTCTGTGATGTTTAGTGAGTTTAACACATACAAGAGTTTTGTTAGAGTAATTTTTGATATGACCAAATTCTTGATTATGTAATCATCGGGTTGTGTCATGCTTTTTACATAATAGATTGATTGTTACTACTAGGTTTAATAATGTGTTTATATCATAAATTTTGTTGATATTTGGATTCAGATCTATTTCAACTATGTGGAGAGGAATTGGTAGTTTGATTTAATTGTTTCGAACATTGTGTATGTTTATAAATTGTTGGCTGTCATCTTCTATTTTATTTTTCAGCTTAATAATATCCACCGAAAGATGAATTCCACGTAATACAATATTGAATCATTTATCTTGTTTTTGCTGGAATATATAAAATTGAGTATTTTCTCTTTTTGAGTTCCTTGACTATTGATAAAAATTTTTCTGACGACCCTGGATTTTCCCTTTCTTATTGCTCAGAACTTTTAAGATATATGTTGGTAATTAACGACATCTAGCACTTCTTTTAAAGGTTGGACATTTTCTACGCCGCTTATAAAAATTGGCGGTGATTTTATTTCTTTTTGTTCAATCTGAATATTCAGTTCTTTTGTATTGCTAGTTTTGAGTAATTGATAGCGAGTCATATATATTACTTGTTTTTACTTGACTGCTGAGGGAGTTTCCCAAAGTATTGAATTGACATTTTTTCTTGCATACACTGTCCGAGTTTGACCTATTTAAAAATCTTTTGTTACTCTTTTTTCTTGACACATCTCCAGTTTTTTTTTCATGTATTATAAATTTTACATCAAATTTAACTGCAGTTATATTTTCTGTATCATTTTTTTCTCTTTGGATAGCAGCCTTATTGGACACTTTCATTATATCGCTATTCCAGTAGGCTCACTCTTTGCTCTTTGTTTTCTCTACTTATTCATCAATATAGATTTTATGATATTGAGTTTCCTTTTCTACAAGTTCGGACATCTTTGTTCTGGTCAGCCGATTTTCGAAAACAAAACAAAACATGGGTGAGTATCATGCACTTGGTACTTATTACTAATGCAGATGCCATGAATAGCGAAGACGAGGCAGAGAACCAGTCTTACAAGGAGTTTTATTTCGTCACATTAACCCTTTGCGGCAAGGTGGTATCTTTCAGAGACCACCTATTTTTGTACAGTTTTTTGCAATTTCAGAGTAGTTTTTTTGGATATAGCTTACGTTTCTTTATAATTTCTTGATGATACGAAATTAAAAATTATGCTTAAAGGTTGTACAATTTTTAATAATTTATTAATATTTATAAACAAAGTCTGAAGAAGAGCTTATTTTATAAACAAAATTCATTTATGGCGGAACTTTCAGACATATCCTTATGAAGATGGCTATACAGAAGTTTTTGGGGTCGCTGATTACGAATTTGAAGCCATATTCTGACAATTCAATATGGCGGGCAAAATTTCAGTTTAGTCCTTATTTGCATTTTTAGGTTAGGGAAATTTGAGATTCTCGAGTAGTTTCACATTTTATTTGGATGATACAACTTAAAAAAACCATAGGTATTGTATATCAGTTCGTTTGAAAAATTGGATACATTCAAATGCAGTATTGAAATTGGAAAAGTAACTCATTTCAATCATCGATATCTCACTGAAAAAAATGATATTTAAAATTTTGGAGCACGATTTTGAAGGGTAAGACTACTGCTTCAAGAAGGAACTATCGGTTTTTAGAAAAAAAATTTATTCGCAGTGGTACATGACCACGAATATAGCAAAAAGTGTGTTTTTTGCACTTATAGGTTAGGATATCTCAAAAACCTGACGTATAGGGTTAATTCTGAGGTCGGATTCAAATTCAACGCACCAAAATCCTTCGGGCACAAAACGTCCCGTTTCTGGGTGAGAAATTTGTCGGCCTGTGTTTTCAATCCCTTTCTGAGACCTCGTTTGTGCTTATTCAATTTTTATTTTTTAATAAATTGTAAGCCAAGTTAAACGAGAACTTTATGGATTTGACCTATTGTACATAATTAGTAACCACGTAAGATTACAAAAACGCCAAAAAATTTTGTTTTTATTTTGTTATCCTGTTCTAACCATTAATAATCTGAAAAAATTCACCTATATTACTTCACATAAGAAATACATGACAGATGTTTTTTATATAAAACTTGATCGAAATACGATGAAAATCCAAGAGGTTCCAAATGGCGTAATATTTTGCTCTAAATAAACCAGGAGGTCTAAATATTTAAATGAGTTCATACATTTTTATGACGAAAAAGTTTATTAAGTTGGTATCAAGATTTCGTTAAAAGTATTATTATAGAAGTATTTAGATTTTTATTTTTCTCAAACTGTTTTATGAGTAACTTAGTAGTAAGTACTTTATCGGAAATTCTAGATTAATTCCACTACCTAAGCCGTGTTTGTACATTTTTAATACATATTAATATTACGAGTATTAAATCGTTAAATGAGACTTCTCATTTTCTTCTATTCAAATCATATCGTTTATTATCTTTTTATGATATAATTCTGATAAGACCTGTCGTATTACTTTTACGCATACATTTTTTCCATACCTTATTTTTAAACAAATAATATTTGGCAATATTAACCTTTAGTTCATTTATATACGAGTGTAATTGAACCAAAGGATAAAAAAGACTTCATATGTTATAGATGTCTTTACTAAATATATAAGTTAGGATTGATCATCTATTTACCCTACTGGTAAGTTATCGTGACACAAGTAAGTTTTGATCTTTGATCATTTTCAATTATAATTTGAAAAATCCATGTATTTTCATACGATTAAAATTGTATCCTCAATATGATTAGAATTATCAAATTCAAAAGACGTAGCTATTAAGATAATTGTGAGTTCACCTAATATGTAAAGATTAACTAACCAACAAACTAATATTTATGTAGTACATTACGTGATATGTGTGAAATGTTAGTGATTCTCACACGCGTGAAAATTGCCGCCTGAACAAAGCGAGTAAAATTTCAATTTTCCGCACGCCACGCAAAAAACTATTATCATGTAAATGGTAATGTCCCAGATGATACTTTTTACGTTGCATTGCATTCTCGCGCGAAAAATGATAACTGGCTCTAGTTTAATAATCGTTCAGCTTTAATCGTTCGTCAAAAATTAACTATAATAATGTCAAAAGGAAATGAAATAACCAATAATTAATTAACAAATACAATATTCTTCACAGCTATTTTTTAATAATTCTTGTATTCTTAATTTTTTATCATGTTCTCTTATATATTTATAATGTTATATAATCTATGTAAAATATTTGTGTTATATTCCAGTGGCAGAAGGAAACTAGAGAAGCTAAGAAATTACTCATAGAACAAACGGCACAGAAATCTGAAAATAATTTGCAAGATTTGAGTCTTACTATACATAAGAAAAAAATCCGTAGGCTATCTCAAGAGAACGATTTTTTTGATTCACTTATCCAAAAGTATGTCCGAGTTCCTGAAAAACAAACAAAAAAAGAAAAGAAACTTCAAAAGAAAAAAGAATAATGGTTAATTATTGTTAAAATTGGAGATGTATCAAAGTGAAATTATATCCGTTACAATCTTTATTCGAGCATAAAATGATAACTTTTACCTCTCCATCCATCTCACCCTATACACTGTTTTTAATTTTCCTCTTTGTTATTTCTTTTTTTGTGAGATTTTTATCAATTATTGTTATTCCCACTAATGTCATTCTATACTACATTCTTCTTTATAGATTCTTTATCTATCCTATCTATCAAAACTATATTTTGATAGTTTTGTTATTTTTATATTATTTCAAGATGTATTTTTTTATTTTCAAGGGTCCACCTTGAGATGATATTTTCAAATAGTGGTTTTCATTTACGTTTAATAATGAAAATATATCGATTCCCGGATGCCCCTTGATTTTTTTATTCTAAGGTATTTGACCATGTTTTCATCAAATTTTTATTTAGTTCAAAAAATTTTTCCAAAGTTTTGAAGATTCCAAATTTGATATTGGCAAAGACAAAAAAAATTGTTTAAAAAAAATATATTGTGTATTTTCACTAAGAAAATTTCAAGAAGTGGTGGAATGATGATAAAGTAAAAACTAAGACTCTGCGACCATTTTCTTAAGCTTTATACTTCGAATAGTATTTTCAACTTTATCCTATGCTTTAAAACACTTCGAAATTATTTATATTATAAAAGATAATGACTTTTACAACATAAATACATAAAAAAACATTACATGAATAGCAAGTATTTATATAGAAAAACTTGCTATTTTGTAATATTGTTTTGTACGTATAGAATGTTGTAATTGCATAATTAATTCTTGGTATATTAAAATCCTTGTTTATGATATAATTGGATATGAACCAGGATACATTCACTATATTTCTTAGAACTTTCCACTACCTACTCCTTTATAAATTCTTTATTTGTCTCTCTATTTTTCTATTTCTGTTATTTTAATGAACCATCAATTAGAATCTTTCCAATATTTGAATATTACAGTTCGAGTCTATATTCCATAATTGTATGCCGTATACCCACTAGTTTGAGTATAGATTTGTATACAATTATTTTATTTCCATTAATTGAAATGTGTTTCCTATTAATCAAATGACCTTGAAGGTGATATTCGAGGCCAGCTTTTTTTTACTGAAAACGCTTATTTTAGATTTCGTATTCACGTAGAATGGAAATTTTGAGTCTCAAATGAGAGGTTACAAGTGGGGTCACTTGAAGATGTAACCATTGATCATAATCATGATTATTTGCAGTATCCAAACAACTGTTTTTTTTTAATTATTTTTTTGGCAATTTATAGAGGGCTCGTTTAGAAAATAAGTTATCTTGATTATAACATAATAGATAAATAACAAGCAGTTTGAGACACACGCGTTTCCGATGGGAAACTAGTCCTAAATTAATAGATGTTAGAAATAAGGTATGCTGATTGTTTATACTTCTTCTAATTTAAGGTTTATATTATCAATATCTAAAATATCCTTACAGAATATACAAATTTGTTTGATTATTGGTATGTCTACATCCTTGATAATTAGATAATTGGAAATACTTCTAGAGTTCTTTATGCAGCTGAAATCGGAGATCACTAAGACTGGTAGCATATTAACATGTATGAAGACTAGCAAGTCGTCCAATGTTAACTTATTAGGGTAGTCCTAGAAGCATCCAACCTGACGTATAGATGCTGATTGTTGTTTAAAGAAAAATTACAATCATAGAAAGTACCAATGTTAAGCTCGTGTTTAAAGTTTCGCAACGTAACGTTATCCAGTATATGTTTGAAGCATATCAATAGTAAACGGTTTCAATGAATTCGTAATAATAGACAAAATTGGTCACCATTATCTGACACAATACTTTCATTTGAAAAGTTTCAGACTAATCAATATTAAATCGGAGGTTGTTTTCACTTCGAGTAAGTGCGAAACAAAAAATTTATATGAACTTATTCTATCATTTTTTGTAGATGGACGCATTTTAAACAAGTCTGAAAAGCTTAAGTAAACAACACACTTAGTCTTTTTACATATAAGATGTACGAAAAAATTATATTATTTTTCCAGTTTCAGATTAGGTATATTTCGACTATCTATAGGAGCCTCTACATGCAAAAACAGAAACAACAAAAATACAATTAAACCTTGATACTTCCAACAGCTAGGGACCATATAAAAATTTTGAACTATCGAGGTTATGTATGTATATGTGTATATCTCTATACATTATTCATATTTCCGAACAAAGTTTAATAATTATTTAGGTATATTATTTCATTTAAATAAACAATAAATAAATATTATTATTTATTTAAATATACACACACATATATATTTCCCTACATACATATTTGCATTTTTCTCAATGATGTTCGAAAGCTTCGATACTTTGTTCATAATAAGAATCGTCGAGATTCTTAAAATAGCTAGGTAATGACCTTCCAAAAAAGCGCTACCTTCGGCACTCAGCTGGAAGATCAGACCAATAGAAGCTTCCCACTACCCCGAAACTTTTCCAGGTGATTCAGTTCTATAAGTCATTCCGGGCATTCCGGGCTAATCTTTTCACTGTTCCGCCAAGTCCATCACATGCGTTTTTTCCATGACAACTTGCGAAAAAGTGCCATTCAGCTTCAATTCCGAATGTCTCATAATAAGAAACAAGAGTTAAAAAATTTGATTTATTCTTAAATTGACTTCCAGCTCCATCAGATATATAAATCACTTTTTTAACATTGTTCTCATATTTATTTTTTATATAATCAATTAATTTTTGGCGAAACAATATCACAGCATTTACGTCATGTTTCGTACTTTCCAAAATTACGACGAAGCTGTCTTATTCAGTTTTTTTCTTCCCTTTTATATACATTGCAAATGGATGTTACCTGTTTGCCGTTCCAATGATTTGCTTGCACCTAATCTTGATATACAGTCTTATAATTCTGAGCGAAATCTCCTATGACCATTATTTCAGATTCATCTAAATTATGCTGACAAGTTTTTATATAATCATTTTGACTTTTGGTAATAAAGTCATACTCTAATAATTTATGTTTAAACTGTACCTCCAGATGGTTAAGATAGTCTTTAATATTGTATGTATGCTTTACAAGATCACACTTTTGGTTTACAGTTTTCCATTGTTTGCAATGAATGAAATCTACAGCATTTTTTAAAAATAATTCTCGAACATATCTAAAACACTGGCCAATCCAGGACATTTCGAGCATTTATTAAAAAAACAATCTTCACCAGGTCTTTCACATGCCATTTTAATTAAAATATTTTTTGCTGTTCAAGGTAACTCTTCGTCATACTTGATCTTCAAATTCTTCATTGTCATTTTACAGCCTTCTACTAATAGGTTTGGATTTTGGTGGTGAATACAAATACAAACATTGTGAACGCCTTTAGATTCATTCACTAAAATATACTGATCAGGCCGCAATGTACAAAAATATGTAAACCCCAGGCGAAACTTGAGTACAATTTCAGCACAGTTTTTTTTCAAACATGGTGTAACTTCTTTTAAATTAAACATAAGTAAACACCTTTGGATTTTAACTTTCTTTTCATTGTCCTTCCTCAATATTTTTGTATCGTTGGCATCTGGACACGACCGGCTTATATCATCTTGTAAATAAAATGAGATAGCAGCACGTTTTATTTCTTCACTTATTATAGATGTTCTGGTTCTTGAGAGTGGATGAGATAATATTCCTTCCTGTTTGCAAAGTTTTTTAGCGGTTTGTGCAAAATAAAACGAACAATTAATTTCACAGACACTTGTAGACATTGGAATCGCAGTTAATATATGTATCTTTTCTGAATTAGTAGTTGCTTTTTCATACGTTGCTTTCAGGTCTTTATAAAATACACTTTTTTGTATAAATCCATCTCGATTACTGTACACACAGCGATATTTTGTCAAAAGTAAACTTTTCAAAATATTTGACAATGAATCGATTTCTATTAAATCAGGTATTTTAATATCTATTGAATTCATTTCTCCGATTTAAAAAAAATTAAGCAATGGATTTAAGCGATCCAATACTATTTTTCTACGGTCATTTTCGTCGATCGAAAATTCTTCATCACATTTTACGTGGCAAATATCTTGATTTTCATTAGTACTATAATCGAAACTAGCCTGATTCTTCTGATTAATAGAAATTTCACAACTACTATTTTCTTCATTTGTACGTTCTAAACGTGTGTCACTGTAGTCAGAAACTTCCTTTGGATCTTTGATATAGCAGTATCTCAAACATGTTGCACATAATCGATCGTTTTATTTCACTAAAGGAAACCACTTATCCTAAATTTCTGTGGGAATATGAAGCAGAGATTCTCGTCGACGTCCATGTTTACGCACTTTGAATGGATTAGAACACTCTGATAATGACATGATCATATAATTTTCTTTAAAACTGAATTGAACTAATTTTACAAAATCTATCGCACAATAAGAAATTTCACTGTGACGTTCGTTGAGATCCGTCCACTTTAACCATTGAATTTTAAATAGTCCGACTGATCAAAAAGATTCTGTATTTATATGATTTTCGAAGCACAACTAATTTCAGTTTAAAATTTTAAAATACTACTTAACAAACTAAGGTATTAGAAAAAACAGTCAAAGAAAATAAACATTTTTAACTCCTTAACATGATTATTGCTCGCACTAATTTGCTTAAGGACAGCCTATTTTCGTTAGTTATTATTGTCATAAATGTTAGTCCTACGTACTACTATTTAAATAAATAAAGTTTAGCTAATAAATGTAGTGATTTATAGAACTGAACTACCTGGAAAAGTTTCGAGATAGTGGGATGCTTCTATCAGTCCGATCTTCCAGCTGAGCACTGCAGGTAGCGCTTTTTGGAAGGTTATTACCTTGCCCCTATTAAAAATCATGATCGTTTTATTACGGATTCTTAAACAAAATTGTCCAAAGAATTGATTGCAACAACAATTTTTCAAATAAGTCAGCTTTTTTAATAAAAATGGCAAAAATTTTCGTTAATTGTTTATATTTTTTTTATTAAAAAATATATTATTATGATATATATATTCTCAAATCACAATTATTTATAGGTATTTAAAAAAAAATTATCCAGATCCGATAAATAGTTTCGACTTATAGCAGTTAAAAGAAAAATCAATAATTTTTTTTATTGTTTATAACTTTTTAATCATATACGCATAAAATCAAGGAATGAGCGTAATAAAATTTTGAAACTAAAAAATTCACAATTGAGCAGAAGATTATGAATGTCCTTGAATGTTCTCAAGATGAGAATAGAAAGTTTCTGATCAATGATAAAACGACAAATCTCATAAAAAAGTATTTGTCAGAGGATTTTGACTAAAAAATAAAAAATATCTTTTGAGTATTTTGTAGATCATGCTATCTAATACTTCTCCATTTTGAAACAGAGGTTTTCAAGAGTAAAATACAAATTATGCTTGATTATAACAACATAGCTCAAAAGAAATACGATCGACAAAAGACCTTTGTAACTGTTTTACATATTATAAAATTATTGGAAATTTAAAGGATTGGGAAACTAACATAAACGTTTCAGGTCAATGTAAAAAGTCTATCGAAAATAAAGACGTTTTAATTCTATTAGAAAAAAATAAAAGAAATCTAAATTTTCTTAAGCTTTGTAGTAAATGTTTTCACCAATTAGAGATATAATCGGGAAAGGTATAAGTCATTACTATAAAAGTCTTAAAAAATTATTTTTAAAGTCATAGTTGATGTAACAAAACTTAATGATATTTCGTTTAAATTTTGGCAGATTTTAAGCTCTTACTAATTATTGATGGGCAGTAAACTGCTATCTCCACATATTTCTGTTCATATTGTTTTATTACGTTGAATACTTTGTAAGGTAATTCAATTTCTGGAAATAGTATTGATTCTACTGCATGAACGAGTTCAATGGATACTTTAACAATTAAATATTTTAGGCAATTAAAAACTTATAGGGATTTGTGAGCTGATGATAAAAAATATTGTCTTACACGTAACGATAAATTTTATTGTAAAGAGTGTCATAGTAAAACTAATCTTCCTATTTTCTCTGAAAAAGGTCATGTTTGTTTTGCAAACATGTTTCATACCCGAGCTTCATGTTTTACAAGGATTTGTGAATTATTGGATCTGGCGAGGAATAGTTCCTTCTGTAGGTAAAGAGAAAGCTTAATTGTATCCAAAAAAGCTAAATCTTATTTCAAAAGATTACCAAGGAGATGTGTTTGAAGGGAAATTCATGTAGAACACTATTGAAAAAAGCTGACAAACTAAAAGATCCAGAAATATATAAAAAAATCACGTTCAAATCCAGAAATATATAAAATGTAGGTATTTTCAAAATGATACCCTTTGTCAATGCTTATAAAACTACGGATAAATTAGTTGATTGTAGTTTTACCTCTAGAAAAGTTGTACTCTCAGCTAATGCTTATATCAATAAATTAGATAAGGCTTTGAAAAACATCGATAAACATTCTGAAACACTAGATTCATATAATTCTTGATCACATAAAAGAAAGTTTGAATTACTTAGAAACAATAATGTATTAGGGTATTGGTCAGAGCGAAGTGGAGAATCGATATATCGTGATTTTCGAAGTATTGCTTACTTTATAAGTATACATTACGTATCATATTCAACAGAATTATTAAAAACAGTAGTAGAATTTTCTTCACTATACTTATTATTTTAAATTATTATTACTTACTAATCGATGTTTCTAATCATCATTAAAAAATACTTATTTTAGTTATCTATCGTTCAATACATCATTTTTTCAAAAAGATAAATATGCAATATTAAAAAAAATTATAAAAGATAAGAAATAAAAATACAAAAAAAATGAAAATGAGACGGTACAGTCACTATATCTTCATCATTGGTTCCGGGTTTGACTCAAAGTTGTAACTAAATTTTTCAAATGAAAAAAATAAATAACAAATTTTTTTTTTAGGTATATTAGAAAAGCGTCGTATAAAAAGCTCGTTCGTGCAAGCTGCGTAGCCCACAGCTAATGTGTAAAAATTTATGAATGCACATAACTTGTGAAAGGGAATAGCTAGGATTTTTAATTCAATCGATTTTTTTAATATCTAAATTATATAGAAACTTTGTTTTTAGCAAATTTTGAATCCATTTTAGTCAAATTGTTTTAGCCTGCAAGCACATCGTGCCTTCGACTGAAACATCTTCACGATCTTGTTTTTGTTCTATTGTGAGTAACGGCTATACTCATAATTTGTACAGCTTTTTCATGTCTAAATTTTTTGTCAGTATACGATGTACAGCACTATTTGAAATGCCTACCATTTTGTGATTTTTTTTCGTCAATTTTGGCGCAATTACTTCATTTAGTCGACCACTGTGATGTTAATCTCAGCACGTAATACGCCCTCAATTAAATTCTGCCACCCTATATTTTACTTTTGAAAATGAAGGAGTAAACTTACCCAAAGTTGAATCTAACTCCAATTTGATATTGTTTGGACTAAAATCTTTTAAATAAAGGTATTATATTACATAATGTTGACCGATTCTTTCTATTTTTACTAATTTCCTAAAAGTGTTCACTACTGATGGCTTTCAAAAAACTACTAAATAATGTAGCATTGCGAAATTTTAAACTTCAATTTTATAAATTTGGTACTTTCTATCAGTCATCCTTTTCAAACAATATTCACTGTTAGTGAATAATAGTGATATACGTCAGGTTGGGCACTTCTGTGACTACCCTTATACTTTTAATATATATATATATATATATATATACAAGTTGGGCAATTTTAATCGATTCACCCCGCAATCTTCGAATGTTATTGGTGTACAAGAAAAATTATTAAGGCAATGGGGGTAATTTTTCTACGTTGGTTTTGACTTTGAGATTAATTTTCAAGTTAATGGCGGAAAATTTGAACATTTATTTCAATATTGTGACGTACGAGAGGATCCACGGTAAACAAGCACCCTAAAGAAATTATGGTTTATAAGCCCACACTGTTATTCCTTGGTAATGCTAAAAGCAAGATTGGAAACAAAAGTAAACATTTGTATTGAAAAAATAACTTGGCCTTTGAATCACCTTCAAAAATTACGTCAATTTTTGTAATAAAGGTTGTTGATCCTGAATTTATTCAAACGTTTGATTATTCATAAATCTTCTAAGGTTTAGAAAAAAACAGGTTTTGAACAATTCTTGAAAATGTGATCTGTCATTCATTCTAACAGATTAATAGACGTATTTTCTACAATAAAATTACTATAAACTTTTCAAATCAAGAATCAATAGTAGTGCTTATTTGAAAAAATAAACACTTGGTTTTCAAATCACCTTGAAAATTAATCTAGAGGTCAAAATGATTAAGAGGTGTCCCTAAAGACTCTTGACACATTTGTTTCGAAATAAGATATCAACATTTAAGAAAAACATCTTGAATGATTTTTTTCAATTTAATCTTAATTTGATCATTTGAAGGTAATGTTATCAATCATTTCCCGCTCTTTTCGAATCCAGTCTCGGAAATAGGCATTCGCATCTTCAAATTACCTTGAAATTAATTTTCAAGGTCAAAACCAACATTACAGAAAAAAGGCTCTCACTATCTTAAACGACTTTTATCTGAACGATGATTTATATAACTCTAACTTTGGAGATTTGGAAGTGAATCAATTACAATGACCCCGAACTTTATATACGGCAATGGTAAATAATTTTTCATTCATATTTTTTTAAGTTTAAACAATAAAAAGAGATTTATATTTAATTTCTTGTAACGAAATCGACAATGTTAGATTGTTTCATATTGGTGACTTTTTCCTTCGAAGAAAATTTAATCTTGCTGCGATAATTTTCTGATTCACACGCTCTTATGATTCAGCATACTCTATGCGCATTCTAAACGATTTAGAAACTTAATTGGATATTGGAGGTACAGAGAATACGAGATGCGTTGAATCCATTAATGCCCATGGAGAACCTACGACCCATAGTACTTCGGAAACAATTTAGAAGAGAATATTACCCCTAATTATGCAAGAATATAACAAAGTGAATTTTTTCAAAAATCTAACAGTGGAAATCGATTATACATAGAAAATTACTAAAAAAAATGACTATTAGTTACACGGTGATTCAATTTTTCAACTAATAATACTATACTTTTTATATAAAAATATTTTTGCACAATTAGAGCTAATGTACTCTTCTACACTATTTCCAAAGGGTGAGATTCATGGCTTGACTAGGGGGATTATATGGTTAATTGTCTTATTCATTGTCCGATAACTCTTGTTTCTCTTTTTTATCTTATTCAAAATCTTAATGTTCTTAAATTCACCGCAAATTACATTTTAATACACATTGACTAAATCATCGTATGGCATTACCTCCTCGTAAATATTTTTTTCTAGAATAATCGTGTTTTCTTTGGCATCAATGAATTCGATTTTCATATATCTATTTTTTTAATCATTTTCGCAAATTTTTATCAAATTTTTATCTGCGTTATACATACTTAACCAGGATAAACCCAAGAATATAATTTTTTCATTTACATTTTGATGTGCTCAATTTATGTGCGTAAAAGCCCCTTAATATGTTATCCTCGGTATTCATAACCTAGCGCAAACAGAAATATAGAGACTCTTACACATCATGGTTCACGTAAATGTGCACGTGTTTAATTTAACGAAACAATGTTTTTTAATAAGGTTTTATTCAAAATAGTTTCTTTATACAGGATTCGTACAGACGAGTCTTTATATAGTTGTACTTGCAGGATCGTGAAATATGGTTCTCGTCTCTTCAGTCCCCACTATAGTCGATAATACTTAAAGCTCTATTCTGCTTAATACCCCATCAAGCACTTGTGCTCTCCAATGCACTTCGAACATTCAATATCCATTACTAAACGTTATTATAAAATAAGAGTCGTTGCGTTACGAGTTGCGTGCCGTCTTGTATTTCATATCTTTTGATATTAAAATACTATTAAAATTATTATTTAATGATACTATTAAAATTATTTAATGCATCTGTTGCTTCTATTTCATGGTTTCTCTATCTTTCTCCTGTATCCAATATATTCAATAACATTGTAAAAAAATTACTTTTTTGTAACACATACATGATTTGGTGCATCTATTTTCCTTCTCTACTAAGGTGAAAAGTGCTGCGATTATTTTTCGCAATGTGTTAGCAGAGAGACTGAGCCACATTCAAACTGAATATCATGTGTGTAATATATAAGTGCTTAATAAAGAAGAAATATATTAATCTTGATTTAGCATCCTTTTTTCTTGCTACTACCCGAGACACAAACCCTACTTTAGCAATTAAGCTCCTCTTTTCGCTTCATTTAGAACAAGACGAATCAGTATATTTAACGATTTTTTGACTTGCTATTTAGCAATGCATAATACAGACGAAAACATTAAATAAAAATAACCGTTAATTCGGTATTCCTTTCTCACGTATCTGGAGAGACTGATACTCAGCATAGCAAAACGACTATGTTGAAGACGAAGAAGTTCAGCCGCTACGAATACTCACAAACTTCTGAGGATTCTTAGAACGGATACAAGGAGTATCTTATAGTACACACCATATTTTACAATAAATTTTTTAAGGGAAAATTCTATTATTGCTTGCATTGTGTTGAAAAATGGTGTTTTTGCCAAAATCCCATCCACCATACTGCTTTTGTGATTATTTTGTTAATATAACAAAAACCAATTCTATTTCTTATGTCAATAAATTAATTTTCGCTATCTAAGCAATAAATTTTTCTTTTGTAAATGTCTGAGAAACGGAACCCTAATGAAAGGGGTATGCCTAGAAAGTCTCATTCTCTATAGCTGAATTTGATTTTTGGCGACACATGTTCAAAACAAAAAATTAGTATCAATGAACACAACTGAAAGTACAATATATTTCAAAAATATGTGGAACTCTGATTGATAACACCGGTCGAATTTAAACGATCAAAAAACAAAAATAATTTAAGAAAATCAGAAACGGAAATTTGTTAAAGAATAAAAAAGAGTTGAATCTTCGAAGTGTGATATTTGAATTCATCCCTGCTTGTTGCCAGGTCTAAAATATTTTTGATGTACGAAAATTCGAAATTAAACATTCTGAAACATAAGTGTTTGAACCTTTTTTAATTGAGACAGTTCAGCTAATTAGTGATAAAAAATTATTATATTAAATTAAATAATGTTATATTATTTGAAATAATTATTCAAAATTTAAATTAAATTATATTATACAAATTATATATTCAGAGTTATTGTATTTTAATGACTTATTCGTAAATAGAGACAGTAAATAGACAAATAAAAATTACCAATCAAAGTATATATGTAATGCATTGTTAGAAGAAATATATAGAATAGTACTTTACCCAACTTAAATAAATTCAGATTAAAAAATAACTGATTTACGATTTTACATGAGTAAATGTTTCGTTAGATAGGAATGACTTGCACTTCTTCCCCATAACAAGGGTGAATTATTCTACGCAGTTTACCTATTTATAATAATTCATCTGACTGATAAACTAGAAAGATCCATGAATAGAGTAAATAATTCATTAGAATGGAAATGAAATACAATTTATACATACAAACTTGCCTTTACTTTTTAGTGTAATGGAGTTGCTCAAATAAATGTCAAAGATACCCGTAGTAAATAAATCCAAATCAGTCAGTTATTTTCAAATTATAATTATTACGTAAAGGCAAATTTCGTACGTAATATTATCTGTTTTTGATGAGTTAAATAATAAAACAGAATAATTACACATTTAGAGTGAGATATAATATAACTCTTAGATAGCTTAACTGTCAATTTATTTTCACGAGAGTTAATCTATATTACTTTAATATGAGCAACGTATGTTCAAACACTTCCGATAGGACAATTTACGATTTAAAAATTACACAAAAATTCCTAATTTTGCTATATTCCACAAGACTTATTAATTAATATACTTCAAATGAATTTATAACTAATCTACTATTCATCTTATAATAAAATTACAAAAAGTATCATGATAAACTAATAGTAACAGACGTTACATATAATTTATCAAATTTATTACATTAATTAATAACGCAAACATGAAAAATGACGAAAAGTTATTGCAAAAAATTATAAGGCTATAAATCATATTGAAAATTAAATGCTAGCAAAATCATCCATTAAAAACATGAGTAGGAAAGGACTATCTCAAAAAATATATGTGATATAGATACATGCGTGAATATGCTTAAAAAGTAAATTTAATTGCGTTAGGAAATGTTAACTGTACTCATCTGGTTAAATAATCCATGTCCATTACTTTTTTGGTTTTAATTTATAAAAACAAAGTCATTGGGATGAGAAAAATACAAACCATCGCTTTCATTTATTCTTTGCTTGATGCATACGTCTTTTTTAGTTTTTAGTTTAATAACATGTCTCAATATAATCTTTCCAAGTTACATGACTATACTATGTAGTTTGTACTGAACTTGCGAATAATCTTGTTAAAGTGTAAAAATAAAATAAAATTTCGACTAAAGCATTTTCGATGGATTTCATTCTCTATAACATTATCAATGTAATTTTCTGATGTACATTTAATAGCAAAGATTTGTCAAGCAGGAAATTTTAAATGACACAAAAAGAATCGTCGCAGAAATATAAGAAAAAAAATAATTACAATAAAATTTAAAAAATTTGGGGAAATAAAATGGAATAGCAATGAGGCACTCATAGTCTGTGTTTGTGTGTCCCATCAATCGAAATTTAATTGCTTTGGTTGTTCCCAGGTAAAACAATCTCTTCCAAAGTGTCCATATGTACTTGTTTTTTGGTAAATTGGATTTCTAAGATTAAGCTCCCTAAAAAGTAAATTGGGAATATGAACCATTTTGTTCAATGGTAATAATAAATGCATCTTCATTGTGATTAAATCTATGTAATGAAACACACTCACTTGACAATTTTTCCTGGGCGTAGGTCAAAATTCTTATTTACTATATCCAGCAGTTGGTTTTGTGAGAGTTTTGATGTACCATAATCGAATACCGTAATAGATAAAGGTTCTGCGACTCCAATAGCATAAGATACCTGCAAGAGACCAATATTTATAGAAGTCAATATATAAAGATAGAAAGTAACATTATACATACTTGTACTAAACATCGCCTACAAAGACCAGCTTTGACTAATGATTTAGCTACCCATCTAGCTGCATACGCCGCAGATCTATCGACTTTGGTAAAATCTTTACCAGAGAAAGCTCCACCGCCATGAGCACCCCAACCTCCATAAGTATCAACTATAATCTTGCGACCGGTGAGGCCTGCATCACTCTAGTAACATGATAAATGAATATTAATAAGTTATTAATGATAATACTTTGAAGAAAAATTTATTACACGTCATAGAAGTTACAGTTTTGAATAACATAAAAATAATATATAATTTAAAAAATGTTAAAATTATATTTGCAAGATGTTTTCTTAATATGACCTTGATATAGCTATTTTTATAAACTAACTATAAAGCCATGTTTTAATTCGAAAAAAATCTCACCAATTGATAGCTCGTAGGATGAATACGAGGTATCTTAACCTAAAAAAAATTAGAAAAAAAAACATTTTTTAGCACTGTTTCGAACTCTTTTTCCAGTTACTAGCTTAGGTCCTATTCAATATTTGGTTATATCTTTTATTTAGTTTTATTGGTGAAAATAGTCGTAACAAAAACATACTTTGGCAATCATTTTTTAAAATCACAATAACCTTAAAAATTTATTTTTCAAGACAATTTTTGCTTTTGACAATATTTATGAACGGCTTTTTAATTTAGTAAACTTTTCATCCCCACCATTTGCTCTCATATAAAAAAATTACATAACACTGCAGAAAGAAACTAAAAAAATCAACGTAGATCCTTAGCTAGTCAAACAAAGAAGTACGTTAAAAACATATTTTTTTTACAGTGTGCTGTCTTAAATACATCCTTCTATGTAATTATAAGAATAACTGTTTAATTACTCATCGAAAATTTCGTGGGAATACATCACAGAATATTTATATTCCAAAACAGGCCATTGAGAGATGCTTGTCTGATGATATCGCGACAATTATTTAAAAAATCTTTTATCGATCAATCACATCAATTACTAACATTGGCTATTCTAAATTACATATAATCGATTCCTCGCGTGCAGTTAATTTTAGCTAACTGCAATAGACATGTAATTTATTACGAAACAATAAAAAATTTTCAAATTAAACCAATTTAAGGTTAAGAAAATTTAGACCCTTTTTTAATTGAATTTAAAGTATAAGACATAGAAAATAATTATGTAAGTATACGACTCAAAGAATGTATTTTGTGTCCTCTATAACTGCTCTAAATTGTCACAATTTTTATTTAAAAAAATGTCCGTAATATTCCATATAAAATGATTTATTTCCGTCACTGTCGTTAATTTAGAACTAATAATACTGAAATTAACACTAGTATTATTTGTAATGTCTTTTTTTATATTCTGTCAAACTGAAAGTTATATGCACGTTTTTTTGTACTATAGACCTGTTAATATTTTTCCAGCCTACGTTCATAATACAGTCGAATCTTAATAATTCGAATACCGAGAGATCAGGTGAAGGTGAAGAGTTCGAATGAACAAGATTATGCATATTTATGTTAATATTCATAGATTATAAGGGACCCATACGTATAAGGATCGGTTGAAAACCCCTACACCCAACAAAAAAAACAATTTATTTTTTATTTTTTTCTTAATATAATCATCAAAAATGCTATTGCATTTTTCGCGTCGGTGCACTAATTTAATTATATCATCACTAAAATATAATTCATTGAGCTCCAATAGATTGCTATCTATGGAATCAATAGCTTCCTTGTTGCTATAAAATCTTAGTTAAAACTCCTTTATTTATGATTTTTGTTTTGATATATTAATTTAAAGATCTTCACAACATTAATAGCCATACTCAAGACGTTATGTTTGTTGTGATTTCTACAAAAGGGACTACTTATAATTCTACTGATCCATTACAAAACTGAAAATTCTAAGATAAACAATTCATCGCAAAGTAAGCTTGTTTTTATTTTTAAAATATGAAAACAAACTTCAATAGAAATGTACGTATCTGAGAGCTACCACTCAAAAATAATGCTGGATACTCTTGATATTTCGTTACATTACTATTATTAATTACTTAAAAACAAAATTTTTTCTCTATACATACACGAGCGCGCACATACAAAACAAACAAATAATAATAGATCTTTAATTATCTTGAGCACATTTATAGGTTGTATGTTTTTCACACCACAAGATAACTATACTACTGTAGTTATTATACAAATGGAGCAGACTACTTTCGTTGAATTCAGTAAATTTATAGATATTTTCATATGAAATTGTAGATGATTTATTTACCATAAACTTGAAAGAAAAAATGGGGGCTTTGGTCAAATTGTAAGAAGAATTATAACAAAAATTTTTTAGAATTATTAACTTCATATTTGATACATTTATACAAATATAACGGACAATCAAAATTAATATATGTGAAGCTGTTATGTATAAAATAGCTCAAGCTGTGTTTTAGACATTTATGTCGCAGGTCACAGCAGCTATTCTTGATCACATAAATTCGTAAATTTATCGAACTTTTAGAATTGTCTTCATCGTTTACAGTATCATAAATTTTCTACTCAATTAAACAAATTAAATCAATCAGTTTTACTCATTACCAAAGAAATATGCGATGATATAGATTCTGCTGTTTCAAGTGAATGACTCAAAAAGAGATTGAATATAGTGATAAACTATATGACTTAAATAAATTCTAAACTTATTCTCTGAAAAAAAAAACATGTTCAGCATTATGTTTTATAGGTCTCCTGAGTTCAGAACAAGACAATAAATAAGGGCGGTTTAAGAAGATATCTAGTAGTTTTGTCTAATAAAATTATTCTAAGAGCGAATAACCATAACTCTTGGACAAAAGCATATGACTTATTTTAAATAAACCTTTCAATCTTTTAAAATATATGGTTAGAAGGACAAACAGTTAACAATGAATATCATGTAAATTTATTGCAGTGTTTGAGTAATATAATTAAGAGAAAACAACCGCATATAGCGAAAAAGTGTTTTTTCATCAAGACAACGAATTGCTTATTCACCACTTTATTCACCAGATGTAGCCTCTTCAGATTATTTTCTATTTTTAAATTAGAACAATGGCTAGGTGATACTAGATTTACCAACGATGAAGAGATGAAGTCTATTGTTAATGGATATTTTGGGAAGTTCAACGATTCTTACTATAAACACTTTATCGAAGCTATAGAGAATCGCTGGGTGGAGTGTATCTATCTAAAAGGACATTATGTAGAGAAATAAAGATGTTTTTTTCTAAATGTTTTGTATTTTCATTGTTAGGTCGGGTGTTTATAGGATTACTCTCGTATGTGTAATATTTATGAAAATGTCAATCCGTATATTTGTTTCAATTAATTATGCGAAAAATATAAAGAAAGAAAGAAAGAGAGAAAAAGAAAAAAATAATTAAAATAAGGGTTAAAAATTAAAAACCACAACATATTCATTAAAAGGATACATATATATACAATGTATAGGTGACATTATTTTAGCGATTATTGGATACAATAATAAACGGTAATTTAAGGAAATAGTTATCTTTCAGAATTGTATTTGATTATTTATGACACTGCTTGACTTAGAGGAATTATTGATATACCATACTATAATGACAGTCCCATAATAAACTACAATAAATACTGAAAATACACAAAATGTATTATTTCACTCATGACAATATACAGAAGAAGTAATATATGGTTAAATATTAAAAAAAGCAGTAGAAAATAGTAAATTTATGATAATATTCTCGGTAAGTTATAGGTTAGTTTCAAGTATAGCAATACATGTATGTATAAAATATGTATTCTTATATGCCTCATTACGACAAATAGCGAATATGAGAGTTCCCAAACATAAAGAATATCTTCAGCAGATGACGCCATATTCGAAATAACTTGGTCCTAAGGACTTTCTTTGCGAATAGCAATATTAAGAGTTAGCAATTTACGAAATTCAATTATTTTATTGGTTTATTTTAATGGTCTCCTTCTGTACACCAGCAAAAAGTGACTGTTCAACAATAAGCAGCAAAAATATAAATAAGCCAAATAAATCTATTTTAAACAGAAAAAAAAGGTGTCAACTACCATAAGCAACCGTACTATGAATTAATTCAGCTAAAATGTGGCGGCGTCCGCTACAGATATTTTTGACTCGAGACGCAGACATAAAAATAATTGTTATTAATTATTGAGATAAGGGAACATCGATATCAAGGTATTTTTTAAATGAAAAAGTAAATTGTAAACGATTGTACCTAATTTAAAATTCGGCAATGCTACGTGATCATATATCATAAATTTACGTTAACATGCAGTTTTTATTTTTTTTACAAAAAAAAATGCAAGAACTAATAAAATATTTATAGTACGATAAACAATTGACTAAATATTCTCTGTACTGTTGGTTAATAAAATGGGAATTAAAAACAAGAAAGAAAGCTTCGCTATAGTGTGTATTTGTATACTATAGGAAAGAGGGAGAGAGAAAGAGAAAGAGAAAGAGAGAGAGAGAGAGAGACAGGAGAGTGGGCTGACGTAGCGCTGTGTCTTACGGACTGTATATTTATATAACGGTTGTGCGTCAGATTTTCATATCGACGATTTATGTGTCATTACATTTTTTACCAGCTTACTCTCCTCCTTGTCCTCCCATAAAAAGCATAGCTTCAAATACATTTGTCCAGCGTCATGAAAACAAATTAAATAGAAATTATTATGGTCCAATATCTACCTGTTTCGCGACCTTTATTAGCCTTAAATAGAAACAAGTAAAAATGAAGCAAATTTTTAAATAGATAAATATTCCCCCAATAAAGACGATTTGTTAAGAATAAGATAATGGACATTTCTTTTAATTGACTCATCTTCGAGAAATTATTTAGGTTTGCGCCTACATATCCATTTGTAAACGTTTCCCATTGATATTAACATATTGAATAAAATATTACTTTGCTCTTTATTGATAGGATTACAGTGATTGGTGACGTTGCTATGTTGTGACGTGCTAGACTGTTCACCCCCTCCCCCCACACCAGCATGCCAGAACCTGACAGCACAAGCAACATATTAACCACTCTTCCCTTATGTCTTTATTATTGATTGAACTATAAATAATTAATTCATTATTACAAATAAAAATCGATACGATATGAAGCTTCCTCATTATTTCTTTTGCATAGCAATGTAAAATACAATTAGGAAATCTATTATGATCAAGACCAATATATTTATAGTAACATTTCGAAATTAAGCAAGTCTCTAGCTATAAAGCCATAGAATTACCTAATTATTATAAGAGCTGATTAAAAACCATTATATTTAATAATTATATTACCTGTGGACCTCCAATTATAAAGAGACCGCAAGGATTAACATGGAAGATTGTTTTTTCATCAAGGTACCGCGCTGGAATTACGTCTTTGATAACTTTTTCCATGATAGCTTTACGCAGTTCCTCGAGAGTAACTTTTTCACTATGTTGTAAAGAGACCACTACTGTATGAACTCGGATAGGCACACATGCTCCGTGGTCCATAATATACTCACAGGTAACCTAAAGTCAGATGCAAAATATTTATATATATATAATTGTTTTAGTTGAACAATATAACTTTTTCGACTAGAGATTGAAAACCATGAAAATTATTTTTTTTTAATTTTGATTAGTTTTTTATCAGTATTTCAAATTAAAAAAAAATTTATTAATACAATTGTATAAAAATCCATACAACTATAACGCATAGGCTACCAATTATTAATCTCTTAAATAATGTAGTTTAGGTTTACTACCATTCCGTATGAAACTATGTAAATAATAACAACGATAATCATCAAGTAAATGAACTATTAATTATATTTTTATAAATGACTAAAAGTGCTACAACCAACGGTGGCTGTTGTTAGCCTTGGCTTCATAGAACGTTCACGTTGTATAACAATCAATTTAGTTAAAAATTGATAAATGCGTATATTATTACTGCTAAGGATCGCCACAGAAGTACCCTCCGTGACATAGAGCTGGCAATTGAGGTTTGAAAAAATTTTTAGTAAATATTTTAGTCATTTACTAAAGCTAAATACTTTTAGTAAATTAATAAAAATTGACAAAATTGATTATCATTATATAATATAATATTTTCATTAGAAAGACTTCAGTACATCCAATATTAAAGCGGAGCTAGTTTCTATTGTGATTAAGTTAATTATTTTTGACAAAGCTGTGTGCATGACGAGTGATTATTCACAATTTAATAAAACAAACGCTGTGAAGATTTTTCATTTGTGTTTGACGTTTACAGTAATAAAGCAGACTTTTACGTCAATCCATAAACATTGATGAGATATGAGTCCGTCTCTTTACATCCAAGACGAAGGACTATCAAACATCGAACTGAAAAGGGAGAATCAACTATAAAGAAGGCGAAAATGGTTTGCAAGTAAGTAAGGTCATGGTGTAAGTTTTTTGGGATGCTTGTAGGATAATTTTTATTGATTATTTTCAGAAAGGAAATTAAAAAAAAAGACATCCTTTTTCATCAAGATAACGAATATTTCATACATCGGTCATCGCAATGGCCAAAATTAACGAGATAATTATCAAATTGTTCCCTTACGCACTCTATTCGTCCGATTTAGCTACTTCATATTATTTTGTGTTTAGAAACTTTCAACAATACCTCGATGGTGAAAGATTGATCAAACATTCAATAAAAAGAGTCAATATAGATAAATAAAACTATTTTGTTTTACAAATTTGGATTTTTCTCTGTAAGTCGAGTCCATCTAACTACCCTCTACTTTCTTTTTGCTAAATCAATAGTAGGTCTCATTCATATTAGATTTGTTTAAGTAAATTAAGAAGAATATATTTATTTACTGAAAATCATTTTTCCCTCTCCAGGATTTAGCTACATAGGTGTTGTAAGCGATTGTTACAATATTTAAATTTAAATATTTTTTTTCAAAAGTTGAATGACACTGCTGCAAAAAATAATTTCGACCTGATATTGAACTCATTGAATGACACTGCTGCAAAAAATAATTTCGACCTATCGAATTAACATATAATTGCCCACGTATGTTCATCTTTCAGTTCATCTTTCATCTGATATAACCTGAAAGTTATCAGTGTTTTCTTTTTATCTACATATTTATCTTTATACATTATCGTCTTTAAAACTTTTGAAAAAAATATTTGTACAAATTTTCCATGAATAAAGGAGTGATTTTAAGTATAATAATAGAAATGGGAAATTAGTTGCAACTCTATTATAATTGAAGAAAATGTCTATTTTAGAAAAATACTCAAATTAATTAAATTGAAATCACGTACGTACATGCGATTACCTCAAATTCAAAAAGTGAAAAATCATTCCAGCAATGTATGTTTAGTAAGCAATACTTTATGTGAAGGTCTCTTCATCGATAATGTTTTAATGGTTTTAATCACAAGTGAATTAATTTATATAACATACTTAATTTTTATATTTAACATAATATATCAGTTATAACATACTGTTATGTTATATACTTATTGCATGTAATTGTGTAATTACAATTATATCAAACCTATTAATATTGAAAATGCAATTAAACATTTTTTATTGTTAAATTCCAAGTAACTAGGAGAATAATACTACAAGGCATTATATTAAAAACAAAATTGTAAGAATTAAAACATATTGCTTTTGTTATATTTAACAACAACCCCAATTTGAACCAAGGTTACATTAAGGTTACATTGAGTGTATCAGCACTATCTAGTGGCTGGCTCACGATGCTATACACGGTTTGTACCTATTGTGTCATTTCTGTACGAGTATGAGGAGATGGAGGAGGGAGTTTTTATAAGAATTGTCTTTGCCAATATTTTTTATAATGTAACATAATAACAATCATGGAAACAATAATATTTACTAATATTGTAATAAAATATATAATTTATTTAAATACAATCCACTGTAATGAACAATGATAACGTAACAATGACACATGTCGTACTCATTAAAAAAGTTTGAAGGTTACAATAAAACATTTCACAAAGCATAGTCATAAAAATTATTTTCAAATTGATGCAATAAACTTATAATAATATCAAAGGAGTAGTTTGCTATATTATATAATATTAATCCCTACATTGAAATTTTGCTCTGCAACATAAAAATGTTTGTTAAAACCACAGTATGTCTCAGCTTTACTATGGTTTATAGTAAATGTATCTACGATTATAGCAGATCTTACCATAACATTTCTTTCAATGTACATCAAGAAATAAAGACCGCAATATAATATTCTTTTATAAAAAAATATGTATAACTTTCTTAGGATTTGAAACGTAAAATTGCAATTTTACCTACATTTGAAAAGTTACATATTATTACTAATTTTGTACATATCAAGGGCCCACTATAGATGTAACAACATGGGAATCTAATAAAATTTACATTTTCTATACATAAAAATATGTGAATTGATTTAAATTATTCAGTTATATACATAATCAATATGTATACATAGTTCAACCTAAATTTTATGTGACAAGAAAGATTTTAAACTTTATTGAACCGCTTCTTTGTTTGTACCAAGCCTACGTTGATTGTACCTTTTTTATATGGAATTTGAACTTCTTCCATTTTTAAAACAATTTTTAATAACAATAATATCATAAGATCGCCGAATGTGCTATTTTTTATTTGAACTCTTCACGTCATAAAATGATGTTTGTACTAGCGAAATCAAAAGTCTAGTATATTATCTTTCATTGAAAATAAATTTCATAATCTTGACGAAATTATGACTTCCACAAGATTTTCACAATATCGATTCTTCGTAAAACTACAATTTTTTCTCAGTTCATTTTTCATCTGATATAACCTGAAAGTTATCAGTGTTTTCTCTTTATCTATATATCTATCTTTATACATTATCGTCTTTAAATAGTATTGATTTAAACACCGATAGAGTGACAGTAGCATTCTTATTTGATAAGATACAACAAAATCTTTATTTTATTAATTTTGTTTATGAATTAAAATACTTATGCGTTCTTTACTTTGTAATGAATAATAAGATAGGGCTGAGGGCCAGAAACCGTCACAGTATGGTATTGTAGCTTTTTTATTTCTAAAATTGTATACGAATAACAGGGTATATAGACGTGCATTGGTATGCACTACTGAACGAATCTTTTTTTTGCATAAACTTACACAAAATTGGATTTACTTGCTATTCATAAGATGCTTTTGAACGGGTGCAGCTGCATAGCAATGATAATGTAAAGCCAAATGTATATAAAGCCAAATAAACGACTTTCACTCGAATGCTCTCCCATGAAATCGACGAATTATTATCGACTCTTACGTTTGGTATGTGGATTCAAACAGTCGATTAATATAAATGAGCTAGGTTCAAAATTCAAAATTCGAAGAATTTATATAATAATCTCTGCCATAAGCTTTGAAAGCTGATCAAGATTACTTCCTAGGTTGCCACCATATTATGACAGACTAATTATGAAATACTACGTTATTATATCAAGCCCAATAAGAAAATGAACATAAGCAAGCGAGCATATCTGTGGAGTAAATAATTTGAAAAATACACTGAAATCATAACTTCGTAGCGCTTATATACTAGGGCCAAACAATTGTATAAATAATATTCTTCACTTTGTACACAAAAAAGTAATTAATGAATGTCAAATATGTTAATTGAGCTCATGGAGCTTATTATTGATCTCTTTTTCTCACTTGAGGAGCATCATCATTATGTGTACGTGTTTTCTAGCGCCTCACATGTATGCATGAATTCTAGAAAGGCATACGCGGTTACATGGTTATTCGGATTATGGCGCTCGATAGCGATAGAGTACGAAGCAGCGAGAGCTCAAGCGCAAATAGCCCGTTATAAAGTTATGCATCTAACAATCTAGATCATTCGTAGGATTATAAAGCCTTTTCGCGCTGGAAAGAGCCAAGTCACTGCCGTCGTTGTCGTATGTAGCTGCTGTCATAAATGTCATAATCAATGCCTCGTTGTTTAGCCACCGTGACTGCAGCCAAGTCTAAACAATACCGTTGACTGAACACGTAAGTCCACGACCCATAGCTTAATTATTGTATCTTTTGAATTATGAGGGTTGATTGAAAAGTACCAAGCTCAACAAAGGAAACAATATTTTTTGTCAATTTAAAAAAATTTTTTAATATAATCTCCAGGTAGGCTAACATATATTCATATCGATGCTATAATTTGATCATATCACCTCTATAATACAATTCATTGAGCTCCTCAAAATAGATATATACGACATGAATAGCTTCCTCGTTGTTGTGAAATCTTTTACGAATAAAGTAAATGTGCAAACTATTCGAATTTCAAATCTTAGATTTTTACCATTGTAATGATTGACCTATGTACTAGAACGTTGTCATGACGAAACAAAACTTTTTGCGCTAGATAAGACGATTTTTGTTGATTATATCGCTCAGGCGCTACAATAAATTTACGTAGTATTTATCAATGAAACTTATACCTTTTTCCAAATAATCAAGGAAAATGATTGCTTTTAAATCCCAAAAAACACCCGCCATAACTTTATTAACTGAGAAAATTGGCTTTGCCTTCTTCGGAGCTGCTTCCCCCGGCATAGCCAACTGTTTTGACTGTAATTTTCTTTCAGGACTATAATGGCTACTCAAATTTTCATAATAAATTATGAACCATCTCAAAAATCCATTGAGATGTTTCTGGTAGACTGCCCAATTCTCACTTAAAACGTTTTTTCAGTTCAATATTTGATCAGGTGCCAGTAATCGCGCCACCCATCTCGCACAGACCTTACAAAAGCCCGAAATATTAAAAATATTACCTACACGCTCTTTTGATATTTTAAGGATCTCTGCTAACTCAAACAACTTGAATCCGCGGTATTCCAGCACAATTTAGTGGGGAGACTTCCATAAGAAAACTCATCTAAAATCCATTCATTTTAAAATCTGCAAACCATTTTTTCTCCACTAAATATAAAGATGCAGTATCTTTCTAAATAGAAGTATTTGATTTCATCGTTTTCTTAAATATTTGTTTGAAAACTTCAAAATCGCCTTGATTAGGATGCTGTCAACCGAATAATAACCACGCTAATGACCCAAAACTACGAATATAAGCTAGTTAGAGATAGTACTATGTATTGCTAGAGCAGATTCGCCTTTATGGTATTATATCTGTGTCGGATTCGGGTAATCCCCTTATAAAAGATAGGTAAATATAAGTAGAATATTTTTGTTTCGTTATTAACAAGAAATGCAACCTTTCTTTGGCACCTCTAGATCACCTTAATAAAATCATTAGATCCAAAATTATTCTTAATTTAGTTCAAAATCAGTATAAACCCGAGTAGCTTGGATAAATCCAACTATATGGCAAATTATAATTGATATTTTTCATTGTAAAAGATTTCCTTTTGAAAAGTCAGGTACACCCTATAAGTATACCATATGAAAATATGCTATAAAAAATTATTTGTATTTATTCATAAAAAAAAATGGAAAGCGTTGAAATATTCAAAATTTTCTTTTGTTTTTCGTTAGTTTTGTTGTTGATAATAGTATAAATAATCGTTTTCAACATAGAAATTACATATGTGTACTCATAAAAATTACACGAGAAAATAAGATTTTGCTCCTAGATAAATGATCATTTTGACTTTTGTAAAAATTTCAAATATAATTAGAGCTATCAACGTTTTAACGATCATTTATTGTCAACTAAGCATCCTTGGTTATAATGAAACATCTTATTGAATGATAAGGATTATTGAATCTTTGTTTATGAAGCTTATAAACGCAAATAAACAATTCAAAGGCTTCAAATTGTGTCACACCGTATAATGAACTGCGATTGTCGTCATGTCGTCACGCTGAAGTCAATTGGCGAGCATTGATATGATGGTAATGAGGTTCGACCTGAATTTATTCGATTTTTTTAAGATGGTAAATTAAAAATCTAAAAAACCATTATTTTAGAATCTATAATTAATGATTAGTTCCTTCTTGTCATTGCAAAGTTTACAGAAATAATGCATGTCTTTGTAATAAAAAAAACATGCAATGTTCTTCATATATTCTATGTATATATGAAAACGATATGATATAAAAAAATTAGAATACCGGTAGAAGCTATTCCTCTTACCCTTTCATGTAATAAAATTACAAATGGAAAGAGCAAAAATAAATTCATCTGACCGAATGAATTTGCATGTATAAATACGAATAGAATATGGGTTAATAATGAGTTACGTTAAAAATAAAGTTTTATGATTATTTGGTATAATTTATAAAAATCTTAATACAAATAGTAAACAATAAAAACACCACATATATACAATTATTGAAAAACTTTGATGATGATAATAATACGAAGAATAAATTTATACACAATTTTGTGAATACTTCAGTTATAGTAAAATAGAGAGCTGCTGTAGACATGTTTTCGCGTTTTACCGACTGAACTATAATGACGGCAAGATGACATTTCATGACGGATCGCGTTACATTTTTTTCTAATTACTTTCTCAAGCATACGATAAGAAGTATAGCTTCAAAAAAATAAAAAGAATTATTAAAATTACTATATAATATTTGTCCAGCAAACTTGAAATATTGAGTATGTTTCAAATCCCAGGATAGGGATTTTACTTTTTTTTCGTAAGGTTTACGCAATGATAATGAAATATTACGATAGAGTAAAGTTACTTTTATCGTTTTCACTATAAGATTATGAGGGATTATTAGGCCAGAAATGAATGTAACTATAACACTTGGCGCTGTATAATTTATAGATATTTATAAAAGAATATAAATATAATTTTTTTATTACAGCCTAAAAATACTTATGCTATAACTGGAATAAAGGGGGAATCTCTAATATTTACGACAGGTATAAATGTCTTATTTTACAGATAGAAATGTAAAGTTAAACAAATAACACGCAGTGTGTTAAACTATAATTTTGAAAACATTTCACAAGCGTTTTACTTGAAACATATAAAATGTCCTTTAAAATATCAAATAAAGATGCTTTTTTAATATAAATTAAGTATGTGTAGCCAATCAATTTGAATTACCTGAGTTTTAGAGTCAGGCCGGGCCCACCAAAGATCACCACTTCGTCTGAGTTCAGCAATTTTTTGATTTAATTTATGAGCCAATACCACCGTCAGAGGCATACACTCTTCTGTTTCATCCGTTGCATAACCAAACATCAGCCCCTGTTTAGTTGAAAAAAGTATTTAGTACTTTTATGAATTACATACTAGTAACAAGTATTAGAATGAAAGAAACTACAAAAATGATACAATTATATATTTTTCTACTCAATGGATTACAAATGTCAACTTTCCATTTGGTGCTTAAACGGAAAACCTGTGTTTTCATCTACACTGAGTAAAAAAATAGTTTACACATCACAAAAGATAAACTGGCAAGTCCATAAGCACACATGTTGTCCACCTTTGCTTTTAGCTGTACATAGATTTTCTAGCGCTATGATCTTTCTAATACTTCATCTACTTAGATGGATAATAAACTACCATAGAAAATATGAATTATTGCAAATATATTATAATGTTAATTCTATAAAGAGCATGAAATTTATTAGTAGTCATGATTAATTTTTTTGGAAAATATTTGCAAAAATTTTTGAATATTCAACAATCTCTAAAGTTTTGAAAAAAAAAATTATTTAAAAATTATTAAAAAGCTCGACTATTGTGTATATATAAAAGGCGTTGCTTTAAATTATACAAAGAAATAGTAAAATAAGTTTAATAAAAAGCGAAAATATTAGCATCAAGAGAGTTTTGAACTGACATTTGTCAGCGTATGTTATGATACATAATACGGAGAAGTAAGACGATAATAATGCTACGTTTGATGTGAAAAGTTGTGATTAAAATAGTAAAAAATATTACACTAGCTTTATGTACCACAAGCACACCTGAATGTGTTTAATAATCTTAAAAACAATAATAATTTTCTAATAAACAGATTTTTTGTTATTAACTTAAAATTAAAATTGTTTCACCCAATTTTTATTAGATTGTTAGAATAAAAATCAGATATTAAAAATTATTTGCGACTAAGTAAATGTACAAAAGTCAATGAAAAAGATAAACCAAATAAAATGTGTTAAAGTGAACGTTTTTGAAGCAAAACAATAAAAGTTACTATAAAAATGGGGGGAAAATGATCAAGATAGCATTTTACTAAATGGCCTTTGGCTTATGCAGCTATTTCTATTCTAAGTTTTTTATCACGTTTGAAATCTTATAAAACAGTTACATGCAGTGATTATAACAGTATACTAGAAGTCTACAAAATTGCAAATGAAAAAGTAAGAATTATTTTTGTTAACTACCAATTACCATGATAAATAGATTTTAAAATACAAAAGAACTACGCAACTTGATACGTTAAAATTTGAAATTCAAATAAAGGATTACGTCATAAATATGAAAAAGGTGCTGACTTAATAAATATTGGAAATATGATTTTAGTTATCTACAAACAAAGTCTAAAAAAATGCAGAAGATGCATCAAAATTTCTTTTTCTTTAGTTTTGAATAACCTGATCGCCAGCACCAACTTCTTCGTCACTACGATTCTCGTGTACGCCTGCTGCAATATTTGGTGATTGAGCATCAAGTGCCAGTATTACGCTGCACAGCTTGTAGTCAAAACCTGCAGAAATCGAGGCAAATCAGCTTCAAATATTTGTCCTCTGAATTATAATAACTCTTTGCTATTGAATGATCAAATTATGAAATTTAAGCTGCTCAGCTCACTAACACCATTTTTTTATTGTACATAAAAATTGTTTTTTAATATTTAGAATGTTAATCTAAATAATATTATTGCTAATCATTGATCCTTTTATCAGATGCAATCCTGTCTTTCTCTCATTAATTTACAAATTGAATGGACTTTATGAGTTTCGAAGATCATTTATACGATTGCAACAAAATGATTTATTGCAACTGCGTTTTTACAACTCTGTAACTCACAGGCTTGTGGCACAGGTTGATAATGGGTTATATACCTGATCACCTGCACCCACGTCGTGTTCGTCTCTGTCCACATGTACACCATCAGCGATATTTGGGGACTGTTGCTCGATCGCCACCAAAAGATTCAATGTACGCCAATCAAATCCTGTCATTATCATTATAGTCTTGCGTTACATGTTCTTACTTTTAAATTCTATACTTTACCAGATCTTTTCAATGAAAGCTGGTCTGACAATGGGATTTATTGATATGCTAATATCCTTTTACATTTTTTTATTGTTATATCATTCTGATAATTTGTTATACATTGAATTTGCTTGAGCCGAATATCTACAATATTTTATTAATATTTTCTAACTTTTAAATATATTTCATAGTATACTTTAACATAAAACAATTTGTCATTGCATGCAATCTTTATATTCAGTCATCTGTGTATTTCACAAAAATGTATTACAAGAAAATAGTTAGAATATGCCAGATTTGAGATCATTTAAGAACTGTTAACATAAAACTATCATGTATACAATTTTAATTTTGTATGGAAATGACAGAAATCAATATTGTGATTTATGTATACAATATATGTATACAATATATACATTAATCGTGTATATATTGTAAACATATATTTTTAACTTGAACTCATGCTAAGAACATTTTTATTCGAATTCATAAGATATATATTGCATGATTTAAAATCTCATAACAGTACTCAATGTAGTGTTCTATTATTCCCAAGATCAATTAGATTTCATAATAAAATGTTAAAATTTTAAATTTAGTTCTAAAATCATATATATTGTTTGCAAAATGTATATAGTGCTAATAAATATAATAAGTAGAAAGATTTTATTAAGTCTTCATTATAATTATCATTAATGGGGTCAAACAATATTCCAATAAGAAAAATTAATTTTGTGTTAATCACTTTTTTTAAGACATTTTTTTGTAAAATACAATACCTTTTTCCATTGTCAAAAATAAGTGTTCATTCAATAGTTATACTCAATATTATAAAATAATTTATTAGAATATTTCTCATAGTTTTTTAATTTTTAATTTTGCTATAGCTAAGTTAATGAAAAAAGATGTGCTATTAAAAGATTCTATACATATGTAAGTGTGGGTATATTTGTTCGTTCATAGATTTTCTAAAAAGGAAATATCATTTTTTTTAAACTTACCGATTTAGATGAAATAAAACATCCACAATGTGCTTACATTGATCATAATTATCAGATGTATGAGCATCCATAACTTTCCTTTGAATCGACTACTTGAATATGTATGTATATTTATTTTATAAGAGTAATTTGGACTTTTTACAAGCCTACATCAAAGTAATCTTTAATCCAAAATGTTACTAGAGGTATAGCATGTATATGAAACCTAATTTAGTATATTTGAGTATATGAGTGGATCAGTTGCATGGATAATTTTTGAGAAAAATTGTAGAATTAAATAGAAATCCTTAATATAATTTTAATCCACAATTTTTTTATTTATAAATTATTGGTCTCTTTAAACAAACAATGAAATATTTTTTAACAATGTGTATGTTTTTCGTTGTGAATAAGCAAGTTTGAATAGTTTGTTCACTGAAAGTTTAAATGAATTTACTTATTTAAACCATTTTTAAGATTACACAATGTAACTAGTTCATTTGGAAACAAATATATATGTATATTTTCGTGAATAAAGTATCATCTAGTTTTTATTTTGTGGAAAAAGGTTGGTGTTGAAAATACCTGCACATTATAAGAAAAATAGTTTGTCTTGAGTAAATATTAACTAAATGTTTAGCAATATTGTTTTAGGTCTATTTATTTGAAATTTGGCAGATAGCATAAAAATGAAAATATACCAATGTCTATAAAATGATACATTTTATACTAGGGTGGCGATTACAATTATATTATTTGGAACAACGCCTAATGAAAACAGTAAAAATGACTAAATAATTAAGAATGTTACACTTTTTTATTTCACTAAAATTTACTATTTTTGCGTCCAAAATATCTTTTGATATTCAGTCAATAAACTCAACCTCACGCTTGCCTGTAATGAGATTATAAAATGAAATAAATTTCTAAATAAGCTGTACAGATATAGACAGTTAAATATATCGATTTTACTATGAAAAATCATTTAATTACAAAAATTAATAAATAAAAATATATATTTATATAAAGAAAAATACAAACAAAATGGATTTACTTTTGTCAGTTTTAGCCTCAATATATCCCAACTTGCAAGGTTGGTGAGATGCTTTACGTTACAAATACATAATCAGAATTTCTTGATTTTTTGTTCACCAATCATTATACGGTAATTATAGATAATTATTACATATACTGTAATCCTAACCTACCATTCGTAGGCCGGTTATTAACGCCAATACAGTATGGGGAAGATGTTTGTAGCGCGGGATAGTATAAGGCCGAGGTAACGATCAAAGCCAGTGTTATAATCGATGGAGTCAAATCTCGCCTTGCTCGCTGCATCGACATTATATTACCCCATGCTTAAAACATCCTCCTCAAGTATAATAGCGCACTGTTCACTCAAGATACATAAATAACTATTAGAAGCAGTTATTATAATAACGATTAAAACTGTAATAATGTATAATATAAATATATCAAAATTGACCATAAAACAAATATATCCACACATTATATTCTATAATAATTTTCAGTACAGTTGTAATAAAATTTACAAAGTCATTTTTCTTAGTGTACCAGAATTTAATTTTTAGTATCATTATATTTTGGCGAGACTTCTAATTTGATAGATCTTGCAATAAATGCTGAACCTTCCTTTATCTCTCGTCCCCTTATTTTAGAGATTAAAGATTCAAGTTTGATTAATTGAAGATTGGGATTTTATAAATTAATCTATGCAAGAGCTTTTAAAACTTCTAGAACAAAGTTTGGTTATTGAACCTCCCTAGGCATTGAGACTAAGTAAGCCATGGCGCATAAGTGCACTAGCATACTCAGCATTTGATTCGAAACGTTGAAAGATATTTTTTTTCTCACATAATTAGTTTTCTTCTCATACTTTTCGGATAACGCATTCAAGTCAGGATTTTTATGTTCATTGTATTAAAATTAATTAACATGTGGATTTTGTACATAATTGTACGCATATATTTATATAAAGAAAAATACAAACAAAATGTATTCCTTATTCATTAAAAATTCGAAATTATAAAGTTCTTTAAACATTAATTCCCTTCTGAAAATATCAAATAAGTTATTGAAACTGGAAAGTTTCACAGATTCGCCCATGTAGCAATTATTTTATTCATAACCAATGAAGAATATTCTGTTTATAGGCATTGACACTGTTTCTAAAGCTCTTCTCTGGTAAAATTGAAACAGCAACTTCAACTTTAGACGGGATTAGTATTAATAGGTCGTTTGCAGAGTTTTTAAGTTTGCAGAGTTGTAGTGGCTTAGTTTTTAAAAAGGAAACTTGAACGCTTTTCTTTACGTTGTTCAGAGTTATATGGTTCATAACCTGTAATCCAGTCTTGTGAACATTTGCGAGTGTGAATATTGTATACTATATATTTATGTAGTTATTATGGATAAGCATTTAAATTTCATTTTTGTAAACTAAGCAACCAAAACAAAATATTTAACCATTTTAAAATTGTCAGTTATTATATAATTACGTATTTTCATTAAAAATTCTGCAGACTACCTATTAATTATTAAACCACTTAAAATGTAATTGGTATTTAAATTTTGTAGAGGAAAAGAGCCTTGACAACAGTATCAGCTCATTTTAACAAAATCATACCAATTCAATTTGAATCCATGAGCAAAATTTCAAAATGTAAAGTGAAGTAAATTTATGATCTGATGGATTGAAGGAGATTCATCAGTCATGTGAGATACTCCAATATCTCATATAATATATGCTTATATGTATTGTGTATCAATAAGTTTAATTTCAAGATAATATTTTAGTTTAATGTAAAAAAATAGTGAAAACTCAATTATCAGACATATTTGTGGCTTTAATTTACTTAAAAAATAAAAAAGGACATGTAATAAATGCATGTAGTTCGCTAGCATATGACTAATAGAACATAAAGTGATTTTGTTGAATTCTTTTAAAAACTTATAGAACACAATTCTTTTAAACTTGCTTCTGCAATGCAAATCATGTATACTATGATTCAGTGAGAATACAATGTAAACTATACTTTTGTATCTGGATATTCATGGTCTATTTCTCATAAAAAGATCTAAGGTTTCACTGCTCTGATACAAATTTGACCAATTACTTTTTTCTCTGGTATTCTTGACAAAAGGAATAGGCTTGTCTAACTTTTTTTTATTAAACTAATTATAAGACTTACTTTTATCTTGAATTCAAAATTTTACACAATATCAAATAATGCTTTCCATTGTATAATTACTATTTTGAAGACTATAAACAAATATAAAATTTAATGATAAAAATAAATATCTGTTTAATCAAAATTAAAACAACTAATATAATATTTATACAATATATATACAACACCGTAATATTTATTTTATTTTTTAATCTAAAATGTCTGTAACATCCTATTTATGAAACAGTATTTTTCAATATGGGTATGGAAAGTCTTTATTTGTGAAACAAGAGGATTAAAGTAAGAGCCAGGCAAGTCAATGCCAGTAAAATAGTGAATGAATTATAAATCTAAATTAAAAAAAATTACTCTCAAAGTTATCTCGATAAAAGAACTATTGCAATAATATCTTATGAAAATTTCCTTTTATAAAAATTTCCTAAGCATGATTTTTCATATAATTACATAAATATTATAAAAAATATAAGAAATCCTTAAAGAATCATTCTATAAATTAAAAAGAAATTTATTAATTGGCTTCAAACAGATTCATAAGACGAAACAAACAACACCCACTATCGGACTGCAGAAGTAAATAAATTGAAATAAACTTACCTTTTGATGAGTCATCGTAACCAATATGATTTACTGTGTCACGAACAATTTTTTGATAATCTACAACAGCTTTTGATGTAATTTCTCCACATAATAAAACCATACCAGTTTTAGTCACAGTTTCTGAAAATTTTGTTAGTTAATAAGAATAGAATAACCACATTATAAAACATCAAAATAAGCAATCATATGTAAAATACCACAGGCAACTTTGGCATCCGGGTCCTGTTTGAGATGTGCATCAAGTATAGCATCACTAATTTGATCGCACATTTTATCTATAACAAAAAGTAAAATGAAAACATAATGTAGAGATTAAAACTGAAAATAAAATAATTAAATCAAGCTATAATACAATACAATTAACGTAATATAAAATTAAAAATATTATTCACTATATGTCTAGAGTTTTGTATAAAATATTTCAAGAGATAAAATAAAATAACAAATGGCATTGTTGAAGATTATGGTATCTGTATATTTGACAGTTTTAGATAACAGTATAATATTTATTTGTTATGAATTAGATTGCTTTAAAAAATGTAGTCCACTTTATTTCACATTTTATATTAGAGAAGGAAATTGATCAATGTCGAGATTTTTTAAACGGAAAGGAAACGTAATCGAACTGTGACGTAAAAAGTATAAGTGCAAAGAAGAAAAACAAAGACTTAAAAAACGACATGGGTCGATTTTCTTATCTGTAAAGAAGCATGAGTAGCACTCGTGCAACTGCGTAAAGATTAAACGTTGCTTGGAACTAATTTATCACTTATCACCGACTCGACTTATCTGTTAGGGTCAGAGGCGAGGCAAGACAAGCACATGGCAACATATGCATATATCGATAAATCAAAGGTGATAGGTTCTGTTGCATCATAGAAGCAATAAAAAGAGCCATATATTTATTTGAAAATAGGTGTCTCTCAAATTTAGTTGAATACCAATACTATATATATATATATATATATATATATATATATATATATATATATATATATATATATATATATATATCTATATATATACACTTTTCACGACAAAGAACACGTATAAATTCATCCTGACTAAAGAGGTAGTGGAAGAATGTTCGGGAACGACGAGCTATCACAAAAAATACATGGGCAATTGGCTTTTCACGTGTAGATCCTATACACACATTCGAAATATATTTTTAACGATACAGCCTTCAAAGCTATAAGCCTCCTCCGATCTTGATTAAAAATCATTACCTGGATGCCCCTCACCCACAGATTCGGAAGTAAAGAGAAAACTGGTGTCTTGCTGGAGTTCGGGTGGCGTATGTCCATTAGCGTAGCCGTTCATGTGATGTGCGTTTTCCGGCATATTACTTTCGTGTTGTTGCGGTGGCTGCGACTCCTCACTGTTACTTGTTCTATGGCGCCGTTTACGCGTGTTGGCGATTCCGACCGACTCCGTCTTTTTATTAGCAAAAATAGGAGAAGCGCTATCCCCAGAAAGTAACTCGTTACCACACTCGGTAATTGTGATCGACAAAAAGTAGTTTCAACAATAGTAATAAGCAAGTAGTCTTTATTTAATGGAACTCCGTCGAGCGTATATTCACAAATGTGCGGCTCTCGGCGTTTCTTTCTAAACTTGAACGTCTTAAACTACCGTTACTGTAGCTTCTTGCTTGGTGTTCCCCTCTCTTCATATTTCTTGGCTAGTCGGTCTATTTCTCTATCTCTTTTTCTCCCATACTTCTCAGTTTCCATCTTACTCATCTTTATCCTCCGAATGCGCGTGCGCTTCTTTCATTTGTGACGTATTGATACGTCACGTGTCGTATTTTTGTATATTATATATATACACACATACACATACACACACAGAATACGGAGAATAGCAGTAAACAACAAATGTAAATTTTGTAGATTGGGTTATTTTCATTCAATTTGAACTTTTTGTACATATCTGATTTATTCCTAGCATCCTTTGAGGTTATTTATAAAAGGGCAAAACTTATGCCTTTATGGTTGATAAACTATTCAAAAAAATTATTTAAAGAAAATATACAAAAATTCAAAAAAGGTTTTTATACAAAAATTTAAAAAAGGTTATTTTAGAATTTATACTCTACGAGTAAAATAAAGCCATTATTAGGTATATGCTATAGAGACCATTATATATATGTACATAGACTTAAATTATTGATTTCGATTTTTTAATTATTTATCATATATATTCTTACTGAAAAAAATCACGATTTCTTATGTAAAAAGTCATGCGCAATTTTTGCATAATTTATCATGTGATTTATGACGTAATATCATGTAACTAATTGGAAGATTATTACATGCGAAAGACTACGTCATTTCACGTGTTTTATTACGTAATATTACATAACTATTTGTTAGGTCCCAAAATCAAAGACTACGTGGTTTTACATCATTTTACGTATAACCTTAGTAAATGCGAATAATCTTTTCATTCTTTTCTTAAAATAATAATGGAATTGACATCATCTTTCTTCGACATCTAGTATTGTGATTGGTCGAGTATGAAAAATATGTAGAAATTAAAATCGTTTTCAATGTTAACTGTAATTTATAACGTAAAATATAATACCCTAAAAAATCCATGAATTATTTTTATGATTATTAACAGTATTAGAATAACGTGAATGTATAAGTCGACATTTTAGACAATTTCCCGTACACAGAAAACCATAAACTTAAAAGAATGATTAGTTATATTTATCGTATTTGATTATTTGCAATTTTGTACAGATAAAGGATATTTATTAATAATGGAATTAGTAATATTAATTAATATTGTAAGGAATCACGTAAAATCATGTAGTCTTTCGCGTTTCATAATCTTTCAAGTAGTTACGTCATATCACGTAAAAAATCACGTGATTTTTTTCAGCAAGGATGTCAATTAGAAATACAAATTTTTGTTTCATTTTTTATATGATTTGATTCTACTTTAATCATTTTATACGCACATAAATATTTTCAGAATGTTTGATGCCAAACCAATTTTAATATTTTTAATAAAGCCAATTTTCATAACATTTTTAAGTTTGGTAAGAATAATTTTAGTTATATAAACATGAGAATCCATAATAATACATATTTTTCCATGGAATAGTACAATTTTTGTAACACCGTTATCTCAAAGAGCAATACTTTTTTCTAATTTTTTATTTGTTAATTAATGAATGTAATCATTAGCTTTTAAGTGACAGAGGTAGCAAAAATTTAATGGTATTATTACGTACTTGTAAGAAAAAATAAAATGTCGCATCAGCGACCTATAGCATGAATGCTGAGCTCACATGTGGATTTCAATTACTTTGTTTATAAAAATAAAATGGAGATTTACACAAAAATTATCTTTTGTGGAGTACTAAGTTTCCAAAGAGAAACTTAACGCTGTTTTTAGTCTACTTCTTCTCTTTTTTTTATTTTACTTTGTTTTGTTTTTTTTTCAAACTATACTTTTTCATCCCATACTACGGAAGGAACCTACGTGTAAAAAACTATATCGTCACCAAATAACGATCCAAAAGAGTAAAGACTAAAGTACGATCTGTTCCGCCCTCTCTCATTCTCTCACCCTTTCTTTCCACAAGGCTGATATATAGTATATGACGTAACTATATAGAAGATTAGAAAATGGGCAAGACTACATCATTTCAGTTGATTTTTACGCTATATATCACTCAACTATTAGCCAAGTCCCAAAAATGAAGACTGCATAATTTTACATGTTTTCTCGTGTGATCTTAGAAAAAATGAATAGTGTTTTAACCCTTTCTTAAAATTATGCTGGACTTGATTTCGTCTTTGGTATCCAGCATTGTGATTGGTCGAATATGAAAAAAGCGCGGAAATTCAAATCATCTTTGGATTTTAACTTTAATTTATAACGTAAGATATAATACCCTAAAAAAATTATCAGTGAATTATCTTTATGATTATTGACAGTACTAGAACAGCGCATATGTATAAGTCGACATTTTAGACAATATATCATACTCAAAAAAACCATAAACTTAAAAGAATGATTAATTACAATTTTTTATAGATAAAGGGCATCTATCAATATTATAATTAGTAACATTAATTAATATTGTAATAGAATACGTGAAATGATGTAGTCTTTCCCATTTCACAATTTTCCAAATAGTTATTTATTATGACGTAACAAATCACATGACAAATCATGCGAAAATGACAGATAATTTATTACGTAACAAATTATGTAATTTTTTTAATGGGGACTGTAATATAGAATGTGAATTAAACAGAAATTATTTTTAAGTATTATAGTTGAAAATTATTGTAATAATTGAATTAATTTTACTATTCATGACGATTTCCATGAAATACCATTGAAAATTTAAATCACCATCTGAATAATACACCATTTTTATGATTGAGTACAATTAATTGTTATGGTATTTGAATTATTTTGTATCACATATTTCGTCAAAGTTATCCTTTCTTTCTAAATAGTAGTGATTACATTTTAGTTACTTTTCTGTCGGAAATAAATTTATATATAAAATAATAAAACCATTTAATTTAACAATAGCATCAGTTATTCACATTTCTATTCACTGCAACTAATTTGTTATGAGAAATGTTGGTGAACAAAACAATAAATGCAAATAATAGTATAGTAAAACTATTAAGTGAATATAACATTTATTAACTATTATATGCAGTCATTTGTAGTTATTAATTAGTCAGCATCAGATACAAAAACAGTAACCATATAAGAAAATATTTACTTAATAACAATGTAGCAGACAGAAATAGCAATTTTAAATCGTTAGTTATTATCAGTTATCTGCATTTTGAGATGGTCGAAATATTTTTTGTTGAAAATATTTAATTGCTTTGCTTTATATAGCAAATAATTATGAGGTGGATTACTTAACAGTTGATTGACTACATTCTAATATCTACATTTCCGACAGAGCAAAAATACTATCCTTCCATTTAACTGATTTCTCACAATTAAGTGGATTAGTAAATTGATACCAAGTTAATCAAAAAATCTCAAAATTATATTTCACAATCTTGACAGTTATTAAATGAAGTATTTAAAAAATAATTCAACTCGATAAATAAGAGATAATCTTATCCTCGATATTTTTATCAATCATTGCAAGTATTATCTCTTTTTCCATGAACTCAGCAGTTTATCTTATCTTGAAAAGCTATTTTCAAAGTGATTCGGACTCTGTTGCATCTTTTTTTTAATCAATTTTGAATAACTTCATTTATTTATACGCGTTATATACTACCTGTTCATAATTTCATCAAATCGTAGAAGGTAACTATTTTACAAATAATAATAAAAATAATAAAAACTGGGCCATTGTTGGAGCCAATTATAAAACGACATATTCATAAAATTTCGAAAGAAAAATAAATCTATTACTAAATAATAAAAAAAATACGAGTCTCTATGCTTTATTTATCGAGATTTAATTTTACACAGAATGTACAGCAAGGGGAGTTTTGGTTGTATACTCCACATTATTTTGGTTCTGAAATGGGTCGACTATCTAGACTATGATTCAAATTTTCAATCCTATGGTTCATTATTTCTACTATATTTTATTACTCGAAATTCTTGTAATTTGTTTAAAACCATAGCGGAAAATTGTTTAAAAAATACCGTTCATTGATACCTCGGCGACCTATGAAGAGCATCTTTCTTAGTACTGTATAGAAACACACGATAACGTCGAGCGATCCATTACTGTCCTTCTTGATATAGCACTTTAATTTAACTCCCTTTTTATTAACAAAAAAATTTGGTCAGATTGAATTTCGGTAAGCCGAGGTATTTTGCGTAAGAAATTAAAATCAATTTATATATATTTTGACCAAGTTAAATCTCTCGTGTATACCTTTGAAACTTAACTAATTAATTTTAATATTCATCTTTTAGCAAATGATTTATTCTTCATCTTTCCTTTAAATACACAATGTTTTATTACATGTTTATTACTTTTTTTAGAAAAAGATAAACAAGCACAATTTAGCAGTATTTTATGACGTCAAATTTTTGACGATATTAAATTTACGATTGATGTGACATATTATTAGTTACAGGCAAGCATGTTTTTAGATTTATTTAAGATCATATTTTTACACATTTCAAGTAGATATTTACAAAATTTTAATTTTTCAAAATTTCATAAACTATAATTTATTTTTTAGATATAATGATTCTGTAAATTGTTTAAAGTTTTCAATAATGCTTAGAAGGACTAATCTAATTTCTATTTTTATTATGTCGATCCTTGCCGGGCCTGTGTTTTCAAGTGAATAATGCTTAATTAAAAATATAATGGACAATTCGTAGTTAGTTTTATATCTTACGTCAACTTTGAACACATTACATATAATTTATACCATGGTTAAAATATAAAACATCAAACGTTTATAGAATTCTTTAATTTTTACAGATCGTATGCATAAGATCTACATTATATTTGGACCTTGCATCAATGCTTTTGGCAAATCGAATATTGATCTAAAATAATATGGCTACATCCTATGTTATTATTCTTTCATGCCATTACGTCGTGCAATCACTGTAAAAACCTAAAAAATGCCTGAGTTTAATCGATAATTGTAGTATTTCATAAATAACTACTTAGAGTTATATTGGAAATGATTTGAATCGATAGTTACTCCTTATATTAGTAAGTAAAAGAATCGTTAGACAAAAAATAAAGTGTCGATCTTCCTAACAATTTATCAGTACTTTATAATGGATCTGCCGTTGGTTCATTGATTAACTTGAAAAAGACAAGCCGATAAAAAATCGACATAATGATAATAGAGATTAGACCAGTCCTTTAAAAGCACTTTTCAACAATTTTAATAATTTACTAAATCATTGTATTTAAAAAATGAATTATAGTGTATGAAACTTTGAAAAATTAAAATTTTGTATACAAATCTACTTGGAATGTGTAAAAATACTGTTTAATTTAATAATAATCGATATGAATGATTGTGAAGGAGGAGGATGCAAAATTTGCACTAGAACTACAAATGATTAAAAATTCATATAAATTTAATTGAAGAAGAAACTTATTTAGCTGGCGTAAAAAATCCCAGTCACAAGTGGGGGGAAAGTCGTTAAAATAATTATAAAATAACAATGGAAAGCAGAATATTAGAATGGCCATTCAAGGAATTAATAATTTATCAATCGACACGCTACAAGGTAAGAGATGAAAGTGTTTTCAGCGATTAAGCGAGAGGATGCAGCTCTGACGTCTCGAACACTCGTATACATCTCTGCTGTGAAGATGGAAGTGAACAGTATATCGCGCAGTATGGAGACTTCCGAGAACAATAGAGGTTTCCTCTAGTAAGTAGTGGCTGGTCCGTTCTTAATCTTTTAAAATTCATCGCTAGTCAACTTGCTGGAAGGAAAAACGCACGATTATGCAAACACCATACTTCGCACACATACCAGAAACTAAGTACGTACAAAAGTCACCACGAAGAAGATTATAACGACGAACTTCTATGCAGAATAAGAGTAAGAGACAGATTTGCCCCCAATGCCTGTCGCAACAGAACGAACTATCTTCCGATAAGGGCACAATGTGTGAAATGCTTGTTCTATGAGACTTTCGGGAGGCTCAACACATGTTCGATGAAAAACACAAGTTTTTTCTCGAAACTGTCGAAACCTGCACTAAAGGATGGCCATTCAGTTCAACGAACATGTATTTTATATGGTGGTGTCACCTCTTCCGACACTTTCTTGGTGGTTTCATCCTGCAGGAACTACCACTTCGTTTGAAAATTTCGCTGCAGCCAAAATCATCAGACACGCTCCTCGACCGCAAACTTCTCGTGTAGAAAGGAAGAAGGTTATTGTATGAGATAACACGATGCATCGGCCCGGCTATCCTCGCCAATTTTGAACGGAGGTTATGGATATAATTGGATATAGTTTGTTTGTTTGTATAAATATTATATTTCTGTTCTGTTTACTTTTATTTTGCAGTATTCCTAGGCATGAATTGTTCGTTTATATAACGTAAAAGCAAAATATAACGGAAATTTTGTTTAGAAAATATCCTTTGGTTGTACAAAGGGACGAGGGGGGTTTGTAAATGCAAGTGGGTACGGGTCACGCTGAGGGATGTATGAAACTCAGCCTGGTAGTGCAGTATTTGTCAGTTATGAGATGGCTTTGATCTACGCATTCCAATGTCACATAAATTCCGTAATCACGTGATCGAGGATGGAAATATTTATAAACTTCTCCTTGACGCCGTTATTATTGAAGTTCTACCTGTTTTAAAAAGATGTTTGACACATGAGCGTGCTTAATGCAGATTACATTTTGCAGCTTGCTTCCAATATAGATTTATTCAGCTATTTTGAGAACAATTCAAAAGAGTCCATCAGTAAATACAACAAAAATGCTTTAAACAAAGTCATCACCCAAATTTGGCAGACCTTTTGTCATAAAAAATTTTGCATTCATCCGTGTATTTTGACCTTAGAGACCCGTGGGGCAAATTTTTTAATTTTCAAATTATAAAAATAAAAAATCCCTACAACGTTATCGAACATAGATAATTTTTTTGGATAAATTCACCATTTGGCAGCAATTTCAAATTTTGAAATCGGCACCATTTTTTCAATTATAAATGTACAAAAAAGAAAAAAATCATTTAATGTCTTTCATATTAAAAACAATATATAACAATTTTTCCAGAGTTTTAACAGCAATAGAAGGGGTACAAAAATGAAAAACTACTTTTCGATGATTTTTAGATAATCTGCGAGATCGCGTTTTAACTTACACGCGTTTAAAATGCATTTTAATGTTACAGTTATAACTCCTTAATAACTGCAACATATTTCGTACATATTTTTCACACAAAACTACGAACTTTTGATGAGTTCCTTATTATCGAAATCATTTACGTTTGTGTAAAAACCTCAAAATCGTATTTTTTCATATTTTCTTGAAACAGCATACTCTGGTAGACATTGCAATCGTGTAAACATTATTACTTTTATTAGATTTTCAATTATAAAATATTATTTACTATAGCAAACAATTTTATCTGCAAATAACAAGTTTTTGATTACGCGGGAAATTCGAATTATTATGCGATTTCGATGTTCAATGTAATTAATACCATTCGGATATTCAGTAGTATAGTCGTTCATCTCCAGCAAAAATGTCAGGCTTATTCATGTAACGATAAATCGAAATTTATTTGAGTTTGCATCAAATGGTAGTTTATATGTCAAGATTATAAGATATAAATACATTTATAAGTAACACTTGCAATGTTAATAACCAAAATATCTTTTGTTTGAGTATTGAAACATCAATAGGTGGAGTATATGCAATTGTAAAGTAAGCAACGATTGTTTTTATTTGCCATATAATTTCATTACTTGCTCACCTCTAGTTATTTGCTTCTCGGCTATCTATACAATATTAAACAACTGGCGCTGTAGCTGACGTTCCGATCGTCTATAGCGTTTTATAATTTATTTTATATTAAACGTATGATTTTTATATGCCAAAAATGTGTCGTGAAATAATAATCGTCTAAAAATTTAAGAAGCGAGTGCTAGTTCGAGATCATATACACAACTAATTTTAATTTATTTTTGGCATCATTGTGTTGTAGAACTTATACCTATTGACAAATATGATTATATATGTGACAAATATGAAAAAAGTATAGTTAATTAAAAACATAAAAATAAATAATTTTATTTTAAATTACAACTACTTAACATTTTTGGATTCAAAATTTTAAAGTTATCGTAAAAACCTCGATACAATTAATTTGAATGCTTCCATAACTAACTTACAACAAACAAATGCAGATGAAAGAATGAAGAGCTCGTTCAAATGTGCACGCTTTATTAAATTTTTCAGATTTTTAATTTCTACTCCTTATATTGCGAGTAGCGATATAAGACGCCTTGAAACGGTGATCTTGCAGCTTCGCGATACTCGAAATTGATATTAAGAATCGATAGATAAAATTGAGAATATTTATAAAAAAGAAACGTACACTCCCAGTTACTTTTTGCTCAAGAGGGAGAAGGTCTCAGGAGTTGAACTTAAGAATATCTTGGGGCATGTCAAAAAGAGTACGTGTAAGTCTAAATAACCAGTCATTTCAGACGATTGATATTCATTCTCAAACCCCTCTGTGGAACTCATTCTGTTCTTCTGATTTTCACGGCACAAAGCAATCTTGTTTAGACCGTAAATGGGATTGCCTAAGCCGAAAAACTCGTTTTTGTTACAAAATTATAAATAAACCTTTGATAAAAACGCCATCTTTTTAATGTATGATATATATATATATATATATATATATATATATATATATGTTCTCTATAATTGATTATAAATAATTAAAACTTTAAAACATATTAAATCTCTACGAATTGCTAACACATCTACTGTATTTGCCTGACCTAGCTCCCTAGAACTTTTCTTTTCTCCAATATGAAAACGTGGCTTGTGAATAGATTAAACTTAAACGAGGAGGATTATCGTTGAGACAGAAGTTTATTTTAAAGAATTTGACGAATCATTAATTTAGAGAAAAATATAAATATTTCCTGATAAAAACTTGTGCTTTCGTTGAAAGACGTTATTGGTTTGTACGGATAATGTGAGAAATCAAAGTGACCTATAGTGGAATGGTTGAGAGAGCAAAATAGCCATAGCAAGGACGCGATTCAACAATTACCGGATTAGCAGTGGTGGGTGTTTACTCGATTATTTCTTTATCTGTAATCTCTCCGCATTATTTAAGAGCTGACCACTTAGCAAGGTTCTCCGTACAGAGGCAGCTTGTGAGTACTGTAACATCATTTTCATCACTTGGCTATCTGAGTAAATCAAACCCGCGACGTCAAACGCCCGCTCATAAGCCGGCTGCGCATTGTAATTTGTTTGTTGTAGAAAAGAAAGCTTCCATGTATTAATTGTATTCGCCGTCATATCTATTTAAACACCTCTATTTCACCCTAATTTATATCAGGTTCTAACAGACATAGCTCGTCGACGTCGCGAGAGGCCGACAAACGGCTTCTCTTATCTACAGTAAATCACCGAGTAATTATTAACAAAAACCTGAATTGCAGATCTCCGATGCACTTACAAGTAACTTATTCATGTATAAAAAAAATGTTGTTTGCATTTAAATAACCACATTTCGATGGTGTTTACTCGTATTGAACATTTTTTTTTCTTTTATAAATATTATAATTTTTCACTTATCGTACGGACTAGATAAAAATTACATCTCCTTAATTTTTCAAAAAGTATCGCTTAAACACAAAATGTAAGCTGAGATGTTAACAACTTATTCTCAGACTGTTGTTATTTAAAGCTTTTTCCAATTTAGATCCAGATCCTCTGTACCTTTTCCAAAATGGCGCTACTTTGAATTTGTTTTGGTTAGGCTATATCGTTAGGAAGAATCTAAAAACATATTTTTTTAAATTAGAATTTTTATTAACATTCAAAAATTAAAAACGGCAATCTGCCTCGTAAGTGAATAGCAACCAATTATAAAAAAAAGAGACTTTACCTGTTCTGAACATGAACAAACAGACGCACAAAAGGGTGAAGAAGTCATAACGTTTAAAATATTTCATTTTTTGCTTCATACAAATAATGTGCAGTTTCTCGAAGTTAATAATAATAATTAATAATCTTAGAAAGTTTTGATTTTGTTAATATTAACAAATGCTCCAAATTTTTTAATTTCTTTCAGATTTTATATTAAAATTCAAATAAACAGAATCAAAAATGAAAATAAAAAAACTGTTTGACAAAATTGAGTTATTATTAATTTTTTGTACTTAAATCTTGTTATAATGCATGAATTACCGACAATTATGTTTGATTTTTCGTATATAATTAATTACGTTGTTTTAGTCTACAATAGACATGATTAATATTTTTGTCAATAATTTCTTCATTTTTGCATTAATTAACTGGATTAAAACAAGGCTATTCTTCCTCAAAATTGTATTTGCCAATATTTCTTATATAATTAAGTTTTTTAAATATTTTAAGTGTTTAAAATAAATTAGTTGAAAAAAGTTCAATGTATTTATCTGTTTATTAAGAATCTATCGATTTTTATCCTCGTTTTCTTTTCTCTCTTTAAAATACTCTTATTTAACTAATAAATAATAAAAAAAAGCTGTGTTTAATTTAGATAAAGTTCATACTGAATTTTGTTTAATTATTTATTAACAATTTAGTAGATTGCTTTTGTAATTACGGACATCGTAGTAACTTCACATAAGAAAATTAATGACAATTAATAAATACGATATATAGAAACTCGAAGTGTCATCGAAGTGTCAGTTTTTACTTAGTAAACTAACTAAGTAAAAACTCACACTTCCATGAAAATGTTACATCTCTGAACCAATTGTCTGTTTTCCTGCCACACTTAGGAACAGTAGTCTCTGAGGGGTTGTGCCTTCCAATAAGTTTTTCAATCGTTCTCGATTGAACGAATGGCTTGGTGGGAGGGAATGGAAAATTACCATTTTCCATCAGCGGTAAAAGAACCAACGCGACTTTATTAATAAGTCCTCTTTGCATACGTACAACAAAATAATAAAATAAACTCTGTTATTAAGAGAATCCAGTGTGGCTACTACATCAGTACAAAAGTAAATATATAACAAAATAAACTTTATTTCTCTGTCATTCTTTTAATACGCGAGGTTCTTACCCTAATTCTATGCCACGGGTGCTGCCCTCTGGAGTCAGTACTAGTTACCCTTTAAGAATAGATATTAATAGTAGGATTTTATACACTGGACGGAATTTAATTCGCGACCCGCGAAATTCAAAATTTAATTTCACCTTCGTCGATTGGGCATCGCTGGTACGAAACGCTGGTATTTGTTTTTAGATAAAAACTCTGAATGTTAAACATATGGTTCTACTAGAATAATTGAGTTTCTAGAAGTATTAATAAAAAATAATAATTCAATAAGTTGATACAGTCACAATCAATATCTACATAATAAACTTAATCACCTATTGGAATATTTTCATAATTTCACGAATATTTTCATAATATAATTTTGAATTTTGTGGATTGTGAATTAAGTTCCGTCCAGTGTACGTAGAAAATTCTCTACACAAAAAATGTCGTGTCGTACAAAGCGACACGTACAGGTCCTGGTTAAGATGAGGAAAGCGTAACCAATGTTATCACAATTCATACTGTATATGATGAAATAAAAATATTATAAGAAAAATAATGAAATCGTATAAATATGTATAATTTAATTATTGTTTCTAAAATTATTAATAAGACCTGACTGATAAAATTATTGAAATCATGAATAGATCTGGATGTTTTTGCATTTTTAGTTACTAATATACTGAAACTTTAGATAGATTCAGATATTTTATAAATATATAAAATTTAATTATTGTTACAAACAAATGTTAACAAAAAAAGCTCGTATTCGTAATTTTAATTTATTGCTGGTGACATTTTATTATCAAATATTCAACAAAATTCTTGATACTCATCGACTTATTATCTAATATATACTACCATTTAATTCTTGAACATTTTCAATGGCAGTCCAATATGGCGACCGTATTTATGAAAAAATGTTCCTTTCCTCAATGTATAAGCATTTACTTCTGCAAATAATATTTATCTATATTTCAATTTGTTTGTATGCGATTCAATATAAAAGCAATATTTGTTTGATATATGTAATTCAATACAACGGATTTAATATGACAGTTATAGTAATGTAAAAATTACAGTTTCTTTCTACAAGAACTAACGCTTATAACGTTTGTATTTTTTGTAGCGTATTTATTTTTTATGTTATAAATCAGTGCTGTCTGATTCTCAAAATTCAATGTAACGCATCAAATGCGATGGTTATTAGTTATGAAAAAATAGTTGTTTTTTCCTAAACATTCTATATTACATTTACGTAACCTTTTTTTTAATACTACAGTTTTAAAAGACATTTCAAGGTATTAACGAAAGTGACCAATATTCAGCCAATCGCATTCTATAATAAGATAGGGAACTAAAAGATATAAAATATATCATGGCCAAAAATTTATTTTCCCAATAACATTATAATAATAGATCTCTTTCTGTTACAAATACAAATTACGATTACTGTTTTTAATATTAAAATTATTACGTGCTATGGAAAACATTGGAATTTCTTATAGTTTTACTAATCCAAATCATGGAAATAAAATAATCAATTTCATTTTTCAAAGCTAAAAATGACAATGCTCTGAATCCTAATGTGAACAAGATGAAACGAGATATGCACATGTACTTATTTTTTATTTTACAGAAAATGAGAAACCCAGAATATTTACATCATACTTTCATATTAATCTTGATAATAAAAATGCCACTTCAGCTATATGAGTTTTAAACATTAAAATAAGACAATATTTTATGTTTAAAAATAAAAATGATTATATTTGGATTATTACAAAAAATTTATAGTTTCATTCATTAATATTTCTGTTGAAAACACAACAATTTCATAAATCCAACGATGATGTTGATTACACAAAGGCGTTCATAAAATATTTATAAAATAAAATAAAATCATATGCATACCTTATCTGTAATCTGAAATATTTATTTCTGTGAATACCTATTTGTGATCATAATTTTACAATTTTTACAATTATAAATTTCAATTTTTATTTGAAAACTGAACATTGATTAGATGGACATAGAATATTTTTATAGATCATAATTAATCATTATTCGAATCGTTCCCCATTAGCTTACTAATGTTTATTCATCCTATTTGTTTAGAGATTTCTTGTTTTAATGTAGTTGCACGCTCATCCAAAATTTAGCTAAGGCTAATTCCAGACTAATACGATCAGCCAAACAGGGGTAGGTAACCGATTTTTATGAAACTTGGTATAAATATTGCTTATATAGTAGTGAACTTCTGTACAATTTTTTAGATCATTATTACTACCGGATCAAAAGTTTTAAACAATATTAAAATTTTATTAAAAATTTTTCAAAAATTTATATCTCTGTAACCGTAAGAGTTATAAAAACGAAATTTTGTTTAAAATACATATAAAAATATAAACTTTTAAATTAATAAATCAAAAGTCATTGTTAACAATTTTTCGAAAAATTATTAACTTTTGTTTTAAACAAATCACGATATCTCAAAAAGTGTTATTTTTATTTTCGAAATTTTTTTTATTGCATTCCTACACTATTTATCTGTAATAATAAATAATAAAATTCATAGAGCGGACATCGGAAATCACTCAGGGTGTCATTATAGTTACTTGCTAAACCATTACTAATATTCGCTCTATGAATTTTATTCCTGATTATTATAGATCAAAAGTCAAGGAATCAAACAAAGAAAGAATTGTATACTGTATTCATTTTCAGATTGCCAAATCCTTTTTTGATACTTTCCTGCACTGTTTCTTTGGAACTAAATCAAGTATTTGTAACAGGTTAATAGTAAAAATAAAGGTTAATAGGAAAAATAGTATTCGATCCATTAAATCCATTGCTTGATTTTATTGAAATTGGAGAAATGAATTCAGCAAATATTGAAATATCTAATTTAATAGAAAAAATTAATTCATTAACAAATAATTTGAAAAGTTTTTCTTGTGAGAAAATATAGCTATGTAGACAGTAATCGAGACAAATTTATAAAAGAAAAATGTATTTTATAAAAAGCTGTAAGCGACGAATGAAAAAGTAACTACTAATTCAGAAAAGATATATATATTAACTGCGATTCCACTGTCTATAAGTGTCTGTGAAATAAAAAGAGAAATTAATTGTTCGTTTTATTTTGTACAAACAGTTAAAAAAAACTTTATGGGCAGGAAGGAATGCTATCATACCCACTCTTAAGAACCAGAACATCTATAATAAGTGAAGAAATAACAAGTGCTGCCTTGTTATTTTATTTACAAGATAATATAAGCCGATCGTATCAATATGCTAATGATACAAAAATAGTGCGAAAAGTTAATTAAAAGAATGTGAAACTTCAAAGGCGTTTACTTATCCCTTTAAGAACGGTCTATTACGATCATGTATTTTCCCTTGAAAAAATCTCGCGCATTTTCAAGTTAACTTCACCGGACAATAACGCTGAGATAAGAACGTGTTTATATTACGCCTTATACGTAATAATAGTTTTGGCGCGACTGTTGAGTTCGTCGCAGTGAGGCATCAAAGAAGGCAGCTTTTTTTGACATTGAGCATGGCACAAGTAAGTAATTGAAAACTGATGTTTTTTTATTACTGTTACGTAGTTTACTTGCTTTTTACAATGAAATGTAACAAAAACAGATTGAGTTAGTTAGTTTTCACTGAGAAATTTAATAATTTGATTCATATTTCTTGGATTTACGAATTGTTATTAATTATTTTGTGGGTATGAGGCTTTCTGACGATGTAGTATTACAACTACTTGGAGATGGCAATGATAGCTACATGATTGATTTTGAAATTTATACAGGTACTAGCACTTCAATCGAGGACAGATTTTTAGGAGTAGACGCATTTTTAATTTTAATTGTGTTTATTTTAAGATATTTTTCCTCAATACTTTTGCTAGAGAAACTTAGCAGTATTGGATTGCATGGCACTGGTATGCTGATAATAAACTTTATACCTAAGCGGAGGAGCATCGACTTTAAACTTCATTGACCTATGCAGCACGGTGAGTTGCAACAGTTTGTTAGTGATGGTGTTATAATTGTCAAACGGATGGGCAACAAAACTGTGCTGGTGACATCTAATTGCACAACTGCAGACGAAATTACTGTTGTTCATCGCTAGCATAAAAACAGTTCAGCTTGTACTAATGTTACTGTTATAAAATAATAGTTAATTATAATAAACACATGGACGAAGTAGATGTGCTCGATCAATCAATGTAATATTATCGCACGTTTATGAAAACTAGAAAATGGATGACAAAAGTAATACTACATTTCTTCGATTTATTTGTGTATAATGTATGGCGCTTATAAAAAATAGAAGGTGCTATAGCTGGTTTACCAAAAAATAAGGTGGTGGATTTGCTAAAATTTTGCTTAAAATAGCAGATGGACTTACTAACACACCTAACCGACGAAGGAGGATGAGCGATTGTGAAGATGATGCTACCGAAAAAATAGAGCCTAATAAAAGATTTTAAAGGTCGAATCAATCATCTCAAGCTAAAGGGTACGATGACTACGCATCTTCCTAGCTTTAAAGAGATTGAAAATCCTCATAAGTGTAGTATGGAAAATTGGAGGTACAATTTAAATATAAATTATTAGATCATGACTTTCTTGCCAAAAGTCAAAATGATTATATAAAAACTCGTCGGCATAATTTGAATGAATCTGAAATAATGGTGATAGGAAATTTCTCTTAGAATTACATGACTGGATATCAAGACCAGGTGCAAGCAAATCATTGGTAACTATTCATCCATTTGCAATTTATATAAAAGGGAAGGAAGAAACTGAAGAAGGCAGCTTCATCGTAATTTCTGAAAGTACGAAACATGACGCCTATGCTGTGATATTTTTTCATCAGAAATGAATTATATAAAAAATAGATATGAGAACGAGATTAAAATAATTATTTATGTATCTAATGGGGCTGCAAGTCAATATAAGAATAAATCAAATTTTTTAACTCTTGCTTCTCATTATGAGACATTCGGAATTGAAGCTGAACGGCAATCTTGTGATGGACTTAGCGGAACAGTGAAAATATTAGCCTGGAACGCCAATTTGTGAAATTCAAAAGTAAGCATTTCTTCAGTTGAGGAATTATATCAATGGGCACAAAAAGCTATACCTGGTATAAAATTTTTGCACTGTACGATTGCAGAAGATATAGAAATTGAAATAAATTTAACATCGATATCAAAAAAAGTATTAGACATGAATGGTTCGTTAAGTTATTATGCATTCATTCCTATAAATAAAAGCAGCAAGAAATTGACGGTGAAAGGAACTTCCTATTTTACAGATTATAATACTAAAAGACCACAAAATAAATGTACTTGAAGACTTCAGTGTAATTTCGTATAAATTATAAAAATTTTATTTATTTAAATTTGACATTAAATTTATATAATTAATTTATGAACACCTTTATAAGATATAGTAAAATAATTTTAATGATTGTTACATTATGAAATAATATATGTTTATTAAATAACTGAATATTTTAATTTTATATTCTGGTATCTCTCGAGTAATTTAACCAACTATAACAAGACTATTTATTTCTAGCTACACTTGGAAAATAAATTTTTTGTAAAACACGAATATTTTCTAAAATAACATTAAATATTACACTGCATCTAATTTTGATTAAATTGTTTATATTTGAATAAATAAAATGTTTATACTAATATCATTTATAAAATATTCTAAAATTTATTTAGATTTGTTATAATTTTGTTGTTAACAAGTATACTATTTTGTCACACACACACACATATATATATTCCCTAAGTATAATCTTTCCAGCATATTTTGAAAATAACATTTTCAGATCCGATTAATAGTTTTCAAGTTATTGGATTTAAACAAATTGACATGTTTGTATTTTTAGTTGTTCATAACGTTTAATTAATTGATATTTTAACGTAAAACTTGGCATAATTGATAATCTCCATTCAGACATTTGATATACCAACTATGTAAAAAACTGGAGACCTCGCTCCGATTTGCCCTAAATTTAATTTGTATTCTGTCTATTATAACATCCATTATAACATAACACAATATATTTTCTTTAGAATATCATTAGAAAGAATCACGTTACAGTAAGGAGTTTAAGGATAGGAAGTAGATGGGAACATTATTCACAAATCATTGTAGAAGACAAAAGGTGTATAACCTCCAGTTAAAATATTTGAACCAAAAATATCAGGTTAGTCTAATACAAAAGACAATTACAGTAAAAACTGTTATAAAATTACCCGATTGTTTGGAGCAAATGTATAAAATAATAAACATCGATAAATGAACATTAAAAGTTAATGAAAATAAATACTTTGATTTGATCTGTAGCTTACCAAATATATCGTAAGATATCAGTCTATGCTTGAGTTGGCAGATTAGTCTAAGGAAATATAAATAAAAGATTACTTGCATCTGTAACGTTGGTTTGACGTTACAATGGTATAAATTATCGGGTAGGATAATTTTTTTCACCTAATGCACGTTTTTATGCCTAGAACTTTCGTTTTAATGGGATGGGTGCTGGTTTCTCTTCAGAGAATATTCCTCCCATATTTTTATGGATTTCTAATCTTGAATGGATACCTGTCACTGACTATTTTGTAGCAACGGTGTCCACCTCTCCTTCACTGACTAATTAGCAGCAAAGGGTTTAGTACTATTAGGTTAGCAAGGACTGACTCCAAATGGCAGCCCGAGTAACCAGGAATTGAGAAGAGTGAGAGGCAAAGTCGCAAGCTAACACGATATATATATTTTCTAAATATTTATTTTGTACTTACAGTAGTCTTTTTGGCTCTGCGCGGTGGCTTCCTTGGGTACATATCCACGAGTAATTAACCTCGAGTTCTAGCAAGAGAGGCTTTTTATGCTCGTGATATGCTAGAGGAGGTTAATTCCCATTAGCGGTTGCTCTTAAAGTTAACTGAGACCAAATTGGTTTTAGATCCCTCTTGAACATTCACAACTCGGAAAAACACGCCTTCGAATTGTAAAAATTCGAAGGAGGCTCGAAATGGGTACGTCCCTCAGGAAGTATGCCCTTCGTACTCGCCCTCTCTCGCAGAGCCATTACAAGAAATTTCTTAGATTATTTGTGTTTTTGAGTAACTATTCGTTTTCTTTTCCTTTTACGACTCCTAGATAAATCCATAAAACTAAAATCAAAAATTCACCGGAAACAACGAAAGAAAAAGAAAGGAACATCTGGCTAAAAGTTAACTATCATTATTTATACCTATATTTTATAGGATATTCTGGAATGCTGCCTCGCTTCATTTGAATCCCAAAATGACTTCGGGCTATTGTTTGAGGTTTTATAGAAATAGAAATTTTCAGTTACACTTTTCCGACAGTTCTTTTAATTTGTAGTTTTTAGAAAAGCAATAAAAATTATATCATGCGCACTAGGCCACTTCGTCATTTTGAGAGAAAAAGAAAAAGATTCGACATTGTATCATAAAGACAAGGACGCAAAAAAAAAGGTCTCGCTTTCTAATCGATGGCGTACGCATACAAAAATTCTAGCATCTACGAATGCGCTTTATTCCGACGTCACACATCAAGATTAACTTAATAATAAAAACGATATTTTATATTAAATTGTACGTAAAAAATGTGTCACTTATGTTGTTATGACCTCAGACAGTTCAAACAGAATTTATTTCGTTTCTTTATTCCATATTATTGTAACGAGATGATCAAAATGTTAATTAATAAGCGGCAATTTTTACAAGAATTTAAGTTTGTCTTAAATGGACGCCAGGCATTAGTAATTAATTTAGAAGAATTATAACGGCATACTAATTACTACAGGAAGTGTACGGAAGTTCGTTTGTCACACTACAAGAGTAGCCAGGCTATATAGTATTCATACCCACTTGCTAATTCAGGGAATTAAGTTCGTTTTATTAGCAGTCTACTGATCGTTATCGATTTGCCCCGGACTCTTTGACTTTGTGATGGACCTTTTAAGCTCGACAACGTGTCCGCAATCTTATTATCAACATTAGACTTGGAATGACTTATTCATTAAACTGATCATTTAGCAAGAGATTCATTCTTCGCGCGTATTGAATGCTACCTTTACTCATGATCAATGGATTGATTGTCCATAGGGGAAATATATGATGACTTTTTACTCCACGCTCAAGGCATTATGAAATCAGCGAAAGCCATTTATAATCAGTGAAGGCCTCATGATCCATTTTGCTCGCAAACTCCGGTGGCATTCATAAATCAAATGACACTTATGGTATGCAGACACTTATTGCTTTGAAAATATTATTTAGGTAAACCATCAACTTAAGATTTATTATGATCAGCCAAAACACTCAATTTCATTTCCTACTTAAACTTGTTCACATTATTCACTAGTCACTGTACTCTCCATTCATAAATAATCAATGTACGATGTACAGATCATAACAAATACCACGGCTCATATAAAACTATTGTTTTTGTTAAGATTAAATCAATGTGTTACAGAATTACTAAATTTCTATATTATATTACAGAATAAGTTTGACGAGGACGACAATGTTTTCAAAGTGAAAAGGGAGTCTATTAAGAGATAAGTAGAACGCGTAAAATTCTTATTTAATTTTATTCGATAAGTTTTGATTTATTTTTCTTACTATTTTGACAATTATTCAACTACATATGTGATCATAAAGTCAGAAGAATTAGATAATATATTTTTTGGACTGTGATAATGGTAAGAGTAAGCGGGCTATTGAACTTCGGAGAGACAGATCATTCAGAATGTCTGTTGATAATTCACCTAACCTTGAATAGTACACAATAATTAGGAATTTCTCTCGATTTCGTCACGTACTACACATTGGCCAGACATGCACAACACAGCTAGTTAGGGGCAATGTCATTTCAGAAACCTTGGATCTTTACCAATATTCCAGTCAATGAATTGCTGATATCAAAATCTATTTCTTATCCTTGCCAAAAAACCTTTTTAATGTATTTTTAATTGTACGACTTTCATATTGGCAGGGCATGAATTACTTGAATGTTTCTAATACACTCGGGTGAACAGGCACAGTAATCTACTACATACGCTCAACTATTCAATGTAAAAAGTTCGAGAAAGTCGCTGCATTTTCTAAATTACTACATCAAAATTATCGTTAGACAGAATATTTCAATGTAACATTTCGAGATCTACAACTGTTGTTTTGAATCTTCTTTGAAATCATTTATAGTTACGGTGATAATGACGAAGAAACAAAAATCTTGTAGATGTCAAAAACATCCTCGAAATTCGTGTCCTGAAAAAAATGTAAGACCAAAAATACATTACAAAAGCCTGTTGGCAGGTATGGGAAAAAGATTTCAATTTCAACACTCCACTGACTGGAATTAAGTGATTAATGCCATTAATTAATTAATACTTTATTTCAATACAACATTGGATTATTTTTTGTAGAGGATAATGATTTAAAATTTGTAGATCGTTATTACTAGAAATCTAAAATTAATTTTCCATTCTTTTTAAATCATTAAAAGCAATCATTTCCATCTCTTTTCTTTTAAGATTTTACTTTTCGGCGTTTGTTTCTTATATCCGTTAACGTTTGTTCAATGCTTCTTTGATCTCTTTTATTTTCGCTTGGAACTGTAATAAAAATATGAATGTGCAGATTTATTGTTGATAGATTATGCATATATTTCCATATAATCATAATTTTACCGTATCCATAATTGCTATTTGCTTCTGTTTTTCTTGCAGCCTCAAGAGCACTTTCTTTACCAATAAGATGTTCATATTTATCTTGATAATTTGAATTTGGTACAAATTGATGGTTACTTTTGCCAGTGCTATTATTATCTTCATCTAATTTTTTTTCCATGTATACATTTTGTTCTCGAAATTTTCTTGCTAGATCCTCATTCCATTCTTCTCCTTTTCGTAAAGCATTTAAATGCTCTTCCGAGGGTGCGTATTCTTTTTTAAAAATCACAATGTGTCTATCAATTCCTTCTTCGCCAAAAGAATATGCCAATATATTAGCAACTTCACATACGTCATGACTGAAATAGATAAAATAGTATATTTAAATATTTCTAATAAGAATTTTTTAAATCAAGCAATATAGTTATTTACATTATACTCCTATGTATTTGATTCATCGGTGGAAAATTATATTCCTTCGAAACATCTTCCTTCAAAAATTTATTTACTTGCTCTTCAATCTAGAAAAAAATAAATCATTTAAATAGCACGAAATTAAAAAATTCTATAATTGTGCATGTTTTGAAATAATTGTAAATAACCATTATAAATAAATATGTTTACAGACAAAATATATAGATCTTGGTGCAGGTTTTACGAGTTGAAAAAAGTCTTATCTCCGTGAGCGTGACCAATTACAAATGACAAGCATAAATTTACATTGAACATCAACTATCGTTCATTTGGAATTGTTTAATATGTATTTGACAGTAAATAAATTAGTTTTAGGGCAGATCGGAGCAAGGTCTTCGATTTTTTTTTATATTTGGCACATCAAATGCCTATATGAAGGTAATCACTTGTGCCAAATTTGACGCTAAAATATTAATTAATTAAAAAGTTATAAACAATTTTTAACAAAATTTGATTTTTTTTTCAATTGTTATAAATCGAAAACCATTTATCGGATCTGCATAATTTTTTTTTAATATCCGGAAATTATTGTATTTTGAGAATATATATGTCATAATATATTTGTTAATAAAAAAATTATAAACAATTAAAATAAATTTCTTCCATTTTTGTAAAAAGGGCAACTTTTATATGATCAATTTTTATTGCAACCGATTCTTTGGATAAATTTGTATAAGAATCTGTAATAAAACTATCATGATTTTTTATAAGGGCTAGGTAATGATCTTCCAAAGAAGCGCTACCTGTGGCGCTCAGCTGGATGATTGGACCGATAGAACCGTCCCACTCCCCCGAAACTTCCAGGTAGTTCATTTCTGTAAGTCAGTACCATAGACTATATATTATGTAATCGGGATGATATCAGTATAAACAATATTTTATTTATTTAAACATAAACAATTTAACCGCAATTAGATGTAGTGTAATATTTCATATTATTTCAGAAAATATTCGTAGTTTCCAAGTATAGTTAGAAATAAACAGTCTAGTTATAACACGTTACATTACTCAATAGATATCAGGAAAATGAAATTAAAATAGTCAATTATTTTAATATACATAAATATATATATATACATATAATATTTCATAATGTAACATTCATTAAAATTATTCTACTATATCTTATAAAGGTGTTCATAAATTAATTATATAAATTTAATACAAAATTTAAATAAATAAAATTTTTATAATTTATACGAAATTACACTGAAGTCTTCAAGTACATTTATTTTGTGGTCTTTTAGTATTATAATCTGTAGAATAGGAAGTTCTTTTCATCATCAATTTTTTGCTGCTTTTATTTAGAGGAATAAATGCGTTATAATTTAACCCATTAACGATCAAAAGGCCTGATTTTTTTTGTTTATTTTCGATGCGATTTTTTCCATAGTTATAGGCCTTAGAAAAATTTTGCAAACACGTGTTTCGACATAACATTTAATTCCCTTTTAGAATATGGGCTCAAAATTGTGATTGATTGTGTAAGAACAAAGTTATAGGCAATTAAACAAAAAAAAAAACGTTAAAATTTTTGCAAAAAATCAAATTTGCGATTTCTTTTAACAATGTTACCGTAAAGGAATCATAATATAAATATGATCAGGGGTGATCACGACTATTAAAGTATCTCAGGGCATTTTGGTGGAAATTTTGAACCACTTCTTCTGACAAAATGGCGGCCAAATCGAAAAAGGATCATAAAAAACATCTCATTTTTTTTCTTGGAAACTATTGAGTTTAGAGTAAAAGTTTATGGAACAAAAATCTCATAAAATTGATCATAGAATACCCTCAAATTTTTTCAGAATTATTGGAGAAGATTTTTGAGTTTTTGAAAACTTAAAAAATACAATTTTCCAAAATCCTGAAAAAATTTGAGGGGGTTTTATGATCAATTCTAAGATATTTCTGTTCTATCAACTTTTTCTCTAAAGTTAATAATTTTTGAGAAAAAAACATTTTCTACTCTTTGCACGACCCAGAGACAACGACGAGGACGTAATAGAATTTTGTCTCCTTTGAGGTGCTTGATTTGAGTGAGTCCCCTTGCCTCTCACTTATCGAGGTGATTGGTTTGAGTGAGTCCTCTTGCCTCTCACTAGAATACGAATTTTTTAGTGATTTTTTTTAACCATTTAACACAAAATTTAATATTTTGAAGTTCGGTATATGGAGAAGTGCTCTTTCCATCGATGAAATGATGGCTAAGTCTTATGCAAGGATGGCACTAAAACAATTCATTCGATGAAAACCCATACGATTTGGTCTCAAATTCTGGGGTCTTTACACTTCCGATAGTTTCGTATTAGGTCTTCAATTATACTACGGGAACAATTCTACAACGAGAAGTAAATTTAGTAAGTGTGCATTAGGTTCTCGCGTTGTCATGAACTTACTACAACAGTTTTTCGGTCTTATACACCCGGGCAAAATGACTATGTTCCATGTATATTTTGATAATTTTTTCACAAGCTTAGATCTGGTTGTGCATTTGAAGAAGTTAGGGCTAAAATGTACAGGTACTATTAGAGAAGATAGAGTCAAAGATAAAAATGTTCTGAATAAAAAAGCTCAAAGAGGTGAGTATGCCGTGAAGCATGATAAGAACAGCGGTACGAATTACATTACTGCGATGGATTCAAAACCAGTTTCGATCGTTTCTACTGCTGTAGGGGTAACTTTATTATCATTTTCAAAGAGATATAGTAAGCAAGAACGAAATAAAGTTGAGGTACCTTTTTCGAAGGCTATTAGCGTCTATAATAGTTTTATGGATAGCAATGATGTCCACGACGGACATTGCAACAATTTACTTCCGAGTATGCGTTTAAAAAAATGGACGTGGGTAGTTTTTTTAAGACTAATCGAAGCTTCGATTGTAAATGCTACTGTAATATTTGTAATACTCAATGCTGTCAGTGATAAGGGAAAAAGAGTTTTAACAAACGATTTTGCACTTTCAATAGCTAAAAATTACACGATGCAAGGGCAACGGAAAAGAGAGGAACACAATATGTCCAAGCAAACGAAACTCAAACTTTGTTCTCATTGTCTCGTAAGAACGAGAATTATCTACGAAAATTGTGATTTATCGTTTCGTGTTAAAGGTTTCAACAAAAAAAACACTAAAAAATTCGTATTCCAGTGAGAGGCAAGGGCACTCACTCAAATCAAGCACCTCAAAGGAGACAAAATTCTACTACGTCCTCGTCGTTGTCTCTGGGTCATGCAAAGAGTAGAAAATGTTTTTTTCTCGAAAATTATTGACTTTAGAGAAAAAGTTGATAGAACAGAAATATCTTAGAATTAATCATAAAACCCCCTAAAATTTTTTCAGGATTCATTAGATTTGACACAAGTGATTAAGGTTTAAAATAAGGGAATAGTCGTAAGGGAATGGATTTTTGAAATTAATCCATTGTAATTGATGGTACAGAGGCTTAGTAGTTCAGTCAAAATAGACAAAAAAAGTTATAATTTAGCTATGATTCGCATAGAGTCGAAAAGTGGTATAGACGTTAAATAAAGTATTACAAATAAAATATCAAAATCCCCTTCGACCCTACTTCTACAAAAAAAAGTATCCAAGGTCAAAGGGAAAAATGCAGGTTTTTCCCATTTTTCCCTGAAACAGCAGGTGTTACCGTATAAATAGGTGAGACAAAAGTGGTAGATCATACAATTGTCTAAAAAAAATTATTCAGATACCTTTTTTTGTAGAAACCACAATTCGTAAAATATCGTGATTTTAAAAATTGAAAAATTCATGTTCTACATAATATCCACACATTTCCGCACCACCTATGATGTAATGTATTTAGCGGATTTTTTTTATCTTAGTTTCCCCAGTAGACATACTCCGCGCACTATTGTGATAAAGGAAGTTTGATCAAATCGTATCCTATTGATTGAATGAATGGTATTATTGTGATAACGAAAGTGATCAAAGGTCATTTTCCCGAATAATTGCTCCGATAGCTTTCAGTATTCTAAATCGTCCTTCATTTACATTTTGTTTTTTATTTTTATACCATGCTTTATTGAAAATATCAAGTTGACTATCAATAAAACAGATAATTGTTAAACTTCCTTGTTTCTCAGTTATAATAATTTTATCACCATACTTTAACTTTCATCTTCTTTTAATAGTTTTATTATCTATAATTGGAGTTTTACAAATTTCTTTTAATTCTTATAATGAAAATTGATTGTCATCATTATTTTCAATGTATGCAAAGATTTCCTCCATCGTCAAATTAACTGGATTATCTTCAGGACTTTATGCCTCGTAGTGGATTTGAGAAAGGTACTATAACAATTATTGTATTACATGCGGGTAATAACAGTTTTTGCTACGTCATCAGAACGAGTCCGAGCTACCTTTAGAATGGAATCTTTAAATTTAAGTGTATATACATTATATATTTTACGGCGAGCATTCTGTGCTTTCTTCTTATCAGCTTCTTTATTTGCTTCATCGCCGCAAAATAAGCAATATCTTTTAAAACAGAAATCTGGTTCATTTACTCACGGTCTAGTATGAGATGGACTTATTGTAGAAGTACTACCTTGTTTTGTCTCGCATTGTCTACTCTTTCGAGTGTATACTCTACGACACTGCACATGTACTGTCACAGATTGCTTGTCTTTCAAATATTCAAAAAACTTACCATTTCTTCCAACACTTGCATCGACCAATGTCTTCATTCCATGATCAACAACGAGTTCACATTCATTCAAAAGTTTATCATAAATGAAGCAAACTTCTGACATTTTGTTAAAATTATTTAACAGCACAAATTGATATTGAAAAGATTATCAATAAGCACGTCTGCTCGCTACAAAAAAGTTTCAAAACTATTTCGTTCACGTCCTTCTAAAATAGGCAGATATGTGACCCTCTACACTCGGTCAATGATCTAACTGGCAGATGTTGCTCAAGATTATGAACGAAAGGAATTAGGTACTGACAGTATAGTCTGATACTTCAAAATACTCATTCAATTTGCGGAATTATTATTGCGGAAGTAACACACACTAATAGTTTCTTATTTTTATTTATATTGAACTTCCGATGATGTGTGTAGACTGCATATAAATACATTATATATAGAATATGTATTTTTTAATTTTTGAAATGATGATTCGTTCAAAAAAAAAGTATCTGAAACATTTTTGACAATTTCATGATCTACAACTTTTGTTTGATCTATATTTACGACACCACCTACTGTTTCACAGAAAAATGGAAAAAAACCTGAATTTTTATCTTTGACTTTGGATAAAATTTTTTGCAGAAGTAGGATTGAAGTGGATTTTGTAAATTTCATTTTTAATGGTTTATTTAACTTCTATACCAATTTTCAGTTCTATGCAAATTATGGCTAAGTTAAGTATCTATTTTAACTGAACTGTAGTATTTATCAAGCCTTTTCTTGTTTTCGGTGATCATTTTTTACGTAAAAATAATGCTGAATTGGCGAATGAAATTTAATTTAACCATTTCCAATGAAATTTACTAAGTTGTCACGAAATGTTTTCAGTGAATATTAAACACAAACTGAATGACATGAAACAAGCGTTTATCAAGCAAGCCTTTCTTTGATTTCGGTGATGATATTTACTCAAAAAATAATGTTTAATGAGGTTGTCTACTTTCAATAGCTATCAAGCACAAACTAAATGATGCCGCTTGCTCAAAATTTGACAGGAGTATATTAAGGGAGTATCCTCGTATATATGAAGAAATTGAAAAAATCTTAAACATTTTTGTCTAAGAAACTGTAAAATATTTTTAATGAAATTTTAACAGAATCTGTTTCGTATGTTTTTTCAATAAAATGACGTGCCATAAACAACATTTTTCAACAAAAAAATATACTATTGATATTTTTCGAAAAATTTTGGTATACTTTTAGATTAGGTTAGTGGACGAGAGATATATATCATAACGAAAAATTTTGTTTAACTTTTTGCAGTACTATTTGAATCACCCTCGTGTCAGAGATTTCTTTTCCGTTTTCTTTGTTTAATTAATTTTCCATTTTTATAAAAAATGGCATCGCTATATTCTAAGTAACAAACGCCTGTATCAATTTATATAGCACTGAAAGTACCCTCGGATATATCAATGTCTTGATTGGACGAAATTTTAAATAAACAGATATTGTATTTAAGGGTAATTCGTCTGTTAACAAACTATTTCTAAGAACGGAGGGTCCTATTCTGAGATTTTACGCAGATCCAACAGGATTGGTTTAGAAGGGCACAAAGGAAAGAATGTTAACGACGAGATAATAAAAGTAGTAATATCATGAAAGAAAATAAAAAATTCGTCATTTAATTTTAAAATTGGACATATTTGCGCGGAAAATTGTTAACGTTCGTGATTAGTGATTATATGATTATCATAAAACGATTTGGATAACGTCCATATAAAAAAATGAATTTTTTATTAAAAAAAATGAAAACGTAAGATCAACTATATTGCTTGGTTATGGGTACTTTATTGTATATCAAACGTCGTAAGAACAATAGCTTAGTATATTTATTATCTTTTACAATTCTATAATACTTAGTAATATTCGTCCTCACTTTTTATTATTTTGTTGTTTTAGCTGAATTATGTACATACCGAATTTTATACATATTCCAGTACAGATTTGAATAATATATATATTAGATAGATATAAACCACTTCTTATGGTTAGGCTACTCGAATTCAATGTACCAGCGAGAATATAGTATTTGGCGACTTCGCGTTTCTACCGTTCATGTTGTCAACATCAATGGAGGAGATATTTACCGAGACATTGTATTCGAACATTACAAATACGAGCAAATCTACCAACTTAGATATTTTGTCAATGAGTATTTGAAATTTATAGTAATATACATATGTATTTATAATGAAATTATTCTTTGTTTGTTTAAGATGAAACTAATATGGGTCTCATAATAAAGATTATGACCTAAGTAATTGTAATGAACTTCGATGCTGTAATAGAAGATATAATACAAGATATATCCAATAATTTCAGTTATGGATTGTAGTGAATCTGCAAAACTGATGAAAAAATGAACACGTCGCAAAAGAGAAATTTATTACTGTAAACCTTATATTATCTCATTTTCTATCTCTTTTTGCTATAGAACATATGCTGTCTCTCTTGTTTATATTATAAATTTTAATTTTCAGGCAGCCTAAAATTACAAATTAATTATTTTTATAAACAAATTTATGCAAAACCAAAATAGTGTGAATATATCAAAAATACCTGAAAATTATTAACTTATACCTACAGAGCATCGAATATTTTTTAAGAAACTTTCAAGAAATATTTCATTGAAAACATACAGAAGGTTTCTAAGAAATTTGTACAATGTTTTATTGAAAGTTTCAAACGATTAGCCATAAAATCTTTTTTAAAATTGACAAACATTGACTATAACCCTTCACAATAAAGTTTCCGAATGATTTTGGACATGTTTTCATAATAATGTGATTTTTACACGTATTTTGGAAATCGGAGAGTTTGAGGAGTATGGTTCTCCAAGAAGAAAATGTTGTCCTGTCAGAACTTTTTGAAAGACACGAGGGGGGAAACTCATCCCACCATCAATAAAAGATCCACCCGCTTACCCCCTCCTCCCAAGCATAAAACTCTGGGCCACGGAACAACGCCTTCAGTTCAACCTGTAGTAAGGGCGAAATTGAGGAAGCACGTTTTAGCAGACTTCGTCAGTGTTATTCTTTTGTTTTCTTTATTTATTTTTTATGTCGCACAAGAACTTATAAAATTAAGTTATTCAAGTCGTATTATAAATTTTATGAGTCAGTAAAAAAGAGTTTAAATTTATTTTCCTTTTTTTCTTCTTTCCTGATTCTACGAAAATTCTCTGTTCAATCATCGCTGATTTTACGTAGTTGATTCATTTTTTCTGTGATTGGTGTGCCCCAGTGAACTAGCCCTCTGATTTCACTCTGAAATAAAAGCTTCGGAAGTATAAATTCTTCGTTTTTCCCTAACTTCCTTTTCCAATAACGAGGAATATATACCCGTTAATAAAAATGTACTAAACTAGAAAATGTTTAAAAAAATCTTAAATTATATGTTCAGATAATCTTTACGTTAAATTTACGAAAAAGAATATTGTTGGGTACTAACCAAAAAATTTCAAACCTTATCAAAATATTATGGGAAACTGACTAATAATTTGAATAACACATTTTTCAAACATAACGTTTCACGGAATCCTTACTAAATGATTTTGACATGCATTGAAAATATAGCTTATAATTTGAAAATCCAATATATGGTACAACTTATTTTTCAAATTTAAATTACAATCTTCTACATTACATTCTTTAAATATTTTGTATCATTTGTTAATGATAAATATTTTTAAATGTTACTCTTTTATCCTCGACTTTTATTTGAATAAAGTGAACGATTCATAGAAACATTGTAACAATTTATTAATGGAATATCCATCTCAGAATCAAATGACGCACTTGCGTAATGAAGGTGGAATACGATATTCAAGACATTTATAGCTTTCGATTCTGACATATGTATACAAAAGAATCCTTTAATCGTACAATATTTGTAAAACGTTGCAAATATATTTAAGGGAAGATTTCTGCAAAATATTTTGGAAACATTTTAGAAACATCTCTAATCATAGCAACATAAAATTCAAGAACATTTATGGAACCTCCATGATAAGTTTTGCAAAACTTACCCGAAATATTTTGTGAAATTTTCCAGAGCGGTTTTTACGCAGAAATTCCCATATTTCAGAGATATTTTTTTTAATATTTGAGTGATATTTCGGAATTATTTTATAAATATTTCATGGTCTGTGAGTATCTAACATAACATTAGTGCCATTTGATTCACAAACATTTTTAATGACAGTTTAATATGGCAACCCTATTTATTTAAAAATAATCCTTTTCTCAGTGTATAAGCATTTTCTTCTAAAAGAAAAATGCTTCTCTATATATGTAGGATATGAATAGTTGACAAGTCCTATTCATGACTAGAGTATGCACAGGAAGCAAGTCTTAACATGTTCAGTTTCGGACAAAACACATACTAACCATTAACGAGAGATAATGGTTAGAAGTTCATCAGGAATGAGAGAAAACCCAGAGAACGAAGCACTAGTGTAGCAAGAAGAAAAGAATCAGCAGTTGAGAAGATACCTCGGTAAAGTAAGGAAGCAGCTAGACTTGCATAACGAGCCAAATTTTAAATAAATAGTGGTCTTTATCAACACTTCTTGTTATCATTTATTATACCTCTACAACCATACCTCACATGTATAAATTAGTTTGAACGTCATTCAATATAAAGAGATTGTTTGATTTGTGTAATTCAATACGATGGATCCAATATGACAGTTATAATAATGAAAAAATTAGTTTCTTTGTATAAATACTAATGCTCATGAGATCTATATTTTTTATAGCACATTTATTTTTTATGCTATTCAATATTAGTGCTGTACTCACAATTAAATATGAAATATTTAACGTGGCAGCTACAAGTGTTAATAAAATGCAGTTTTTTCTAAAAAATTCTAAACTCCACAACAAAAACTTTTTTCTAATACTACAGTTTTAAAGGTCATCTAATTGTAATTCCCACAGTGACCAATATTTAGCAGATTGCATTTCATAATAATGTGATGAAATAAATTATACAAAAGTAAGGATATGGTGGTAAGGAATTTGTTCTCCCAATAACTTTTATTAGTGATACTTCTTATATAAAAGCAAAAATGTTGACTAGTTATTACTACATTTTAGAATTATTTTGATTTTATTCTGTATTGTATAATAAATTACTCGTGTCCAATACAGTGGAAATATGTGTATGCACAATATATATATAAGGTATATTACGTAATATAAAAACACAAAATTTATTATAGATTTTTCTAAAATCCCAAGTAGTGATTAAAATGAAGACGGTAAATATAAAAATGACAGTGATTTTGGAAATACTCTATAAGATATTGGTGAAAATCTAGATGGTAGCTCAATTAAACAAACAAATTTTATAACTGAACATAATATACCTAATATAAATAAAGCATTCTTCAATATGAAAGTGATGACGAGACTTCATTAGGTAGAATATTAGCTGTCGCAGGTGGCATTTATAATACAAAAATAAGACATTTGATGACGAGATTTTTTCTGAAAATTCGACCCAACACTTCCTCCTAATATTCATTCACCTTCAGACAGTTTTAATTATCTATCTTCTGAGAATTTAATTGATACGATCGTATCTAAACTAATTTATATAAGCAAACATTACATAGGTCTTATCAAAATACAACTATAGAAAAAAAATTATAATTTTTCAATATAAATATGATGGGAGTGAATAAATTAACCTCTATTCAAGACTTGGGTTTCGGATGTTCAGTTGAATAATATGTACATAAGCTCTATTATGCCACTAAATATATTTTTTTATTTTGCTTTCCACTATGTATTTTATCGATAACTCTATAATGTCAAGAAGAGATGAACCTATTTTCGATAAACTCTACAAAGTATGATTACTGGAGCGGAACCTTATTGTATAAAATTTTGTACTTTACTGGAAACTTTAACAAAAAAACTATTTCGTATATTAAACACCTTCTGTAAAACAATACGTTGATGAAAGTATGATAAAATTGAAAGCGAGACATACTCTGAAATAGTACAAACTGGCTAAGCCTATCAAAATAGAATTCAGAGTAAAGTTTCAATCAATACTGATGTTAAAGCTTGTCTCTGCGAGTTTTAAGTTTATATAGGAAAAATTGATGGCGTAGTAGTAAAACCATTAGGCGTAAGAGTTGTGAAAGATTTAATATACAATATTGCTTCCGAAAGGTATCAAGTTTATTTTAAGAATTATTTTACCAGTATTTATTTGATATTTAATATGAAAAATGAAGATATTTGAGCATCTGAAACCGAGAAGTAATCACAAAGGCTTACTCAAATATCAGATAGCAGACAAGAATATGCAAAGAGGAGATTATGAGTTCAGAGCTTCATACAAAGGAATATCTTGGGTAAAATGAAAAGACAATATAACTATTCATTTTTTGATTAATTTTCATGACTCTTGCACCAATAGAATCGTACGTAGACATAAAAAAGATGGTACCATCCTTCCACTAAATTATCCACAAGTTGTTTAAGACTACAACAATTACATGGATTGTGTAGATAAAGCAGACCAGTTAAAATCTACATACGAGATAAATCGCAAATGTAAAAAGTGGTGGCATCGGATATTCTGGTATTTTATTCACATAACAGTGGTGAATTCGTTCTTTATTTGTTAACAAAATAATCCAGCTACGGAAACAACTAAAGGAATTTTCAATGAAATATTGTTAGAGAACTCATCGGCTTTTCAATGCTAAAAAAGCAGAAAAACGGTGTAACATGAACCTAACTTTCACAAAACAAAAGTTCTACATGAAAGAACATTGTCTCAATGCCACGTATTTGAATTAAAATAGAACCTCTAGATACAAAAATAATTGATATGAGATGTATCATAGAAAATCATAAATAAAAATTATCTACAAATTGATGAATGTTCAAATTAGTTACGATAATAAGAGAAAAATACCTACACATTTCACTAAAAAATGACAAAATCAAAAGGAAAAAATTAAAACGATGTTTAAAAAAACAAGAAAAAGGAAAGAAAACTTTGCCATGTCCATCCCAAACCTGTGTATCAAAAGAAAAGATTGTTTCGCAATAAGTTCCAAATTGATCTTTTAAAATAGTATGTATTTTTTTAGTTTAAATGCAATTAATACCAAATTTTATAGTATGCCATATAGGTTTTTTAAAATTATTCAATTAAAAAATAATTAAAACAAGGGTCTACTGATTGACTATGCCGACCATACACTGATGTCAATAAAAAGGAGTTATAGAAGATCTGTATAATCTACTAAAATTAGGATAATTCTGCGCCATCATTCTTTTTCTATTTTATTTATAATCTATATAATTTATAAACTTAGTAATTGTCTTATTTATATCAAAGTTTTCTTTCCTTTTTCTTGTTTTTTTAACATCGTTTTAATTTTTTCTTTTTTATTTTGTCATTTTTTAGTGAAATGTGTAGGTATTTTTCTCTTATTATCGTAACTAATTTAAACATTTATCAATTTGTAGATAATTTTTATTTATGATTTAAAGATAGAAAAGAAAGTAGAAAAGAAAGATAACGTTTGGAATGCCTAGGTTTCCCAAAGGAAGCTCAGGTATACCTTGCAACGCGAAATGTAGCTTTTGGCTAAGGGAGGGAAACTTACCTTGTTAATCAAGGGTAGTCACCTCCGGTCGCGTTGAAATTTAAAATCAAATAATAAATAAAAAAAAACCGAAAAGAATCTAATTATCAATAACAAAAGGGGAGAGTAAGAGGCGCAATGATGGCGCAACGTGTGTCAAGGTCGTGAAGACCTTGGGAGGTCAAGGACAGGTGAGCAGGCAGGCGATAAATAAATCCGCGAACACTTGATTAAATAACAAAAAAAAAAGAACTTTATTAACCGAACATGCAATTAACAAAGTGGCTAACCCGCCGACGCACAAACAAAATAAAAGATTCTCGCTATTAAAGGAGCGCAACGCAAAAAAAAACAAAAGAACTAAAGATAAGCGGCAGAGAAAATTATTTTATTTGCGGTGGTCTTTGTAAGGCTCCGGCTCAATAGCCAGGAGTACCGAACAAAGTTCCGTACACGCAAACAACAACAAAAAAACAAATAAAATTAAATACACGGAGGGAGAGAGAGAGAAGACAATTAAAAAAAAACTCACCGATCAGCTGGTTCAACTATCCCACACACGCACAAACCAAAACTCACTCACTTCTTCACCGGAAAACTCCAAAAAAAAAAAATTTAACTGCAGCGAGTGCTCTATTTAGAGGCTGAAGGTCAACTAACTTTTCGGCGAGTCTACGTACCTCTCTCTCTCCCTCTTACACGTATGTCCTCGCATAGCAAGCCAACTTTCTGAGGTTCACGACCTCGGAAAGTAAACAAACCTCGTCGAAGGCTCGCTGACATTGACGAGCTACGGCCAACGGCCAGGAGCTCCGTCACAACCTTTAGTTGGCTCTTAGCCACTGTAAAGAGTACGTAATTGAAATTATTTATGTCTCTTTAATCTTGAGTAATGTATGTGTTTATGTAGAATATCATTTGCTAGTTAGTTACAGTTGATTTGTAATATGGTTTTGTATGTCGTAGAACGTTGTGATTTCTTCTTTAATTGTTGGAATATTTAAATCTTTATAAGGTAATTAGGCATGAATTAGAGCGCGTATATTATACTTCTTAAAACTTTTGACTGGAATCTCCTCAGAATTTCTATATTAGATACAGCATCCATAATTGGATACTGTATCACCAACTTGGTTTGAGTGCAGCATGCGTAGTATACAACTTGGTTTGTGCACGAATATTTTGCTTTCAAGCGTTATCTGGTAATTTTTCTCTATTAACTAGTACATTGTTCTTATTTCTAGATTTAATTCCTTGTTTTGTTCAAATTTGTTTTCTTTAGTCAGCGATAAGGGTGAATTTACAGGTATTTTGTATGATTGTATTGCGGAATGTTTTTTTCATATAAAGTGATTGATGGGCAGGTATGAGTGTGAAAGTTATGTTATTGTATTTACTTTCTTTCAGTTTTATCCTCCCCGATGTTAACCAGTGTTGAATCATGTCCAAGTATTTCTGCAGTTTAAACGATGCTCTTTCAGCAATTGTATTAGTTGTAAGTAGTGCAGTATCATGCCTGTAATGTATATTTCTAGTGGTTTAGAGATTCCGGTAATGGCATTATTATGTAATTTTCATTAAATTTCAATTGAAGTAATTTTACAAAATAAATCGTACAATAAGACATTTCACTTTGACGTTCATTGAGGTCCGTTCACTTTGACCATTGAACTTTAAATTGCCCGACTGAGGAAAAAGATTCGGTATTTATATGCTTTTCGAAACACAACCAATTTCAGTATGCTTAATTTTAAAATACTACCTAACAAACTAAACTATAAAAAGAAACAATGAAAGAAAATAAACATTTTTGAACTCATCATCAAAATTATTGCTTGCATTAATTTGCTTAAGTTTAGTATTTTTTCGTCAATTATTACATAATCAAATGGTTAAAAATGTTAGTCCTACTTGCCACTATTTAAATAAAGAAAATTTAGCTAATAATTGTAATGATTTATGGAACTGACCTACTTGCAAAAGTTTCGGGGGAATAGAGCGCTTCTATAAATCCGATCTTTCAACTAAGTGCCGCAAGTAGCGCTTTTTTGGAAGGCCATTACCTAGCTTCTATTAAAAATTAATAATGTTTTATTACGGTTTGTTATACAAAATTGTCTAATCGATTGCTACAAACATTTTTCAAATAAAAGTTTCCTCTTTCAACCAAAATTGCAAAAATTTAATTTATATATATATTTATTTGTTAATAAAAAATTATAAGCAATTAAATTAAATTAGTGCAATTTTTATTAAAAATGACAAATTTTATTAGAAAAATGTTTGTTGTAATCGATTACTTAGACAAATTATATTTAGAGAAAATATAGATATATTCTCTAAATATAATTTTTTGGGATATTTTGAAACAAATATTATGCAGATCTGATGGATGGTTTTGGAGTTATAACAGCTGAAAAATATATAACATTTTTTCAAATTGTTTATAACTTTTTAATTAATTAATATTTTAGCATCAAATTTTGCACACTTCCATATAGGCATTCGATGTGCCAAATATAAAATCGAAGACCTTGCTCCTATTTGCCCTAAAATTAATTTGTTTTCTGTCATGTATGTGTATATATAGTGTTTGCTAGTAAAGTGAGTTTCTGATATTAACAGTATATCTATAGCTTCGAAAATTAGAAATGTTCTAAATTCAAGTTGTACTGAATCAAGGTATTAGCGTTCCAAATGACTAATTTTATTGAGTTTCCCATTCATCTATTTTGTTGATATAAGTGGTGAATAGGTTCAACTCCATTCTGCTTCCATTCTGATCGCATGTTTTTCAATCATGCTTTCTAGTTTAATATTATTATATGTTGTTTGGGTATTAACAGAATTTTGTTGGTTTGAAGCTGTCTCTTCTATTCCATTTGATGGGTTATCAACATTAGTGGTATAGTTGAGATTAAAAGTAATTGGGTTGTTTACGAGGCTGATTGTTAAATATGGATTAAAGACTTAAAGACTAATAATTCTATACTTAGCTGTGTGCTGATTGAAGGTATTAGCTTTTGTTAATTGGGCATATGTAACTCTAGGTTTCATGGAATATATAGCTTAGCTTATTTTCGTTTTTTTCTATTGCTTTTACTGTCCTCTCTTTCTCTCTCTCTGAATGTTGGAAAGTTTTTTTCTTCGAACGGTTTTCGTACTAGAAAGCATTTATAACATCCTGAACTATTGCTCAAGTAGTTGATACATTTCACTTATTTAACTTTTTCTCTCCAGATGCAGTCAATTGTTCTATGGTGTTTAGCACATTTGAGACATACTGGAGTTTTGTTGCAGTAGTCATTTGTGTATCCAAATTCGTGGCATTGCTGTATTTCACGCTTTTTTTGTAATGGTTCTACTTGTACTACCGGATTTAATACTCTATATCGAATATATTTTTGTTGTTTTTACTCACAGCTTTCTACTGTATAGTATTACTACATAGTGTTTCTACTATGAAGAGAGGTATCGCCAATTCGGTTTTATTGTTCGATTTGGATAGTTGAGGGTGCATTTATTAGAATTTGTCAGAGAAGATCTTTTTATGATTATGAATAGCTACCTACAAGATAGAAAGCTAGTAATAGTATATAAGGAGGTAAAGCAATAATAGAGCTATCATAAGGAATACAACAAGGATCGATAAAAGATCCTTTCTTGTGAATCTGGATGCATGATAACTTGTTAAGGCTGTAGTACCGAATGGATTCTCTCTGGTTGAATTTGCAGTGAAGTTAGTGGAGACAATTGCTAACAACGCCCTGGAGTTGATTACTAAATGGTATGCGAACAGGTTCTGACAGAGATCAGTGTTGTGTAAATGAGAAGCAATCTTGGTAATACAACGAAGGATGTTCAAGATTCCCTAATTTACGATCAATGGCGAAGTAATCCCTCTTAAGAACGAGATAAAGCACCTAGGAATATAGCTAAATATAAAATGGTTCTTTAACTACTTAATCAAACAGTTTAATTACTTAATTATCGAGAGCTTATATATCCTTAATAATAGTTGCTGAGTACATCAAGTTATACCGAATATAATAGTATGAAAAAGCAGGAAATACGTGGTCATTGCCTTCCACTTAATTCAAGTATTTACTAGGCATAGTTAGTAATAGAATTCTTTACGCCATATCCTCGGCTTCTAAAACGCTAATTACCTAGCACGCCTAAAAGTGGATGAGAATGTAGAATACTAAGGTAAAGAAATGAGGAAATGTTTGATCACTTCACAGATAGGGTGAGATGCGATAGTCGATCCCGCTTACTCTCTCATGGAACGTCTATATTTTATCGAAAGAGAAGAAGAAAGTAGAAACCCCAATAACGAAAGCAATATTAAAGCCAAACTAACTGAATCATAGGTAAAAGGAGGGTCCATGTAAACATGACGCCCCCTCCCTCTCAATACCTAATAGCCGTTCTTATGGAGTGGAGCGGACAGACAATCAAACAATTGGAGGTGATTTTGGCGGATCAGAAGAAAATTCCATATTCCCGCCTGCACGTATCAGACAGAGTAAAGCTTTCTATCTTGACCTTGGAAATAAAATATGGACATCCCTATAAATGAATATTGAAGACCTCTTATCACTACGTAAAAATAGCATGCATAACTAGAAGAAGCATATTGAGATACTAGAAAAACGTTTATTTGCACTTTAAATGGTAAAAAAATAGTAACGAAACAAGAATAGTTTCATTTCCCCCGAGAGAGCTTCCCTTCAAAGAGTGAAATAGTTTTAGAGGTTACATTATATTTTTTCCATCACCCCAATTTGTTTAAACTATACGTTATTCATTTACTTAAGCGAACGTCAAACAACGAAAATGTATAGTCTTCGTTATAAAGACAAAAATGTTATTTTGCGAAAAAAGAAAATATTTCTAATTTTTCATTATTTATATTGTTTGTATCATTTAAAGTTCGCCTGCACGTTTTTAAAAAGACCTCAGTATACTTAGTTTAATTTTAACAATTATTATAGAAAGGGTTAAGTAAATTTAAATCTTAAAGAATTATGTACTATTCATATTTCTTCGGGAAACAATATGTGAAGTAATTGGTAGCGTTTATTATTTTAAACTATTCAAGACAAGCTTTAAAATTTATTATTATAACACTCAATAATTAGAGGTCCCCATAAAGTTACTGTCTATCTAACACGCAAGTTTATAAAATACTAAACTACCTGTTGTCTGAAGATTTTTAAGTTATCAGCCTCTGCTTTTTGTTGTCTTTTCACGATTTCATGTTGTTCTGAAAAATTAACAATCAATTAAATTAAATATCGATTAGAAATAAAGAAAACTAAATATATTTAATATTTCTACATTATACAGTTTTAAGTTCTACGTTATTCTACTGTAAATAATTTCTACTAACTTCTCATTAATGCCTTTTCTCTAACACTTATTGTTGGTGGTTTATCCATAGAATCCAGAATCGAATCAAGTAAATCCATATTTCATTAGAAGTTCTCAAATAGTTAACTGGAATTAATATACATTCTTTAAAAACATGTTTTTTTACAACGAACACATGGTATTTGACCTTTTTTTATCAATTTCACAGGGTATACCCCGTGCCAATTTGACAGGAATAGTAAAATTCCTCAATAGAAAATGTGAGCATTACACATAGGAATAGTAAACAAAGTTGCATGGATAGTATAGTTCAATTCCGATAGAAATGAATAATTTTAGGAAGAATGTCGTTTAGCGTTTGGAATTAATTAGATTATTGAAATTTCATTATTTAGGTCTGAATATGTTATTCATTATGTCATTCTGTACGATCAACCATTGGGGTTTATAAATTTATTTAGGGAAAACAAAAACTTGAGAAACATTTTTTTCAAAATTTCGTAAAAATGATTTTACTTAAAATACGTTTTATTAATTAAAATACTATTAATCTGAAATAAAAAATCAGGGCCTGCTCTACTACTCTACATACCGCTCAAATATTGTAAGAAGTAAGCATTTTCCAGCAATTACAATTGTGTGCAAAAGTTTCGGGTCAAACTAATTTTCAATAGTTTTTATTTTAAGAGAAATAAAATAAATTCGAGTATTATATGTAAATTTTATTAAATTTCTATTCAAAATATATAACTAGCATGAAGGAATATCGATATATAAAATTATATAAACCGATATTTGCGATATGTGTTAGGTTACATTCGTGTGAATATTGTGATATCAAGTTAACGAAGCATATTATGACGTCTAGAAAAAGAGCACTTATGAAACGCTTTTTTTGGTACTAGATTCGGTAATAATACAGTAGAAATCAACATGTCGTTCTTGTAAGAAGAGTCCAACAATGCAAATTAGGAATTATAGCTTTCCTGTAGTAACTATACTGTTGTTTCGAACAGATGAAGAGATTAAGATATATCTAAACTTTTAATTTCCTTAAAATTTTGGACTAAAATCTTTCGAATATTTCGATACTGAATTTGAGGCAGTACCTTAGTTTCTCTACTGTATATCCACGATGGTTTAAATATCGATATATAGACAGATGATTCGTTTCAACTGAAAATAAAACCGTTTGAGGTTAAGTTATTTTTCATTGACGCAAATATGCTCTCTCCAGTCTAAAATGAGTTATAAATGAGCATTCTTTCTAAGTATGAAATTCGTTTGATTCTATTTATATTAATTCACCTTACTTTTCGATAATTTTAACCATTTCTGTATCTCATTTAAGTATAAATACATTTTGATTACATCTAATAATTATCCATATCCTACTATCTTATCTTATGCATCGTTCCTCCTCATTAATTATAACTTATTTTAGCTATTTTTCGTTTTATTAATGTATTTATTTCGTTCATCGCGTGTCTTTTTTTATTTTTTCTTTTGTGCCGAAAGTTCGGGCCGGGCTGATCGTGTTCCTTCGTATGACGACCCGTTGGTAAGGCAGCGTTGTCGGGTCGACGCCAACCTGCGTATAGAACGCGTGCAAAAACGTTAAATGTGAGCTTTATAAGGTTGATACATTTTATCATAGTAATTTTTTTCAAATAAAAATTATTATCCATACGTTAACCCATTGACGACCAAAATGATTTATGATGATTTTCCTGATAAATCCTGATTGCCTGATTTTTTTGTTGCTTTTCGACGCGATTTTTTCCGTAGTTATAGGTCTTAGAAAAATTTTTCAAACACGTGTTGCGACATAACATTTAATTCCCTTTTAAAATCTGGGCTCAAATTTGTGATTTTTTTAGCAATGTTACCGTGAAGGAATCATGATATAAATATGATCAGGGGTGATCACGACTATTAAAGTATCTCAGGGAATTTTGGTGGAAATTTTCAACCACTCGTTCCAAAAACATTGCGGCCAAATCGAAAAAAGATCATAAAAGACATAACTCATTTTTGTTGTTGGAAACTACTGAGTTTAGAGAAAAAGTTTATGGAAAAAAATGTTTTAAAATTAATTATAGAATACCCTCAAATTTTTTCAGAATTTTTGGAGGGAATTTTGGAAAATTGTATTTTCCAAGTTTTCCAAAAACTCAGAATTTTATCCAAAAATTCTGAAAAAATTTGAGGATGTTCTATGATCAATTGTAAAATTTTTATATTCCATAAACTTTTTCTCTAAACTCAATAGTTTCCAAGAAAAAAAATTATATGTTTTTTATGATTTTTTTTCGATTTGGCCGCCATTTGGTTGGAAGGAGTGGTTCAAAATTTCCACCAAAATTCCCTGAGATACTTTAATAGTCGTGATCGCCCCTGATCATATTTATATTATGATTCCTTCACGGTAACATTGGTAAACGAAATCGCAAATTTGTTTTTTTGCAAAAATTTTCACGTTTTTTTTTTGTTTAATTGGCTATAACTTTTTTCTTATGTAGTCAATCACAATTTTGAGCCCATATTCTAAAAGGGAATTAAATTTTATGTCGAAACACGTATTTGCAAAATTTTTCTAAGGCCTATCACTAAATTAAATTTCCTTCCTCCTCTTTACCCTTTTCTCTCTTTCATTCTTCTACTCTATTTTTTTAGCTTTTCGCTATTCATTTATGTTCACGCTATGAGATGGTTCCTAAGTCAATTGATCGTTTGGTCTTTTTAGTGCTTGTTTTGACAAGCATTCACTCGAACTTAAGAAAATTCAACACGTGTTGGGCATGCCTTATAACATTACAAGACCCTTTACTTGGTCTGATCTAAACTCCAATTGACCATATTTACTATTTTGAATCAGTCCCAACCCAAGGCGGCTATAATGAGAGTTGTCCTGGCACACCTTCCGAAGGAGCACCCAACATGCGGTCATCGTACCCATCATCCACGAGGCTACAAGGTTTATGCCTATTCTCAAGACGTCGAGGTCGCCTTCAGTGATTTAGTATGTGGTACTCTTTCCGATTATATCGCTACGGCTATAACATTTCCCATATGTACATCAGAGAGCTCTCGATTTACCTTTGTATTTGTTACTGTATTCTCATTATGTAAAACGTAGATTTTTCGTCAATTTTATGTACGATGGGATTGAGCTCTAATTTGCGATCTGTGCCCTTGACTTTTACGCTTCCCTATAACCGAGTAGAATTTTTATGCCTCGGTCAAACTGACGCAATATAGCCAGGTTTCCTTACTATCTTCAATAATACATAAAGTATTTAAATTGTATGCTTGACTTACTCATTGCATTGACTCTCTGATTCTATAGTTATTGCGAATTGATAGTTAAGTACAATTGGTAAGTGAACTTATCTATTGTTGCAACTAATTCAATAAATTATCCGATTGATTTGTTTTTTAATTTCAATTATGTACTTTTACAATTTTCTTCTACGTTTTTTTCGACTTTTTCTAATTTTTTGTCTATTTGTGAGTTTAATCTATATCTATATATGAATGTTGCTGCTTGTAGCATTATTTTGTTTATCTCCGTTTAACTCATCTATAATTTTACTATTCATTACTCTTACGTTTATTATTCTCATTATTTTGATTCCTTCTATTTGTTCTATGCTCATTCCATTTATATTTCCAACTTTGTAAATAACGTTGATCTAACCTCATAAAATACTTATTAAATTCTTTTCTTAGTTTGTGCACTCTCGTCTTTCTTTATTTTCTTCATTCACTCTCTATTTCACTACAACTTTTTTCTATTTTGACACTTTACTTTTCATTCACAGGTTGTTTAAATATAAAATAATTTCTATAGCTTGCACTGCAACTTGTTTTTGCTCTCACATACTAATCGGAAGTCTATATCAGATTTCTATGGAAATTTGAATTAAAATATATGGAAAAATGGAACCAAGACAGAAAAGTAGTGTTAAAAAACTCCTACAACTAAATTTGTTAACTATCAAACACATCTGTGGCCTCCAGGCATAAAATCGTGTTTTTTTTTCATTTTATGTATGAACATAAAGACCGAATTTAGCGTTGACAAATATGAAAATATTCATCAAGATGCAGATTAATAGCACCAATCACTATGATTTTCTTTAGATTTTACGGACGTAAATTGCAACCTAGAAAAATATCAAAACTTGCTTTTCTAATAATTTTTGTATATTTTTAAACAAATTTAATTGTCGAGAAATCCTGAAATAAATAAGTACTAATTCTTTTTATTTATGGTATATTTAATTCTCATTGTTATTTTTATTGATTATACAATTTAAACATTAAAAAAGAACTATGAAACACCATTTTACTTTAACCTTGTATTTAAAATATTAATTAATTAAAGTTATAAATGATTGGGAAAAAATGATACACTTTTCTTTAAATGCTATAACTTGAAAACTTATAATCGGATCTGCATGTTCTTTTTAATACGTGGAATAGATTATACTTAGAGATTATGTATAAAACATAACACTGCATCTATTGATATAAAAATTATAAACATTTAAAGTAAATTGTTGACATTGAAATCGAAAGTTGTAAGATTTGTTTGAAATAATTTAGTTGCAATCGATTTTGTATTATAAATCGTAATAGAACTTTTTTTATATTTATTAAAGGCTCGGTAATGAGCATGCAGAGTTAACGTTCCTTACGGAGCTCAGGCGGATGGCGTGGCTCAAAAAAAGTCGACTCCACTTCAAAACATTCCCAGGAATTTCGTTATTATAACTCAATATTGTGGGTTATATATTTTGTAATATATATTGGTACTAGTATATATAGCGTCTTATTTACCCAAGTAATAATCTAAATGAAACGAGATGGAATGTAATAACTCATATTAATTTAGAAAATATTCGCGTCTAGAACAAATCAAATTTGTAATTGTAATTACAGCAAACTATGTTTAGTTAAAATATATTCATGAAAAGTGATTAGTGACTAGATATAGTACGATAAATTGATATATGTTCATCCACTTGAATAAAAGATTATATTAAAATGCTCAACTTTTCATAATTTAATAATTTTCAGAATTATTTTACTATTATTTTATGAATATATTTATACCTTTTTAAAAATGAAAACAATTTTCAATCAGATATTTATTTAAATTTGTTGTAGATTTTTAATAGTTTACTGTAAAGAATACAATGTCTTTTTACAACTAATTTTTTTAGAGATAACTTAATATACCATCGACCCACATCGCTTATGATAATTTTGTTTCAATTTCTGTATACTTTGTCATCGTACAGAAAGTAAATTCTATACCAAGTATAATGATATTTACGTTATATTTCGTACTGTGTCTTCCTTCAATACCCCTTTACAATTTTTTCTGATTTCGTACTGTTCGGTTGTATACACGCTGCACAAAGAGGGAAGCACTGACTCATCAATCTTTCCTCAATGATGGTATTTCAGCCGAGTTTACTGTGCAACATTAGACGTTTTACATAAAATAAAAAAAAAAGAAATTTATTGAAAACGAAACTCAATGTAAATAATTTTTCTCCATGGTTAATTTTTGGGAACTAAAATCTTTCTGTATCAACCAGTATATCCAAAATATACATTCATAACATTTGGTAAGCAAGTAGACACAAAACAAAATCGGCCTATTAAACTTAGTACAATTCCCTTTGAATAGTTAAGTAAACTCATTCAAATTTACTGAAAATTAAAAAGTAAGGAATATTAATCAATATATTAAGTGATCACTAGGCCACAGAATATTCTCATTAAGTTCATTTATTATATTTTAATCCTTTGATCCTCAATGGCTCTAAAAGACTTTCCAAATATAACACTTTTAAATAAAGAGCAGAACACCTATTTAGAAAAGGACAAATATGTTTTTATTTAATCATAAGAACAATCAGGTTTATAAACATGATTAGGTACAGATTTGGTATCAAAATCGCATTTTGACTAATTATACCACATTTTTTTATAACATTGAAATAATATAAAAATAATAAATCAGAGTGGTTACACAATAAATAAACTATTTGTATGAAATGATATAATATGGTATTATGTTTACTAATTTATTTTGCATCGTTTAACAGTGTTAATATATTCTAGTTAAATTTTACGACACAGAATCTGAACTAGGCATATTATATTTTCTTCCATAGTCCTCTTATCTAATACCAACAATTGCAACATAGTATACTATTACCTGATTACTCTTATCTACTAAATAGTTACAGTTCCAACTATTTGCAAGTTAAAAACAAATATAAAAAATCAGTTTATGATTTTATGAGATTCAAAGTACTCTTGTCAATTCATGTATATTTTATTTACTTAGCTCATGCAAAAAAAATAAATTCCATTATATTCATTAGACATGAAGTTTTTAAAAGCCAAGTTATTGAAAAATGATACCTTTTGCTTTTTACATTATTGCATCCTGTCATATAATATACAATAATTCACTATAGTAAAAGTATATATGAATTTTTAAAAATATTATGTTACTATTTCAAATTAATTTCTAAATAATTTTTAAGATTAATTCATTTAATTTGAATGAATGAGTTTTAATAAATATCAACTCTAATATATCAAAAATAAATAACAGTAAATAACAGATTTAAAATATAAAATTTTTATAATTCAGTTAGAGTGCAACACAATTTGTACATTTACAATGAGCATGAATGAACTCAAAATATGTTGCTTTATCCAATATCCAAGTGTTCAACAATTAAAAATTTAAATATTAATTTTTATGAAATTAACCATTAATATTTCATATGTAATAGTATTTCACATAAATAAGCATGATAAGTATGTGAATTCCAGATACACGATTCGCATCTTTTAATTTACAAAGTAGATCAATTAGTGTAAATATTACCTTTTGATTAAAATAAATCTGGAAAAATAGTAACTGTCAATATTTTTAATTACAAAAGTAATATGGACATCACGAAAAATCTAGATAAGTGGTTTTGAATTTACCTAAATCAATTATTTTTTGTGTACGTAATATTAAATTAATAGTTTACCTATTGAATTTTACATAACTGATACTAATTTATTTCTCTTGTAACATTTATATTTTGTTATCTACTAAGCTTAGGATAGTTATACCGACGAATATAGACATTTATAGAAGGCCAGTGCTGTATATAAGAGCTAGTAGGTATAGAAAAATCCCTTAGATGTCGCATCAATGTACTGGCTTAAGTCTAGCTGGCTATTGAGTCACTGAGTGATTTTTCTGTAGTAGCTAGAGACAAAAATTAGGGCCTAAAAGTGAAAGTTGTCAGCAAGAAACTAAGGGAGAGACTTGCTAACTAGGAGCTCTGAGCTGTTTCTTATTTTCTTTGCTAACTGACTAACCAAACTGAACATGCTTTTAAAAATTCTCATACAAAGAATAAGATATTAAAAAATCAACAAATAATGTAATTAAAACTATGCATCAGGCACATTACTCCTGGTGTATTACTCCTTTGTGATACACAGTTTCAAAATTTCATTGTTGAACTTTGTACGTACAAAAACAATTTTGTCAAAAAATTAGATAAATGTGATGCCCACTATCTTTTTTATCGCTATTTTAAAGACAATAAGTATATTGTAGATTTTTTGTCAAGATTCTCATTTATTACACATTAAAATGGATAAACCATTAGGTTTTAAATTTAAAAAAAAAAAGAAAAGGAGATTTGACATTAACGATAGACCTAATAAATGTATGTGTTTGAAGTTCAGAAAGTTTAAGATGAATGAAATTACAAAAAATAAAAATTTGAATAAATAATTCAAATTATTTATCATATGAAACGTCTTAACGACATAAACCAACAAGCTAATACGCTTACATGATTTCCCTCTCAAACCATCAGTAGGGAGTTTATTAATGCTGGTTGCAAAGCGCCTCTATTTAATTAATAGTAATTACTTATTGCTCAAAAATAATAGACAGGGCCGTAGTTCATTAAAAAAATATTATTAATAATGAAACATACACAAAATTGCGGGTTTCGAAATTGCCCAAATTCACCCCTACAGTTAGTTATAGCCGTTATTTCGTTTTTTCCGCAACTTTTTGATGCCTAAAAATTATGCAGACATAGTTTATTGTTGACAAAGGATATGATAATAACATTAGCTACAAAAAGTTTTGCTGGTCGAACAACCGTCTAACCACCCTTAAGCATTTTGTTTAAGTCAGCTACGCGTAGTATTTATGCGTTTAATCTCAATAATTTGTTATTCACCAAAAATTATGACCTGAAATACTTTTATTGACAAGAGTTCTGTTAAGAACGATCCATGAAACATGTTAATGTTTTAAAGAAATTAAATTTATCAATCTAATAGAAAAATTTCTACAAAATGTAAATATTATGAAAAATTTGTTTTATATTCGGAACGTTGACATGTGAGGAAAATATCAAAATAAAAAATGTAAATAATTAACTAGATTTACCTCTGTCATGCAGAGGCTTCTTAAATAATTATAAGATATCTTTAAAATGATTAGGTATTTTTCTCACACACAATTGATTTTTCTTAAACGAAAGAGAATAATCCAAATAATTTTATCAATCTTTCAAATGAAAAAAGTCCAGATACAACTATATATTTGAATTTTTAAAAGCATGTTCAATTTGACTAGTTAGTTAGCAAAGTAAATAAGAAGTAGCTAGGAGCTCCTAGCTAGCAAATCCGTCCCTTGCTATATACATACGTTACAGAACAAGGTAAACGGATAAAAAATTTGATACTAAATTCGAGTGAGTGTGAGTGTTAGTGTCCAGTATCATTTGCTAGTGTGTTCGTAAGTATCACATCGTTTTGTTTTCTTTGATCAAAATAAACTGGGTTTTTTATGCCGATTAGGCTTTTTCTTATTATTTGTGCGGTGTTATTATTTAGTTCTTCTCCTTGCAAAGCAAAAACTATTAAAAAGGGGAGAGAGAAAGATTTATCTTGTTAAAGGGAATACTCCACCGGTCGCGTTGAAATATAAACAAAAAAAACAATAGTAAAAGGGGAAGGTAGGGGGTGCAAAACGCCTTTATGCGCGCTGGGAAGCTGTGACCTTGAAAGGTTGCAAGAAGGTGAATTGGTGAGGTGGCGAAATAAAATGGGCGGTGGTTACAACAAAGTTAAATTTATTATAAATAAAAAAGAGGAATAAAAGAAAAATACAAACAGCCAAAACCCGACAATCAATCAGCGAAAGAAAACTAATTGAACTAAATAACATTTCAACACGGCCACAGTTAAACAAATCGACCGTCGCCAAGCTCCGGCTGTACAGCCTGGAAAACCGAGCAAAGCCCAGTAACAAAATAAATATACAAACAGAAAAAAATATTAATCGGCGCATGAAGGGTGAGGGAGAGAGTCGATAAGGGTACTACCAACTCAGAAATTCTGCTCCCAAACAAAAAAAAAAAGAAAAAGAAAAGGCACTTGAATTCTTCACAACACTATCTACACCCAAACAAAATCAAAACAATCCTTACTTCCTTGAATCCAAAACGTAACTAACTGCTGAGTTGGTGAGCGCACTGTACCTCTTCCATCTCTCCGCTTGTTCCAAAATTATTAGCAAATTTTCCGAAGTCATCGACCTTGCATCAGCAAGCGGCTAATCGACCAACAAGATGGTCGACGGACTTTGGCCAAGAACCTGGAGCTCCGTCAGTGCCCCCTCCAAAGCTGACACTCCCAGAGGGAATCATTGGTGGGGGAGCCTAACCCCACCAGTCCTCATCGCTTCATCCTTGCGTCTCAGGATGGCGCGCATACTCATACAGCCAGGCCGTCTGACAGGGATGATCGCGCCATTCTGTCGTACACAGAAACGGGCCCCATCTATAAAAATGTAGCGGGCCCATTTTTGCATTGCCTTGGCCTCTGTTACCGGTCGTGGTGACGTCTTCGCGACTGCTGCCACGACAGGGCCCGTAGCCGCTTGCAGGACAGGAACGGGCTCTTTCTTCCATCGCCAACGAAGGGCCCGCTTCCTCTATAACACATGCCTCGAAGCTCGTTGAGGACCCTTTCTGGCTTCAGCTGCTTCCTGATCCTTCCTGCGTTTATCACGCGAGTATCTTTCTAGGGGATACGCCCCCCCCCCCTCCTCTTCAGAGGGTCACACGATGGTGGGACCAGTGGCCTAATGCCAGCCACCCCAGGTCAACCAAAGGAGAGTGAGAGAGCATAGACATTGGTATATCTTGCGCTTTCGGCCCCGTACCTGGCCCATGATATCTGCGCGTCCCTCGTCATCCCATTCATTTGGAGTAACCCAATGACTTCGGCTCGGATGATCACTGGATTTCGGCCCAACCACTATACTCGAGCCGATGACTTGTACCAGGCAGCTTCAGTAGCCTGCCCGTCATTTCGACTTCTTCAAACCTCGTCATCCTCACCAGTACCACAAATAACAACAACAAATAATAAAACGAACAAAATGAATAAATAATAATAAAAAATAAATAAACGTAGACAGCATAACAGACAATCCCTCCATACATGTCGGCGCTAGAGCCCCCCCCCCCTTCCCCCACGATTTTTATGGGTTTGCGGCGACAAATATCGTTTCAACTCTGAAACGTGAGTCATGGCTTCCTGCTTGCCGTTTTCAATCTCGAAAATATAAACTTCCGGTGAGAAGGCTCGTATGATCCTATACGGCTCCGCGTATTTAGGATCAAGCTTGGCATTTCGACCTGCGGCTGCATTTGATAGGTAATGCACTTTTCGCAAGACCAAATCCCCAACAGCGAATAGCACGTCCCGTCGGCATCGATCATAGTACCGTTTATGACGGTCCTGCGCTGCCTTAAGATGGCAGATTACAAAGTTCTGAAGTGCGCTCAACCTGCGCAGACGATCTTAACATATTTCAGGATTCATTCTAATAGCCGAGCCTCGTTTCTCGATCACGCGGTGTAAACTCTTGGTCTGTTGGTTCCAAAATTCTTTCCAAAGTTCAAGAACGCCGGCAAGACCTTAGTGCTCGATTGGATCGCTGTGTTGATCGCATGCCGAAACTCATGCAAGTGCTTATCCCACTCACGATGATCAATATCCACAAAGATGGAAATCATCGTTTTAAGCGTCTCGATGGAGCGCTCGCTTACGACACACCGGGCTAAGAATATTCGCAGACTACCCTGTCATAGGTTTTTTCCATGCCAAGGTGTCCAGCTGATAGCTCACAGCCGTGCATCTCTAAACATGCGCTCACGGTATTCACCTGGTACCACTAATCGCCATCGTTCTTCTTTATCCATAATGGGGACGTAGAGGTTGTATCGTGTGTATCGGTGCAACATTTTCCCCTCAACCTTCCAATCAGGATATTTCTCTGGGAGCATTGTGATGTCAGTCACTCGCCTCAGATACCAAGGATCTTTTACCCCTTCGAACGCTGCGATTTCCGCTTCGACTTCGAATTCGCAAGATAGTGCATCAGGCACGTGGTGCATCACTCCTGTGTTATACACAGTCTCAAAATTCCATTGTTGGAGTTCGAGAATCCATCTCGTGATTCGGCCCGTAGAATACTTTTTATTTCTGAATCAAATCAAAGGGGTATGGTCGGTAACTGCCGTGAACTTTGTCCCGTCGATGTATGGTCGAAATTTCTTGATGGCGAATAAGAACGCTAAACATTCGATTTCTGATACCGAGTATTTGCGCTCATACTTGTTAAGCATATTGTTGGCATAGCAGATAGGATGCTCATAGCCATCATCATCTTTCTAGACTGGACAAGCCCCCAGTGCAAAGGACGAAAAATTCTTTTAAAAAATCTGGCCTCGTAAGCACAGGGGCCTGAGTTGAAGCGATTTTTAGCTTCTTGAAGGCCTCCTGCTACTCCGTGTCCCAATTCCAAGCTGTATCCTCTTTAATTAGTTTAGTGAGTAACACCTTGATGTCACTCTTATGCACAATAAATATAGTGTATCACCCTACCATGACTAAAAAACGTCTGAGTTGTTTCACGTTCCCTGGCACTAGGTATTTGAAGACTACTTTAACTCAATCTGGATCAGATCTTAAACCCTCAGCATTGAGGAAGTAACACAGAAATGTTACTGAAGAGCAACTGAATTCGTTCTTCTCTACATTTATCTCAAAGCTATTCTCTAAGAGCCTCTTTAACGCTAGCTCTAGCTAGATTAGATTGTTAAAGAACGTGCCGCTGACGATAATTAAGCTATCAAGGTACTTAAAAATGTACAGATCGAACTCGGGTCCAAATAGGGCATCCATCAGTCTGTTGAACGTAGAGCCTGTGTTCATCAAGCCGAAGAGCATTCGCTCGATTTCTCATAATCTTTTACCGGGGATACGGAGAGCTGTATACCTCTTACTCGACTCTGCCATACCAATTTGAAGGTAGGCACTACGTAAATCGATTGTCGAAATATACACAGCTCCTCAGAGATTGTCAAGGATACCATCCATACTCGGCGATGGATAAGCGTCGATTTTCGTGAGCTGGATAAGGTCACGAGAGTCGATACAGAACCTGTTCAACCCGTCGTGCTTGTGGACGACAACAGCTGCGCTACTCCAATTACTCTTGGAGGGCTTAACCAAGTCTTTCTCCAACCATTCCTTAACCTTCTTCCTCATGAAGCTAAGTATGAGCTCAGAGTACCATCGAAGCGCTGCCTTCTATGACCAGGACGATCATCTATGACCTCTATCACGTGATCTATTAACCCATTAACGACCAAAAGGCCTGATTTTTTCATGTCAGAGAATTTTGGTGGAACTTTTGAACCACTCCTTCCAACAAAATGGCGGTCAAATCCAAAAAAATCATAAAAAACATAACTCATTTTTTCTCTCGAAAACTATTGAGTTTAGAGAAAAAGTTTATGCAACAAAAATCTCTCAAAATTGACCATAGAATACCCTAAAAATTTTTCAGAATTTTTGGAGAAAATTTTTGAGTTTTTGGAAAACTTGGAAAATAATTTTTCAAAATCATCTCCAAAAATTCTGAAAAAATTTGAGGGGATTCTATAATCAATTCTAAGACATTTTGTCACCGATTTCTGTTCTATAAATTTTTTCTCTAAACTCAATAGTTTTCGAGAGAAAAAATATTTTATGTCATGATCACAGAAGTGCGTAATATTTTTCACACAGAATAAAGAACAGCTAACAATATTATATTAATATTTATATTAATATAAGGTAATATTTTGCCTTTTTTCAGTGTGTACAAGTACAATTTGTACAGTGTATAATAATAATATATATACATATCAAAAAGTCAATTTGGAAAATTTTATATAAGCTCATTTTTATTACTTGTTAGTCTCGTGTTATTTTGTGACCATATAATTACGGTGGAATCGAAGTTACTGTTTTCCCTGTCTAAAGTCGAGATATTTCATGCGATCAGTCGATAAGAGGCATTGATAACCATAGTTATTGTTTTCATTACGTATTTTTATTATTTATATTACAATATCGTAAAAACGTAAGAGACGTTCCACTCACTCTCATGAAATGTACGAAATTGATTCATTAAAGAACACCTACGATGATATAGTTACTGTTCCAAATCCTGATAATTCCGGTTCTGATGCATCAGATTTTGATACTGATTCGGATGATGAAATTTCTGATATAACTTACAAAGAAGCTTGTAAAACCTATACTGAAGCTCAAACTAAATTAAAAGGAGACTATGTTTTCGATTGGGTGGAAGGAGAAAAAATATATTGATGATATGGAAGACAAAATTTTATTGAACGACTCAATAATAAAGAAAATACTCGAAAGTAAGCCAGTAGAACTGTTTGAAACATTTTTCTCTATGGAAATGAAGCAATATATTATAGACGCTTGTCAAGAAAATAATTTCGATTTAAATTTCAAGACTTCGATACATTTGTGGGAATAATCATTTTGAATTCATTCAACAAAAGGACATCTCAGAGAGACTACTGGTCAATAGATCCTTTTTTTCTTGTAACGTTGTTTCCTCTGCAATGCCACGTAATAAGTTTGAAGAGATCAAATCAAAATTAAAATATTCAAAAACAAATGATAAAAATCCGACTGACTATGGTTAGCGTGTCCGTTCACTACTAAACCTATTTCAAACTAAAATTTTGAAGTTCGGTATATAGAGAAGTGCTCTTTCCATCGATGGAATGATGGCTAAGTCTTATGTGAAGACGGCACTAAAACAATTCATTCGAGGAAAATCCATACGTTTTGGTCGCAAATTCTGGGGTTTTTAGACTTCCGATGGTTTCGTATTAGGTCTTCACTTATACTGCAAAAAAAATTCTACAACGGGAAGTAAATTTAGTAAGTGTGCATTAGGTTCTCACTTTGTCATGAACTTACTACAACAGTTTTTCGGTGTTATACCTCCGGGCAAAATGTCTATGTTCCATGTATATTTTGATAATTTTTTTACAAGCTTAGATCTCATTGTGCATTTGAAGAAGCAAGGGCTAAAATGTACAGCTTCTATTAGAGTAGATAGAGTTAAAGATAAAAATGTTCTAAATAAAAAAGCCTAAAGAGGTGAGTATGCAGTAAAGCATAAGAACAACGGTATGAAATACATTACTGTGATGGATTCAAAACCAGTTTCGATTGTTTCTACTGCTGTAGGGGTAACTCCATTATCCTCTTCAAAGACATATAGTAAGCAAGATCGAAATAAAGTTGAGGTACCTTTTCCGAGGGCTATTAGTGTCTATAATAGTTTTATGGGTGGCAATGATGTCCACGACGGACATTGCAACAATTTACTTCCGAGTATGCGTTTAAAAAAATGGACGTGGGTAGTTTTTTTAAGACTAATCGAAGCTTCGGTTGTAAATGCTACTGTAATATTTGTAATACTCAATGCTGTCAGTGATAAGGGAAAAAGAGTTTTAACAAACGATTTTGCACTTTCAATAGCTAAAAATTACACGACGCAAGGGCAACGAAAAAATGAAGAACACAATATGTCCAATCAAACGAAACTCAAATTTTGTTCTTGTTGTCCCGTAAAAACGAGAATTATTTGCGAAAATTGTGATTTATCGTTTTGTGTTAAATGTTAAATAAAAAAAAACACTAAAAAACTCGTATTCCAGTGAGAGTCAACTATTATAACAACTATTCATCTCATCTCCTTTCGTATTTGCCGACCGAGAGACCTACCTTATGCCAGCCTACAAATATTATGTATATGAAAGAATAAAAATGTTGACTTATATATTCCTAATTGCACATCTTGAAAAATATACTTTTTTAATTGAATCCTCGTAGTTTTTTAATGAAAAATAAGGAAATATGAAGGTCATGTATGCTAAAAGAAATATTGTTTTAATTGTTTTTTTATATTTCATATGAGTTATCTATCAATTTAACAATATTAAGAAAAATGCAGTTTACTCCATTTTTCGGATTTGCGATCGATGAATTTTCTGTACCCGAAACTTCGTCGTTTTTCATATTCTGTACATAGCGACAGGTCCCCCGCTTTGAAATTCGTTTTTTAGCTCAAAGCAACTCGCGCGAGTCCATGCTCTTTGACCTTTTATTTATTTCCACTACAAGAAAATTTCTAAAATTTACAAGATTAAGAGTTTCTCAAAAAATCTCTAGGGGTTTCCATATTTTTCCCCATCCAAAAAATTCTATTATATTGATAGTAGAGATGATGGTTCTACAGATGATGAAATTAAAAGAAATCGCCAATCAACCAAAATATAATTAAGTTATTTGTCTTATTTATATATTTTTTTAATATTTTGTATTATTTGTATTAATTCATATTATTTAATAGAATTAATTCACTTTATTGTAGCATAAATGTAACAATAGGTATGATTGTATAATATAAATAAGTACAATCCAACATTATTTTTTCACCGTAAAATCGCGACACAATTTTCCCGACTTTGGTTCTAGGGTTTCAGGTCTTTTTCTCCACAACTTGTCTATGCTTATCTATGCTATTTCAAATAACTTATGTAAAAAATCTAATTAAATGAATTCAGTTCCGACTCAGCAGCGTTGTACACTTGGTGTTTGTTGTAGCTGTTATCACGCAAACACTGGTACAGCGTCACTTTAAATTCGTCACTAGCTACATTATTTGATGACAATTTCTCACCCTGCATTGATAGTTGCCTGATATTATAAATCTTCTTGAAGCGGTCAAGTCAACTATTACTAGCTTTGAAATTTGTTGAGTTTCCGATGACTTGATGTAAATGTAATGTCTTCCCTTTTAAAATGTCGCCTGATAATAGAGCTCCCAAAGAACGTTGTTGCACGAACCATTCGTAAAGGGCGAGTATTTCTCTCGAGTATTACTCGAGATACAGATTTTCTTATTGCTCAAACTTCAATGATTGTCTTCAAGATCGTGAGCTCATTTCAATATTTCCAGTTGATTACTTTTGATTCTTCGAATTCTCGTTACATTGACATTATAAAATTCAGCTGAACTCTATGCAGTTGCTTCCTAATCGAGTTTTTTAATGATCTCCCAGTTTTTCTCAGTAGAAAGATTCGTTTGAATCTTCTTGGTCAACGATGTATCATTCGGCGTTGAGATTCCATTTGAGGTTAATCTAATGATGGTTGTTTTTGACACATTCTACTCTTTGTCAAGACAAAACACTGCCTGGTTTTTAGACAGCTTGCGCTTGATGTTAACGATTTGAGAAGAAGTGAAAGTCTTCGACATCGTATTCAGAACTTAACACTGTCTTCAAGATTTAAAACTGTAAACGTAAAAGTGATACCTTACTTTGAATTTACAAACTCGTTTGCTTATCATAGTACTTCTGTATTTTATCCTTTTTCCAGTCCTTGTATATTTAGTATAGTATAGTACAGTACGATATTGTATAGCCCCGTAAGGGAAAGCCCTGGTAAGCAAGCTACAGCGTACGGTCCTGCGCATAGTACAGTGTGCGGAAATCTACTGTATCTGTTGGGTTTGTTTAGAAAATGCCTAAAAATGTTTTTAGACCTAAATTGTGGATCGAATTGAACATTTGAACTAAGGTTTGTCTAAGCCAAGTTTCGGAATTCTATAATTGTAATTGTTGTTAATGTAGTTACAATTATAATTTTTCACCCTTACCTTACTAAATTGTAATAACTTTCGGTTGTATTTTTCTTCGCGTATGTTAGTCGCGGAAGTTTGTTCGAAATTCATGTGAGTGAATGATCATATTGCTTTTTTTATTTTTAAGGGCAATGGTTCGAGTGAATGTAGATTTATCTTGAATATTTTCCAGATCACTGATGTAATCACGAGAAAATTAAATAGGTAGTATTGTTAAAAGATTACCATTACCATTTTAACGAATCTTTGACAATGGTTAGATATAAATATAGAAATAACTCAGTTTACATTTCAGAAGCAAAAGTACTTTGTTAAAATGTTTTTAGTATTTTTAATTTACAAATATAACATGGAATTTTACGAGAAATCACGTTTCTAACCGTATTAATGAAAAATATTCTACAAATTGTCATTTAAGTATGATCCATAATTTTTTCAACAAAGAACAATTATGGCAGGTCATATTGATATAATAGTATATTTTTAGTTTCTGTATTAGAATAACAAAAATTGATATAATAAAATGTAAATCAAGTGTCATAATCTGACAGAATCGAATTCACACCTATCAGCGCGCAGCATTTGGATCAACCTGTCATACATATATTCATTTTTTATAAAACAAGACACCTTTTAAGATATTACCTATTTAATAACTTATTTAAATAATTGTATGCACATGATGATTTGAATAATCACTTTTATTTATAAAAACTATAAGTATATATAGTTTTTATTATAAACAGACAAATTTGTGTAAGTAAAGATAAATACACATATTTGTACTGCAACGCGAATGCTAAGCTAATGGGGGGAAGAGGGGAACTTACCTTATCTTTAAGGGAAGGCTCCCACAGCTGCATTGAATTATAAACGAAACAAACGAATAACCACAACAAAATTAATAAAGGGGGAAGCTAGAAGGCGCATAACGGCCTAACGTGCGCCAAGAAGCGAATGGCCTTGAAAGGTCAGTGGAAGGTAAGTTGGCAAGGCGATAAATGACAACAACGGCGATTAAAAAAAAAACAAAATTTAATGTATATGAATAAAAAAAAAGAAAAAGAAACGAATGAAATACAAAATATAAATATCGGCGAAATTAATAAAACAGCAACAAAAACAACAAAATCAAAATTTAATCGCCGGCGACAGTTACGCACGAAATTCAAACGGCCGTGGCCAGGCTCTGGCTGTACAGCCAGGAGAACCGAGCGAGGTCCAAACGCAATAAATAAAATAATAATAAAAAATAATATAATCAGCGCACGAAGGGTGAGAGAGAGAAAATAAACAAGACTCACCAGCTCAGCAGAACAGAAAACCATAAAAAAAAAAGGAAATCAGGCACTCAGCACTATCGCCGTAAAACAAAAACCAAAAGAAAAACCAAATTAGCTCTTACTCTCACTGCCAAAATTGACTGAGCCGACCAGTGTTCCTTACCTCTCTCTCCCCTATCCGTGCCGCAGATTCACAATGAATTGTCAAAAGCTCCGTCATAGTACATTTAAATTGTAGTTATACGTCAAACGTTGGCGATAAAGTATTTAACATTGTTAACTGTTAATCAGTCTATTCACAAATATATCTAATATAAAAAACGTAACTGCATTAATATTATACTTAGTAACAAAATATTTTTTGTTATAGTAATAAATATTTTATAATATTACTTTCTACTTTTTTATATGTATTGTAACAAGGTTTGAGCTCGTTATTTCTCCCTTGCGAATAAAGTCTACACAAAGGACTACCTGGCCAAAACTCACGATAAGTAAATGAGAAAAAGATAGCGAGTGCAGAAAATTTATAAGAATCAATACGTACCACATAATGAGAAGTGCAATACCGCTATGAATAATTTTGCTAATAGGTAGACGTCGGCGAGCACATCTTCCTGGGCATTGTTCACTGTTGACTGCAACGAGAATGCTCATCTCAAACTGTGCAGCAAATTTTGATCGAAAGTTCGATTCACTCAAATTAGCACGGTCAGCGTGCGATTTTGTTGTTCTCTCCTGCGTCTTCTCTCTTTCTTTCCTTTCTCTCTCTTTCTCTTTCTCTTATAACATTGCGAAGTGAAAGTCTCTCAGCTAAAATCACATTTATTAACAAATGTGCGTCATATTTGGCGAATAAAGTCTTCTACCTTACCTGATGATTTATTGTCGTCATTAGCCCGTACTTTTCCTATTTTTTTTTTAATTCGCGTATAAAATATACTATAAACTTTTTAATAATTAATTGGCAGTTTAAATGAAACGCAGATCTCTGATAGAATTTTTTGATTGTAAAATTTTTATACATAATATCTTAATTTTTATTCAAAAATTAAAAAAACATTACTTAAACATCTTGATTATTTGTTTTCGGTAAAATTTTAAATCGATGGTTTGCAAACATAACACCCCACTTGGCTTTCTAATTGATGAAATTATTTTGGTTTGATTTTGTATCTTCCTTTTTATAATGAGTAGACTGGTGCCCCTATTAGGATCAATCTTCTAAGGTACCTCTTTAATTGATTATTTTTTCTCTATATAACATTTTCTTTAAGTCATTTTTTGAAATCACCCTCCACTGTAATATTGATCATCATCAGTTATCCTTAACTAGTCAATACAAAGTGCGTTGTGAGCGCGTCTATTTCGTTTTCTTTTTAATTTTCGTATCTTTGACATTTTGTGATGTTTTAAAAAGACTTTGACATCATCAAACGAGCACTATTTCATCAATTGTTGTACTAGATATTCCCAATAAAAACTGTACAATCAAAGGCATTACAATGCTCATTCACTTGCCCAAGTATATTAGTCGTGTATTTGGCTCTAGCTATTTTTTTCTTTGGGGTAAAACATATAGCATTTTTTTACCAGCTGTAAAAATTAACTCAAGAATTTATTAAAAGAATCAATATAATAATGTTACTCAACTTTTCATCAAGTTAGATGCATTAAAGTCTATATAGAAAATATATAGCTTTTATTTATTGATTACATAAATTTATATTCGTTGCTTTGAGAAATAAAATTGAAACGAGTCAATTAAATGACGTATGGGATAAAAGTTTTTATAATAGAATACTATGATCCTTTTACAGTGTATGATGTCTTTCACCCCCTCTCTCCCAATGCACACTTTATAAAAAAAGTTATATCTGTCAATAATAAACGTAATAAATTTCTCTTGCAACAATCAAATAAATTGATGTTGAGTCTTATGATATATTTAATATTATAAAATATACAAAGAAAAATTAAATATCACTAATATGTTCCGTTTAATAAGAAAGAATTGGAAAAATTGACTTGAGACTTTGCAACGCGAATTGTAAGCCTTGAGCTAAGGAAGGAAAACTTACCTTGGTAGTCAAGGGTAGTCACCTCCGGTTGCGTTGAAAATTTAAATAAACGAAGAAAACGGGCGAACGAAATGAATTTGTCAATGTTAAAGGGGAGAAGTAAGAGGCGCAATGATGGCCTAATGCCTGTTAAGGTCGCGATGACCTTGAGAGGTCAAGGACAGGTGAGTAGGCAGGCGCTAAATAAAATCACGAACACTCGGTTTAATAAAAAAAAAAAACTTTATTCGCAGAACACAATAAACTCGATTGAACGGTTAGTTACAACCAATTAATCAAAATAGCTAAACCTATTGCGCGCAAACAAAATAAATAATCCTAATCATAAAGAGAAGCGCAACGCAGAAAACAAAAAGAAAATTACAAATTTTATTTATCTGCAACAGCCTTCGTAAGGCTCCGGCTCAATAGCCAGGAGTACCGAACGAAGCTCTGTGCACGCAAACAACAAAAATAAAATAACGAGCAAAACTCTATGCACGGAGGGAGAGAGAGAGAACAATAAAAAAACACTCACCGAACAGCTGGATCTGGTACCGCACTCACTAGCACAAACCTCACTCTCACCCACGAAACCAAGAAAAATTAAAAAAAAATACAATTTCAGCAATGACGAGTGCCCAATTCAGAGGCTAAAGGCCAACTGATTTTCGGCGAGTGTTACGTACCTCTCTCTCTCACACTCATGCTATGCCGTACACGGCAAGCTGATTTTCCGAGGTTAACGACCTCGGAAACGTAAACAAGCCCTAATCGCAGGCTTGTTGTCATTGACGAGCTCCGGCCAACGGCCAGGAGCTCCATCACAACTTTTACAATTATAATAATGCTGCAATATCAAGTAACATAGGATTTAGAAAACTTGGCACATAGAACTTTTCTATGCATTAGTGTAACTCTAATACGAAGCAATAAATGATTAGAAGATTAACAGAAGAATTAAACTTATTAAATTAGGTACCATAATATAACTCAAGTTGCATTACAGTATAAAATTATTTATATTTTGGCTTACCTGCTTATTCATTCCCAGTTATCTCATTTCTGTGAACACCGTGATTTCAACTCCACCCGTATACATCAAATAGCTATTAGAGCGAATTTGGCACATGATGTCCAGACCTTCAGCTATAGTATGGCTCGTGTTAAACATTGATTTGTTAAAATAAAATTATTGGGTTGCAAATTCATTGTAAATTCAAATACCATATCCCAAGTATAATTTTCCTACAGTCCTTAAATCTATGGGATACTAACTCCAAATTCCTTAACCTAAGTGCACCATATTTTTAAGGTTAGGAAGTTTTTTAGGATTTAGGGCTCAGAAGGTACAATTTACTTGATTTAAATCTTGCAAAATATGACGCATCATTTCTTTGTAAATTCAGATGCAGATTATCAAAACAAGAGGTCAAAATAGCGAAAATGCAAGCGTGTGAACTTTTATTCATTTCAATTAGAGGCAGGAATCACTCTAGATACGGCTTGAAGATAAAAATTATAAGTACGTGTTACTATTGCATATTGTTCTTGTTGTGTCGGAGAAATTTAGGAAAAGGTATATACAATAATTTAATACAACATTTAAATAGAATATTAACATTTTTATTCATACAATTGAGATATTCGATGTACACGAAAATAACGTAAAAACTGCTTTCAGAGAACTTAATACAGTTGACCTGAAGTATTATCTTTCCAAGTGAGCAACTCATCAAGTACAGATTTTAAGAAGGGATTTCCTCCTAGTCTGTCAATTTCTTTTCTTGCCTGTTTATCAAGATCTGATAAAACTTCTCTCGTGTATTTGAATGAACCGAATTTATCGAGTAAATTCACGCAGTATCTTTTAACTTCGATATTCTTAGTTCTCTGACGTAAGATATCTAATTTTTATTAAGGAAAAATAAGTCATATCATAGTTTATTTTAATTATGTTAGTCTATCTATTTAAGTGAGTTAGGGTGTACCATTCTTTTTTTATTATTGTTCATTGCAAATAATTAAAAGAAAACCACACTATTTATTTATGATTTTGAATCTTCGATACACAATTTACTATGATAGTTATAAAACGGAACGGTTCAGATAAGCTATAACAATTGTTAATTTTTCAATCAAGGCAATGTAAGAAATACAATTTTCCTACACATCCTATGACATGAACAATTGAGAATATTATATTGTAGTTTGCAGAATCGGTATAAAAGAAACGTATATAACTTTTTTATATAAAGATATTGGTACCATACGTGATAGTTAATGTTACGAGTATTATTCATTATTTTATAGCACGAGTGACATAAATCCACCATTAATAACAACAGCGTAGGAGAGGGCCGGGGTACAAGGACGAAATTCCGCTGACAGTTACAGGGACCCTCGCCTATATAAAAATAGATTATTATTATTAATAAACTATCCTTTTGATTTTCTATACTTTGTTTAAATATATTCCAAATACAATTCTTTTCATTTATGCTAGTAATAAAATTACTTTTGGTATATGTAAAACCGTTCATATACCGTACTGTAACTGGTCAAGTAATTAGACATAGGAACTGTTATAAATAAAGGTGAATATAGATCTATAACAACTAACTATCTACTATGGGTACACTGAAAAGCATAGTCATTTTGAGATAAATTTTCAAAAACCACATAACAAAGTTAAAACAAAGTATAACTATGAAAAGAACAACTTTTACATCTTTAAATACATATTTGATACTGTTTTATTCCCATCCATTATTAATTTTTTTCATACTACTATCATTTAAAAATTAAATTAGTATATAGTTCCTATGAATTTTTGTTATAATCGTAGTTAACTAAAATCAATATATCTAAGTTTAGTAAGTTATTAGTATATTACTGACTTAAATATTTAGATAAATATTATTTACGTAGTATTTATTTGTCATTTTATGATTATCAATTTTTCATAAATTTTTTTATATAGGATCGCAGAGAATGAAATAATTAATGGAAAATCCAGAACTATTATTACTTTATTATGTTCTAATTTGATATAATTAATAATTTTCAATATTACAAAGTCTTCACTATTTTCCTTATATTAATATATTATTATTTCATTTTCTACTTATTGTAAATTTAACAAAAATAGAAAACAGACCATTTTTATATTACATGTTTCCAGTATTATAGCTAAAATTTTGTATAATTCAGCATAAAAGTAGTAAGAGAGAAAGAGAGAGAGAGAGAGAGAGAGAGAGAGAGAGAGAGAGAGAGAGAGATAATGTATCAAATCTCAAATCGTCTCTTTAGCTCTTTCACGAATAATTGGTTCGAGAGGGGCGTTACAAAGAATACTGTTGAAGGGTAACTGTACTCGTTTACCTGTAGCCCGCGAAAAGATCCTCAATGGCCATATAGATCATCATTCTAAAACTGTATAAAAAGATAAAACAATTAATAAAATGATTTGTAATATGTCAATGTACAAAATTCCTGACAATTCACCATAACTAAATAATGTAACCAACAGTAAGCAAATTTAATGAAGTACTATCCATCGATTTTTATGATATGTTACCAACATTCTTGTTGTATTATGCGGGAAAAATACACTAAAAAATCAATATTAAATCAACAGTAATAAATCAAATTTTTTGTTAAGATTACATAAAAAAATATAAACCAAACATTCATTACAGAACATAGGATGAAATTTACATCTAAAAGGTGGATAAGTAAATTAACTACAAATAACATTCATAATTAAAAACCGCTATATAACATTCATTAAGTATGACGCATATATAACACGTATAATTTTAATTATATAATGAGAAATCAATATTCTCATCATTCCCAATTTAATATCGTAGGAAGAATATACTGAGAATTAGATTTTGTCTAATTTGTACACAAGAATCACATAAAGAATGAACAAAATATACAACAGTAAGCTAATATGACCATCATAACACACGCTCTTCTTGAACAGCGCCAAGAAGAAATATAGTAGAATAATAACGTGGAATGAGAAACCAACACTTAAAAATTCTGTATGTCTTTGCTCGAATGGAAACATCCTAAAATAACATGCACGAATTCCTCAAGGTGGCAAGCATTTTAACAACTAAAGTATAATTTCTACTTTATTTTCTTTTATTTAATATAATACCAGTACTTTAAAAGTTTTATTCCTACATAGCAAGTGCTGACGCAATAGCTTCTCATTGTCATTTTTATGTCAGTAGAATAGGTGATATTGTTCAGAGATCTCTTATACCACATGATTATAATGAAGGACTTGAGTTTAATAGAAGTACTTCATAAAACGGTAATCACTTTAAGAGTTGTACTTCTTAAAGCTATCAGGCTTATTGGTATTTTTATAAGTTTCAGATCACAATTCTTCTAATTGTATTTTAAACACACATGATCTACTATTACTTACTAGACACGTTGCATTACTCTCAAAGCAAAATTAAAAGTTATTGATTATAGTGCATCTGGAAACATTGTTGGTGATATCATGGGCATTTAATGATGATTCATAGGATTTGAATGTATAATTATAAATTATAATAAAAATATATAATTTGTGAGTAGTACTGTGAATTTTATATGAATTGAATATGAAATAATATTGCCTATATAAATACTTTATTTTAATTACCATATGAAGGAAGTTCTTATATAAGATATTTTATAACTCTTAAACAAATTTTCTAGATAATATCTTACATACATTGAATAGATAATCCTATATGGTATTTAAAATCTATTTCACAAAGATACCAAAATTGTAAATAACAGATACATATAAAATTGTGATTATCTTCAATTATACTTCGTGACGAGGATACGACTCGTATAGGCTGAGTCTTCTCGCGTGTCTACCTATTGGTAAGACAGTTGCCAGGCTGGAAGTTTTTGTAAGAACGCGTTCGAGCGCTCAGTTTTTCCGCCAAATTATTAAGAATGTGTGTCGCGACAATCGAGTGCGCGTTAATCTGTCTTTGTTTAAGGCAACACACATGGCGTGAGTTCCTCAATAGTTCTAGTAAGTTCACTACAAAAAGCGCAATAGGCAGCACGTTGCAGAGGAAATAGTCTGAGAGTGCGTGTACATGTGTAACCGTAGTGAAGTTGCGCCTAGAGATAAGCAAGACTTTTGTTGCACGGTGGTCGGCATCGACGTTTGCAAGATATCCGGATGACAACCAGAAGGACAGTGATCGAGTACAATCACACGGCAGAAGCAGAGACAAAGCGAGGTCCTCAATAACTCAAAAGTCAAAATAAGTCCTCCTTTGTCTTGTCAATGAGCTAAATCGAGGAATCGCGGTACTAACAGGATGGCTCAGGGCTGGTGCGTCGCGCCGCCTGTTAAGCGAACATCCCAGGGTATAACATAGACACTGATCCGGGTATAGTACGTATGCATGAGTGAGGATGCATGTGTGAATATCAGCAGTGCACTAAAATACCTTGGAGTGGTAATTTAATTAATAAGGGTCATATAAATTGATTAATATTTCCGCCCGCTCAACTGGGTGTTTTTATACAGCGCCCGCGGAAGGAATGTTTGTTCCCTAACTCTAATAAAAATTATATAAAAATTATACAGAGGTGGGCCTATAATACAAAAGAAGGCTCACCGTGTTACAATTTATAATTTTTAAAATGATAATGATATGTACATAGTTTATTCGGTCTAAAATGTTCACATGACCAATCACATATAAAAAGATTAGTTGAGTTATAAATGACATTATAAATATTATGAAGAATCACATATTATGTTCCTGATAACAATTCTATTTTTCGTCCATTATGTGATTTATCATGTGACTGGTCAAGCAATAAATCAAACAAATTATTTTGACATTATATAGTTATTCATATGATTAGTCATATTATTAATATTTTACATTAGCGATTATCTACATTGTTTGGAAAATATTAAAGGATACTAAGAACTTGACCATCGTCTGCTTTAGTTTGAATAGCATGAACTATTGGAAAACTAAACTTTCCCTCTGACAGATCCTCACAATAACTTTTATTTTCTGTGTACTACAATAAAGGAAAATATTATTATGATTGTGACTTTCACCAAAATAACTGCTTGATTAAATGACATTTTTAGGTATATTAAGGTAGTCGCCGTTACGAGCAGCAGATGACTAGACACGGAGTACTATGATTGAAAGTATTTTATACAATAAGATAACGATTTCGGGCTCCTCTGAAAGTTCTATTATTTTTTCCACTTCTACGCTTGCTTATTTACATTTCTATTAGTGAATTGAAAGGACAGATTGCTATCTTCCATTTCGAAAGTTTCAGTTTAAATTATATGGTTTTGAGAAAGTCTTTTTGAATAAAAATTTATATAGTGTTTCCTGTAAGACATGTGAATCTAGTATATCTTATTTAATCTTGACATTTTATAATTTCTAGATAGATGGGTAGTTTTAACTGTTACAGTTACAATGGAGATAGACATTGGCGATCAATGAAGCTGCTATGGCTCAATGAATAAGACCATTAATCTTTTTCGAAGGGCGGGACTAAAATTTCAGGGTGGGCACCTCACTTTTTTAACTGTAGTATTATTTTCTAAGTGTGTCATATCAATTAGTGACTCGGGAAATTGACCTATCATATAATTGAAACAGCTTATGATAGTTACGAGTGCTTTTTTCAAATCCTGATATGAACATGAATATATAAATTACTATTTAATAAATTATAAAATTATATAAGTAAATAAATTTGATACATTACTTGTTCAAGCAATATCTTTAATATTTATTTGATTACTCGATCAGCACAATCACACTATTATTAATGAGTCGGTTAATCATTTAAAACATCGATGAATTTGTCGCAATCCCCGCACGTTGTAGCCGGAATAATAAGCAAATTGGACACAACACACACATTTAACTCTTTGCGGCACGATGGTATCTCTCAGAGACGACCTATTTTCGTATAAAATTTTTCGTAATTTGGCTCACCTTTTTTGGGTTCTGTACTGTTATCGGAGATATGTAAATTACTTAATATGAATCCAAAACGTACAACACGTATCAATGAACTTATGAATAGATCTTTCAATTTTATGTCACTCGACTAATAATCACGATTTAAGTTTAAAAATACGAAGTATCGATACACATAATTTATACACGGAAAACTACATAATATCCACATACACATACACGCGCATGAATACTAGTATACACACAGTACATACATGCACAAAAATACACACATAGATATATAAGATCGAAATCTTGCCACGTCCACATCGTTGTTTCTGGGTGATTTACCCTCAATTGTTTTATGAACTAACAACTTTATTAACTGAAATACACCTTGTAACAAACAAAATTTTACATGTACAAACAATCCATACCTGGGGGCACTGTAATCAGTTTCAGTAATCAAGGCCACAGATTTATCCTGACTTGATACAATAAACATATATAAGATTTCAGATTGTAATCATCGCGATATGTCCACACGTAAGAAGCAAATTTTCGTTTGTAGGCGTACAAAAGTTGGTCTTTTTTTATGAGAACGATTCGCGATTTTAAGTCAGAACTTACGACTGCTTACGACTCCCCCTCTTCTCATTACACGCACGTAGTATTCGACGGAACGGTGGGTTCACTGGTATATTTTATAATTATTTTGAGGGGTGGTCTTACGATTTCATGTAACTGGTGGGTAGGTATCCTTTATGAAAATGAAAGTTACACGATTACATTCATTTTCATTTATTTTTATTCTCCATGATTTTAGCCAGTATTAAATCTTATTTAAGTATTTTTATAGGTTAGAAAATACTATTTCGGCAATTATACGAGTTGTAAGTAACGCAATGTCGTTTGCGCATGTGAGTGATTCTTAACTATTTCAATAATTCTAGAGATATTAATCAATGAAATTATTTTAAAAGCACATATTTCAAAAGATATTATATATGGCGTGATCTAGTTAGTTCAGGATTAATTTTTTATAATCCACAGACAATTTTCAGCTAATAAATAGTATACTGTAAAAAAAATAATACATTTTCTTTCTAAAAGGTATCAACTTTTTTAAGATAGTCCGATCACGAGTCTCTAGTCAATACAAAGACTATTCTATAAGAATATTAAATACAATATGATTTATTTGTAATTATTTATCAATATTATTATTCACTTAAGAGATGAATTAAAGCATTATATTTAAGTAGATAAATAATCTTATTGAATATATGCTAATTATTCAAAGTTACATCAAAATTAAGTACAAGCGTAACATCAGCAACGTTTCATCAGTTACAGGTCTCGATATATTAGATTGATAAAAGATGTCATATTGTATCAGCTGCATATACTGATATAAAGTCGTTTGAAAGTATTCACGCTTACACTGAGATTTCGAGCAAACTGGTAAATTAAAAGGCAAAATTGTGAAAAGAAAAGTAAAGATGTCTCGAGAAAAAATAATCAATAATCCTAAAGGACATAGGAAAAATGTAACGAGTGAGGTTAGTATAAATCTGTTCATTAGTTACAAACTTTTATCTTGGAAAAAAATTCCGCTTGAAGTAAAAATATTCTTATTTGTACATTAATTAAAAGCGTTGGTGTGAAAGCTGTAACATACTATAGTTATTTCACTACGTTATAAATGAGCAGACGGTTGGGTTTGTGTCCAACTTTACTATCAAATGCATACAACGTAATAATAAGCAGTTTATTTATAATGTAATAATAAAACATGCATTTTTATACGAATTATAAATCAGTCATGGATATAACAACGAGATTATAATACAATATTTTTGCAATAATAATGATTAAATCAATGTCCCATAGATCTTAAATATTATAATTTAGCCGACATCGGTGCAGGAATAGGCAAAGCTCAAGTCAATTAAATACAATGTTGTTCGAATGAAGTTCTAAAAAAAAATGTATCCAGCTTTGTTAAAACAAAATGTGATAATGTAAGAATAAAAATACTGCTTGTAACTGATTATAAAAATATTCCATTGGTGACGAAGAATAAAAAAATTATTCAAGACGTTCGTTAGGCTTTAAACGCACATTTAAATGTATAATGAACTGTATTTAATACTATTATGCAATACTTCTTGTATGTACCTGGTAAGTTAGTTTACGTGATTGATATTGATTGATATTTTATAAATATTTTAAAATAATTTCTTAATATTTAATTTTGACTGAAAATATATATTTTAAAATATATTTAATGTTATAAATAAATTATATTTAATGCATTCTTACAAACGATGTAAGTAGAAGATTGTTTAGTGGGAATAAAGAATGTACTAATTTTAAAATAAATTCATTACTATTAATTAAATTCAAGCATTTAATCTCTTATTTATTACATTTTGTTATTACATTTTTTAAATGCATCACTGAATATTTGTTTAATTGAAAAATCAAATGTTAATTTCATCATTTTTGAAATTCAAATATTTTAATCGTCACACAATTCACACGTTTATTTCTCATAATCTCGCGATTGTAACGTTGTGGTATATTTTCACAGTACTCACTTTTCCATAATTAACATGAATTTTTATTTTTGACATTTCATATTTCCATGAGTTTTTCAATAACTTAGCGACTTTTCAACGTTTATGGAATCTTCAAAACTTTTTTTATCTATTTTTTGTTGAACAACGCGTTATGACAGGTGCAAGATCCACAACTTCGGCCATTTCATATGAACAAGCTCTCGCAGTATTGTCAAAACATTCAATAGTAAATTTGGTTTACAGTTTCACCCTCTGGAACCCATTAAGCCATTACGATGCCGTTGATGTCGAAAAAAACAATTAGTATGGCTTTAAATTTTAATTTTTGTTGTTCACATTTTCGACTTTCAGAAAACTGTTTATACCGTTCGAAAACATGCGCATGAGGTAGAGAATTCTCACCATATGTCTCTTTTAACAATTTATATCACTCAGTCGGAATTTTTTTTAATTTAACGAGAAATTTCACAATGATCCGTTGCTCGTGTTTTTTGTCACACATTGTCATCGGCATGAGAAAAAAACAAGTTCGTTTCTAATCTCTACAGAAAAAATACTACAACCGCGACAAAAATGTGTTTTCGTACTGAAACAGTAGACGTTTCCAGCTATCCAACGTTGCATTAGTTTCCCTCCTGCACCTCTAGGACGCCTTCTGCGCATTGCGTTAGTGGCACGTTAATATACCGCGTAAAATAAAGACAGACACTCATTGTAGTCGATGCAGATGATTTTTGCAATGGGGACCTTTTTAACGCTTTGCTAATTTCAATGACTAGACGGTTAACTTGTTCTACTGTAGAATGCCGACTTCTGAATCTAAATTGTTGATTAGATACAAGCTTTTTTGTATTATTACTAGAGTCATTCTCGCAAATACAATTGTTTTCAAATATTTTTAAAAGTATTGGTAGGAGATTTATGGGTCTAAAGGACGTTACTTTATCTGAGTTTTTGCCAGATTTGAGAAGTATTACTTGAGCAAGTTCCCATTGTAAGGGTACATAGTATAGTCGAAGGTAAATATAAATTATGATTGTGATGTGTCTGATTGTTTAATCATTTTACCTGTCACATTCACATACCTGTTGCTTTTCTATTCATTATTTTTTTGAGAATATTAACTACTTTAGAATATTTTGCTCTGAAGCAGATTCTTGTTTTTATCGGCTGTTTGTTACTGACAGACTAATATTTTAGTAATTTGATTTTTCCCTGTTCTGTAATTACCCTCGTTAGGAGTAAATACTTTACTGAGGTATTTTATGAAGATTTTGACTTTGTCTTTATTAGTTCGTTTCCAGTTATTGGGAGACTGCCTTGTGAGATATAAACCACTATGAATTATTTAGTTTTTTTGTCGCGTTCTATAATGAGTCGTCTGAAGCTTTCTCGGGAGTAAAATTCATAAAACAGTTTTCAACTTCGCAATTTCATTTCATTTAACATTATTACTTTTAATTTTTGTATTACTCTATTTATGTTAGTCTTATCACACATATTTTTGGTAGTTTGACAGATTCTCCTCAATTTCTTTTCCTCGCGTATTTTTTAGAGAGCTGTTTTAGAGATGTCATTATATGATTATCTGTTAAGTTCTAACAATTTATTAATACCTTGTTATAGATTATCTGTGTTTTTAAATTGTACCCAGTCCGTTCTTTTGGAAAATGTTTCTACTCACGCTACTCTTACGCGAAGTGTGATTATAGCGTATGTGTAGTCCGAGGTTGAATGTAATTTGGGTGTTGCTCTAAAATAGATAGGGTTAATATTTTTAACAATGATGAAATAAATTAAATCTAGTAACTTTTTTCGATTTAAAATCCAGTATATTAAATTACTCACCGGTGAAAATTAGATTGCAATTATTGCTATGAATTTTCTCGTGTAGCTGTTGAACTCCTGATGTAGAGATGGAGTTCTTGATCATACAGCTAGCAAGAAACGTTTAGTGTCGTTTCATCTCCACCCTGTCGTGTTTGGCGTTGAATCACTTTTAATTATGAAACCATACCCCAGACTTTGAAAGAATGGGAAAAATAATTCGTGGTGTCGTGGTTAATACTGTGATTACGGGAACAGTATACAGAAGACAAATAATTGATTCAGTCTTGTCAGTAATTATAATGTTACTGGCTTGAAGGTTGTAACAATAGAATTATAATTGATGCCCTAGTGTGTCTCTGCGAGTCTATATGTGTTCTTGTTTAATGATTGAGAGGTTTGACCTCTCGAGAGGGATGAGTTCCAAGTTAGTCGGTTGAGAATAGAATGTACTTGAATGTTACAAAGTTCAATGCCTCGTATTTAAAATTCTCATAATATTGTATGTATATTGTTCAAATTATTATTTTGATTTACTTTATCATTATTCCATTTTGCTAATAAGGGCGGTGAATAGATTTAGCCCAGTGCTATTCTATTGATACGTGTTTAATCGTGTTTTCTAGTTTATTATATCTGGTTTGGGCGTTAACAAGATTCAATTGGTTTGTATTTGCTTCTTCTATTCCCTTTGATGAATTATCAGTATGAGTAATATGGCTAATACTTGAAGCATTAGGTCTGTTCGCGATACTGCTTATGGTATACAGGTTAATAACCTGAGAATTAATGACACCATACTTAATTGAACGTTTTTTGGAAATATTAGCTTTAGTTTTTTGGGAGTACATAATTTTTAGCTTGATGTATTTTTGGAATATCTTAAAACACTTTAATTGTTTTCTTTCTCTTTCCCTCAATACCGGACAGAATTTTTGTTACAGCTGCTTTCGTGCTTGGTAGCCCTTGTAGATTATTGAGTGGTTATCTACACAATTGTGCATAATACTTACTCCGTTTTTACCTTTACATTGGTAGGTATTTTTATAGGAAACTGGTTGAATTTTTATTTAATTACTGTTTAACACTTTAATTGAGAAGCCATTTCCAGTTATATCCTCAAGCACTTTGTTATGGGTTCGATGTTTTCCACACCACTTAGATAGATTTGAGATGGTTTTTGAACTTTGTGCAGGGAATCAGCATATGTATTTTCTTGAATTGGATATATGCCAGTTTTTCGAATCTATTGTTTGTACTTATTAGTTTTTATTTATTGGGATAATTCATTTTAAACCGATTCTTTAGTATTGCTCCGACATTTTGGTATTGCCAGATGTTCATACACATATATTAATACAGCTCTTGGCGCCAAAATTATCTGGGCAAATTATTTTTTTCTTCACGAGGTGCAAAAAATATGAACAACCTGTTTCAAAGGTGTATTCACAACAAAGAAAACTTTATTTAATTTAATGTATAAAAATATATAAATTTTACACAGCGCATACGGAATTTGTCTTTTCGCTTGGATGATAACAAAATATCATTTTCTTAATATTGATAAAGGTGAAAAGAAAAATTATTTAATTTTTTAAAGTTACATTTGATGACGTAAGAGAATACATAAATTTTTTTATTAATTATTAACATTGTTGTGTCACGGTTTCTTTGCCTAAATTCTTTCTGTAAAGGCCCTAATAGTTGATGTCGACTTATAACATGAACACCAGAGATAAAAACGGAGATTAACAAAGCTTGGTCATGGAATACAAGCAAAGTTGATGGTGGTGTTCCTAATAGACAGCATTGGAAGTAAGTTCTTAACGAAAGGGAAAGGTATGCTCTTTTGGAGGAGAGAGAAAGCTCAATGAGGGGAAATAGTCGTTACAAAGGAAGCAGATCATCATAATAGAGGGTCGAAATTTTATTTAAGAAATAAAGTTAGTGTTTAACAATTTCACATATCCATACTGATAAATTATTTGTTGCAAAGAATTAATATTAATTAATGTTTTCGAACAATAAAAGTCAAATTAATTTCAGGTAATTACAAGACTATCTTCAATATTTTGAGCACGTAGGGTGATTATTTTGTTGTTATAGAAAGTTCTATATAAATTCTATTTAAACTTAGAACATGACCTTACATTAGATATTTGGTACCAACATTGCATTTATTATATACATGAATTCTCATGCTAATAAATGTCTTTTACTAAATGAACATTGAACTATTTATAGGGATCTATAATCTTCTCGCGTATTCAACATATGAATCGAAGGCTCGTGATTAATTAAAACCAATTATTTATAGGTGTTTAGATGAAAAATTTATAATAAAACAATTTGTTATCAGTGCATTGTCGATAAAAATCGCAGGTATAAACGATTACTGAAGAAGGTCCACGGATAGTTAGCTTCTTGGAGTGAGTTGGGAATGGCAGCGCAAATATGCAATCCATATTAACATAGAGTAGAATACCACGGTTTCCCGTGGCTACTATAATGGTCATTCGGTGTGATTTCATGAGTAAATATATTTACACAATTCATTGAACGATTTTTACTACTCAAACTGTATGAAGTTTATAATTAGAATCACTTTTTGATGGAGCTATTTGACCATTAGTATAGTATAATATTCAAAAATATATGGCATAATTAAAAAAATGACGACTGTAAAATCTTAGATACCTTTCAGAAAATTTGTTGGAAATCTTTATTCTCTATTAGTGAAATCTAAATATTATTAAAAAATAAGCCATCGTGCCATGTAACCTTAGTTTTTACACACAGTATCGCTTTTTTAAAATCTATTGTCTAGTCTATATATATTTATCGAAGTACTACAAAAATGTAGTTACGATGTACCTGCTTTAATTAAAAAGCGACACAGAAATAATATAAATTAATCGCTCAAGTAAAGAAAAAATTGCGTCTAAGACTCGAGTTTATGAAAAATCTGACAATTTTTTACCAAAACAGTTTTTTTATTTTCAACTAGAAATTAAAACTCTGCTTCTATTGGCTATTCTGTCTTCAGTTAAGAACATGTTCTGCTATATATATGATTTTAGTATCACCATCTGCATGCTATAATTTTGAGTCAATAAAATACTGTAATGACTTTCATTACTTACGAGCAAAAAAGTAATCAAGAGTATTGTTCTACCTATCACTGTTTTCCTACGTTCATTGTTATACTTATAAACAATCAACACCACAAGACTCATTTAATACTCTCGAACAATTCTTCGATGTTTTTTCGCGATGTGCGTAAGGGATTATGACACTTTACTCTTTATAAGTTTGTGGTTTTCGTGAGATTTGTTAGATAAATAAAATTCAAGTCAATTACAAATTGAACTTTTTATAATAGAAAATAATCTTCCCACGTGCTCAACATATTGTAAATTATTTTTAATTTATGTGAAAATCCTGTATACTCAATTATTTTTAATTTACAATGATTACATACAAAACAAAGTTTTGTAATTATTTGAAATGAATTCGATTTTTATCGTTTAAAAACGCGAATTAATATTATTTATATTAGAAACAATAATTTATCAGTACGTATGTGTTAAATTGTTAAATAATAAATTAGTTTCTTAGATAAACTTTCGAGCCCCTGTTACTATTTTTTGTTTCCCCTCAGATCTTAGATCAGATTTTCTCTTACTTCTAAAAATGCATATCCTCCCCACTCATTAGGAACTTACTTCCACCATTGTCCACTAGGACCGCCACTGCATGGGTAAGTAGTGTTCTGCTCAGACCCGTCCAAGCTCTTTTGCAATCTCTCTTTTTATCAGATGAATACACGTATAAGACGTCTGATACTAAACAGAATGATACGATACCAAAAAAAAGGATCTTTTAGAAGAAAAACAATGTGAAAATCCTGTATACTCAAATATCATTCTTAACATTTCAACAACTTAACTGAAACTTTTTTAGATGAAAGATGCTAATCTAAACTTTTAAATTAGCTAATTAAAACATTATATAACGCGTAGAAGTGATGATATCGCGGCCAACCAGAAAGCTTCCCGGTGACATCGTACTTATTATCGGTTAATCTGGAAACTGACTCTTGATGTCACATTTGAAAATGATCTTAATGATTTTACGTATTTTTTAAATTTTGCCTCTAAATATTTCAAAAATTGGAAAAGTTCACTAAACCAGTTATACTAGATAGACATACAATATGAACTATAAAACTTACCTCTTGTAAACACAAATTACAATAATCGTCTCTTATTTGAAAATATAATCCAAGGATCCCAGCTAAAGGTGTAAAGTCTTCTTTACATTCAGAAAAAATTTGCATAAGACGCACAGCTAAATTAAATAAACCTCCAGTCTCTAAATTATATTATAATAGAGTTAAATATTATTTAAATTTCTCATTTAATATGAATAGATCATTCAACTTTCATAGATATTTATAATTTCTTACTGCGAATGGTCATAGTTTTATATTCAGCTTCTGAAGGACATATAAAATTGTCTCTCCAAAAAATTTCCATTCCTTGACCTCTATGAAGTTCCAAAAGTTGTTCTGTGTATACTTTAGTAGCCTAGGTTTTCAAATACCATTAGATTAAACATGGAAAGTTTATTAATTATCAAAAACCAACCTCGTGATGATTTAGAGCAAGAATCTTTTCCAATGCAATAAATAATACATAGTTGGCTGCATTTATTGTACTAGCAACACCATAAATTGAATGAGCCACAGGTTTTCCTCGCCGAAGTATAGAATTGTCTTGTATGTCATCAATTCTGAAATTTCAATATATAATGTAAATATACTACATATACTGTAATACCTTTAAATTATATAGCAACATATCTAACAGTAAACTGGAATTATGTAGCATTTGAGTTATATCTCCAACTACTTGGAGCTTTTCCATTGGTATTTTCAGCCAGTAATTAAAAGCATGGGCTAATTTTCCTCTAATTTGTTTTCCTGGTACTTGAATGATATAAGTGAATGGCTGTAGTAATTTCTGAAAATATAACAAAAATATAAACTTTACATTCTAAAGTGATAGATACATATCCTTTATCAAGATATTAAATGAAACTCAAAGTTATGGTTTGCAAGTACTGATTTAATTAATATTTATAATATATATCTGGTTAATATCCAACCCATCTTTTTATAAATACAAGTACAAAAAATAACAGTTTACCAATAAAAGTTATATAAATTTCTTTTTTGTACATATAAGTTTTTGTAAATATATAGAGCATTTTGAATTTTTAAATTTATTTGAGAAAGATCGAATAACTTTAATATTGACAGAAAATCAAAAGTAAATACATAGTAACTATACATTTGAAAATATAAACAAAGATTAAAAGCTTAATTTTAAAACTGTTTAGAAAAAATATAAATTTTATTACATGAATTCAATTCAAATATCTGTAAAAATTTAAATACAACAGACAAAAAATTGTCTGTTTGTGTATAAATAAAAATATTTAATTCAATAATTTTGTATATTAGCAAAAATACAATTTAAAGCAATTATTTAGGTTTCAACTTATACTAAACCAGACCTACAAAGTGATAATTTTATTTACCTTTGCCTAACATATTCTTTTATAAATGATTTTGCATAGACATAAGTAATTTTATGGTGTAGAATATTAAGTATTCAATCATTTTTTAACTATATATTATTGAAAATTTCTGAGAAATTGTAACAAATTCTCAATTTTGAAAAATTATTTATAAATATTTATAAAATTCAAAATTATATATTTCAAATTTAAACTGCAGTATCAAAAATTAATTACATTTGAAAGAATTTAAATATAGTTGGCAATGTAATTATATTTATATTATTGACACTTTTTTAATTAAATGCATTGATAATTAGGAAAATTTGTAGCTGAAGTATGTTCTTTTTCCAATTTTAATAAATATCCAATAACAAGTATTTCATTGATATTTTTTCCTTAATGACTGTATTAAATGGTTTGTTTCTATGTGTTAATTCTGACCAATAGATAAAATATCTTTAAGTTTTACTACTATAATATCATCAAGAAAAGGAGTATTGTTTTCGACAGAGATGTTTCAAGATTAAGACTAATTTGATGTCATGTAAAATCAATTTTATGCCTGTTGAAAATATCCTAATGCTTCTTCAGAAATAATATATTTACATGCTATTTTTTTCTTGAGATAAAATCAATTTACCTAAAAAAGAGGTGGTTTGTAATTTAAAATAATTATTAGAGGCAGTTAAATTTAAAAAATAAGGTATATATTTGCTGTCGTCATCTTAAAAATACTCTTCGGCAATATATAAAATACACGAAAAAAAAGTCTTAACCTCATCCTGATCCTTGTCACCAGTCTGTGAATAAGGCACAAAAGTTTTTTCGGAATTCATACCAAATTACCTCACACCTAGAGTAATTAAACTGTGTACTGTAAATATGTATGCTCTTCAAAATATAAAAAATTGGATTCATGGTGCACACTAGAGAGTAAGAGAGAAGAAGACGCAACTGTGACTCACCTTATCCCAGTCCACGAATATTATGTACATGAAAAAAAAAACACTGATTTATGTGTTTCTAATTGCACATAACGAAAAACGTATTTTTTTTATTTGAACCTTCGTAGCTATCAATAACAAATAAGGAAATATGTAGAGATGTATGGTATAGAAAAACATCTATTTCTCAATAAATATCGGGTTTATGGAAATTCTTGTTTTAATTAAAAAATTGAACCCCCACTATTTTTAATTGAGCCATCGCTAAATATTATAGAATAGCACCTAGTTATGAAAAAAAATTAACAACCATCGCTGAAGGTAGAATTTAATTTTGAATTTCGTAAGTCGAATAACTTGTGGAGGTACGTTCGTCACCGCTCGTGATTGCGTGTCACAACGCCACCAAGCGAAAGTACAAACGAACGCACCCACTCCGAAGTTAACGACAGCGCCCAAGTTTCTTCCTTCTTTCTCCTTATTTTTCCAGCTACCGCCACCACGGCTGGCTCTTATTGACACGCTCCGCGCCACGAACAATTGTAATTGCGTTAGTTAAAGAGATCGAGTCTGTGCAAATAAATAATAGTGAGAACTTCTAGTGTTACCGTCATTAACCTCAACCCATCCCCAAACGCAAAAAGTTATTCACATGCGGCCATGACTCGCGAAATTTAAAATTGAATTTTACCTTCGTCGATTGAGTATCATTGGTATGAATCGAGGTTACGTATACGATTTTTTCTCACAGATTATGTACACTCAACGGAACTTAATTCGCGACCCCCGAGATTCAAAATGGCGTTTCATCTCCGTCGATTGAGCATCACTGTCACGAATCGAGTTTAGATATAAGTTTCTTTCTCGCGAGTTGTGTGGTTAATGCTTGATGCAAGCGCTGTCCCAATTGTATTTAGTTGTCAATGCAATGAAATAGAAAATACAAGGATCATGCACCTTCATCACCTCGTACTGTCAGATAAGTTAATTTCAATTATTTCTTGCTCAATTATTCTTTTACTATAAGCATTTACTTTGTGTTTCATTTATTTTTAGATCAGGACTCCTGACTAATAAACTTATTACGAATAGTTTATTTATACTCAGACGATTTTGTGTGTATAAGTTGCAGTCAAAAGAAAGATAAAATTTTTTGTGCAGGTAATTCATGATAAGTTTATAATTTAGTATAACATCTATTTTATTTTATTCTATAAATTTGTATTTAGGAATCGATTAAATGGATGCTATGAAATTTGTATATGGCTGATGAATCTGATGTTGCTAAAAAATGCAAAGCATTAGAAAAGTACATTAAACGTTATAAAGATTTATTTATTGCAATAGAAAAGGTATATATAATAAAATATTAAATTTTAGTCGTATAAATTACCAATTTAAGACTAAGATTCATTAGTGGTTATACTTAAGTGTGCTAAACCCGCGATAGCAGCTATTCATGGAGCTTGCATAGGGGAAGCTGTAGATATGATTTGTTCAACGAATGCTTGGTTTCAAATAAAAGAAGTTGATATGGGCATGGCTGCTGATGTGGGATCTTTGCAAAGATTACCAAAAATTATTGGTTCTCATAGTCTAGTTAGAGAACTTGTTTACACTGGTCAAAAAATATTAGCACCAGAAGGTTTATAAGTTGGTTCTGTTAGGAATTTTCTGACTTCGAAAAGTAGTTGGGTGTTTGTAAAAGAAAAATTTGAAAACTTTTTATAAAAATGAAAGTTTTTTTATTAAAAATAGTAAGGTTACCTACATAAAAATGTACCCCTCACAAAAGTGTCAAAGAGTAATTTCATTAATAAATAAATACAATTATTAACATATAAAACAAAAATTTGATCTTGAGGATTTTATCACAGCTTTGAAAATATTGGTGGTTTATCCTGCAATGCTAATGCTGATGCTGATGCTGATGCTAATGCATTAAATTCAGGTGATAAAGCTGCATGATCTTATATATTGATCTGATACATATTGGCTTTAAATGCAATCGATCAACATTTCTTTATGTTTCCAACAACTATTTAATTGCATTGCCAACTCAAAACCATCACGACAGATCCAACTTCAAGCATGAACCATACAACTAGCGAGTAAAAATCGTATAAATCATATTTACAGCTCCTCCTATGCAAGCTCCATGAACAACTGCTATTACGGGTTTAGCACAAGTATAATGATAGATGAAGCTTAGTCTTAATTTGGTAATTTATACGAGTAAAATCTAATATTTTATGATACATACCTTTTCTATTGCAATAAATGAATCTTGATAACGTTTTGGTACGTAATGTATTTGTAATGTATTTGTCAAACGTAATGTATTTGTCTTGAACAACATCAGATTCATCAGCCATATGTTTCATAGCATCCATTTAATTGGTTCCTACATACAAATTTATAGAATAAAATAAAATAGATTGTTATATTAAATTATAAACTTATCATGAATTACCTGCACAAAAAATTTACCTTGGTTTTGACTTGCAACTTGTACACACAACATTGTCTAAATATAAATAAACTATTCTAGACAAGTTCATTAGTGAGAAGCCCTGATCTAAAAATAAATAAAACACAAAGTAAATGACTTATAGTAAAAGGATAATTGAGCAAGAAATAATTGAAATTAACTTATCTGACAGTATAAGGTGATGAAGGTGCATGATCCTTGTATTTTCTATTTAATTGCATTACCAACTAAATACAATTGGGACAGCGCTTGCTTCAAGCATTAACCACACAACTCGCGAGAAAGAAACTTATATCTAAGCTCGATTCGTGACAGTGATGCTAAATCGACGGAGATGAAACGCCATTTTGAATCTCGGGGGTCGCGAATTAAGTTCCGTTGAGTGTAGTTCATGTTTGAAGTTGATACTGTCTTGATGGTTTTGAGTTAGCAAAGCAATCAAATAACTTTTCTAAGCGAACATAAATATTGATGCAAAGTATTTAGTAAAGTTGAATGCTTTTATTGTAAACAGCGTAGACACTTGATCGCAGATTATTACGCATTAAAAGTTACAGAAAACAAAAACCAGGAAAACGACTAGAGGTTCTCTTAACAAAAGGCGATGAAGAGGATGAATATGACAAAAAAGCCCAACATTGAAGAAATCTACAAATTATTACTTCACCTAGTTCTTTAAATACTGGGCTACACTACGCGACAAAGTTCCCATGATTTGTACAAATTTCTTGTGTAATAAAAGAATTAACGTTATGATAGACAATGGAACCGAAGCTGATATCCTAGAAATCTAAGTCTTGCCGTCTGTCATATATCTTCAATGGTGCAAGATGAAACAGTTAAAGACGGATATCGAACATTTCGATGATAATGAATATATCATAGCTAATCTAACTTTAGACAATCAAAAAGAAAATCCTGAAACAAAGATAGAAGATCTTTTAGAAATGTATTCTATTTACCTGAAAGCGATACAACGCGATTCCTTAGCTAAGGGGGACAGAGGAAAAACTTACCTTAATTATAAGGGAAGGCTCCCGCAGTCGCACTGAGGTTTCACAATAAAAACCCACAACAAAATACAAAAGGGGAAGGTAGGAGGCGCAATATGGCCTAATGTATGTCAGGTAGTTAATTGCCTTGAAAAGTCAAGGAAAGGTGAGTTGGCAGGGCGTAAAATAACAATGCTCAATTACAAAAGAAAATGAAATTTATTGCATAAAGAAAATAAAATAAAATAGCAAGTAGCAAGTCGCAAACAAAATTCAATATAAAAAAAACTAAATGTCGGCAACAGTTAATATTTGAAATTCAATGGCCGTCGCCAGGCTCCGGCTATGCAGCCAGGAGATCCAAGCGAGGTCAAAAACGCACGTAAACACAACAAAAAAATAATATATCTGCTAGGAGGGGGGGGGGGGAGAAAGCAAAATTACAGCGGCACTTACTGGCCCAGCAGACTGCGACTTCAAAAAAAAAAAAATAAGAAAAGCACCCACTAGTCACATACTTCCAAGAGCAAAAGAAAACTCAACAAAACTATCAATTCTATGGCTCAAGACGTACTGAGCCGGCGAGCGTCACTTATCTCTCTCCCCCCTCTTCGCGCCGAATATTTACAAATTTTTCGAGGTCAGCGACTTCGGAATAACACGCGGCTAATCTTTGACCACGAAATTCCGATTTTGGCCAACGGTCAGAAGCTCCGACACCACGAATTACCTGGAACTGATACAGTTATACATGAGATTCACAGCATCGATGAAAAATGGGTAAATTATAGACAATATGAGTTCCCCTTTGCAATGAAAGATAAACTAAACTATCATGTCAACACGTTATTAAAAGCGGGAATTATTAAATCCAATTATTCTTATAATACTTCTATATGGATCGTTTCAAAAGCCACGGATGACAGAATGGTATTTGATGAGTGATAAAACGATAGATGACTTCTATCTCATTCCTAATATCGAAATCTTTTACCAAGTTTTTGGCACAAAATATTACACAATTTTAAATTTAGTATGGGTTTCTATGGAATAAAAATGTATCCAAATGTATCCATAAAGCAGCCTTCAGTATCTCTTTTGAGCACTATGAATTGGTAAAGGTGCCTTTCAAATTGAAGTACGCGCCTACTACATTCTAAAAATTAATGAATACATTACTAAGATAGCTACAAAGACTAAACTTATTCGTTTACCTAGACAATACCGACATCTACGTGGATACGATACATTTAGGTTATTGGTAAACGGTTAAGAAAAGCCGGATTAAAACTCTAAGTTGGTAAATGTAAATTTCTTATGCAAAAAGGTAAAATATCTGGACCATGCCATTAGCGAAAAAGGTCTAGAAATCGATTCACAAAAGATAGAAGCAAAACAGAAAATTCCACAATCTAAGAACGTGAGAAGTGTTCAACAATTTCTAGGTTTAGCCGGTTATTATTGATATTTTATTAAAGACTTTGCAAAAGTAGTAAATCCGTTAACCAAACTTTTACAAAAGGATAACAAATTCGAATGTAATGATAAAGCCGAAAAAGCTTTTATAGAACTAAAATAAATACTATGCAATGCTCTGATATTACAATGACCGATCGATTCAAATCGACCTACAGCCTACTTTTCATGAGTATTGCGTGGACCTAAACTAAATTGATAATATAAGAGTATAGAAATGACGATTCTGGTTGTCATAATTTAAATATAAGATTGCAATAGTAGATGCATTGTCAAGAAATCCTGTAGAAGTCAACGCTAAAGTAGAAGTTAAAGAAATAATGGAATCAGATGTAACAAATTTAGTCTTCTCCTCGATAGATGCTTTGACTGGAAAACAAATAGAATTCCTCCTAGATACAATTTCGCCAATCAATATAATCAAAAATAATGTAGTGCCTTAAGGATTCATGACACAATTCAACAAAGAAGTAATTCTTTGGAGATTTTTAAGTAATTCGGTCTACTTAAGGTATAAAGATACCCATTTTGGGACAATTACTAGACTCTTATGTGATAAAAGACGAGTATGATTTACCCTTTGACGGAATAATTGGATATAGCTTTATGTACGATGGTAAATATAAATTAGACTTACATAAACTAAAACTAAGTGCAGGATGTATCATGACGAATTTGAAATTTATGAGGAATGGCAGTAAGAATGTTTCAAGAATGCGAAATGTGGAATTGAATAACATAAACAAAGATATATCCTTAATAGATGTATATAGTCTTATTTATGGTCGATACATTCAGTTCGCTATAAGCACTATTTCTGAAACAAACGTAGTCAAAAGAATATTCGTTTTCAAACGACGATTTCGAAAAAGTATCCGGTCCAGTGGTTATTCGAGATATTAGTATTCAATCGTACGAAACTTTAGAGATTATCCAGATAGATGCTTATATTTTTATATGCTTACTAAAACCAACAATTCCAAGACCACAGTCGAATTAAGGGAAGGGTAGAGATAAATGTATTGGTTAGAAGACAACAACAACTTTTAGATATGCTACATTCACTTGAAAATAATAATAATTTTGAAAAACAAGCATGTGGTCAACCCAAGAAGGTATTATCTACTGAAAAAGTGTATAATGAATCTCCGCTTATAGCAGGTTTTAAATAAGCCTGCTAATCGATATTGTCCAAGAAACAGAAAAAAAATTGACTATGAGAAAGTGATTTCGATGACGATGAAGTAGAAGGTGAAGCGTAAGTTAAGCCAATTCCATCCACAAAAATCCTGACACTCAGAGAAAATGAAAATGAATATTCTAATGAAAAATCATCTCTAAGCGATTCTGACGAATTAATAGATACTAATAAATCTAAGTATGATTAGTACAGAAATATTTAAAAAATTAAAGATCCTTTACATCTCAAAATGAATAATGTCAGGTGTTTTATATCTGCTAATGGAGATGCTTGCGACGAAGGAGCCCGAAAATTAATAGAATATAATAAAATAGACAATAAACAGAAATTAGAAATAAAACAAATCATTAAAAATAAGAAGAATAAGAAATATTACCAATTTAAACTATGTATTCGTGATCAAGAATCATGAGTCATATATACGAAAATGTACGACGTACTTTAATAGTATTAAAAGATTAAGTAATTAGCTTAAATCAAAATGAAGTCTGTACAACTAAGATTGACCATATTGAAAATGTAGAACGGTTAGAAGCAATCAACCTCATTCATGACGTCTTTCGTAAGTCCATAATGAAAATAATAATTTGTATGAATACTATAAAATATGTACCAGAAGAAAAGCCCGATGAAGTCTTCTATGAATTGCACACATTTTTTATAGATAGGTATCGTGGTCTCTCAAAAACGTCTCACCGAATTAGACAAAAATTAAAATTAAACAATGAATTAGTTATAACTACATTCAATTATGAAAAAAATTTATGACGAAAATTTTTTTTTTTTAATTCTTTTCCAATGAATGCTCCCCTTCAATGTACTCTCCTCTCCTCTCCACACATCGTTCCATTCGTTTTTTTCCATTGGTCAAAGCAATGCTAAAAGTTTTCTTATGTAAGAGCATTTAGGAGCTCCATCGATTTTCGCTTCACCTCTTCTATTGACTCGAACCATGTTCCAATTAGAGCAGACTTGATCTTCAAAAACAAGAAAAAATCGCAGAGTGCTAAATCAGGCAAGTACAGCACGTCTTCGAACACTGGAGAGCCTCTAAAGGCTAAACACTTCACGGGCAGCGTATTATGGGCAGGTGCATTGTCCTGGTGCAGTCTTGTTATTTAATAGCCAGACTTCGTATAGCTACAATAGTAGGAAAAAATAATGAAATCTTTTTGGTTATTAAAAAAAAGGAAACAAGCAATAACAATGAACTTTCTTATACAATTGTTCATTTCTTGGTTTGATAAAACAGCAGTGATCATTGGATGCAATTGCGAAGCAAGATCGTTAAGTATAATAACTGTATCTATACTCGACATTGCAAAATGGGGAATACCATCTACTAAAGTTAATATCACTTGAGAACATATATAATTATTACAGTTAAATCATTTTGAAGATACGAGATTAATACAGTATAAAGTACAAGTAGAAATGACTGCATACTATTACGATAAACATTCACACACATCGGTAGTAAGAAATACTGCGAGCGAATACTTGTTAGATAAAAGTAAATAAAAATGTTATGATTTGTACTCCATCGGAACTTTTTTTTTTTAAATGGTCATGTTTACACAGTTATTAGAATAAACCAAGCAATTAGACCAGTTGTATTGAAAGGGCAATTGAATTATAAAGGAAATTGTACTAGAATATCGTATTTTAGTGCTTATTGTAGTTGAAGCAATATAGTTGTTCAAGATGTATTAAGAATTACTTTACAGGAATATATAGTCCCCGTCGATCTCAATAATAATCAAGTAGTATAACGTAGCAGGGTGAAATACCCATTACGTAATGAACATTGTATCGACACAGAGAGTGGTCAAACTTTCGAAGAAAGGACGCCACGTGATTTTTTCCATTTTAACAAATATAATTTAGAGAAACATTCTTTATTATGGAATAGCTAATAGAATCGAAAGAGAATCGAAACAATCTTCCCCGAAAGAAGGAGAAGCAATTAAACAACTATTTTAAGATTACTAAGTTAGGATAGTCATTTCAATTAAGGTTGCTAACAGTGTACTGTTTTAAAAATTCGATAAGTACATGATGGGAACGCTCAAGAGATCCATTTGATTATGGCCTAAAAGCTGTAGTTTATAATTTCTTCATCTTGAAAATATTTTAGCTATCCGTAACATTAATGGGCTTAGAAAATTCCTTCCCTGGTCAGTCAATATAGTGTATCAACCACCAAAAACGTCTTCTCTTTTATTGTTAAAGTCGTCATATTCGCTTTGATGGTAAGTAAAAGGAAACCGTTCGACGAAATCACAAAATCTAGTTCTATAAATATTTTTTTCTGAAACTTTACAATGGTTCTACATGGGATACCGGAAAGAACTAGTATATTTTTTAAAAAAGGCACGCCCATGTTGGGACTAAAAAAATTTTCGCAAACTGAGGATGTATTTTCTAGAGTTGTGGAAATCTGGGAGGGTCAGTTGGCCAATTGAGCCATAGAGAACTCGTAGTCCAACCCTTGGGCCCTTAGGTGGTAGTTTACCTCCTTAAAAATATGAAAAGCCTCGTCTCACGAAAAAATATCGTCATTTTGTTTAAGTATAGTACCAAGTGAGATTATAGGAAATCTTAGTGTAGAGCCAGATGAAATCAGAGATTAATATTAAATAATCTTTATTAAATATTATTTAAATACAAATAAAAAAATTAAAAAAAAAAGATAAATTTGAGTAAGTACTCAAATTTAAAATAAAATAATTAGAAAATGAAATTCCCCTGTTAATTCGCGCACCTGACCACTCACCATTTCTAATTCCAGGTTACGTGGTCTATCCTTTGTAGTCAGTTCACGCTAACCTTTAAAACTCAGTCAGTGAAGGAATGATATATACCGTTGCTATGCTAACGTCAGTGAAAAGAGGTGATTATAGATAATCATAGTTCCTCAAACTAAGGAATATTCTTTGTTAAGCAACTGGCATGCGTACCTGGTAATAAGACGTCAAACTTAGACTAAAAAGTGTACGTAGAGTAAGAAATTATCTTAGAGATAGTTCGAATATCTATGCCGTTGTTAATCCAACGTTACAACGTGCTAATAAATCATTGTTTTAATAAAAATAATAATAATACGTGGTTTTGAATCATAAAAATCGAATTAATTTGGGATAATTTTGTTAAATATTTTCAACTCTTGAGAAGATTGTTCTTTTTTGTATAAAAAATTTAAGTTTAGGTAATATAAGAGATTTATTAGTGGGTAGATTTATCAACAATAATGAATACAAATGGTGATACCGAAATAGTATATATAGCAGAACATTTTCTTACTTGAAAACGAACTACTGAGCATAAGTAAAACTTTTAAAATTTTGGTTTAAAACAAAAACCTGCTTCGTTCGAAAATTGGATGCTACCTCTTAAATTCGAGTATGGGGCACAATTTTTAACATTGATGAGCAGAGAATGCCTTTCCACATACGATTAATTTGTGATTTATGTATTGTTTTTTAATTGAAAGAAGTAAATCGCAATTACATTCTTGTAGTACCTCGATAGATATTCAAAACAAATGATAGATTAAAGAAAAAAAACTAAACTACATATAAAAACTAAGGGCGCAGATGATTCCAACCACTGTATCTGACTTTCGCTTGATTTTCGCTCACTTTTGTTTTGTTTTTCTTATTTTTTAGTGAAACAGTTGTTGAAAGATAGTACATATATGAAAATGTATTACATACATAAATAAATAGAATATTTATATCATACAATAAATTGGTAATTATTTCACATATAGTTATGTATGGAATACATTATTATGAATATTTATTCATATTGTAAATAAACTATGTACTGTTATTCAATAGGTATTGAAAATCAGGTATAGTAAAATATAGGGGTTAGAAACAATTATGATGTATGATTTCTTGCTGCGCTGCGGATGAGCTTATGGAAGGCACATGCGTTTAAGTTTACGTTCATCTAAAAATTCTTTATTATATAAACTTACAATATATGACATCATATTAGATATTTGGTATCAATATTTGCTTTTATTAGTATACACAAATTCTAATGCTAATAAACGTTTTTTATTAGATGAGCATTGACCTATTTGTAGGGATCTATAATCATCTCGCATGTTAACTCAAACTAGTTATTGAATCACTATGGGTGGGATCTAAATACTATTAAATAAATAAGCCATTGTGTAATGTAAAAACCTTACATTTTACACGTAGTATAGTTTTTTTAATCTATTGTTTACTTTAAATATCTATCGAAGTACTACAAGAACACAGTTGCGATGTACTTGTTTCAATTAGAAAAAAACCCATAAATAACAAATTAATCGTTCGTGTAAAAGCATTCTCTGCTCATCAAAGTTAAAAATTTTGCCTCATACTCGAGTTTAACAAGTAGTACCCAATTTTTAAACGATGCAGTTTTTCGTTTTCAGTCAGAAATTAAAGCTCTGCTTCTGCTCGGTGGTCTTCAGGTAAGAAAATGTTCGAGTGAAAATATATTCAATTAAGAAAATGTTCTGCTATACATACTTTTTCGGATTACTACTTGCATTCATTAATAATGATAAATCTATTTACTAATAAATCTCTTACATTACCTAAATTTGAACTTTCTATAATGAAAGATAATTTACCCACGTGCTCAAAATTGTTAAACAAGATTTTGTAATTGTCTGAAATTCATTCGAGTTTTATCGTTTAAAAACACTAATTAATTTGAAAGAAAATAGACTAATTTTTATTTGAAGCAATAATTTATTAGTACGTATATGTGAAATTTTTAAATAATAAATTAATTTCTTAGCTAAAATTTCAAGCTCCTAATACTATTTTCTGCTTTCTTGATGACGGCCCTATTTCCCCTCATCGGGCTTTCTCTGTCTTCTAAAAGCGCACACCCTCCCTTTTCATTAGAAACCTATTTCTAAGGCTGACCACTAGAAACACCACAGTAGTTTTCTGCTCACACCCATCCATGTTTTTTGGCAATTTCCCTTTTTATCTCTGCTTCTGGAGAACCGACTGGCTATGTGGGTTACTCAGTTATCAGTGGGCGCTACGGTCTGCCAGAAATTAGATGGCGTTTTATGTACATATACAGATGCTGTACTATAAGGTATATCACCAAGTTGTTGTACACATACTATATAGTACCTAGGTATTTGCTCACGGGTTACTCAGCTAATTTTGCACCATTCTCGGCCGCCGAGTATGAACAGAGGTGAAATAAATACTGTTAATTTTTCAAGTTAATGCATAACTCTTTCCAAATTGTTTTAACTTTTACATTTGTTTCATCTTAATAATTTTAATGCGCCATACGTTGATATTTATTTGTACATGAATAGTAAATTATTTTATTATATGTTTGTCAATAAAAATATTTTGCAAAGACGTCGTTAATGCACCAAGAAGTTTGTTCATCTAATATCTATGATAAAAAAAGTGTGATTTTTGAACGATAAAAATTCGTCGATTAAAAGAGTATATATTATTCCCTCGTACAAATGAGCTATTTGATCAACTAATATTTCTCAAAATAGACCAAATTTTTTTATTCCAATTTAAACTTTCATCATTTTTCATACAGGATTCATATATTTAACTATTATACCTCTACAATAGGTTGATAAAATAATTATTTGTTGTTTTTTAAAAGTAAAGTTTAAAGAAACAGGTATGCTCGGTTGTGGCTCAGATATTTGCTACGGTCAGGTGTTGAAGCATCAGAGATGGAGCAAGACAATAATCCAGCCCGAACGTTGTCTCTTTAAATTTAGCTTTTAATATATTAAAAACAAAATGTTGTTATCTGGCAATTGTTGAAGTATAATAGTCTAATATATTAATTCTGTATGAGAAATGGTTGAAGTTCAACATTGAAAAGAGAAAATCAGTCTATTTTGAGAAATTCTGTAGATCAAGTAACTCATTTGGGAAGGAAAAAATGTACTCTCTTAACAGTCGTAGTTAATCGTTCAAAACAAAATTCTTAATACATCAATAACGTAATTTTAAAATATGTTTATTCACAAAAAAATAATATAATAACTTACACATAATTCTTTTAATTTTTTATTTACATCTAAATAAATATTAATTTATAACGCATAAAAATGATTAACATGAACTACACTGTAATTTTTATGAAATTCCCACATGTTAAACTCATATAAATTATATAATAACTTTAGAGTATGGACTTCCTGCAAGCATTACATGATGGTTTTATCAATTTGTTCGCATGCTAGTTTAAATATGTATCGATTTGAGAATGAAGAAAAATCTTAGAAGGAAAATCATTGCATGTATCTTTTATCTTGAGAGGAATGGGCTCTCAAGTTGTGTGCTACAATGATTATTCAGGAAAGGAATAACAGATTGTTATTTTTAACTTTTCAGAAATGGGCTCAAAAGTTGGACTGAATCGCTGGAGGAGTTTGGAGAGAAATATTCTATGTTTCTTTTAGCTTAGGAAGAATGTTCAATTTGAGATAGACTCTTACGTTGAACACTAAAAAATTCTCTGAGAGTCAGAAGTGTGGCAGAGTCAAAAGTCAATATGAGAATGAATATGTGTTTATTCAAGACTAGATTCCGCTTTGTGCTACGACTCCTTAACATCTCATTTTAGCAGCGCAAAATGGGTCTATTTATACCAAGCGTGAGGCTCGAACATTCGCGAACGAATATTCTCCTTACGCTCTATTACGTTAAAAGGTTATGTAAAAATTCGTTATATTAGAACAATCCGTTATAGGAAGTTTTAAATTATTCGGTGCCGTTAATTTTAAGAAATGCATTAATTTAGCTTAAGTTTTACATTTCAAAAATTGTCTTATAATTTATAACTTTATTAATAATTCCTAATTTTATATACAAAAGTTTAACTCGAATTGTACTACAAATTAAGTGTAAACATACGACAAAACTATATTCAAAAGATTGTATTCTGTATTTATTTTCTGTACGCTCTTTAAATAAGCTAAAAAGAATTTTAAGTTCCCTTTAAATTTTGACTGTATATAAGTAACGATGACATAACCTTCCAAATAAGGTAAAGAAAAATATTATTAGGTGTTTTATTTGTATAAGGGAATACGTGTGATTTTGACTGTTTTGTATTAGAGAGTGTTCTACTGGCCTATGAGGAGTCATAAAGTGATAGAATGGTCACAACACTTTTTAAAAAAAAGTTAAATTTAAAACAATTATATGTGAATAGATAAAGTGAGCCAACAATTTGACAAAATTAAATAAACCGCAGTCTACTCCTCTTTTCAAACCCGCCGACCGATAAAATTTTCTGTATCCCAGACGTTTTCGTTTTTCATTTTCTATATATAGGAATAGTTTCCCCGCTTTTAAAATTCATTTTTCGATTCAGAGCAGCTCGATTGAATCAATGCTTTTTAGCAATCTCTTTGCTACAGAAGCATTTCTAAAATTTAAAAGATTAGGTGCCACTTTAGGAATTTCCATATGTTTTTCACATCCTGTATATTTAATCATATTGATAGTACAGACGATAGTTTTAAAGATGATGACGATAAAAAAAAATGGTTAGTAAAATAAATGTATAATTAAGTTATTTATATTTTTTTGTATATTTCATATTAATTCGTATTTAGTAGAATTAATTCACTTCATTATAGCGTAAAATTAACAATATCAATGATTCTATAATGTAAATAAATCCAATTCACCATTATTTAACCAAATTTTTTGTACACAATTAACCTATAACTATAAAATCGCAACACGATTTTATCAAATTTGGCTCTAACACTTCAGGTCTCTTCCTCCACCACTTACCTATGCCTGCTAGAAGCGAAACAAAATTGTTAAGGCATTTTCAAATAATTGATGTTAAAAATATAATTAGACGAGTATACTGTATTAAACTATAACTTTTAAGAAAAGAAATTAATTTGCAAAGAGACATTTTTGTAAACTTAATGTTGATTTTTTGGAATTAAAAGTGTAATTTCATCATTTTAAGACGTAAATTTTGTTATTTAGTAGTCCACCCATACTTTTCCTTAAAAGTTTATGCCCTCTTACAATTTTTTCCAATTTCATATAGGTCGGTTACCTAAATTACTCAGCAACATGCAGTAACTAAAATAATTTTCTAGTATTTAGCACTATTTCAATTAGAAATTTACAAAATTATTTGGATTTATCTTCGTGTACAATTTGTTTTTCTTAGGAATAAATATAATCATTTGATCAATCTCTAAAATTAGAAACATTGGGCTGCTGCTTTGGGAACGGTTTTCCGAAGATATTTTTGAGTCTATCTAGTCAGACAGCAAAGAAAATAAACAGTTGAGAGCTATTAGAAAACACCTTCTTTCTCTAATTTTCGTCTGATTACTTTCTTTTGGCTCGAGTGAATGAAAGAATGTATGGGTTCATCCTTTTTTGATTGTAGATAGGAATTTACATTTATTATATACTCAAGTAATATGCTTCTTTTGAATTTGAACTAAAATGTCTGACATATACCATTCATCGATGAATAACTTGAAAATGAAAATGAAAAAAAAAATCGATAAATCATTGTTCTTAATTAAATTAAAAATGCGAGGAAAAAACATCAATATTATTTGTATAATATAACAATATTCCTTACTGCATGACTTTAGCTGGAAATAAGAAGTTATGGATATACAATGTGGATAAAATATATTTAAATATGCCACGATTCGTTGTTTGAGAACTGAACTAATTTGTATTTAATATGAAAAACTCATAAAAGAAATAGCGATAAATAATTAACATTTTCATAACCTACTTGCAAGGTCTGAAGACGTTGTGATCTGAAAGTTATAATTATTTTTGTTATTATAGATTCATTTTATAATGAAACTATTATATAAATATTATAACCTATGCATTTAACCCTTTGCAGCACGGTGGTATCTCTCAGAGACCACCTATTTTTGTATAGTTTTTTGCAATTTCAGAGTAGTTGTGACGGAGCTCCTGGCCGTTGGCCGGAGTCCGTCGTTACTAGCACCCTAAGATTAGGGCTTATTTTTCCGAGGTCAGCGACCTCAAAAAATTCTAATTAGCCGGAGCTAATTAGCCGGAGCTTGGCGACGACCGTTACATTTATTTTTGATTGATTTTGTAAACTGTTGCTGATTCTTTTATTTATTTCCGTATAGTTCGCGCCATGTTTTTTTATTTATGTAGCCGCTAAAAAATTTTTTTTTTTTATATATAAACGCGTGTCTCGGTATTTAACGCCTACTTACTCACCTCTTATTGACCTTTCAAGGTCGTTAACTACCTGGCGCATGTTAGGCCGTATCGCGCCTCTTACCTTCCCCCTTTCGTTTTTTTTTATTATTATTATTCGCGTTATATTCGTTTTATAGATTTCAACGCGATTGAGGGAGCTTTCCCTCGTAATAAAAGTCAGTTTTATCTCTTCTAGTAGGACTAGAGATTCTGCGTTGCATAGTTTTTTGGATATAGCTTACGTTTTTCTATAATTTCTTGATCACAGAATGATACGAAATTAAAATTTATGCTTAAAAGTTGTAAAATGTTCAATAATTTGTTAATAGTTATAAACAAAGTCTAACAAAGAGCCTGTTTTCAAATAAAAATGCATTTATGACGAAACTTTCAGACATATCCTTGTGAAGATGGATATACAGAGGTTTTTGGGGTCGCTGATTACGAATCTGAACTCAGAAGTTGAACATTCAAAATGGCGGCTCGAAAATGGTGACGAAAATCTAAAGAGGTAAGAACGAGTGCAACAAAATCAAAGTCAGGCTATTTTTTAATGGTATTTATTGAATTGGAAACGGAATTACGATAGGATAACTTTACAACGGCATAAAAACGTAGTACTCACATAGGAAAAAGCCATTGTCATGCCATATAACATATTATATAGTCGAATTTAACATAAGATCGTTCACTGTACAAAGTGGTAATATTTATCTACGTACAGAGCTCTCTTACAAGTGGGCGCACGTAGTAGCCACAGATATTGTGCGGGGAAGGATCGCCGTTAAAGACCATAACGTAAGACCTCCATGTCTCCAAAATGATAATAATCTTGCCCCCGCGTGGTTGATGAAGGAGAAAATTTTGATGCTTAGTGCATCCTATTTGGCTCCCAAGACCCAACCGCGGAACGTCCAGTAATAACCGCGTTTGTAGCGAGGAAGAGGTCCCCAAAGGTGAAAGACTTCCCTACCCCCTAACAAGATGAAATAGAGAAGACGAAATAAATCCCAGTCTTCAGATTGTAGCAGCGGTGAAGCAGCGTCTTCCGCGTCAGCAGGTAATAAAATGCCCCTGGCAGTAAAGTCTCTGCAGCAAGACCAGCATTGGGCTAAACAATCCAATACTGGCCCTATAGTGACTTTAGCAAACACTCCTAATGCTACTTCGTCGCTACTCTTGCAAGTTTACCGAGGCGTGGGTCAGGGTCAGTTGGATGTTCCATTTTCGGGCAGCTGATTCATTTGTGGAACACCTAACCATCGACCGTCGAACATGTCAATGGACAATCATTTGTTTCAAGGATGGACAGGTCGGCTACTACGCAGTAACCTGCCCAAATTGCGCTGCTCTGACGGATCAGTGGGTTAAAGAGCGAACGGAGTCGACCTTTGCGGGTGTGAACGCCATAGAGCGGAGAAAACAGGTGGCACCGGATATACTGACTGGTTAACACGTGCTGAGCAGTTGGCTCAATACCCAGGAGTGGGAAATTTTCGGTACAAAATCATAGGGTTTTACGAATCGCTAAAGCTAACAGATTCCACGGACTGACTGGGTGAAGGTTTGCGTTGTCAGCCTTGGAGGAAGCGGAAGTCTTAGAGAACACGGCTGGACCTCCAGGTGGAGCTGGCAAAGGCATGGTGAACTACGATTTGGACGTAACAGTTGCGGTAATGAATTCCATGATTCTACCGAATCCAACTGGCAATAACGTGCCATTGGCAATTACGCATGCACACGAATCAATAACTCAAGCTGACATACAGAGCCACAGTCATGAAGGCGAGATAGTTATTGACGCTAGTACAGAATCCGAGGCTGTGAACGTCTCTGTGATGGAAAATCGGGACTTGTTGATAGTGTGCATTGGGGGCAAACCATATTCGATCTTGCTGGACTAAGGCGCGCAGGTTACTGTTGTGGACGGGAGAATTGTTGAAGAGTATGTTCCAAGGCGCTCACCATGCACCGTGCCTCTTACAAATGCCTCAATTGAGGTATAATGAGGACTGCTGGTAACTTCAAATTGATTTTTTAAATCGATGAGGTGATGAGAGCCATTGAAGTGAATGAGTGCTGTGTCTAAGGATCTCGCCTGCGATATTTATTTGGGCACCGATTTTTATGACAGGTATGATTTAGTCATAGACTGTGATGACCACATGGGCGTGTGGGCGACCGTGCCAATTGGCATGTGTATGCAGAGAGAGTGCACGACCGTGTGTAATTACCCTGGAATTACACACGGTCTGTATTAATCAATGATTGCCGAGATGTCCTTGTAAAAAAATAGTGAGAAAGAAGAAATTCACCGATTAGTTAAAAGGGTAATTCCAGAAAAGAGTTTAATAGAACACGTCTTAAAAGTCATAGACGAACGCTCCTAGAAGACGGCACCTCATCGATACTCTGAGCCCATCCTTAACTTCATGAGACAAGACTTAAAGGAACGGGAGGCGGGGGGGGGGGGGGGAGAGAAAAGGCAATTGATGTAGCGCACCTTTGGACGTTCGTAAACAAGACGAATCGAACAGATTATGTATCCACTTTCTTGAACTGTATAAGGTTACGCCTTGTTCAAAAGCGAGGGTGCCTTCGAATATTCACTCGCAAGCACCAACTGCCCCGCCTCAACGGGGTGACAGGGTGAACACCGAAAATCGGTGGTCATAGGGCGTTTCTGGCTTCTCGTGGACTTTTCGCGATTTCAAAAGCAACTCGAACGGGAACCGGGTTCCACCGAGGTCTCGAACCGCCGTTGAGAGAGACTGTGGTATAATAGAGACAGGTTAGTAAGGAAGGAGTAAACACGACTATCTCATTTGGAAGACAACCGTCCCGGGTATAAGTTGACGAATCCGAACAATCGAGAAAAGTTCACGACTTTGAAAGATCTCGTCGGGAAAACGGGACGTCGCTTCCTCCCCTAACAGCGTAAACGGGCGTCAAAGGGAGCAACGACCTCTCGACCCAACCGAAACGTACCCAACCTACAACATCCCTCCTTGCATCCTACACATCCTATTCTATCCATTTTAGCGGCCAAGGGCGACATCGCGGGGCACCGAGGAACCTCTAGGGACTCCAGAACATCGAGAGACCTCCACAAGGGGTAAGTGAACTTACAGTGGGCTAAGGCTTGCGTCCGGGGTAGCTGGTACTAAGAGCGAGGACCGTTTGAGTAACCTTCTGGGATTTCGGTTAGGGTCGATGCCTATGACATTCTCAAGGAGGCCACTAAGACAAGCTCTACGATTTACTAAGACTAACAAACAGATCCGAGGACATCCCAATTCTCGGATCTCCCCTTTTTTTTCAGAAGTAAAAACGCAGCAGAACCGCGAGGGTGGGACGAACTTCGAGAATTAGGGGTAGGGAATAGGTCGATTAGATAGGGGTCGTGAAGACTCTCACGGCGTAGGCCCCGCACGGGGGACTACACAGTCGGAAAGCGGGAAAGGGACGAGGCGCCGAGGGAAGGGTAGAATAAGATTTTTCACGCATAAATGTAGGTAACGTCCGTATAGAAACTGCGAAAGCACCGCGAATGAGCGACCGAGAACAGCACCTAATGTTTTTCTTAGCTCCCATTCTAGGTTCGGTTCCGGAAGAATAGCTTCCGAAATGCAGAAGGGGACGAAAGCCTTAGAATAAGTTAGGTGAGCACGAAGCCGCAAAAAGTTTCGCGTCCCATTCTAGCGCCATCTCGAGATGTAGCCCTGAGTAAGGACAAGAGGCAAGGTCTGAAGGAGACATAGGTTTTCGCGTTCCAATCTAGCGGTACTTCGGGCCTATCCCTGAGTACCACTAAGATGCGAGTCCTAAGGAACAGACAGGTAATGACGATACCGTTTTCCTTCTTTCCTCTACCGGTCCAGGGAGTTGGAGGCCCAGGATCCGGCGACTGTACCAGGTGCGAAAGCCTGCAGTCGTCGTCAGTCAGTGACCGCAGCTCTGCGTTGGTGGACCACTCGGCCAGCAGAGAGTCCAGAGCATCGAGTCGGGGAGCCATCGGGCCAGCTTCTGCCGGCGGTGAGGGTCGTGAGTCGCGCGAAGGCAGGTGTCGAGTAAAGACCACACCTGCCAAAAACTTTCCTATCATAATAATCTTTCTTGTCTTGCGTCATTTCCAGCACGCGACATAAAAGGACTTCTCTTTCGGTTACGCTTCATGTGTAACCTCGATAGGCGTGGTCCATCGTAACGAGCGGTGTCGGGACCTCTGCGAAAAGCATGCACTCCCGGAACACGGGATAACTGGCGTCTGAATGGACCAGAGGGATGCAAACCGAGGTAAATTGAAACCTCGGTCCGATTTCAGTACGAAAGAGGAAGAGCGAGAACGAGTAGAATGCGGGAACAAATCTAGACGCGCATACACACACACAAGAGCGAACGCAAACACGTACACAAATGCACACAAATCAACACCGAAGTATCCACGACGCGCCTCGGTAAAAACGCGAAAATAGGCGAGGGTCGAAACGAAGAGCGAAAAGTAAGAATGCGAGCGCGAGTAGAAAAATTCTAATCAACCTTCTAAATTCACAGGGTCAGATAGCTACAGATCGGTACCTAGGAGTTGCATCTCCACGTAGTTCTCCGCGAGTACATTCGACCTAGAGGAAGCATGATAACCTCATGGCCGGATGTAGAGAAAGCAACTACCAATTCATGCGAGGAATCGCATGAGATGGGTCTACCATGTCCAGCAGGCACTTAATTTTTCCAAGACATTCTGTAAAAGGTTATGAGGGTCGACGTGTATCCATCGCCGAGCATGGATGGCATCCTCAATAAGCTCCATGGAGCTGCGTATATTTCAAAAATTTACCTGCCCGATGCTTACCTGCAAGTTGGTATGACAGAGTCGAGTATGAAATATATTTTTTTCTGTTCCTAGATATAAACTATGGGAATGCCCTTCGGCTTGATGAATCGGCGGGCGCTACATTCAATCGCTTAATGGATGCCTTATTTGAATCAGAGTTCGAGCTGTTCATTTTTATGTACCTCGATGACTTGATAATACTCAGCCGCAATTTTTCTGACCATCCAATCTGGCTAGAGTTGGCGATAAAGAGGGTAGTAGAGAATGGCCTTGAGATTAATGTGGAGAAGAATGAATTTGAATGTTCGTCGGTGACATTTCTCGGCTATATCCCCGATATTGAGGGACTAAGACCTGATCCAGATCAAGTTAAGCTAATCCTCGACTACTTAGTGCCAGGAAACGTGAAGCAACTTAGACGTTAGGTCTTAGGTAAGGTAACTCAAGTCCTGTACTCGTGAGGCCAGATTTTAATAAAGAGTTTTTTGTTCATTGTGATGGGTCGTCTTTTGCACTGGGAGCTGGTCTGAGGCAGAGAGATGATGATAGCTATGAGCATCCTATTTGCTAGGCTAGCAGAATAGTCAATGAATACGAGCGCAATTACACGATATCGGAAATTGAGCGTTTCACGCTCCTTTGTGCCATAAAGAAATTTCGACCATACGTCGTAGAGACGAAGTTCACTGCAGTTACTAACCACATAGTTTTGACCTGGCTTAGGAATAAAAAAGATCCGACAAACCGACTTGTGAGATGGATTCTCAAACTCTAACAATGGAATTTCGAGATTGTGTATCGTAAAGGAGCAATGCATCAAGTACCTGATCCATTATCTCGCAAGTTCGAAGTAGAAGCGGAAATCGCAGCGTTCGAAGGGGTAAAAGACCCATGGTATCTAAGGCGAGTGACAGATATCACAACACACCCGGAGAAATATTCTGATTGGAAATTCGAGGTGGGGATGATGCATTGTTTCATACGAAACGACTTCCTTGACCCCATCACGGATAAAGAAGAACGATGGCGATTGGTAGTCTCAGGTGAGTTTCGTAAACGAGTGTTAAGAAACGTACACTATAGTGGGTGGAATTTAAACCACTGGCTATGGTCAATGGAAGGACATTCGCCAGGGCTTCGGAAGAGGCTCTTGCTGTTCCATTGGAAAATTCCTGATTACCTTGTAATTGATAAAGGATAAAGTTACACGAGTAAGCTCTTTCAGGATACCCTCGAGGAGTATGGAATACGGCACGTGCTTACCCCTTCATACCACCAAGAAGCGAATTTCGTGGAGCGCTCTATCAAAGGGGTAAAAACGATGACCCCTATCTTTTGAAAGTTAAGCATCGTGAGTGGAACAAGCATTTGCATGAGTTTCGGCATGCAATCAATGAAAATTAATTTAATATTTTTTTGTCTCTTCAATGGAATACCAAGGTCTTACCGTCGATCTTGAATTTTAGGAGAAACCTTCAGTAAACCAAGAGTTTACGCCGCGAAATAAAAAAAAGGGGCCCGGTCATTAGAATAAGTCCTGAAATACGAGACCTGTTAAAAAAATACGGTGAATTTTCAAATTTCACGGGCTACGTACATTCGATTATCGATTTTTTAATTTGTTTATGTTGATACACTCGTCTCGAATATATGTTCATAGTTTCAGCTATATAGCATATTTATTTTGTTTATGAAAGGCTGAAAAAATAGAAGTGTTTTGCGTGTTCGTCGATTTTCTGCTGTTGAAAAAAATGGATCAAAGACTTTGCATAAAATTTTGTATGAAAATGGAATTAAGTGCTCAAAAACACTTGAAATGTTGACAGTGGCATTCGGTGAGTGTACTTTGAGTAAAAAAACTGTTTAGTAGTGATACAAGCTTAAGGTTGAGTATGGCAACCTTTGAAGAGGAGGTTGAAATGTCAGGCAGGCTCTTGATGAAGGAGTAATGAGGGTACTTCTTCCATTGCGTCTGCGGACAAACGCCACATCTGTTGGGAGAGGGTGTCGTGACCGCCGCTTATGCCATTGGGTGGCGGCTGACCAAAGCCCAGTGAATGGAGCCACTGGCGCGCCTACGACTCTAGAGCTGGGTGGTTGGCCTTATCCTTCGTATTTTTGTTGTTGTTTGGGTTTTAGTTTATTTAATTTAATTTTTATTTTATTTTTATTTTTTTTTATTTTTTTAAATTATATGTATGTGTTTATTTTGGTTTTGTTTTATTTTTGGGATTTTTTAAAATCTATTGTTTTATTTTATTTGTTTATTTGGTTCAGGCTAAATAGCCGGAGCTTTGCGACGGCTTTTGCTACCATATTTCACCGGCGTCGCGAAAGACCGACATAGCGTGCCTCTTCTCATCGAGAACAACAATAATGAAGACGAGAATTGCTAGTTGCCGTCGTTGTAACTTCAGGCACATCCGCTTTAGTGCATTATCTACAAATTTCTATGGAAGTCGATGAGAGTAAATCTAAGATAAGAAACGTGTAAATGAAAATAGTAATGAAAATAGTAATGAAAATAGCACCGATGCGGGCAGTATATTCGCCAATAGTCATCAGCTCAAATACGTACATCAAGGTTTTAATAGGAACCTAGTCGGGACATAATTGAGTTTTAGTCGAATTTATTGGTTTTTTAATGGAGTTCTGCATGCTCTTAATCAATAGCGTCATACACTACCAATATCACTTATGTCTACGATAACATCTAAAATAACTAGGTAAGTCACCAGTGCGCTATATTGTTTCTTGATGTGAGTACTTTCACACAACTAACTACTACTTTTTCCAGTGTACAAATTCAAACTGACCTTCTTTATCTACTCAGCCAATTTCATATTGACGATAACGAAACGCAATGTGTACCGACTGGCACGATAATGATCTTTGATATTCTCATAAATGATCGCTTGCAATTCAGATAATTTCGGAAATACTAAGTTGATGCTTTAATTATATAATAGAGCGTTATTCAACAATTTTATATTATTGAGTTTATTGCTACCATTGAAAAAAATTGATAGCTTGGAAAGAGGAGTCAGGTTTTTCGTTATTTGATTTGTTGAAGAAAAGTGACAAGTGATATTTTGTTGGAATAAGTATGCATGTAAATTGTATATAAATAAGCTTAACCTTAAAATAATATTTTTAATTTAATAATATTATGATTCGATGAGAAATGAAATAAAAGTAGAGAAAATGTATTTATATAACTCATCCATAGCTTCGACTTACTCAAAAAAAAATAGAAAAAGAAACGGAATATTCTGTTTGTTTTGTTTATATTGTTGATTAGTATAATTGTTATAAGATTTATGTAACAGTAAGCTTTATACGAATACAAATTCTGTTTTGCAGATACATAGATTTCAACATCCAGCCATCCCTGATGAATGTAAAATTCAATAATCTCTATTGTCACAATACAATATTATTATACATGATCAGATAAGTGCTCAAAAGAGCTTGGAAAATTTGAATTAACCAATTAATTTTTGAGTCATAAATTTGAAAGACGAACGGCCGTATATGTGTAAATTAATTTTAAACGTCATACTTGATATGAAAAGCAAAACTGTTATAACTGTTATATGATTTTTATAAAAAACTTCTAAGTCGCTCGATTTCGTCGAAGTATAAACATCAAGGATTATTGTTAATCGTCCTAGATACGTTGTTTTGGATTTTTACTATCTCCTGATATTGAATCTGGTCAATAATATAGAATTTTATTTAAGTGTGACATCGGATTAATGACGCCACAGAAAGAAAGGACGTATTCACGAAAATCCTCAATATTTGCACACTTTTATGACTAAGACTTTCATTTTATTAACAGGGGCGTGTGTCAGATACTTAATAGAAATAGTCGAGGAATCCTGATGCTATGTAGACACCTTATGCCACTGACCTTAACCCAGCAATGATGTCTACCCTTCCTTCATTGACTAACTTTTTAACAACAAAGGGGTTATCGAGAACGAAGAGATAGCGAGAACTAACACCAAAGGTCAGCTAAGGTAATCAGAAATTAGGACTACGGAAGGTAAACTCTCATCTAAGAACCCAAGGTCGCTCCGCGCACGTGTGTGGTCCTCATAATTGGACAAAAACCGGTCGCTCCTACGCATATATTTATAACTTATTATTCCCATCTTTTCTTTTCATTTATTTATTTATTATATAGGTATATATATATATATATATGTTTTTTTTTATTCGTCCCGATATTACATTAGTAGTATATAGTATTTTACTATCAATATAATGCAAAGATTACAACACGTTCAAATATTATTAACGTCATTAATTGATCATAACCTCTGATACTGTTCTTCATTTTTGGTTTACAAACATTCAAAAAAATCTTCAAGATTTGCTACAAAGAATAATAGGAATTTTGTTGAACCTTAATCTTATTATTTTCTTTTTATAGTATAGATAGAAATCATCTAAAAGAAATTCTTGTAATAGCAAAGGTTATAGTTAATAAATTATTATAATTGTGCTTGCATTCTGGGATTTTAAAGAGAATATTATTATAACCTTTCATTTGTCTAGTTGCAGTACCTATCTATCTTGATATTATGGATTAAAGATAAGGTTGATAAAATATTTTGTCAAAAAAAATATCAACTTTGGAGATTATTGAATAATACTTGCGTTCTTTTTCTAATTAAGATTAAGTATAGCATTTGGTATGGAATGGTACTTAGCCGGATAGATTATTACTTAGATAAATTTTCAAGACATCGCTTTATAAGTAATCTTGGTTGTTTACTTGAAGTTTTCGTAAAAATGTCTATAAGTTTATGAATCTCAGGTACTTAAGGTAATCAATCACGGTCTGCAGTTTCTATTTATTCTATTTATTTTGAAATAATATCTTTTCTCAATAAAATTGTAACTAGTTTTTAGTATTAAAACTTTTCTAAGGAAGTTGGAATCTTAGTTATTGTATATATTCCTAGTAATGTAAGTTTACTTTATATTTATAATTTTTTCAGATATAACTATCCCAGTACATCCAAAGCCAAGGGTAAAATTAGAGACTAATCAGTTCTCATACTTTACTTTCTCTTGAGAAATGTTTAAACTTTTGGCTCGTCTAATTTTTTACTTGCGCGCATTTACTTTATATGTGTGCGCGCGCGTGTGTGTGTGTGTGTGTAAATATATATATATATGTAATCTTCAGAGGCCTAATATGATTTCATTTAACTATTAATTTATACATCCAAGGCTGAGGTAGATGTTCTAGCAATTATGCTTAAGGCCATAATGCGCTGACACAATATATGTATCGAATCGCATTATTTAATTTTTTTTCGCGATTGTGAAACACAAAGAGAACTAATCGTTTGTAATACCGTCAAAAGCTAAGTACTGTTATTTATTTTATATTGTTGCGCGGTTCGAAGAACAATATATCCCGATCGCGCGAATCGAAGAAGCAGAATATAAACACAGAGTGAGGATTCAGATAAATAAGTATGACACCTATTGGTGAAAGATACCACGATTATCAATACATTTCTGGCTTGATTTTATATCTTATCTTAGCGGTATCGACGCATGCACGCCAGAGCCTTCGCTTATTGGGTTACACAGAGATACTTACCTGGAACCTCTCTAGCCGCAGTTCAGCTCAAAATTTTGAGTGATGAGTACCGTTGTTGATCATCCCATCACCTATCAATAATACTAAAACAGTTTATCTGTCATCACGTTACTCTAAATTTACTTCGATGGGTGCCAGACATCCAGAAAATGTCGATCTTCAGGGATACAAGTTAGTGCTGATGCTTCACAGGACAATGTCAACAGAATGGTGGCAAGTAGTTTTCCGGAAACACAACTCACTTAAGAGTCGATTTCAAATAGGATACGAGTCTCAAGATATGGGATAAACAAATTTGATCGTTTTGGTGATATAAAATGTGGATAGAAATCGTAATAAATTGAATTAAATCAAAATCCTCATTAAATTTTCGGGCTTAATACCATATTATCTTTGCATAAAAGTGAGTTTTTGATGCATCAGAGATCCTCATGATTCTAAAAAATTGTGAGCAAAGCAGCAAAACGCCATTTTTAATTTAAGTGATATATAATCGATCGAATTGGATATATCATTTCTTGAATTCATAACTGCAAAAAACTTCTAATATCAGAGCATCACCATTCAATTTGAAGATAAACCGATTCATCGACAAGCAGAACAACCTACCCGATCTCAGACATCAAACGCTCAAAAAAACTGTGAATTTGAATAGTAGTCAGAACAAACAAGTTCGCAGATATTTTCAGCCATTAATTTTGCTAAAATCCCATTTGATCAAACAATGTAATTTTCATTAACTTAACCTAGGAAAATTTAATTATGCGACTACATTATCAGCCATGACAGATCTGAATGAGCAATCTATATGAGCTTACAAATCACTTCTAATTGATGTATCATGATTTATATGTAGAGATTGACAAAAATAAAAATTCAAGATTACTCCGATATTTCTGAAAGTTAACGATATATATAAAAAAATTTTCAGTCAGAAGTTGTTTAGGGCAATGGGGCCATCATTCTGCAATATTAATTATGATCTTAAGATCAAATTTCAATGTAATTTGAAGGACATGGTATTTTTTAATGGGAACCCCTACAATTGATACTGGATTTGAAAGGAATGAGAAATTTTATATCCAAAATGGTTGCTAGAATACCCTTCAAATGATTATATCAAGGTTAAATTTATACAAATCCCCCAAAAAATTTTTTTATTCCGTATATATTCTGTCTATGCTTATGATCGAATGCTAAAATGATTTGGATTTCAGGTCGTATACATGAATATAAATACAGTATAAATCATTTTTATACTTTTCCATGAAAATAGTAATTTCAAATCGTTGTTGCACTAGTCTTATGTCATTGAAACGATTTCTATCTTTGCACTCTTCTATACATAGTTGGTATATGGGATCTAGGTCTACAATAAGTTCATGTCAATTTCAATTATGATGGTTATGCATATTAAAATAAAAATATCGTCTTATAACAGCCTTGTGAGGTAATTCTCAATCGACATGACATCAACTTTATAATTTATTCGCGTTTAGATTACTATAACTTTGAAGGGAGTATTGTGAACCACGTATGAGACAGCGTGTAGTGTATTAAAATATGGAAAAAATACCGTGCAATTTACATTCCCTATGACTAACAAGATTTAAGATTTGCATATACATTTTGAATCGCTTTTATATGTTCTAGTAACTTGATTACATATCTTGAGATAAGAAAGAGGGAGAGAGGTGACGATAGAGCGCAGAGATAGCTTGAACGATAGAGAGTGTTGAACGTGATTAGGGGCAGTATATGTCATTAATTGATGTTGAACAGCACATCCGACGACCAAATGAAGCTTCGATAAGAATGGCCAAGCAGTTGTTAAGCTAACGGTAAGTATAAAGGTAGAAAAAGTCATGGCCAGGAAGGCCGTCATTCGGTGATAGCAAAGATAATAGCAGCTAGTTTTCTTGATTTTCTCTTTGTACAAGTAAGAGGGAATTGAGCACTGGCAAGTCTTCCTCTCGTATATAATAATTCATTTATTTATTATATTATGTACACATATCCTCTCAACTCTCACGATCGATTGTGTATTTATAGTAATGTGTAGATGCCTAAATTTAATTGTATGTATAGCCCTATGTATCGCGTTAGAATAGACCCTTCAGATAAGATAAATCATGCTCCTTATTCTGATAATTAATAAAGAAAGAAAAATTTAGTAAAAGTGAAGCCAAGCTAATTGCTTGTCTAAAAGGAGTCTTAGCATAGGATATCTTCGTCGTTTAAAATATTAAAAAAATAGTTAAATTGGTATATTTCAATTAACAAAACATCTTATACTTATATGAAAGAAAGATTAACAAAAAATGTATGGTTGCTAAAATTTACTAGTGCAGTGCATACAATTAAGTAAAATTCTTATAATACATCTGGAATATCCGAACTTGTATAATTTATTGCATGTACATGTTAAAGAACTTTTTGACATATTATTTTCGAATCAGTTAAAATTAAATTATTATTTTCTTAACCATTATTTTACAGTAATAGTATAAATTGTTAAATAATTAAAAGTAAATTGTATAAAGAATAAAGCGAAGCAGACGATCAAAAATAAAAAAATTGACTTATATACTACTAACAGGTAATTTCACATTGTATTTTTAGAAGAGAATTAGATTTGGCTTTTAATACACCGATTTTTATAAACTCAAATTTATATACCAATACCGTACAAATTTGTACTACGCAAGATAGGTAGAAATTATATAGATTATCTAATATGTACAAAAGAAATATGTATTTTGTACTTTAATTTAAAAATACATATATGCGAAATATACACATATTCCGAATGAATTTCTACGTATTTTTTAATATTTTATATTAGAACATTCACACGTGTTTCATATAATATTTTTCAATCGGGATTGATTATATGGATACGTGCAGATAATTGTTACTCTTACAATTTTTCATCATAATGATATTTCATCAAAAGTTGTTAAACATTATTTCACACAATAACTTGGAATAATATCTCAAGAAAATCGATTAATTGTCAGTAAAATATTTAGTAAATGATAAAAATAAATAATCAGTAAAGCAATAAATGATAAAACAAGTTCCATAAATTGTATATTAAATTGGTCCAGAACAAATGTATCATTGATTTAAAATTGAATGGCTAGAATTTTTGTTCAATTTATAATAAATGTACATAAAAATTGTTTTATGATACACATCTACGACGTTTATCTACGCCATAGAAAAATTGTTAGATAAGTAAGACTATGAAAGATTCGTTTGTATAAGATTTAAATGATTTTTCGATACTAAATCATTAATTTTTTCCTAACATGATTTTAAAAATACGTATTTTTAGATATTATTGAAAACAATTGTCCTATTAGATGAATTTTCTAGTAAGAAGGTAGAATGCTCATTAAATGACTAAATATTATAAGTTATGTACGCCAGATCAAGACAAATAAAAAAATATCGTAGGAAAAAGGAAAAGGAAATGGAAACAAGCGCATGCGTTGCCTGCTACTGAATGTGTTCCAATATTTGACGTTTCTTCGAACGTAGTTCCAACCAGACTAAGTAATAGTGTGAAAGTCAATGTTCTGCAACAAATTCTCATCATGAATTACCTAGAGTATTTTGTCCATTTTAAGTAAATCATTAAGTAGTTAAATAATTATTTTTTAGTAATTAAATTTGTTCTTCCGAACTTATTGAAATAATATAAAATAAAATATAGAAAATATTGTGTAAGCAGACAATGGGTGCTTTTTCTAGACGTAGAATTCATGTATGGGATTGGTTTGAAGCAATTTTTACGTGTATATCAAGATGGACTCAGTCTATATCCAGAACTTATAGTTAAGTAAGAAAAGATTTCATAAATTATATTTAATAGACATATAATGGGTTGTAAGCTGAGTAAGCTTACTTCCACGGCGGTATCACAAATGCAGACTACTGGGAGCTCAAATCGTGATAGTCCTCCTCCACCTCCGGCAACAGATCCCAGACTTCCTCTCAACGCAAGACAAAAGTATTTGTTAACAGCTAGTTGGAAAGCTATTGTTAAAGCAATGGAACCTACTGGCATCTACATGTTTATTAAGTAAGCTTAGTAGCTTTTATATTTTCTTATTACTCTATTATGTATATATTGATTAGCAACCATCGAAGGATTTTTCATTTTCAATTATAGTTATAAAAATACAAGATATAACATATTGTTTCTGTTGTTAAATTAAACATGAATGAAAAAATAGGAAACAATCTTTGAAAATACAAAAAAATCAGAAAAAATATACTATCACATACTTAACTATAAGTTCACTAACCAGAGCTAAAAATATAGCCAAGATATATTTTCTGTAATGGTTTAAATGTTCATCTATACTGTTCCTTGTCGCAGTTTTAAAAAAATTATTCTCAGACAAAAAGCAGTTGGATTAATCAATTATCTAGTAGAGCATTACTTTTAATATTTAATTATTAAGCAAATCAGTACTTACAAAAAATTTTACCTACAAATTGATGGGGTCAGGTTTTCATTGTAATTTTATTTGACTGCATATGATGTTTTTTCGCACATATATAAATTGAAATAATTGAAATATAATGGTTTGTTAGCTTTTCATTTGTCTAAATCTATTGTTTGCAGAAAAATTAAAATATTCTAATATAAATGACTATATTTAGTTGTTTTTTTATTATATGATACTGGCGTTGCACTTAGCACTCCATGTACAATTTTTGTTTAACCGTTTCAGTAAATTATAGTCTATACTAAAACATATCTTAATCCAACCGATTTTTAGATTTACACACACATATTTGTATTATCGAAAGTATAAAGATGTAACCATTCCAACGACCTTTCCACTCTCCGATCTTTTTACAGTAATTTTTACATGTTTTTGTCCACGATAAGGAATTTAATAAAATAGCCCCTGTATGTTCCCAAAATAATGCGATGAAAAGACTTTATTTTGTGAGATGGAAGTACCACAACATTAATAAATAAACATCATCTCATCTAGTGTAACTTCATTGTATTTTCGGAAATCGTCGTTTAAATTGAAAATACTTTACGTAAAAATAACTAATGTAAAATTTTCCGTTTGTATTGTTTTTTATTTATTATGTTTCTGATAATAGCCACTTCAATGATTTTAGTTATTTTTATTGGTTATAAAACAATCTAATTTTTTTCAACAGGGCGTCTACAAATTTTTTATTAGGTGTCCTGGACTATTAGTGAACTATTCATTACAGTAATTATTTGTATTTAATTTTTATTCCAGAAATTTATGAAACAATTGTAATGTGCATTTTGGCCAATATAAAGTTGAGATATGCCTGTCAGTACTCAAGTCATATTAAACATTTTAAATATTTGATAATAAAAACTTACAATAGGTTAATGGTTAATTTAATAGCTACTTTATGCCATATATATATATCTCTTATATATCTCATGCATATAAATAATATAAATGTTGAATATAGATATTTGAAATATATTTTTGGTGATATACATAAAAATTACAATACAACACATTGTAGGATAATGAAACACGTAAATTATAATTTAAATAATAAATGGTGATGCGATGAAAATAGAAATTGTGTTAATAGTGAGCGAGATAATAATAATACGTTTTGTGTACGGAAATTTGCTGGTAACACCATTGTTATATTGCAACAATATTTTTGTCATACGTATAATCCGCGCGGTTTGAAGTATTGAAGGATGTGACATTTATAGAGAATGGCAGTACTAATTATACAGTTCCCTTCTGCTTTGGACAAAAGGTAATTGTACTCAGTTCATTTTAATCATCTTTTAACACGTGCGCTTCGTTTCGCTTAATAATCTAATTTAATCGGATGTGAGAATGAATATCCATAAAATTAAACTACCATAACTTAAGTGAATTTGGATTAACTATAAACAATTACAATAATTTTGTATGTTCACTAATAAATAACACAGTCACAAGTGCTTTGTTTAACTTACCTTTATATCATCAGGATTCATTTATCCTTCTACATCTTTGTAACAAAACTTAACACCTGTAGGTGTTTTACATAATTATTATTGTGTAGTGCCCATGTAATAGATATGTGATTTTGCGAGTGTGTTCGACTAACCATGAATTTACCACGCAATACTTTTATAGATTAATTCATATTTGCGTGTATTATCTTTTAAACTTTCTTTCACATTTTCTTGTTAATTTAATATTTTTTTATTGTTTTCATTTCTATTACTTATTCTGATTTTCATTATAGCGTAATTAAAATAAAGTGGAGTTTATCTCAAAAAATTTTTTCCCGTTATATGCAGTATTTAATTATATCCCCTTCGTTATAAATAATTATCATAAAAATCAATATTGCTAGTGACAATGCATGCACATTAAATTAGCAAATATTACATAATGTGATAATAGACCAATATCAAGACAATACTATGCCGAATAACATAAGTTTATAGCGTTGTTCTTCGACTCATTACTGTTGCTGTCATTCCCGCTATAGGAAGCCTTAACGCTCAGAGCGTCTTTACGTGGGATTTTTTATTCAAATAAGGTTTTTTGAATTTCCAGCTTTCAATTTTTTCTCTTGTAAAAATGAATCGTGTTACTATTCCTTTTTCTTAGAATATAATTAGTAGACTAAACAGTTAATGATAGTTAATTTATCTTCTTTCCTGTTGGCCGTTGCCGTTTTCGTTTAAGAAATAAATAACGAAATGATACTTCATTTTGATTCCTATTAATTCAATTTATCAGCTGTAGCTTAATATAATTCAAATGTTCTCTTTTTTTTTAATTTAGTTACTTAGTGTCGCTTTTATTATAGATGATTTATTTAACGTAGTATTCTCAAATGGTTTTGTCAAAAGATCAAATAAAAAGTATTGAATATACCGTTAATAAATACGTAAAGGTGTAGAAACAGATGGAGATTTTACGAAATTATGGAGGGGATTCTAATTTAAATCTCGACATCGCAAATCTGTGTTTGATCTTACTTTTTTCTTTGATGATTATCGTAGATATCACGAAGGATTACATTATCTGTAAAAAAACCATCGTCAATTGATTAATTTTTTTTCACAAAATCCTAATGTCCATTTAACATACTATGCATCTTCTCAATAAGAATACGCGAATCCAAATCATCCAATAATAATACTGATGATCTTTGAAGGCACTCCCGATAAGTAGTTAGTATTTCAGAATTCGTAGTTTAAGTGTACTCTCGTCAAGATCTTAGTAATTTGGTTAAACACGCTTGATTAGAAGATTATCCGAAGGTTTTCTATTCTCTAAACTTACTATTAGAAGTTGTTAATGATCGCTAAAGACTTGCATACGTTCTATGATATTCCATTAGTTTTGAAAGCCACAGTTAGCGACTTATCAGCACTAGTTGACAATGTCAAGAAAAACTTATAATTCCTTTAAAAATACGATCTTCCAGTTCAATTCCTCACAATCAACTTCTACAATGATATGCAATAAACATCATAAATATTTTCAGAGAAATGCTCGATTTTTAACTACAGCTTCTTTAATTTCCAATCCAATCAGTGCTTTACTGCGATGTACTAAACGAAATGAAGATCATAATTTCTTCAGGTCTCCTTCATTTCAGAGCGATGGGATATTGTGAATAAAAATAAGATCCATCGTAATAGTCTTTGAATTGATACGTTCCCTAGTAATAATAAAATATGCATTCCAAAATATGCAATAGATGTCAGTACACTTTACTCTACAATAATGAAAAGGTTAAATCTAAAAAAATTGTAAGTTTGAAGAAGTTAAATCTTCCAAGTCCTCGCGATCTCAAAGATATCTCATGCAGCTATCTTATAATTCAATATTTCATTTGTCAAACTCTCAACTCATAACTTCAGCAATAATGAAGGTTCAAAATAATCGAGGAAAATTTAAAGCTCTGCTAGATAGTTTTTCTATATTTAATCTCTTTACACAAAGCTTTTCAAAATTATAAACTATTAAATTAAAATAAGATATTTTTTCGAATAATATTATAGTGGTTGACAGTTTGTGCACTATTTGAAAATAGTAAATTCAAGCTATTTTTAATTCTATTTTTAATAATTTTTCATGTTTTTTAAATTCCTTAAGTGATTTTAAGAAAAATTAATTTACATACAAGGAAATTACCAAAAAACAACCAGTTACGGAAAAAATAGCCAAACGTATTTGTCTATGAGTTCTATTTAAACAGATTTAGTACTAAAAGCTACACATTGAAATATTTGTTATATAAATATCCTATTTAAATTACAATTAAATTGCATTTTCATCAACATTTATATTCTTCCTAAGTACAGGATATTCACATTCAATTCTATCACTGTTTAATCGATGTAGCAAAAAAATCCTATCAGTATAAAAGAACCTTATCTTCGTTTGAATGTATATAAAAATTGCTAAAACCTAAAATTGTTTTTTAAACCAATAGACTAAATTATATCTGTACAGAGTAAAGATTAATGACATTGTAGTACGTTTACATCAACTCTTTATAACATAATAAAACGTCATATGCGCTGACATTTTTTAATTTTATTGTCAAAATACATGTGATTCGCATCTTTAGAAGCAATATAGCTCACTATTAGCAAGGATTTTCAGCAACGATGTAATTTTCTTCATTATTTAGATTTTATTGATGGGAATTACATGCAAATAACTAAACTCAAAAGCGCTGCGAGGAATCACGCAATGCTCAATACTTTACATAATATAAATAGTCGACATACCAATGATACAAAATATCATAACTGGATATAGGCAAAAAATGTAGCATTACTTATATTCCGAAGATCGAAATTAGGTATGCGATTATTCGTTATTTTTAAAAAGTGATAGTTTGTAAAAAAACAGATAGACTGTGAAAGCAAAATACACTACACGTGTAATGCAGGTACATTCTTGGTTACGTCGTATCATATTTAATTTTTTTTTATTCATATTGTATTATTAGGACCGTTATTTCTTTCATACCTCGAAGCTAGAATTAACATGCACGTGCATAAAGGCGTTATCCCTCAACTCCTGGAATTTTGCTCTAAGAGGCTGTTACATCCCGTGATAAGTTCATCTTCTTGGTATTGTGGATTACTTAGATATGGATAGTGTTGGTGCAGAGGCTGCCCTAGGCCAGTAAGGTAAGAGAGCAAGAGAAAAAGAGCATGACTATTGAACGTGCAATCAGAACGCAGCCTCAAAAAACCACAGCGGCGGCTAGAAAAAATGGGCATATGCGTGTGAGAAAATTTGACGTCAGCCACAAATAGATTTTCATTGTCGAAAAGACACGTCGCTTTTGTTCTTGCCAAAGTGAAATCAAAACATGTTAATACCTAGCATTAATTACGCACGATATTTTTGTACGATGATATATATGTATTTGTGAAGACATATTTATTAATAAACACAAGTTTTAATATAGCTTTATTCACAAATTATTCCTGCTATTCCGGCCCTATCAACTTTCTTCGTACTCGATAGTTAAAATAGCATATAGAAAAACATGTAAACGAAGCTCCAAAGTGGCTAAAATCATCGACAGGTATATTCGACGAAAAAATGTAGGTTGAACTGGAAAAAGTTTACCTGGAAACGAAAAAAGAAGAAAACTGATTAAGAAAACTATATTGGATAATAGGAGGAAATTAGCAGTTGTATCTTGACAGCAAAGTACTATCTTATAAATCAATACTTAAACCAGTATGGATATATGGAATACAGTTCTAAAGTACTGAGTCTAATTCTAACGTCAAATTCTTGGAAATGTTCCAATCTAAAATATTAAAAGAGACCTAATAATACCAAAAGTTGAGAAGGAAATAGCGCTCTACTATAAAAGCTCTAGACTTAACACCAGAAAGATGTAACATAACCCATTATTTATTAGTAAAATAAATGTTTGCGTTTTTTGTTAAAAAGGGCAACTTTTGTTTGGAAAATTGTTGTTGTAATCGATTCCTTGGACAATTTTGTATCAGATTTTTAATAAAGGTTAGATAATAGTCTTACAAAAAAGCGCTACCTGCGGCGATTAGCTGGATGATCGGACCGATATAAGTATCGCATTCTCCCGAAACTTTTCGAGGTTGTTCAGTTCTATAAGTCAATACCATTGGCTATATCATTATGTAATCGGAATATCACTATAAAAAATATCTTATTTACACAAATATAAACAATTTAAACGTAATTAGAGAGTGTAGTATTTCCTATTATTTTAGAAAATATTCGTGATTTACAAGAAATCTATTTTCCAACTGTAGTTAGAAATAAAAAGTCCAGTTATAACATCTAAAATTATTCAAGAGCTATCAGGAAAATGAAATTAAATACCCAATTATTTAATCAACATTTAAAAATTTTTTATAAAGTTACAATCATTAAAATTATTTTACTACATCTTATAAACGTATTAATAAATTAATTATAAAAATTTAATATAAAAGTTGAATAAAAAAATTTTTAAATACATAAGAAATTACACTGAAGTATTTCAGTACATTTATTTTGTGGTCTTTTAATACTATAATCTGTAGAATAAGATGTTTTTTCACCATCAATTCTTTGCTGCTTTTATTTAGAAGAAGGAATGATAACTTAAGGTACCATAGACACGCAATGCTGTTTTTAATAATGATGATAATTTTTTTTCAATTTCTATGTGCTCTGCTATCGTACAGTAAGAAAATATTATACGTATGGTTTTTTCTTCCCATTGATATAATTTTCGCAAAAGCTGAAGAAATTCTTACTTTTGAATTTCGCAAACTGACGTTCCGGGCTAATCTTATGACAGTTCCGCCAAGTCCATCACATGCACTTTTTCCATGGCAACTTGAAAATTTTATAATTAAACATGATTCGGTATTATGGTCCGATTCCTTATAAGGACACACTATATTTGTTTTTACGCTTCTTTCAAGTACTTTTAACTTTAAACAATTATTAATAATATGATTATTCATGTGACAATAGTCATAATTGATATCATTATTCCTTCTTCCGAAATTTTCATATCACAGAGATTCATTATCGTATCTATTATTTTTTTCGTTTATCATTATTAAAATCCGTATTCGATTCGCTCCTATTACCCTTATTTTTATTATTTATTTCTATTGTAACTAACAAAAATGTTTACCATTTAGTACTCACTTGTCTCATGCACTTCGTCATTACAAATTGTGTATGCAACGAATCTATACCCTCTCATTTCATCTGCATTAGGAAAATATTTTACTGAAAAATCGATTTTTTTACACTCGGATAATTACGGACTGTGTTGACTACTGTCGCAACCAGTACAATAATTTGCTGACTTCGATAATTTCGTACAGGTATGCGGAGCGCGTTCGCTATTTCTGCATTTCCAGCACACCTCATAATCTATAATAAATGGACATGGTGCTACTGTATGTCCAATCACCTGTAATATTGACAATGATTTTCTTCTACTTTGTTAAATTTATAGCTATCTATGGAAAACGTTTTAGCATTACAAAATTTATGAGCTTTAGTTTTACAAGATCCAGTATAACAAAATAATGCTTCATAATTATAATTTTGACAAATTTGATAATTTTAAATATTAGTAATATTTGCAGTATCGTCCCTTAACAATCTTTGCTTTTTCAGATTCACTATAACCCATTAACGACCAAAAGGCCTGATTTTTTTGTTGATTTTCGACGCGATTTTTTTCGTAGTTATAGGCCTTAGAAAAATTTTGCAAATACGTGTTTCGACATAAAATTTAATTCTCTCTCAGAATCCGAGCTTAAAATTGTGATTTACTGGGTAATAAAAAAGTTATAGCCAATTAAACAAAAATAAGCGTGAAAATTTTTGCAAAAATCAAATTTTTGATTTTTTTTAGCAATGTTACCGTGAAGCAATCATGATATAAATATGATCAAGGGCGATCACGACTATTAAAGTATCTCAGGGAATTTTTGTGGAATTTTTGAACCACTCCTTCCAACGAAATGGCGGCCAAATCGAAAAAAGATCATTAAATAACATAACTCATTTTTTTCTTGGAAACTATTGAGTTTAGAGAGAAAGTTTATGGAACAAAAATGTCTTAAAATTGATGATAGAATACTCTCAAATTTTTTCAGAATTTTTTTAGACAATTTTCGAGGTTTTGGAAAAATATAAAATATAATTTTCGAAAATCATCTCTTTTTTTCGATTTTTGCAAAAATTTTCACGTTTATTTTTGTTTAATTGGCTATAACTTTTTTATTACGCAGTCAATCACAATTTTAAGCCTAGATCCTGAAAAAGAATCTTTTTCCATGGCAACTTGCGAAAAAGTGTCATTCAGCTTCAATTTCGTATGTCTCATAATGAGAAACAAGAGTTAAAAAATTTGAATTATTCTGATATTGACTATCAGATACATAAATAACTTTTTTAACCTTGTTGTAGTAGCTATTTTTTATATAATTAATTAATTTCTGACGAAAGAATATCACAGTATTCACATCATGTTTCGTACTTTCCGAAATGACGACGAAACTGTCTTCTCCCGTTTTGCCTTCCCTTTCGTGTAAATTGTAAACGGATGAATCAATACTTGCTTTCAATACCAAATATTTATTGTACTTGATCTTTGCATATAGTTGTATAATGCTGAGCGGAATCTCGTATGACTATAACTTCAAATTCATTTAAAATATGCCGACAAGTTTTTATATAATCATATTGACTTTTGTCAATAATGTCATATTCTAATAATTCATATTTAAACTGTACCTCCAGATGGTTAAGACAGTCTTTAATATCGAACGTATGTTTTACAAGACCACTCTTTTGGTTTACAGTTTCCCGTTGATTGCAATGAATGAAATCTATGACATTTTTTTAAAATAATTCTCGAATGTATCTAAAACACTTGCCAATCCAGGACATTTAGAGCATTTATTACAAAAAATAATCTTCATCAGGTCTTTCACATGTCATTTTAATTAAAATATCTTTCGCTGTTTGAGGTAACTCTTCATCTTACTTGATTTTCAAATTCTTCGTTGATATTTTACAGCCTTCTACTAGCAATTTTGGATTTTTGCAGTGAATATAAATGCAAACATTGTTAACACCTTTAGATTCATTAACTAAAATGCACTGATCAGGTCGCAATGTGCAAAAATATATAAACCCCAGGCGAAACGTGAGTCCAATTTCAGCACAGTGTTTCTCAAAGATGCTATAGACTTCTTTTAAATTAAACATAATAAATAAACGCCTTGGAATGTTAACCTTCTTTTCATTATCTTTTCGCGCTATTTTTGTATCGTTAGCATCTGGACACGGTCGATTTATATCATCTTGAAAATAAAATGAAGTATTTTAGCTCTTTGTACAAAAGAAAACAAACAATTAATTTCTCTTTCTATATCACAGACACTTATAGACAGTGGAATCGCAGTTAATATATGGCTCATTCCAGACAAATACGATCAGCTCCACAGGAGTAGGTAACTGATTTTTATCAAACTTGGTATAAATATTGCCTATATGATAGTGAACTTCTGTACAAAACTAAAATTTTATACAGAAATGTTAGACTTTCTGCGTCATTACTAAATTCCACTCTATGAATTTTATTTCTGATTATTGTAGAAAAATAGACAAGAAATCCCATCGAAAATAAATTTTGAAAATAAAAATAACACTTTTTGGGATATCGTCATTTGTTTAAAACAAAAGTTAATAACTTTTAGAAAAATTTTTAAACTTCACTTTTATTTTATTAATTTCATAGTTAATATTTGTATCCGTATTAAAAAAAACGTTCGTTTTGATAACTCTCACGATTACAGAGATATCAATTTTTGATGAATTTTCAACAAAATTTTTATATTGTTTATAACTTTTAATCCGTCAGTAATAAATATTTAAAAATTTGTACAGAAGTTCACTACTATATAGGCAATATTTATGCCAAGTTTCATCAAAATCAGTTACCTACCCCTGTGAAGCTAATCCTATTAGTCTGGAATAAGCCAAATGTATCTTTTCTGAATTAGTAGTTGCTTGTTCATTCGCTGCTTTCAGGTCTTTATAAAATACACTTTTCTTTTTTGTATAAATTCATCTCGAGTACTGTCTACGCAGCTATATTTTCTCACAATTAAACTTTTCAAATTATTTGATAATGAATCGATTTTTTTCTATTAAATCAGATATTTCAATATCTATTGAATTCATTTATCTGATTTCAAAAAAATCAAGCAATGGATTTAAGCGATCCAATACTACTTTTCTATGTTCATTTTCGTCGATCTAACATTTTTCATCACATTGTACGTGGCTAATATCTTAATTTTAATTAAAAAAAAATATGTAAGATTATTGCGTTTATAAAATCTGAAAAAACAATTATGCCAAGTATTATCATAAAAATATATACAAATATATTTTGAATCATAAACCTTGGGACAAAATCATTATACAATGGAAAAGGTTTTATATTCACTCAAATTGTAAAAACTGGATAATTTTTTAAATAAGATAAAATCAATTTATACAATTTATCGCGCCGATAGATAAAGCATTCGCTCTTCGTGGTTTTGTTGTGACAATGTTTTGATGTAAGCGAGATCGCCCTCAAGGCCCCATGAGCCTTAGTGCTTTCTCGAGATGTCTGTCCTAATGAACACGTCAGAGAAATCATTACAGATCATCTTGTCTTGGAATTAGTGAGTTCTTAATTTATTCTATTATAGTAATCAGCAATTTCCTAATTGAAAATTGAAAGCCATGGTTTTTATAGATTCATCATCAAAATCAAAATATTATAATGCATACATCAAAATACTATAATGCAGTGCTACGAAATATACGAAAATTACCAACAGGGTTAAATAAGGATATTAAAATGATTAAAAAAATCAAACATATATATGTCGAATAAGATATCATATTCGTTCCTATGTAAACGTATTGGCATAAATACGTATATATGGGCAGGTAAACATTGTCTAGTACGATAATTTTCTGAAGTGTAAGATAAGAACATACGCATTTCCTGATTGTCGGTTAAACTTAGGCTCATGTAAATATAAGTGAGAATTGTTAATGTTAATGTTGCATTCCCACAACTCGATGTACATCTGAGTTCCGATAAGATATCGGCTCTGTACGCTAAATATCAAGTACGCAGCGGCCTTATCATTTTTCGATGATCATATTTCCATAATCTCGTATTAGATCAAGTGTCCGCGGCTGTATTTGTGTGATAACACTTACGCTTCATTTGGTAGGGTCTGATTAAAGATTGACGTTTGTGACTTTGGGGGCTATTGTCTTCTCGCTTCAAGGACCAACAATAGTCTGCCATCATTTCCTCATTCCACTTACCCTGGTAATGCTTTTCTTTTTCATTGAAGTCCTAGTGGAATCGTTCACCCATTTCTTCGCTGAACGCTTTAACATTTTCAGGAATTACAATTTAGAAAGCAGAGCCCTGCCTGTCTATGATTTGATGCTTTGACATTCAAATTTATTGAGTTACGGCGTACTTGGGATTTAACAAACAGAGCCCCAGTCATCAGAGTTCGATTGTGTTTCGTTTTCGGTTATAGTGCTATCATGCTCCTGATATCTAATAAGTATTTCCAACTGGTCGTCTACTTCTTGTGATTCACTGAAATATTCTGGTTCAAGATTACTCAAATACTGGCCTCGGAAATGTTGATTTTTAGATTATGGGATCTCAGCATTCTAAAGACCCTGCTTTGGTTAAGATATCTGGAAACCCAAAGGTGATAGAGCAATTCTGAATCCAGATTCGGAATCAGAGCATGAAAATTCATCGAGTACACTATGTCTGGTCTTTGGTTCATAAAATTGTTGACCTGTATAATCATTAACGAAAATATGCTGCACTTAAGCAGACTAGTGCGAGCAATAATTACGTTAATGAGTTCAAAAATGATTATTTTGTTATTGTTCCTTCTAATATTTTAGTTTGTTAAGTCGTATTTCAAATTAGATATACTGACAATAGATGTGATTCGAAAATCATATAAATACAAAATCTTTTTGCTCAGTCGGACTATTTAAAATTCACTGATCAAAGTGAACGGACTTCAACAAACGTTACAGTGAAATTTCTTATTGTGCGATAGATTTTATAAAATGACTCCAATTCAGTTTTAATGAAAATTATATAATCATGCCATTACCAGAGTGTCCAATCCATTCAAAGTGCGTAAATATGGATGTCGTCGAGAATCTTTACTTCATGTTCCCACAGAAATTTAGGATAAGTGGTTTCCTTTAGTAAAAGAAAACGACCGATTATGTGCAATATGTTTGAGATACTCCTAAATCAAAGATCCAAATGAAATTTCTTACTACAGTGACAAACATACAAATGAAGAAAATGGTAGTTGTAAAGATTCTATTAATCAGAACAATGATGTCAGTTTCGACCTAAGTGCTAACGAAGATCAAGATATTAGCCACGTACAATGTGATGAAAAATGTTAGATCGACGAAAATGAACATAGAAAAGTAGTATTGGATCGCTTAAATCCATTGCTTGATTTTTTTGAAATCAGATAAATGAATTCAATAGATATTGAAATATCTGATTTAATAGAAAAAAATCGATTCATTATCAAATAATTTGAAAAGTTTAATTGTGAGAAAATATAGCTGCGTAGACAGTACTCGAGATGAATTTATACAAAAAAGAAAAGTGTATTTTATAAAGACCTGAAAGCAGCGAATGAACAAGCAACTACTAATTCAGAAAAGATACATTTGGCTTATTCCAGACTAATAGGATTAGCTTCACAGGGGTAGGTAACTGATTTTGATGAAACTTGGCATAAATATTGCCTATATAGTAGTGAACTTCTGTACAAATTTTTAAATATTTATTACTGACGGATTAAAAGTTATAAACAATATAAAAATTTTGTTGAAAATTCATCAAAAATTGATATCTCTGTAATCGTGAGAGTTATCAAAACGAACGTTTTTTTTAATACGGATACAAATATTAACTATGAAATTAATAAAATAAAAGTGAAGTTTAAAAATTTTTCTAAAAGTTATTAACTTTTGTTTTAAACAAATGACGATATCCCAAAAAGTGTTATTTTTATTTTCAAAATTTATTTTCGATGGGATTTCTTGTCTATTTTTCTACAATAATCAGAAATAAAATTCATAGAGTGGAATTTAGTAATGACGCAGAAAGTCTAACATTTCTGTATAAAATTTTAGTTTTGTACAGAAGTTCACTATCATATAGGCAATATTTATACCAAGTTTGATAAAAATCAGTTACCTACTCCTGTGGAGCTGATCGTATTTGTCTGGAATGAGCCATATATTAACTGCGATTCCACTGTCTATAAGTGTCTGTGATATAGAAAGAGAAATTAATTGTTTGTTTTCTTTTGTACAAAGAGCTAAAATACTTCATTTTATTTTCAAGATGATATAAATCGACCGTGTCCAGATGCTAACGATACAAAAATAGCGCGAAAAGATAATGAAAAGAAGGTTAACATTCCAAGGCGTTTATTTATGTTTAATTTAAAAGAAGTCTATAGCATCTTTGAGAAACACTGTGCTGAAATTGGACTCACGTTTCGCCTGGGGTTTATATATTTTTGCACATTGCGACCTGATCAGTGCATTTTAGTTAATGAATCTAAAGGTGTTAACAATGTTTGCATTTATATTCACTGCAAAAATCCAAAATTGCTAGTAGAAGGCTGTAAAATATCAACGAAGAATTTGAAAATCAAGTAAGATGAAGAGTTACCTCAAACAGCGAAAGATATTTTAATTAAAATGACATGTGAAAGACCTGATGAAGATTATTTTTTGTAATAAATGCTCTAAATGTCCTGGATTGGCAAGTGTTTTAGATACATTCGAGAATTATTTTAAAAAAATGTCATAGATTTCATTCATTGCAATCAACGGGAAACTGTAAACCAAAAGAGTGGTCTTGTAAAACATACGTTCGATATTAAAGACTGTCTTAACCATCTGGAGGTACAGTTTAAATATGAATTATTAGAATATGACATTATTGACAAAAGTCAATATGATTATATAAAAACTTGTCGGCATATTTTAAATGAATTTGAAGTTATAGTCATACGAGATTCCGCTCAGCATTATACAACTATATGCAAAGATCAAGTACAATAAATATTTGGTATTGAAAGCAAGTATTGATTCATCCGTTTACAATTTACACGAAAGGGAAGGCAAAACGGGAGAAGACAGTTTCGTCGTCATTTCGGAAAGTACGAAACATGATGTGAATACTGTGATATTCTTTCGTCAGAAATTAATTAATTATATAAAAAATAGCTACTACAACAAGGTTAAAAAAGTTATTTATGTATCTGATAGTCAATATCAGAATAATTCAAATTTTTAACTCTTGTTTCTCATTATGAGACATACGAAATTGAAGCTGAATGACACTTTTTCGCAAGTTGCCATGGAAAAAGATTCTTTTTCAGGATCTAGGCTTAAAATTGTGATTGACTGCGTAATAAAAAAGTTATAGCCAATTAAACAAAAATAAACGTGAAAATTTTTGCAAAAATCGAAAAAAAGAGATGATTTTCGAAAATTATATTTTATATTTTTCCAAAACCTCGAAAATTGTCTAAAAAAATTCTGAAAAAATTTGAGAGTATTCTATCATCAATTTTAAGACATTTTTGTTCCATAAACTTTCTCTCTAAACTCAATAGTTTCCAAGAAAAAAATGAGTTATGTTATTTAATGATCTTTTTCGATTTGGCCGCCATTTCGTTGGAAGGAGTGGTTCAAAAATTCCAAAAATTCCCTGAGATACTTTAATAGTCGTGATCGCCCTTGATCATATTTATATCATGATTGCTTCACGGTAACATTGCTAAAAAAAATCAAAAATTTGATTTTTGCAAAAATTTTCACGCTTATTTTTGTTTAATTGGCTATAACTTTTTTATTACCCAGTAAATCACAATTTTAAGCTCGGATTCTGAGAGAGAATTAAATTTTATGTCGAAACACGTATTTGCAAAATTTTTCTAAGGCCTATAACTACGAAAAAAATCGCGTCGAAAATCAACAAAAAAATCAGGCCTTTTGGTCGTTAATGGGTTATAGTGAATCTGAAAAAGCAAAGATTGTTAAGGGACGATACTGCAAATATTACTAATATTTAAAATTATCAAATTTGTCAAAATTATAATTATGAAGCATTATTTTGTTATACTGGATCTTGTAAAACTAAAGCTCATAAATTTTGTAATGCTAAAACGTTTTCCATAGATAGCTATAAATTTAACAAAGTAGAAGAAAATCATTGTCAATATTACAGGTGATTGGACATACAGTAGCACCATGTCCATTTATTATAGATTATGAGGTGTGCTGGAAATGCAGAAATAGCGAACGCGCTCCGCATACCTGTACGAAATTATCGAAGTCAGCAAATTATTGTACTGGTTGCGACAGTAGTCAACACAGTCCGTAATTATCCGAGTGTAAAAAAATCGATTTTTCAGTAAAATATTTTCCTAATGCAGATGAAATGAGAGGGTATAGATTCGTTGCATACACAATTTGTAATGACGAAGTGCATGAGACAAGTGAGTACTAAATGGTAAACATTTTTGTTAGTTACAATAGAAATAAATAATAAAAATAAGGGTAATAGGAGCGAATCGAATACGGATTTTAATAATGATAAACGAAAAAAATAATAGATACGATAATGAATCTCTGTGATATGAAAATTTCGGAAGAAGGAATAATGATATCAATTATGACTATTGTCACATGAATAATCATATTATTAATAATTGTTTAAAGTTAAAAGTACTTGAAAGAAGCGTAAAAACAAATATAGTGTGTCCTTATAAGGAATCGGACCATAATACCGAATCATGTTTAATTATAAAATCGTTAGAAATCAATCAGGGAACCGAGTAATTTCTCCCGACAGTGAGTGCACGGAAGAAAATATGTTATTACGGCGAATTTCAAGAATATATGATAAGTCACTTACTGTAACAATACAATCGAATCTTGTGTCATTGCAAGTTGTTGAAAGTGTTGATCAAGCGATATTTAATGCAACTAATTTAATAGGTCAAATCGACTCAACAAACGAAACTGAATATTAGTGTGACATTTATAATCAAAATAATACATTACACAGTGTTTACGATGAACAGAGAGTCAAAATAAAATATGGATGTAATTTTTAAAATGAAGAAATTTATTGCAGCATATTCAAATACCAAATAATTTTTTTAATACAAATTTCAAGATATTTGTAGACAATGGAGCTCAAATTAATATGGCGAGGTTTGGCTATTAAATAACGAGACTGCTTATGAAAAAGAGTTTTATTTTAAACATTCTTCTACAATTGAATGCTCCCCTTCAATGTACTCCCTCCCCCCTCACCATACATCGTTCCATTCGTTTTTTCCATTGGTCAAAGCAATGCTGGAAGTCTTTTTTTGTAAGAGCATTTAGGAGCTCCGCTGCAATTTTCGTTTCACCTCTTCCATCGACACGAACCGGGTTCCTTTTAAAGCAGACTTGATCTTCGGAAACAGGAAAAAGTTGCAGGTTTCTAAATTATATGAGTAAAGCGCGTGTTCGAACACTGGAATGCCTCTAGCGGCTAAATAATGTTTCACAAACAGCGCGTTATGGGCAGGTACATTGTCCTAGTGCAAGATCCACGACTTGTTTCTTCACAACTCCGGTCGTTTCTTACGAACTCGCTCTCGCAGTAGTGTTCAAACATTCAAATTGTAAATTTACTTTACAGTTTCACCCTCTGGAACCCATTCAGTCATTACGATGCCGTTGATGTCGGAAAAAACGATTAGCATGGCTTTATTTTGATTTTTAGAAAACCGTTTATACCATTCGAAAATACGTTCATGAGATAGACAATTCTCAGCGTAGCCCTCTTTCAACAACTTATGACACTCAGTCAGTTTTTTTATTTTAACGGAAAATGTCACATTGATCCGTTGCTTGTATTTATACATTGTTATTAGCACGAGAAAAAAAAACAAGTTAGATTCTAACCTCTATAGAAAAAATACTACTACAGCGACAAAAACGAGTTTTCATACTGGAATAGTAGACGCTTCCAAATATCCAACGCTGCATTCACCCCCATTCGCCTCTATGACACAGTCTGTATGCACAGTCTCGTTATTTAATAGCCAGACTTCGTATATAATATTTCATCAGATGTAGTAATAAATTCTAAAATAATTTGTTTATCGGGATTTATTGATAAAACTATTGTGACATTGAGAATGATAAGGTTGAATATGTGTGGAGAGTTAGTCGATTTTTATCTTGCTTTGGAAAAATAAAGAAATACTAATTAAGATTGGATGAAGGTTACCTAGAAATAAACAATGGTAATAATAAAACTCGAACATACACTGTTTAAACACCACGGAACAGGCTTTCTTAATAAGCAAAGTAAGACTAGAGTCGAGAGTATGTAAACTGTAGACTGTAGCAATTAAAAATGAAAAAAATTGCGAACATTTACAAACTTTTGAAGATGATGGTATGGATCATATAGTAAATCAGAACAACAAGATCGCACGATTTTATACTTCTCGAACAAATTAGCCCTGCAACGACAAATGTAATGGAAGAAGAAATGATCATAATAAATTACTTCAAAGAAATAAAGGACAATATGGTAATTTGCAAGGAACTATGAGGAAAATTTTTTTCACTAGAGTGTCTTAAAAGATTGAAAGGTGAGTCAGAGAAAGATCCTTTACAAATAGAACAAATAGAAAACTATAATTACAAACAATTTGAGGCAAAAATAAATAAGAATACTACAACAGTGAAAATTGTCTGAAAATAATATGTCGGAGGAAACTCAAACGTATAATTAGATTTCTTTTGAAGTAAAACATTTTCCAGATAGTATTGATATAATGGAATATGTAAATTTTGATATCAATGAAAACGAAATTTTTCAAGCGGGTAGTATACATTTTGCAGGGGGAAATTAGATAGAATCTTAGAATAATACATTAAATAATAAAAAGAAAATATTTGAAAAGATTAATTTGAATGACTCGAACGGAAATAATTATGAAAAAACATAAAAGTTTATTGAATAACACTAAATAAATCTGATCAACGATAAGCCTGCTTATGTAATCAATTTCCGTTGCCGCATACGTTATGAGATTTCGCTATAGAATAAATCAAGAAATTAATTTTTAACTATTTCATAGGAAATCAAAAAGTGCTTTTAATGTTCCTAACTAAGCAGTTCACAATGTGCTTAAAGGCTGAAAAAGTTTGACTAAAATGGAACCAAAATTTGTAGGCCAAAAAATGTCTATAGCCTTTAGACATAAAAAATCAGTTAAATTAAAAATTCAAAATGTTATGCGCATTTTTAGAATTTTACATATCAACTATATACTAGATAGCTTGCCTCGACGAATTTTATATGTACATCGCTTTTCCAATATATCTCTAAAATAAATTTGCTGTTTATTTTTCATTTGAAAATTTATTTATCATCTTAGTCAAGCTCAGGGCTAATGATGAGGATATAGTGACTGAATAGCCCCATTTCCTTTTTTTTGTATTTTTTATCTTTAATAAATTTTTTTTACTTTTTAAATATATTTTTCTAAATAAATTATATATTATTTATAGATATATAATTAAATATCAATAAATAAATAATAGAATAAGTAATAATAATTTATAAGTTTAACGAAAAATATTCTGTTACTGATTTTAACAGCTGTGTTGAATACGATACGTGATGTATACTTGATATTTTGTAACGTGCCCAAAATCAAGGTGTATGGATTCTCCGCTTTGCTTTGACCAATACTCTAATCCATTATTGTTTTCTATGTAATTTAAACTTTCTCTTATATGATCAAGAATTATGTGAATCTTCAGTGTTTCAGAAAGTTTATCGATGCTTTTCAAAGTCTTATCTAATTCACTGATGTAAGCATCAGGTGAGAGTTCAACTTTTGCAGAGGTAAAACTACAATCAACTAATTTATTCATAGATTTATAAGCATTGGCAAAGGGTATAATTTTGAAAACACATATATTTCTAAATCTTCTAGTTCGTTTGCTTCTTTCAATAGCGTTCTACACGCATTTTTTTTAAACGCGTCTCTTCAACAAAAATAGGAAGATTAATTGTACTAAGACATTCTTTGCTATACTTGTCATCTTTACTTGTAGATAATATTTTTGATAATAAGATCACTAACTCCTATAAGATTTCAATTGCCTATAATTTTCCATTGTTGAAGTATCCATTGAACTCATCGATGTAATAAAATCAATATTATTTTCTGAAATTCAACTACCTCTTAAAGTATTCAACAAAATATAAAAATATAGGCAGGGATACAAAGAGAAAGTAGTTTGCGGCCCATTAATAATTAGCAAGATCCTAAAACCTGCCACAAAAGAGTTTAATATTGTCATAAAATTCTTTTATTTGTGGAACAATACACAATAATATCAATTTGTCTATACTACTAAGCTTACCTCTTTTACCAATACTTCCACCTTTATAGTATAGTGATCTATTTTTACATTCATTTAAATCATTTGAGCTGAGCTTCTTATTTTTGGTATCATATAAAAGAAATCAATGCAAACTAGATGAACTCGCTGACTCTTTCAATTCACTTTTCACCTATAAAATAAATTACAACTTCTCTCAACCTCTAAAACTTATCTCGCTTCTCTCTCGCGCTCTCTCTCCCACCGTCCCTACGTGCAACGAAACCCGAAAAGTCGCTGACCCCACACCAACGCTTTGCTATCTAAACTGATAAAATGGCCGACGGACTCTAGCCAATGGCCAAGAGATCCGTCACAATTGCTATATATATTCCATTCAAGATCAACTATCAAAATTTATTACGTTAGTAGCATTGAAAGACCAAACTACTTACAATAGCTACAAAACTATGCCCTCTTTCTACTAGAAAACATATTTGCGAGGGATACGCAAGGCGACGAAAGTATGCACGGAAGGTTGTTATCGAATCTAATTATAAAGAACACACTTATAAGCATTTCAGAGAGAACTTGGGACAAATTTCTAGCAGAATTAACAACATTTGGAATAATCAGCTCCGCTATAATCATGGTAAATACCATTTTCCAATTTTGTAATGCAATATTGGGTATGATTATAAGAGGGTGCACACTCTACACGATGTACGAGTTTTCAACATATATGCTAGGAGCGCTACTCAGTTCAGTGACGTGTTTGTTCATACAAAAATTAGGAATACAAACTATAGGAAATCAAGATCGACAAAGCAGAATTTCAATTTGAAAGTTATGTACACCTCTCTCAATACTTCCTCTAAGTATAAAGAACCATAAGTAACAATCAAAGAACAACAATTGTTTTTCTACTCCAAAATCTACCCCCGTAAGCACCAAACAAAACATTCCATTTTTTAGCCTAGAATTGCCTTAAATACAATGAATTAATTTCATAATTTAAGAATAAGTCCTGAAATGGATTTCTACTATTTATAACAATTTATAACTTAAAATCTTTTTATCAAAAGTAGAAATCCATTTCAGAACTTATTATTAAATTATGAAGTTGATTCGTTGTAGTTAATGCAAATATTAATAGGAAATTAATAGTATATAAGAAAATAAAGTATACTATGATCATGTATGCATCATAAAAAATGTAGTATATGATTTCCTACGTTAGTAATGTACTTTTTTGTTCTCAAAACATCTATATAATAGATTTCGAATTCTTTTTATACTACTATTTTTAGTATCTCTTTTTATCATCTAATAGTAGTCTACCATTATATTCACACATATACCTTGGTACTTTTTAAAAAATATTTTCAGATCTTGGTAGAAGTGTTTACTCTGCTCCTCGCTGTAATCGCTCAAGTTTTTTGGAAAGTAATTCGAATGAGAAACTACGAAATGAACTTTCATACTCATCAATCATTCAAATTTTTTATAGCAAGTTAACATTCCTGCTACATTTACTTTGTACGCTGTGCTTTTGTGGTTATCCAAAAAATGTTGAGCAATGTTGCAACAACCAAGCTATACCACTTTCTCTTTGCTATTTATTGTTGTTATGAAAGTTTCATCTTTAAACGCTTTTTCCGTCGCCGTCGAAGATGCCTTTTTTTAAGAAAGTTTCATCTTTAAACGCTTTTTCCGTGCTCGTCGAAGATGCCTTCTTTTAATTTTGCATCACTTAATTTTGGAAAATTTTTTGTCATGTGTTTGAAACAATTTCTATTTTTTCCAAAGCCTTGAAAAACCGTTTCAATAAATTAAGTTTTATATGTAGTAGTGGTAGTAGAATTTTTTAACAATCTATCAATGATTGCTGCACCACGTTGTGACTTCCTGGATTCAGAATTTCTCTTGTCGGTCATTCTTCCTTTTTGTAGTGATTTTCTCGGTTACGGCTATTCCTCAGGCACAAAAAGAAAGGAATCTTTGTAAATCTTAACTGCTCTTTCAAAATGATCGATTCAATTTTTAAATCACCATAAACTTTTGACTCATGCTCAAGAAATTTAATTTTCCGAAGAACGTAATTCATATTTTCATAATTTTCTTTCAGTGAATTTGAGTGAATGATGGGAATGTTCAAATATTTATTTCCATTGTGAAATCTTCAGACTTTGTTTAGATGAATCTAAAATTAATCTCTCTCAAAACCAGAGACATCTGAGCAGAATACTAAAGAATTGCCATCGTCTATTTCAAAGAATATTGTAAAACATTATTCTCTATTTTTGTCCCTGATTCTAATATATCCCTATCCTTTAATTCAGCAGGTAGAAATTCGGTCGAATCTGTTAGAAGCCTCATGTTTCTAATAAGATCATTCAACTCATCCTGATCAAATAGATTGACTGGAACTAGAACCTTTTTTTCCCTAATAGAACATATTGTTCCAAACTACTTCCGCTTATAATTTTTATTTTAGTGTCAGTCTTAATCATTGGTATATCTTTACTATTTCTAGCGCTGATCCTCCATTTGATAACATAAAAAAAAATTCCTATTCCCGGTACCAAACTAGTTCGTCTTTATGTTTTTGGGGTTGCTGAATCTGAATCCAGTGTGTTTGTCTTCATCAGATCAAGTTTAAGATAATTTGAAGTGTTCATAAGTTGAAGCAACCTGTTCGAATCTTGGAAAATTAGTCAAATCGATTCTAATCATCATTTTTATATATCTTTTGGATCGCTCAATTCAATTCGATGTGCATTTGATTAGACAAGGTAAACTTAAAGGTCATTATGACAAATATGAATTTTTTACTACAGATTCTAAAAGAACGGGAAATTTTACTTCTTGATACGTATATAATTTTTTTGGTAACATAACTGTAAAGGTCATTTCAAGGTCACTTCATATAATTATCTGGAAATTTCATATGACAATCGCTAAAATAAAGAAGTGGGTCTTCACGGGATTAAATTACTATGTCGATATGTTTTTGGGGTCACTGAAATAGAATCCAAAGTTGGTTTGCCTCCAGTATGTTAGGGTCAAGTTTATTTCAAGATAAAATACAGCAAAAATGTTCAAATCTATACGCATCATCACTCCGTTATATTTTTGGAGTCGTTGAAATGTGCATTTTGTATCTCACTCTCCTACTTCTTCATTTATCCGCTTTCTTTTATATAGTACTCGTTTACCCTCAAAAGATCTATGTAAGGGATTTCTCTTGTGTTTTTCCTTTTTTCGCTCTTTCTCACTAAAACATCCAACAAAAATCTGCCATCATCTTTTCATCTCATCTACCCTGAAATCTCCGTTCTATATCTTTAAAATCTTGATGGAAATGTTCTCCTTGTTATTTACAGAAAAATGTTCAGAGACGATCATTTCGTAACTCAAATGAGCCCTGTTGAAAAGAATGCATGTGTCAGCTTCAAGAATGTATGCAGTAATTTCTTAGGCAATCACAAAAGCTCAGACTATATAAAAAAAATAAGATCTGACGTAGTTGAAATTTCAGAAGATTGGAATGTAACATGAGTTTAAAATGACATATGATGGTCAGTTATGTGGACTAATTCTCAGATATCATTGGCGATTTCAGTGAAGAACAAGGAGAACTTTTCCACCAAGATTTTAAAGATGTAAAACGGAGATTTCAGGGTAGATGAGATGAAAAGATGATGGCAGATTTTTGTTGGATGTTTTAGTGAGAAAGAGCGAAAAAAGGAAAAACACAAGAGAAATCCCTTACATAGATCTTTTGAGGGTAAACGAGTACTATATAAAAGAAAGCGGATAAATGAAGAAGTAGGAGAGTGAGATACAAATTTTAACGAGTCCAAAAATATAACGGAGTGATGATGCGTATAGATTTGGACAATTTTTCTGACCAAATGACCTTGTATTTGACCTTATTGAATCAAACGGACATCAAAATTAGATTCAGCGACCCTAAAAATATATAAAAATGATAATTTGAATCGATTTGACTATTTTTCCAAAATTTTACCTTCAAATGACCTTATACCTGACCTGATAAGGACAAACGGACACTGCGGATTGGGATTCAGAAAATCCAAAAACATAAAAACGTACTAGTTTGGTACCAGGAATAGGAACTATTTTCTGCATACATCATCAATATAACCATTATCTGAAGAACTAGCATCCATTTCTTTATCATAAATAAATTCAGTGTAAGATACTCTTATCGCTGACAAAACGGCTGCATATTTTATATTTGATTTGTTTTTCCTATTGAAGCCTGCTAATAATGTTTTACAAAAAAAAACAAATATCTTGTGTTTCTGGATAACGTTATTTCGTTGGAATGATGTATTTCAATACTACCTTGTTTTTTGTCTTGTCCCAACAATCTAATATTAAATGACAAGAACTATAGATACTGTTGAGAACATATAATTCTAGTTGAGTGAAACTTTTTAATTTGAAACACTTGATGAATATACCTATAAATTTATCATTCATTACCCTAAATAGTTTACGCACTTCACATTCTTTACAAAATATAACAAAATATACGTAATAAAATATATTTTTATTGTTTCACACATATCTAATAGTAGATCAGTACCTCTTATAATCCCTCTTGTAAATTTATACGGTTTATCAGCTAAGTATCCAAACGATAGAGAGCTGCGATCGTGAGACGACAATGACAGCGGACTCCTTTTCTCACCTTAACCAGCCGCCGATATTGGGCCGTTGAATCCCTGTATCGTAAGCCCTTCTTTTTCTATCGAATTCGTCATCTTTTACCTTTAAGTTCTTGTAATTTTATACTCTCTATTAGTAAAATTTCCCACTGTTGAAATGCTGTGGTCCAAGGTAACGACGGTTGCAATTTTGTTTAGATATTTGAAGTAGGTTGATTGTGAAGTGAATGGTGAATTTATAAGAATATAAATGAAGTCTGCCAAGTAAAAGATTTTACTCAGCCAGAAATACATATTTTTTATAATAACTGTAGTCCTCATCACAAAATTCTGGATTACGGGAGAATAACGGAAAATGAAGAAGAGTAAAAAAACAGGATTTCCGTTTTGTATTTGTGTTTTTTATTTGAAAAAATAACTAACTCATAGTAAATGTTACCACTAACAAATTTTATGATTTTTGGTATTATAATAATTTTTCGTTGTATATAAAAGATAGATTGATGTTGGAGTTGTTGATGTCAGATTTACATTTAGCAAGTAAAATTATAATTTATTTACCTCTTGAATGCTAGAATATTATTTAAAGTACGTAAACAGCATGAGATTCATGAAAACTTTGATATTTTTCGATTTTTGTGATCATTTTACAATTTAAAAGATAATGGAAAACACTCCGTAAAATTAACGAGTTTATTGATAACGAGTTTTTAAGTTTTGAGTTATAAAGAACAATAAACATGAAAACTTTATTGCTTTGTAAAATTAACTCCGATTGTTCACAACACTTACAGAAATCGAAAATAGATTCAAATTCAACAACTCTAAATATATATGAAAAATATATTTCGGATTTAGAAGTTCCTGGTAAACTTAACAAGTATCGTAAAGTTAACGGAAAAGCCCTGTTTCCTGAATTTTCTAGTCAACTATGGCGAGACTTTTTCTTTTTGTGTGCTGGTATAATTTATAATCCTCAAAAATAATCAAACAATATAAGCGTAATAATAAATAACATTCATAGCTTACTAACAGTGTCAGCCATTTATTGCCCCCGTAACACGTAATATCAACAAAGATGTGAGCAAATTCCCTTTCATTTTGTAGCAGGATGTGTCTTCGATGCAAAGTACCCATGGTGGGGATCAAGACCATTAAATTCAACCCATTAAGATAAAGCATTCTACGAAGTATTGTAATAAATAAATGAATTCCAATATCTACCAGAAAACTAACATACTGAATAAGAAACATAAACACATGGTCAGACTTTTACCTGCATTATTTTACCGTAATGATTATAAAATAGCATAAAATTAAATGAGTTTCATACAAAAAATTTCATAATTCGATTCTTTGATTACTAAGCTAAATAATTTTCATCGTTATTCCATCTAAAATAATTTCTATTTGTTTAAATTAATATATTATTCTTTGAATTAGTATATTTATATATATCTATGACTGCACGCTGCATAAAAGATCATCATTTTGCAATTAGATAACCCAATAGTATGCCTAAATCTGCATGATTCAACCTATAAATTGTAAATATTTTCATATTCTTACACTTAGTATGATGGTTTGTGATAGCGCATAATACATATTAACATAACAATAATATTAACCTTAATAATTTCACTTTATACGAGGTCTTATACATAATTCCTAAAATTATCATAATAAAAAGTAAATTCTCTGATTGTTCAATATCATTTCATGGATTTTATTTAAGATTTTTGGCGTGACGTCATCTTTTGGACGATCACCTATGAATTCAAATTATGGTAAACATTTGAATTCGTATGATCTCAAAAGAACTGAGTAGACCACTTTTTAACTATTGATAGTGCATAGACCCTATAGCATTTATCAAGCTTTTCCTTGATTTTGGCGATGATTTTTTTACATAAAAAGTCATGCACAATCAGTACATGAAATTCATTTTCTTTCATTTTGGATGATTAAATTCACACTATTGTCTACTTTAAATGACTATCAAACGTAAAGTAAATGACATAATTTACTTAAAATTTGAATACAGTCTAGTAATAGATGGCAGTTGATGGGAGCAGAGTTGCATTTGAAGTTTTTGTGAGAAATATTCAAAAAATCACTGTCTTATCGAACTAAAAAACTTTCTAATCCGCAAACAAATAGAGATAATTTAAAAAATACCAAACTATACAATGTATTTAACTAATAACTCGGTAAAAATATCATACGGAGGAACAGTAATTCTTATAAAAGTAGAAATAACATATTACAAATGTCATAACGTTCTGGTACATAATTTTCAAGCTACCAACATGATAATAACTGTACTTTCATCTAGTTTCCAACAGTCCAACTCTGATGTACCTTTGTAAATTCTAATCTGGCCTTCATATTTCTTTATTGATAAGCGGTTTTTTCACTCCACTACGTCCAAGAAGTCTCAGTTCTATCACTCTGCGAAAAACACTATTTTGACTTGCGTTAGCCAAATTTTCTTTGCATAATTGGCGTGTAATGATAGTAGTATTTTTTTCACGTCTACAATAGCCTTTCATTTAGTCACTTTATCGACATAACTCGTCGATTTTCTTGATCACCACCCAGTACATTTTTTAACTTTTTGACTGTCAGTAGTTTTGAATTTATTTATTACTTCGTTAACAGCCGATTTTCCTATTGCCAAAAATTATGCTATCAATTGCAGTTATTATCAATTACAGTCAACATTTCCTTCATTGTATAACTTGAGAACCGTTTTGTATTGTCACCTTATTGTAGAGTACAACAAAAATAAAGCTCTCAACACTAATATACCTTCGTGACCGATAAGGTAGAAAAACGAAGCGAATTATATATACTTGATATTTCCCTAGATTATTTGAACAAGCAAAATATGTTATTTTCGTTATAAAAATATTGTTAATCATTCAAATAAATTTTAACGTTATGCATTTGAGTTACAAAATATAAATACCTTACTAAAATATGTTTGGATTTCCGTTTTGCACCAATTATATCTTACTTAATCATAAAATTACCTTTGACAAGACAATTTTTTATGCAACTATGCATATAAAAGCCAAAATTGAATTACTTTTGCCAAATTTATTGGTATCTTCTCGTGATAGGATGGGATAATCGAAAAACAGATGATTTAAGTAATAATCAGAATTTAAACAATATTATGAATATTAACGATATGGATTAAGAAGAATACACTTTTCGTAAAACTCGGCAATACTTAAACGTGCACTTGCGTCCGTGATGTATACTCTGACTTGTTCTGTCTTCGACTAGCAGTTGTAAATGAAGTTTTGCATTTTTCAATAATATTAATATAATTTGATCGCAAGTATACGTTTGTCCATACTATGTTTCTCAATATAACCAACAGTTTTCCTTTTATTTTGTATGTCTATTTTTCGGTCGAGAAAAATTTACCACAACAAAATTATTTGACTACCATTTAGTTCGATATTACTAAAAATATAAAGAACTCTGTTTTTAAACGCACAACAACATTAATTCTAGTTGTAATTATGTAAGACTTACTCATTACAAAAATAATGTGATATGGCAAACCATTCATGTAAACTGCTGTTATCAAATTATGTGTTTAATTACATATTGCTTGAAGCTTGATGTACAATACTTGTTGAAATGCTTGCTATGTTACTAGCTCATGCACTTTTAATCTGAGGACTGAAATCTTTCAAATGAAAAGTGCTATATTACATACCTATGACTAATTTTTTCCATTATTACGAATTCACTAAAAGTGTTTACTATTGAACGCTGTTAGATAAATACTAAACAATTTAGCATCACGGAACTTTCTACTTTAGCTGCGTAAGGTTGATACGCGAAGAAATATTATCAAACAATATGAAACACTTAACAATGTATAATTTAAATGTTATTCTTTACACAATTATTGATGCATGAAATACTACCATAAACATAACTCAAGTAATAAATTGTCAAGTTATCAATTACTAATATAAGTCCGATAGCAATTTAATATATTGCAGAAGTCAACGGGGTATACCTGGAAAAACAGTTAATTGTAGAAGTAATCTTTGATTTTCTGATTATTCACACCGCTGAAATTACAAATTTCATACTTTATCAGTTTTTCAATATAGTAATGAATCTAGTCATACAGCATCATTCATCGAGCCTCAAGGCAACTATCTGTTAATTACAAAATGAAAGAAAATGAAATTGAAGAAATGAGGTGAGAACGCCAGAAATAATGACATTCACAAAATTTATTTGATGACCGTCGAAAAAAAGTGCGCGAACTAGCAGAAATGGTAAGAAATTAAAAAATGTTGTACATCCTATACTGATTGAAAATTTGGACATAAAAAGCTACGTATAAAATAAGTGCTGCAATTGTTCAAAATGGAAGAAAAAAATCGTCTTAAGACTTTTTTAATTAAGTATTTGACTAGGTTACACAGTAATAAAGCAGAGATGAAGGAATACATATATCAATTAACTGGAAGGGATCATTGGGTTTAGAAAAGTCGAATGCAGGTATATCTACAAGCAAGGTCATAGCGTATGTTAAGTGACATTAATACAATTTACATATCCGCACTTACGATGGTCAAAACTAAGGAGTTAAACTTTTTACTTTTTTCTTACGCATTATATTTACGAGATTTGGCCCATTTGCATTATTTTCTATTCGGTGTCTGTTATCGGTGGTTATTTTTTTAAATTTGTCATTTCTCACTACCAGTAAGCTATCGAAGCTATGGAATATGGCTCGGAAAAGTGTATCGAGCAACAAGACTGTGGAAAAATAAATATAATAATAGTTTTTTTCTAATGTTTTGTTTTTTCATTGTTAGGTGCGCGAACTTCTGGAACTATATTTGTAATTGAAAATTAATTCTTGGAAGGTTTATTTATTAAATGTTTACAGTTAATTAAATCACTAAAGATTATACTTTTTTAGAGTAAGTTAAACCAAATAAAGTTTGATAAATTTATAGATTTATTTTTGTAATTTTAAATAAACGATTTAATTTATCTTGTAAATATTTTTAACTAATTAATAAATAATACAATGTTATTTTCTTCTACATGGGTTTATAATCTTTTAGTTTTGTTGGTTACGTAGTATATTATATTATATTAGTAATAATTATAATATATAACAACTGTACTAAAATGGAATATGAGATGAAATTGTTTTACCAAATAATTAAAATCATACCAACACGCCCATGCCGATCCCAAGAATTTTTATCAAATAGAGATGCTATGTTGAAAATTGTGAAAACTAGAAAGAGCCAGTGGACTAATTATTATTAATTAGAATGTCATGAGGAGACATGCATACATATTTTTACGTTCTTCGCTTAGGTTAAGTATTCTTTATTGTAGATGGCAACAATGAGTTGAACGGGAAGACTAAAAGAATCGAAAGAGTATGGACGTTGTTACAAATTGCGCACTTACAACAGGCGCGAAACAACGCTCATCAGAGAGCGCTCGCCAGCGAAAATGGTCGGGTGAAAGAGGTCAAACATGACTCTCACTGCGACTAATTGCCAGAGTGAGTAGTTAGTTATATTTCAACGTAAAAGCTGGTTACTTGTTCGAAAATGCGTATCTACTAAAGAGTAAGCCATGAGAAAATGCGAGAGGCGTAAGAGGAGGACAGCCAAGAAGAGAAAGATTGGCAGCCAACATTTTGATCCTCTCCGATTCAATTATAGCGAACACAGAGATGTTTTCGCTTTATTCTATGCTGCGCGCACCAGAACAAAAAGCAAGAATGTAGTTCTCATGTATGATAGTGTATTCGTTGTCTTGGCTAGGCAAATACTGACTTTTCATATAACAAAGCCTATCTTTCTCTCACAGAACAGTCTTTAGATTCCTCTTTATCTTTTTATTTGGGTTTTATCATATATATTGCACATAACCAGCTTTTACGTTGAAATATAACTAACTCACTCTGGCAATTAGTCGCAGTGACAGAGTCGTGTTTAACCTCTTTCATCCGACAGTTTTCGATGGCAAGCGCTCTTTAATGAACGCTGTTTCACGCCTGTTGTAAGTGCGTAATTTGTAACGTCTATTCTCTCTTGATTCTGTGCAATATATACGATAAAAACCTTTTTTGTCCATCCCGAATCTCGGATTAATAATCATTATTTCACGCGCTCATCGTACGAGTTAACTCAAGCTGATTTAATTGAAACCTAACCTATATTAAATATTAAATTACTACGCAGTCGTTTGAGTAAAATTCTTCAGAATTACGATTGTTTTTTTATTCTGAAATTATTATTCTTAATAGTGCGTACGTGTATTTCTGAGAACTCGTTCGAAAAGATCCTCTTTGTTTGATTAACCTTAAGTTCCGAAAATGACAGTATTTATATTTGTATTAAGTAGGCACAGCGTAACGATATATTTGTTATCATATAAGGCTTAAATATATTTTAAGAGTAAGTGTAAAGGGAATTTGTATGCATGACTTTCAGTGCTAATGAAACGAACGATCGTAGGCGTAGTTATTATGATTATTCAAAAAGAAAATTCATAGTAATGTCAAAAAGAGTAACAGCAACCATGTTGACCTGGAGCTTTCAAACAACGTTGGTAGAAAAAAAAATCTGAAAATATTTATTAATTTTTTGAATGCTATGGGAATAAATAATTATTTTAACTTGTGACACATCGATGTATGGTCAATTTCACTCGTAATCAAAATGTTAATGGAGGAACTCGCGTATCCCAACAATAACCATGTATAATTAGAAACGCATATGGTATTTATTTTCCCCCTGTTTTGAATTCAAGAATTCGGATTTATTTATTTTTCAGGTACTTAAGTTTAATATATTTTATTATCATTGTACGATATTGATATTACGATGTATATACTAATTCATACTAAAACAAGGAACGTATGATTAATTGTTTAGTCTATGTAAGATCCAGTAGATATTACACGGTTAATCTATTGAAAAGTCTCATTTTGGTTGTAGAGTTTTACCTCTAATAACCGGGAAATCAATCAATTTATTTTAAGTTATCCTACACAGGTTGGATTGCGAAGAAAAGAAAGTGATAGGGCGATTCTCTCATGTAGCTCTATAAGAAGGCGCACGCCAGAGAGATCTTATCGAGGATTGATATTAGAAAGAATATTTGAGGGTAGACAGTACTCAGTTTAACAAATTAGTTAATGTTCAATGAATTTACTAAGTATATTTTTTGTAAGCGATAAAAGAAAATAGAATAAAAGAATAGAATTTGAAGTTAGATTGTTTTTATTGCATTTACTCGTTTTTAGGTGATCTCTCTATCTTTCTCTTGATTAGATAGTTTTTAAGTTTATTTTCAAGATCTGAATTCAAAGTCAACTTACTATTTAATGTGTTTAGACTCCTAACCTTGGTCGCGGCTCCCTACTCATTAGTTTATCTGGATCCCCTTTGAGGCGGGCCCTTTTCCGATTAGGCCAATAAGAAGAAAGGCGATTTCCTTCGTTATCTAATTGGAGGAAACTGAGGGTGGGCAGATAGAAAAATGGTGTATTTTGCCATTAAGAGATGTCACACCTAGTATCCTTTTATGCAGTTTTATAAAATTATTGATTAGAATTAATTAGTTAGACTGATAGTTGTGACAAATGAGTTAAATATATACAGAGAGAAAGAGATGCTTAATTATTTACATTTGGTTACTTAAGACTACAAGTTTTTTAAATATTAATTATAAAATATTAGTTTTTAAAATATTAGTGCCATGGGCTTTAGTATTTTTTTGGCATGATTGTCTATTTTATGTTTGTGAGTTTAGAAACAAATTATGACTATTGTAAATTAGGAACTGACTTACACGTAGTATTGATTAAACAATAAACAACAACGGCTTTAACAATCGATATTTTTAATTAAATTATTGCATACAGATGACTTACGGATGTCTTACATTAATATACATTTATGACCTTACGCATCTAGAAAATGTCGTTAACGCGGGACCATAGAATATCCTCAAGAGGGTCCGTTTTATGAATTTTCGGAGAAGATTAACTCACTTATCGGTGGGTATGGCTTATTCATGAGACTTTTTGTAAGTGAAGTGATTTGGTTTTTCATTTTTCTCACGTTTGGAAAGCATAAAGAGCTATCGAAAACAGATAACGTTGGAAAATAGGCATAGGCGATAGTGGTACGTGACCTAATAAAGTTTAAATTTATTTAGCCATGTGTTTGGTAGCGGCGCACGTTACATCTATTTTCTAGATATAGTCGATATAATCATCATATCAGTTATTTTCTCATAGTAGCAGTTACCAAAAGAAGTTTTTGGTTGCTCTTTCTATTATTATTAAAACGTAACTCATTTTAGCAATCCTGATGAATCTAAATTATATATTTTTTAATATGATCAATTATTTACCAAAATAACAAAAAAAATTACATTACCAGTCGCCAAACTCATGGTCTTTCAGTAAAATGAAACACGAGTATTAGTTCAAAGTTAGTTCCACCTTTTTTTTATTATTTATAAATTATTTGAGAATAATTATTTAGGTGTATATATTTATCGAGTATATGATTTTAATAGAGTAGTATAGTCACTGTGTGATATTAATATTACAAATTTACATGATAATTTACAAAACAAAAAGCAAACTATGATTAAAATCATTTTTCATGAATATTCTAGGTATCGTGATTAATAAAAATTGGTCTTACTTGCGCTTTACAAAAATTAAATAAATACAATTTTTTAGTATTACCAAAATGAATTTAAAATCAGTTAACGTAGATAGATTATATAACGCTCGTAGATTAAAACAATCTAAAATTACAAATCATACCTGATCGGTTTCGCAAGTTATCGACGCTTTTGAATTTATGCTATGCACTTTTATAAAAAATAAGTGAACATTTAAGTCTACACACACAATCCGTCTCTTGATGCCATGTTGCGAAAATTGAGTATGTATTAATGATTTATTGTTGAAAATCTTGTTTTGTTTCAGAAATTATTTGTATAATATATTTATAATCTAATCTAGAGACTTACATAATCTAGAGCTATTTTCATATTGTTATAAAAACTCATATATGTAGACTAGTTAGATTAAGAGTTGTAATTTTAAGTCACTGAAGAATAGACCACCCTCAGATAAGTCTTGGAAAATACTCAAAATTAAAACATTTTTTCAGATAATATCTAAAATCCTTGTAACATTAATTTCTGTACACAAAATCATATAAATTATCATATTAAAATATCTCATGACAAGTTATATCACAAATAATATGATTTGTCTATCTAAAAAATAAATATTTTCCAAAATTACAAAATATATTAGTTAATATTTTTATTACAGATTATTTGATGAGAACGCTGAAATTGTAAACATGTTCAACAAAATCAAACACTTGAAAACAAAGGAAGAACAATCATCAAGTACGGAACTAGCAGACCATGCGCAAAAAGTAATGAATGCACTTGATGAAGGAATTCAATGCCTCGATGATATGGATATATTTCTTACATTTATACATCAAATTGGTGCTACCCATTCAAAAATACCTGGTTTCAGTAGAGAACTGTTCTGGGTAAGAATTAGGTTCTAACAAGAAAATAACACACTAATAAGTCGAAAAGTTATAATTTTTCTAAGAACCTTATATTTGCATATAAATATTGCACTAAAGCTATTTTTCTCTCTAATTAAGTAAGCTCTAAAGTATATGAATGTTTGATTAAATTACAGGCATTTTATTTTAAATAGATTATACGTAATATGAAAGAAAAATTACTTAGTGTCTGAAAAATTGGTTAAAATAACCATTTGCAATTAATCTATTACTACATTTGCATATAAGAATACTAATAGTTTAGTATGTTACCTACTCCGGATTTTCGAATTTTCTATTATTTCAGCAATCTCCCAAGTATCTAGTTATATAAATGTATAGTAGCGAATACACTACACACTAAATAAGTCAACCTAATATAAAGAGTCTCTCCCTAATATAATAGTGGGCTGCCAAAATCAGCCGAATTTATGGCAGATTGATTATTAAGCGACAAAATAACTAATCAAATATATAATTCGATGTAGAATCTTGTGCTCTACAAATTTCATATTTACGATACTTTGATATTGACAGCTATTTTCAAGTAATTCGTTAAAACGAGTAAAGGAATACGTTTTTCACGACTTTTAGGAATTTCACATTGGGATATAGATTGTTTCTACCGTCAAACAATTATTATTTAATATCTAGTGTTGCAGTTAAAAATATATTTCACGGTTTATTTTACTGAACTATAAAGTGAAAGTAGAGATATGTAAATTTTTACAAGTAGTCTAACCAATTTTTTGGTAATGCCCATTGGTCTATAAAACCTGTAAGTCGGGGAAAGCGAAGGGAAAAAGGGAAAGAAATGGACGCGAAGATGTGCATGATAAGGATTCACTTACATCATCTATAAGTCCTTCTCTATGAGATCACTTACAAAAACTTTTTTTGACCACTATTCTTTACATCACGTTGATAGCGTAAACTGTATTTGAAGTGAAATAAAAATAGTAGCAGAATAAGTTATTATTGATTATTTGTTATTAATAACTTCTACTTTACAATTTTAATATTGATATGAAATACTACGTTATGCAACTAGGTAAGAAAGTGAGGTATGACTAGCCTGCGAGAATACGAGGTCTGTTCTTTTTAAGTTAAATACACCATTTTTAGCATACCGAAGTGATAACTTGGCTTTTTAATCTTATACTTTATACAGTCAAAGAAGATCAATCGAAAAAATAAAAAATTCCACGATACAGCACTTAATACTTCGTTTCTTTCATAAAAGGTTTCTTATTTAAATTTTTTTATTTAAATAATTTGATAAATAAATTTTATAGAAAAGGCAAAGATTCAGAAGCATAATATTGAAGAATGAATATACACGAAATTATAATTGCAAAATAAATTTTATGAGATATAACGTATTCGAGCATGGGATGGTATAAAAAGTATACCAAAGAATTAATGAAAGCAATGAAATTTACGACTTTTTTTTGGTTTAGAGAAATTATCATGAATTGTATATATACTATTATTATGTGAATGCAATAAAATATCATTTACATAAAAGTAATATACATGCCGAATATTTAATAAAAAAATGAACTAAGAATTATCCACTTCTATAATATTTAAAATTGTTTAAAGTATACTGATTATCAATAATATCTCAAAAATACGGAAATTCACATTATAATAAAGTAAGTACGAGTGCTGTAAATCTAACTCAATGGTAGACAGCTAAATCCGTAATGGAAATTGCTATTATATGGATCCCTTGATCAAAATATTTTCAGGTGAATATAGAAGTACACCGGTCATAAACAAAGGGTTCACAGATTCAGAAACTAAAAAAATATAATAACTAGTAATTTATTAATTGGAAAAAATACGACTTCAATTCCAAGAAGCATAGAAGAAAGAAAACAGAATAATTTGAAGAAAATTCAAGGAAGAAAGATCCCAGGATAATCAAACTCCAAACTCACTGAAACTCCACACAAGTACGTCCAAATAACGACTTAATTCTTTGTATCAACAATATATTTGTTACTTTTAGTACTTTGTGGAACAAAGCTTAATAGTAGGTACTCCAAAAGTCTCACAATTCAATCTAAATAAGAGTCTGTTATATAACAGTACGCCTGCTGAAATAAAGCTAACAATGAAAAAAAAACTCTTAGTACATTTTAAAAATGATTTAAATTATCCGAACATGTTCAACATCCAAAAGTATACATACAGTAAATAGAATTACTTACAAGCTCTAGATATTGAAATGCTCATCTATAAGTCTACGGATTATAACAAAAATATTCATGTTATTAGAACTAATCAGAAGAAGTTAAGCAAACAAAGTCCGATTCAATGATTTACCAAAATTCCATCTGAAAAGTCCAATTTTCCCATAAGCTTTCTACCTATGTTATTAAAAATTTTACAAAAAATAATACTCTAAAAATGAACCACACAATATAAAAACAATACTTGATCCCCAAACACTAAGTTGGATTGAGATATCAACATTCTAGAATAGAACAGGTTAATTATTTAGTCGGCGAAATTAGGAAAGCACTAAGCAAAAGAGGTTCTGCTCCGCTGTTTTCCTTGACATCCACAAGGTTTTCGAAAAAGTCTGGTAAGTAAGGTTATTAATTAAAATATTAAATGACTTTCAAAGAAAACTCATGAAATTGTACTTAATTAAACGAATTGTACAATCATTGAAATGACAAGCTAAAAACAAGACATTTTTAAAATTAACGTTAACAATACAATATTAGTAGAGTATCCCATTAAGCCAGGAGTCGCACAAGGAAACGTTTAGAGACTAATACCTTATACGCTGTAAGTAACTGATCTACCAAATATGTAAAATATTATTGTACGTATGTAAGCAAATTCCACAATACTACTTACAGCTTATAAAAATCATGAGACAGAATCATTCAAATTATAAAAATACTTAATTATTGTTCAAAGTTTGCTAAAAGCATGTAAATAAAAGTAAATGAAAATAAGTGCAATCGCGTAATTTTTACTCTTAAAAATGAGAAATGCTAAATAATCAATCTTAACAAAAAGATCATTTCACAAAGTAACCATAAAAACAGCTTAGAATCCATCGTGACCGTAGGTTGAGCTGCAGAGAACACATTTGGAATGAAATAAACTAAGTTAATCACAAATCGAGAAAAATAAAGATCAGTCTTAAGTAATACTTGATAATAAACGGCTTATCTACAAAAGTATACTAAAACCAGTGTAGATATATGAAATATAACTGAGGTACTGCCTCTAATTAAAAAATTGAAATATTTGGAAACCTTGGAAAGATCAAAAGCGGACGTTTTTACAAAAATATAATGGACAATCCCTGGTTTATGCCTAATTAAATCATTAAAAAGGATATAAATATCTCAACAATCAAGGAAGAAATTATAACATTTCACAAGAAGTATAAAAATTGACTATTAAACCATCGAAACCAACAAGCAAAAGACATTCTACAGAAATATATAAAAAACTCAATATTTATATAAATGGTTCGACGCCACGGGATGCCTGGCAGATGTGAAATATGAAAATGGATTTTTATTGGAAGACAAAAATTAAATTAAGTTAAAGAAATATTTGATTTTATAAACAAATATATTTTTCTTACTGTGGTATAATATAGATAATACAAATTTTGTATATACTATAAAAAAATCATTTCATCGTGTTGTGTAAACTATACATTTATACGTGCATTTTTAAGATTGCCACTATCAGTGTTACTGTCTATCACTTATACTTAAGATCAATAATGAGTTATAACGTATTCGGTTGGCAATACTTTATTATGCTCGAAAGGATGTTCCGATTGAAATAAAAACTTGTGATGATCACCGTGGCCGATTGATACCACCTAAAATACCATTGTTTCTATGGAATATTACAGCCTCTTGAATCCGATTGTTGTGGATGTTTAACTGTTAGAAGTAACTTTGTAATGGCTATTAACAATTTAAATTTTTAAACGTTATAACTTATTTTACATTAAAGTTATGCATCTTTTAATAATGAAAAATTATGGTAATGAAAGGTGTTTAAATTTATGTTTTAAAGCTAATGGAGAAAATTTTAAACATTTGCTTTAATATGGCGAGAGGCAAGAGGGCTCATAGTAAACAAGCACTTCAATGGAAATAGTTTCTTTTGAAGTGTACTTAAAAAAGCGAAAAAAAAACTTCGTCTACGCCGTTATTTCTGGGTAACGTTAAAAGTAATATTAGAGATAAAAAATAAGCATGTTTATTTAGAAAAATCACCTTGACCTTTAAATGAACTCTAAAAATGATCTCAAGTCAACGTAGTTAAAGTTGGCGTCTATAACTAGTCAAACGTTTGTTCATTTATAAATCCTCAAAATTTTGCAAAAAACAGCTTTTGTGCAATTTTTTTAACATTTGATCTTCTATAGATCATTCTAATAGATTAATGAACATTAATTCGACCGTCAAATTTCTCCACGCTTTTCAAATCAGGAATCAAAAGTAGGGGCTCTCAATTGAAAAAAACACTTTGATCATCGAATCACCTTCAAAATTGATCTCAAAGTTAAAATGATCAAGAGCTGCGGCCCTCAATTTTATTAAAACATTTGATCTTCAATAAATGGAAAGAAATTAGAAAAAAAATCTCGAAGAATTTTACTAAATTTGACCTTGGTTTAATCATCTGAAGATCATTTTAATAATCATTTCGATCATAAGCTGTGCCGTTCTTATCGAACCCATCGAAAAAATAGGAAACCCGTATTTATAAAAATAATTATGACCTTCAAATGACCTTGAAAATTTATCTCAAGTTCAAAATTAATAGTGAACAAAGATGGGCCCCATATCCATAAGCAGCTGTCATCTCAAATATTTTTTTACACCGTTAATTTTCGGACATTTAGGAATGGATCAAATACAATTTGTCTAGCATTTATAAATATTTTTATTACTTCCAAATAATAGGTTTTCTCAAGATCCTCAAAATAGGCGTTTTTTCAGTGATGGTCTCTTTATTCGTTTCAAATCTCTTACCGACCAGCCATTTTTTCTAATTTGAAAATAGAAAATAGTCGCAAGAGTACCAAACCTAATGAATATATACAATGAAGTACAATTTTTTAGCATAATCTATTGTTTGCCTCTTTTGTATTCACAGTAATTTTTGCCTGTGTTCGTTTTACCCTTTTGAAAGTAATCGTCGTGGATGATAGCGCGTGCATTGTGCGATACTGTGGCCATGACATTGTAGGCTGATAGACCCACCTTGGATTTTTTCGTAACATGTTCCTTCCGGAGAAACTCATTCTTTTCTTTGTTCCTTGGTCTCTAGTGGGATGTGATCGATTCATGTTTCATTCACGATAACGAAACCACACAACCTCATTCGGACTGCGACTAAACATCGCCAAACACTCCATTATTCCTCCATTATTCACAAGTTGCGTTTATGGTTAAGTGTGAGTAACCACAGATGATGATTGGTGGAAATGTATCCTTTTTGAATGTGAAGGTCACTTGGTTACACTTATCATCATTCACTTTTATTCTCCATGATTTAAGCCATTCTTCAACTTCGTTTAAGTATTTTTGTAGGTTGTGTGATGTTAATTTGGAGATATAATAGGATGGGAGTAGAACTAAATCATTGGTGTACGTGCTAGTGATGATATTTTACATTGTTAGTAGGTTAACTGTGTATAATATGTAGAGAATTGGGTCTAAGACGCTTCTTTGCCGGTTTGCCGAATATCCAAATATACAACAGAACAGAACATTTTTTCTTCCAAAGCTTTTTATAAATGAATAACTATACGGTTTATCCGTGTGACTGTACTATGTATTCGTTTAAATCTAAATTGATGTTTTGGGAATAAGTTTGTTTCTTTAATTGCATAATTCAGTCTTGCGAGTATAATTTTTTTAAATCTTTGGAAGCATTGGAAGAAGGCTTATGCGTTTATATGAAATAACTAGTTCTGCATTTTATCTGGTTTAGGAAAAAGTATATTTGATTGTACAAGAAAATTACAGTCGAAGACAAGCATTAAAGATTCCTAACTGTAATATTATCAACACTAGGTACTTTTTTTATTTTATTGAGGATTTTAACTACTTCTGTAGTATAAGACAGTTTAATTTTTTCTGTTGCACAAGACAATTTAATTGCTCAATTTCAACCTGTTTAGGGATAACTTTAGGGTTAGGCATAAATCCGTCGATGAAATGATTTGTAAAAGGCTGTAACGTTTTACTTATTGGTATTGGCCTAGCTTCCAGAGAGCTGATAAATAAGGGTAAATAAGCTGTTCAAGTTTTTTTGAAATTTGTGTAGTTTTCCATAGCAGATAATCCGTAGCTTCTGTAGGTACGAACTTTGATAGACATGTAGTTACTTTTTTGTTCATTTCTTTTATTTATCTATTCAATTTGGTTTTATCTTGCGTGAATCTAGTAGCCTGCCGATATTGGGGTATTGGGGACATATCGATATTGGGGAGTAGTTTTTACTTTTCATTGCCTCATACTGTTGCTTACCTCTTGGAGTCGGGGTACTTGATCTTGAGCTCCACCATGGATACTTAGCGTTAAAGTCATCTTCGGTAGTAAATCGGTCGCCAACAGTTTCGAAAAAAAAGAAGAAAAAATCTTTATTGATACTGTAGTTTGAAGGGCAGTATATTGAAGAAGGGCCAAATCAGTCAGTTAAGGTTATATTATTAGCTTGAAAGTTTAGAGCCTCGTAGCAATTATTAACATAATCAATTATTTTTTATTTTATGATAATGGCGGTTCCTCCATGCGTTGTCTCCCGGATGATTAGTTATGTATATTAGTAGTTGTGTATTCTAAAGTAATGCTTGTTTGTGAAATGAGTTTCTGAAATTAAAATTATGTTTATGTCTTCTTGGATTAAAAATTTTTTGAGTTCCAGTTGTCTTTTCCTCAAACCGTTAATGATTCATATTATAATATTTAAAAGATTATTTATTTTGCTATCTTGTTTATAAGAAATGAAAGTAAGCTAACCATAATATCCATTCTCGACATATGCTTTTCGATCATGTTTTCTAACTTGTTAATGACGTGATTTACCTGCACGTTGTTTTGAGATTGTTGCATGACATCTTTTGTCTCGTATCTTTCTTAATTATTCAATGTGTTGTTAGTTATAGTTTCAGCTAAGAGATATTTATTTTTATTTCACTATTATGGTATTTATTAAGTTGGCTTGATGCTGTATTAATTTGTTAATTGATAGTTACCTTTTACCGCAAATCTAGATACACTTTTTGGACATCTCTTATAACTCGATCGATGGTTTCTTGAGCAATTAGCGTATTTGACTTGTTCAATTTTTTTCCAGGTACAATCACTTGTTCTGAGATATTTGACGCATTTAAAAAATGCAGGAGTTTTGTTGCAATAATTGATAGTATGTTCAAATTCCAGATAATTTAAGCATTGCTTTATTTCACGATTTTTACTTAATAATTCAACTGTTACTACTAGGTTTAATAGTCTGTTTATATCGAAAATTTTGTTATTTTTAGGGCTCACGTCTATTTTAATTATGCAGAGAAGCATTTGTAGTTTAGTTTTGTTGTTGCGCATATTGTGCATATTTATGACTTTGTGGTTTTTGTTTTCTACTTCATTTTTCAGCTCTCTAATATCTACTGAATGATGAACTCTACGTAATGTAACTTTGAATTCCATGTATTGTTTTCGTTGATATGTATGGAATTGACTTTTTTAATTTTTTGAGTTCGTTGACTACTGGTAAAAATATTTCGAACGACCCTGGTTGAATTTTCACTTAAAACTGTTAAAGTACAATTTTTATTAGTGATTAAATCTAGCACTATCTTTAAAGGTTAGATGTTTCCTAACGCCGCTTATGAATATTGGCGGTAATTCTATTTCTGTTAGTTTATTTTGAGTTGTGATGAGAGTCCTGGTTATACTGGCAGAGTCCCCTCGTGCGCCGTTTGGCTGGTCCGTCAACGCGGCTGAGCTAAGAGCATATGTTAATAAATATATTCCTATGCTCTATTTTTTATTTTATTTTTGAGGTGCCAGCGCCAGCCACGGAAAAGAAGGTCATAGTGAGTCACAGAGAGAGGTAAAGAAAATGACTGAATAGAATTATGCGTGTCGCGACGATGGAGTGTGTACCTATACGTCATTGCTTTTATACGGTAAGCATGCTCCTTAAGAGAGGCAGCTAGGTACACAAGCGCGGCTGTTAATTAGTGAGTGAGAGTTTGTTAGTAGAAAATCACTTGACTAGTAAGAAAAGGGCTACCGTAAGTGACCTTGAATGACCCAGAGTTAGTGATCGGTGCATAGAGGGAAGCAGTTTGCGCAAGCAGGAGCCGAGGTAACAGCTAGAGAACACTATCAGCGATGACGATTGCACCGCTGCTACGCCGGAGAAACCGTTCGCGGGGAGCGACTGACGTTGTGATGCGGGATACCTCAGGGTCGGCGTGACGTGCCGTCTAATGAAGGAATGTTTTGACGTACTGTTTCGACACTATCCTGGGCGTATTTAGTATGTCATGAGCGCGAGAGTGTGTGTGCGTATTGCAGCGTGCTGAAATGTCGAGACGTAATAACGCTGGCATCCTTGTATATTTCGTTCACCATGGCGTGACTACGCTGACAGTTTGTATAAATAAAGAAACGATTGAGTGTATAGTTTGTCATGTTTCCTGACACCTATCATACTAGTCCGTCTTTTTTAGCAGTTGCGAAAGAGCATCTTGCTTCCTGAACAGCGCAAAATAGTGATAGATAATAATACATAGCGATTTACCAGTACAAAGATATTCCAACCGTATTACTATATAGTATAATTAAGGTTCTTCTTTGTTCTTGTTGTTATAAACTTCTGTTTTCTTTGTTGTATATTGTAAATTCCATAATATTTTCAACTGCAGTTACATTCTCTAAAACAGTTTTTTCTGCTTGAATAATAGCTTTTTTGATCAATTCCATATTTGTTATTTCTTAATCAGATTGGTTAATTGGATTGTACATTAAAACTTGAGGTTAAGCCAATTCAATTTATTTTAGACACTTTAATACTCCTAATTACTTTAGCCATCGAGCGGTCCAGCAACGTGTCCATTCTGCTCAAGACTCAAAGCTGTACTGATCATTGATCTTAAAATGTAAAATGAATTTTAAATGTAACGTAAGCTTATTAAAAGTCTATTTGGTCTTCGCAAATAATACCATAGAAATTTTAGTTAAAATAATGAATTAAAATTGTGAATGTTGTATTTTTTTCAGAAAATTGAGTTGCCATTTTTATCAGCAATGCAGATGACATTACATGATCGTTTCACAGATAATGTAGAGAATATCTACAAGTTAACTATTAAATTTATAATTGAAACACTCATTGAAGGATTCGATGAAGCTGAAGAAAGAAAGACAAACACTCAATCAATAAACTCTGAAATGAAGGTTAAATCCTAGTCTAAAGAGAAATCAGATAATTTACATAAACATGTAGTGAATGTGAAGACTGTCACTGGGACCCGATGAAAATGACTGCAATATAGGAAAGGCGTTTTAACCGAATGATTGTTCGCGTACAAATTAAAAAATATTGTATTATTGGCACGCTTTCTGTTCCATTTGTAAATATTTACTTACTTCCATACTGAGTAAAAAATGATGAAAATATCTTTAAGTAGAAAACTGAGATGGTTTAGCATTAATTGTTCTAAGTATGTTTCAAAATTATATTAAAAACAACTCGATGTCATATAAATCCAGAGTAAGTATGTCGAAGGCTACAACCCGCTGATCCTATATCTATTTTATCTCGCTACCTTGATATTTTTTTCTTTAATATATATAAAGGTTTAGATTATGTGCTTATTGAATAAAGGTATTCCTGTATATAATATCAATAGCAGTATGGGAAAAAATACTTTTTTTACTTGTATATGACTTGAGTAGCTTAATTTTATATAATAAGAGGTCAACAACTTGTTTTTAGAAATTTACTCAACTATTATTACGTTTGTTTCGACCATGAACAAAGAAATTCTATATAAATTATGGTCTATATAATGGGAAAAAGAACATGTAAATCTAGAGAAAGGATGTATATTCTCACATGATTCTCGTTTTTCTTCCAATACAGTATTATTTAACAATGTTTTCCAGTCTCTTAAACTACATTGAATAATAAATAATCTATAAAATTGATTTTTAATCGCTCTTTTGACTACAAATTCCTATTACCATATAAAACAAATAAAAAGAGTTTATGATTTTAAAACATCTTGATTAATACTTTCTTCGCTTTATTAAGATTAAATTGCATTTACAAGCTAACAATTTGAAGAGTTCATTGCTTAGCTAATTCAAAATCAGCTCTTTCGCATCATTAGGAATTAACTAGATTTTATACGTTTTATTTTTCACCATTAGTAATGATTTACATCGATTTACATCGATGATTATCTTCCCTTTATACGGGTGTTCTTAATTTCAACAATGAATATATTGAACATCTTATCTCTTTCAAATGATTGGTAGATTTACTTCTTACTTATCTAATTGAAAACATTTTTGACGTTCAAAACAGTTATTGTATAGTATTGAGAAGTTTTTTGAATCTTATTTATACCATTTCTAGCACCCGATTAGTGGCCATTTCTTAGTGAAAGTGATCATCTCATCGTCGTATTCTTCGCACATTTGTCTCTTCTGTTGAGCATCAGTTTATCGAATATTCTGCCAGTTGCGTAAATTACTCTCAGTGGTCTGTACGATGAAAACTTATCCACTGTAACCTTTTCCCTTGAGTATTAAGATCAACCGTTTTGACCACCCAAGAGTTATTAATATGTTGCAGTAACCACTAAGTGTCTCTTCTTTAAAAAAATCTCGCAATATGATGAATTTCATAATCTGTGGAAAATATATATAAATGTATGATCTCGAAGTGAGTCTGATAGTCATTAAGAGTGTCTACTTTCCATAACCCTATTTCATGTTTTCTAGCTATAAGGCATTTCTCTATTAATTTTTTAAGATATTAGGAGAAAAACAGAGTAATATGATCAGTTATCCTATTCGAATATCAAGGTAGCCATATCCGTTTGCAAACTCTCTACATTTGTACGATCGATATTCCAGCACAAATAATCTTACGTTTCTTAGTTTGTCATAATACCACATTATATCATTCAAGTTTCAATTCTGTTTCGATATTAAAATTGCTATCCTTTTATCATTGGTTAGGTATATTATCAGATCTTATTTTACTGAAGTTCTATTGAGCTTAATTATAATGCGTGCTATTCTACCGTGATTCGGGATCCTGTGTACACTTGGTTATCTGAGAACCGTACCCTATCTTATGCTCCAGTTGTTTAAATCTCTCCTAGCACGAGACATATCTGCACTACTTATGACATTATTCAGTTAGGTATGTCGAATCTCCGCATCAGATATGGTCTTCTTTGAGTGTATTACGATAGCTTGGGGCAATATAATCATACTCCAGACACCTAAAACATCTAGAAATCAGCTTCTCTTAACCTGTGCTGGTATTGACATAATTGACTATGATTCTACCTCTTATTAGAAATATCTCTATTACTGTGGATTTTACTTCCTATACAAGTGCAACTTTAGTCTCCCTCAAGTTAACGAAAGGATTTTGTTTCGACTTACTTTTAAAAGTCATCATGAGCACCTATTTTATCGCGTTACTTACTGTGGATACTTCCAAATTCCTAAGCTCCATCGTAGCTATTGGTAGCTATGAGATTACTAGCAGGTGCTTGCTTACTGCAGTACAAATAGCTTCACTTAGTTCTGGTAATTTTCAGATTTGTAAGATTTGTGACTCATTTTCAAATTTATTTTTGTAATTGTGTTTTGAACACCTTTTGCTTTAGAAGTATTTATCCGATCGTAGTCCCTATCCCTACCATGTGAAAAATTAAAATTCCCTTATCTGACCATTATCTATTTATAAAAATTTCCTTAATAAGGGGAAATCTATGCGCGGTTCGTGACATTTTCGTACGTCCATGAGCATTCATAAATTAGTCTGTACAGTCCTGTCCATATGAATCCATGGGCTTCGATTCGACTCAATGCTGACAACATTTTCGTACATATATTCCCGTGTAATCGTCTTTAAAGATCCGATTTATCCGATCATGTAAGTTAGTTTAAAAAATTCAATTTGATTCACTTTTCGAAAATATTCGAGAAAATAGTATTTGCTAACTTGAATTTTATGTTTGAAGAAAAAAATTGTACCCAAATTTACAAATTTGATTTAAATGTAACCATTTGACAATCGAATAAATAAACTGCATAATTATTAAAAAAAAAGCCCTACAAGAAAAAAATGTCCGAAAACAATTCAATCCAAAATTAAGGAAAATATGCTGGCTAATAGAGAAAAAAAATTTTTATTAACCCTTCAAAACAAATTTATTGTTTACAAAGCTGTTGTACAGACGGTTGATTCTTACGGTATTTAACTCTATGAAACTGCTTCTCACTCTAATATAGAAATTCTGATAAGGTTCGAAAGTTTGAGGAAATACGATGAACGTTGTTTGGTTTATTCCCAACTACATAATCAACAGGGATCTAGATATAGCAATAAAATTATCATAATCAACTCGAAAAGAATATTTTACAACAACATAAACATTTTCAAATTAAAAAAATACGAAAAATTATAATGACGTACTTCTAATATACCTATTAATACCATAGTGGAGCTTTCAATAGGAAATGCATACGCATTAAACCGCTTTTTGTTTTGACCGTCCTTCTGTTATTCCTATTTCTGAAAAGATGCTACGTTTAAATTATATCAGCCTTTATATCAATAATTACGATAGTGACCTCTATCATAAATGCCAAAAGCACGGGCCACGTGACGTTATATATGACAGCTTCGGGTTCATAGAGTTTCTTTATCTATTATGTACTTTTAAACTATAGCAATTAACAAATACATAATTTCTAAGGCTTTATGATATCGTTTTTTTTTATAAAGTTTACAACAAATTTTACTGTTATATAATTTTTAAATATTTGACATATACAACCAATAAAAACTATCACGAAAGTTTGTGACACCCTCTTCCCCATAGAAGTATAGTCCCATAGAAGCTAACACAAATGAACAATTCTATGCTTATTTTTAAACAATACTTTTAATTGAAAACAAATTTCAGAACATGATTTCAAACAAGATTTGATAATTCTGCTATATTTCTCAGTATTTTTTATCAAAAGCAGTTTTAAGCGCGAAATATCGATTTTCATACGTGATAAGGTGAAACCTTATCTTCTGAAACTTAAATTCTATATATAAGCTGATATAGTAATATAATATGTGAAAAAAATTAACCAACAATACAATTTTACCATTTACAGTCAATTTTAGCATGTTAAAAAAAGTATAATGATTAACTTGCTAGTTTTCACACTTAGTGCTTAGATCATTTAAATATTTTTTGTTTAATTCATTCAAATTTTTAATTTGGTTCTACTCTTGTTTCTTATTAACAGAATAAATTCTAACCCGCTCCTCATTACAAATCTTTTTCCTTTTTAATTTGTTGTTTAATAGTTCATTTTTTTATGTGACTGCAGTATCTTTTTCTTTTTTATTTGTTTGACTGCTTCCTAAGTTTATATAAATAATAAAATGATTTTAAAACAATTTTTTTGAAAACTTAACTGTACGTTAAAATCTTCGAAATACACTGATTTTGAACGATGCTCTCCAATTTCTGAAAGAAACACTATTTGTAATAATCATCAGAGAGTAATAGTAAACAGTAAAACGTTTTATAACAAAATTTAAGAATATACTTACTTAGATAAATTTAATGCATTCACACAAAAATTTAGGTTAAATAAATGTTAAGCGTGAGAAATAAAAATGATTCTTAACAATTATTCTATATAATTCATATTTGTTATTGGAAAGTCGATATTTTTAAATGTGAATTTCACTCCAAAACAGTTTATGATCCAAGAAAACTCAGAGATATTACAGAATTACTAAACTCTGCCTGAAAACACATTCAGATATCTGTTTTCTTTTAAATATATTGTTGACAAATCAGTACAGAATTTTTTATTGATTTGAACACTTTAACGGACAAACTTAGGGTGTCACTAGCATGCATGGGAGTGGACACATTTTTTTCGGTTCTGTGTGTCAAATTGTATGTGTAAATCTCTCAAACGAAAGCATGTATTGAATTAAACATTTTATCAAAACTAATCCGAATGATGATACTTTTCTTATGAAATTGTTCATTTAGTATAAATGGCTCCATGATGTCAAAATAGAAAACAAACATATATTGAACATGTTTTCACCGCATTCAAAGAATATGATTTATGCACGCATACTCACTTATGCATAAATTTCTTCTGTACTATTTATTCTGTACTACTAGCTGCAGGCATTATTTGATTACCTTTTAATGTAATTTATGACTTTTTAAAAATAGAGAAACCTGCAATCCTGTTGAAGATATTACTCTGTTAATTGCGTTTCTCGTGCTGATTAGATTTTCCAGAGTTGAATTATTTGATTTATATAAAAAAATGGAAAAGAATATATAGTTAACACTGTAATTGTCTAATAAAAAAGAAATACTTTTTGGTTAAAGTAACCTGATTGATTTTACATTAACACCAATGCATATCTATCTTAAATATCAAGTAAAAAACAATGAATACATCAGTAAGTATATCCTTAAAAACTGAACACGTTGATTTTGTAGACTACAAAAAAATGTCAGTCCCTGAATATCGATATGGTGACTAGCAGTAAAGTAGAAAGATCCGGACTGAACGAAAACAGTAGATAAGATAAAGGTTGTTTAATAAAGAATTTCCTCATAGGGATATTGACTACCCGTTTATATAGAAAAAAAAAATATATGACAGAAAACAAATTAGTTTTAGGGCAAATCGGAGCAAGTTCTTCCATTTTTTTATATTTGGCACATTGAATGCCAATATGACGGTAATCATTTGTGTAGAGTTTGACGCTAAAATATTAATTAATTAAAAAGTTATAAACAATTAAAAACAAAATCTGATTTTTTTTTCAACTGTTATAAATCGAAAACTATTTATCGTATGGGCATAATTTTTTTTTAAATACCCAGAAATAATTGTATTTTGAGAATATATATATATATGTAATAATAATATATTTGATAATAAAAATATTATAAACAATTTAAAAAAATTTTTGTTAGTTTTGTTAAAAAGGGCAACTTTTATTTCAAAAATTTTATTGCAATCGATTCCTTGGACAATTTTGTATAAGAATCCTTAATAAAACTATCATGATTTTTAATAGGGGCTAGGTAATGACCTTCCAAAAAAGCGCTATCTGCGGGGCTCAGCTGGAAGCTCGGACCGATAGAAGCGTCCCACTTCCCCGAAACTTTTTCAGATAGTTCAGTTCTATAAGTCAGTACCATAGACTATATATTTATTTACCCAATTACATAATTATATATTATGTAATCGGGATATCAGTGTAAACAATATTTTATTTACTTAAATATAAACAATTTAATCGCAATTAGATGGAGTGTAACATGTCATATCATTTTTGAAAATATTTGTAGTTTACAAGAAATCTATTTTCCAAGTAGTTAGATATTAAGTCTACTTATGACATATTACATTACTCAATATATATTTGGAAAATGAAATTAAAATAGTCAATTATTTGTTAATACGTATATAATATATCATAATGTAAAAATTGTCAAAATTATTCTAATATATCTTATAAAGGTATTCATAAATTAATTATACAAATTTAATATAAAATTTAAATAGGTAAAATTTTTATAATTTATAAGAAATTATACTGAAATAATCATCTATTTTGTGGTCTTCTAATATTATAACCTATAGAATAGGAAGTTCTTTTCACCATCAATTCCTTGCTGCTTATATTTAAAGGAATAAATGCCTAATAACTGAAAGTACCATTGATACACAATGCTGATTGTAATAATCATCATAAATTTTGTTCTATTTCTATGTATTCTGCGGTTATACAGTAAGTAAATGTTATACCAGTTATAGCTTTTTGCGACAATAGATATAATTTCTCGAAATTCTTGGTTGTCATTTTACAGCCTTATACTAGTAATTTTGAAATTTGGTGGTGAAGAAAAATGCAAACATTGTAAACACCTTTAGATTCATTAACTAAAATACACTGATCAGGTCGCAATGTACAAAAATATGTAAACCCCAGGCGAAACTTGAGTCCAATTTTAGCACAGTGTTTTTCAAACATGCTGTAGACTTCTTTTAAATTGAACATTAGTAAACGCCACTGAATTATAACTTCCTTTTCATTATCTTTTCGCACTATTTTTGTTTCGTTACCACCTGGACACGGTTGGCTTATATAATATTGTAAACAAAATGAGACAGCAGCACTTTTTATTTCTTCACTTATTTTACATTTTCTGGCTCTTCAAAGTGGATACAATAACATTCTTTCATATTCATCAAGTTTTTTAGCTGTTTGTACAAAATAAAACGAACAATGTATTTCTCTTTCTATTTCACAGACACTTATAGACACTGAAGTCGCAGTTAATATATGTATATGTCTGAATTAGTAGTTCTTTTTTCACACGCTGCTTTCAGGTCTATATAAAATATACTCTTTTTTATAAATTTATCTCGATTACTGTATACACAGCTATATTTTCTCACAATTAAAATTTTTAAATTATTTGATAATAAATTGATTTTTTTTCTATTAAATCAGGAATTCGTATCTTCATATTGAATTCATATCTTCGATTTCAAAAAAATCAAGCAATGGATTTAAGCAATCCAATACTATTTTTCTACGTTCATTTTCGTCGATCGAAAATTTGTCGTTACATTGTACGTGGCAGATATCTTGATCTTCATTAGCACTTGAGTCCAAACTGGCCTCATTGTTCTGATTAATAGAATCTTCACAACTACTATTTTCTTCATTTATGAGTCTTAAACGTTTGTCACTGTAGCCAGAAACTTCATTTGCATCTTTGATATAGCAGTATCTCCAACATGTTACACATAATCGATCATTTTCTTTCACTAAAGGGAACCATTTATCATAAATTTCTGTGGGAACATGAAGCTGAGATTCTTGACAACATTCATATTTACGCACTTTGAATGGATTGGAATACTCTGGTAATGGCATGATTATGTAATTTTAATGAAAACTGAATTGAAGTGATTTTACAAAATCTATCCTACAAAAGGAAATTTCACTTTGACGTTCGTTGAGCTCCGTTCACTTTGACCATTGAACTTTAAATAGTCCGACTGAGCAAAAAGATTCCTTATTTATATGATCATCCAAGCCAACTAATGTTAGTATAACTTATTTTAAAATACTACTTAACAAACTAAAATATTAGAAAAAATGATCAAAGAAAATAAACGTTTTGGAACTCATTAACATAAATACTGCTCGCGCTAATTTGCTTAAGTGCAGCCTATTTTCGTTAATTATTATTGTCATAAATGTTAGTCTTACGTACCTTTATTTAAATAAAGAAAGTTTAGCTAATAAATACACTGACTTATAAAACTGAACTACCTGAAAAATTTCGGGGAAGTGAGACGCTTCTTTCGGTCCGAACTTCCAACTGAGCCCCGCAGTTAGCGCTTTTTGGAATTAATTAATTTATTTCATATAATGAATGCCGAATATACAAGTATTAGAACCGGAATAAGATTAAATAAGCCATACGCAAAGATAGGGTGAAGTTTTATTTTAATTTGCCAGGAGCTCCATCTCAAGAAGAATGCGAGCGACAAAAAAAAATTGCGTCTGGAAGAACGCAATCGCGACTTTAGTGTGGACACTTTAGGCAGGGACACCATAGTGAAACAATAAACGTTCCCTAAAGATACTCAGAGCTGAGTCAACAAATGATACAACAATCACATAGCGATCAATCTTGAAGAGAACATGAAGATAACTTCGTATTCTACAGATTACAGTGTTAAAAATCTGCGTTATAAATGTAAATAATAATTTTTTTGTAATTTTGTACAACTTTTAAAACATTATGAAATAATATTACATGTTCATTTCCCTGACATCTTTTGAGTAATTTAACATGCTATAACTAGACTGCTTATTTCTAACTAGACTTAGAAAATATATTTCTCGTAAAAAAAATATCGAAACAAGAGACTAGTATTTAAGTTAGAAGTAGAAAAAAGGGAAAAAAATACTTTTCAACATATGTTACGTTTTCTCTTCTTTTGTACTTCTCTTAAAATTACATAAAAATTATCCGGCGAAAAATAAAAATTTAGTATTTTTGTAAAGGCTCTACACAGGGTACTGAGAAGGAATAAGTGTTTCTTTATAGGGGCACTGCCATACTGGGGCTTCCGAGATTTTCACGAACTTGCTTGTTTCCCAGGCTTGTGTACATAAAACCGATAATGATCACAAGCTTTTTACGAGGAGATGAAATCATCAATAGTTCTCTGAAATAAGATCCCAGACGACATGGATTCTTTTATCAAACAAACAAAAATAGTCGACTGTTTTGTTCAATATCAAAATTTATTTAAACAGGGCAATTAATAAATTCTTTCCCATAAATTGAAATTTCAATTATAATTACTTGTACTCTACCATTCACGGTCATCCCAATTCTTCTCTAAACTTTGATAGACTAGAATGTGTTCATAAGCAACATAAGTAGTTTACAATCTACGTAAACTATAAATAAATATAAATAATCGATTGGAAGTGTAAATTAAACACCAATGAGGTTTCAGTACATGAGAGTAGTAGTATGCATAAAAATACATGCACACCGACGATTTATATAAGGCCGATAGGCCATTAAACATACATCCCAAACGTACAAAAATTTTATTCAATAGTTATTTTGAAATCTTTCAGATATATGTTTTTTCCAACATTTTGACATTGCTAAGCAAACCGAATTTAAGCTCTATAAGCTTTGATGAAAGTTGTGACAAAGTTACAGGACGTATTGTCTGAGTTACCTTGAGTTCGTCTATTGACAAGGCGAACTGGCCTGTTAGAATTAACAAATTCATAATGAGCCCGTTGGCATCTCTAAGTGTTAGTAGACGCGTGGAACAGAAAAAAAACACCAGCATTGACAGTAAAGCAAAATTAAACAGCGCCTAACTAAGAAAATTGGTGAGGGAAAACCATTGAGTTCTTCTCACTCAGTGCAACTTAACCAGAACGTTTTCGACCTCTCAATAAACCAAGTAAGTCTTCTCTTTGTATCGTTACGTAAACCCAAAATGAGGTCTTACGAGAAGGCTGAGCTATCGCAAGGTGTGGATCGATGAACGAACATCTCGAGGTAGACACCGGCATCGTGTAAATAGAACCGTGGCGTGATTACGTAGTTCTTTGTATTGTGTGCTCAGTATGATGGAGATAATAAATATCAGTCTAGATATTGAACATTGCATCATTTTATTGTAACTTGCCCATTTTTTTATCCGTCCTCACTTGCGTCCACGGAGGAGACGTATGGTTCCCGATTCCGACAATATGAAAATAACGCATAGATTAATTCACGGCAAGGTAAGCTAACTTTGTTACAAAGTAATCAATTCATTTTAAGATGAATCATGACTGGCAATATTCTCAATGTTGTTAAATTCATTCTCTGTTGCTTTAAAAGGATATATAGATGATATAACAACTATAACGTCTAAAGGAAATCTTGACAATCCAACGGACGTTCTTTATGTCCCGGAAATATTTAATTAATCAAGTAAATTGTACAACATTTTGTTATTTGCTTTTTTTTCTAACTTTTTCAATAAATTAACATTATTGAAGTGTATATGTTTTGCTCATTCATATTTCAAATCTCTTTTTAATCTAGTTACATTAGTTTGAAATTTGTAAATTATACTTCGTAAAGAATGCTTTTTCATAGCAGACAAATTTGAATTACATGGATTTTTATTTTTTACTTGAAAACCATAAAGAGGTTCATGCTTTCGTATAATTTTATGTGATATATTAACATGATATATCGGTATAAAATTGTTGTCCTTTGAATAACTAAAATCGGTATTTTCCGTGCTAAAACTAGAAAATATTTGCTTACTGGAAGCATAAGTAGTACATATGCCAGATTTATTAACTGCAAAGCACCCTTCAACTTCCATTTGTTCGCATTTTTTATTGGCTGCTACTGATAAATGGCTCTCAATTCGTTGATCGGCCCATTGATTTTTTTGTACTTACGAGTGAATCTGTTGTAATATAAAATTCAAATGTAATTCAAGATATTGCCAAAATTGAAAATAATTTTTTTAAGTGACGGGTTCATTGAACATTATTCATTTTAATAAACACAATTGGAATTTATTAAAATTTAATCAATTTCAATACTCACCAAATTAACATTTGTAGCAGAATCTTCAAATGATATTGGCTTCACGTTGATGTAACGACGTAACCTTCGAAACTTGTTTGATGTACTGATGCCTTTAACTAAATCATCCTCGTGAAAGTGACACTTACAGAGTCTACCTTTTCCGATAGATGACTCCAACCAATACTGAGGTACGACTAAACTTTTAACTTAAAAAGAATAAACCATAAAATTATGGGATCATTTAATAGCAATAAATTTAAATAATAGTTTTTAACAAAATGTACCTGACAGTATGATCAATTCTTGTTGCTTATTTCTAACAGCAGTAAATGTATGCATGTTATTATATTTCACATCCTGCAAACGTAAGAGATTGTGAGAATGCAATTTCATTAAAAAATCCACCGAATATTTTGTTCAAATCGTAAATTGGTAATCAGAAGCTTTTAAAAAGTGTTGTAAAAATATATGGCACAAAGTCCAGCTTTCAGAAAAATTAGTATAAATCATAAATATTATTACAGCACAAAATTTTACTAATTATTGTGATGAATAGTACGCTTGTTAATGTTGGCGAATTAGAGCGTTAGAATTTATTGTTTTTTCTAAAACATTTATTTTAAAGTGTATGGAAAGAATCAATGACGAAAAGCTTTAAGTAAAAATATTGTAGATGTAAGTATTGTAAAGTAGAACAAACTAAAAAAATCTGTAATATTACTATTAAATATAAGTATGATTGTTTATTATCTATTATATATCACTTTTATATTTATATATCTTACTATATTTCACAGAAATAAAAATATTTACACTATATTTATTATTATTATCGTCATCATTATTATTGTTATTATATAGTCTACATAATATTTTAAAGCAATAGAGCATGAATTAACCAAAAGCGAATGAACAGAAAACATTATCAGTCTTGATTCATATAATTCAAATGGATTGAATACTTTCATCAAAGTTCATATAGCTTAAATTCGGTTTGCTTAGCAATGTCAAAATGTTGGAAAAAACATATATCTGAAAGATTTCAAAATGACTATTGAATAAAATTTTGGTACATTTGGGATGTATGTTTAATGGCCTACCGGCCTTATATAAATCGTCGGTGTGCATGTATTTTTATGCATACTACTACTCTCATGTACTGAAACCTCATTGGTGTTTAATTTATACTTCCAATCGATTATTTATATTTATTTATAGTTTACGTAGATTGTAAACTACTTATGTTGCTTATGAACACATTCTAGTCTATCAAAGTTTAGAGAAGAATTGGGATGACCGTGAATGGTAGAGTACAAGTAATTATAATTGAAATTTCAATTTATGGAAAAGAGTTTATTAATTGCCCTGTTTAAATAAATTTTGATATTGAACAAAACAGTCGACTATTTTTGTTTGTTTGATAAAAGAATCCATGTCGTCTGGGATCTTATTTCAGAGAACTTTTGATGATTTCATCTCCTCGTAAAAAGCTTATGATCATTATCGGTTTTATGTACACAAGCCTGGGAAACAAGCAAGTTCGTGAAAATCTCGGAAGCCCCAGTATGGCAGTGCCCCTATAAAGAAACACTTATTCCTTCTCAGTATCCTGTGTAGAGCCTTTACAAAAATACTAAATTTTTATTTTTCGCCGGACAATTTTTATGTAATTTTAAGAGAAGTACAAAAGAAGAGAAAACGTAACATATGTTGAAAAGTATTTTTTTCCCTTTTTTCTACTTCTAACTTAAATACTAGTCTCTTGTTTCGATATTTTTTTTACGAGAAATATATTTTCTAAGTGTAGTTAGAAATAAGCAGTCTAGTTATAGCATGTTAAATTACTCAAAAGATGTCAGGGAAATGAACATGTAATATTATTTCATAATGTTTTAAAAGTTGTACAAAATTACAAAAAAATTATTATTTACATTTATAACGCAGATTTTTAACACTGTAATCTGTTTTTATTTATAAGAATGAATGCGTGATAACTTAACGCCCCATCAACACGCAATGCTTTTTTTAATACCGATATTAAATATATTTCAATTTCTATATGTTCTACCATCGTACAGTAAGTAAATCTTGTATCGGGTATGGCTTTTTAATCCCATTGTTATAATTTCTCAGCTGAAGAAATGCTTTCACTTGTATTTCACAAACTGGTATTCCAAGCTAGTTTTTACTGTTCCGTCAAGTTCATTACATACACTTTTTCGGAAGAACATTATCTAGCCTCTATTAAAAATCATGATAGTTTTATTACAAATTCTTATAGAAAATTTCTAAGGGATCGAATGAAACCAAAATTTTCCAAATAAAAATTGCCCTTTTTAACAAAAATTTCAAAAGTTTGTTTTAATTGTTTATAATTTTTTATTAACTAATATATTATTATAACATATATATTGCCAAAATACAACATTTTCCGGGTATTTTGAAAACAAAATCATGCAGATTCAATCGATAGTTTCCGAGTTATAACAGTTAGTAAAATTCAAATTTTATTTTAATTGTGTATAACTATTTACTTAATAAATATTTTAGTGCCAAACTTGGAACAAGTAATTACCTCGATGCAGACATTTAACGTACTAAATATAAAAACAATCAAAGACCTTGCTCCGATTAGCCCTATAATTAATTTATTTTCTGTCATTATACACATTTCATGAACCATTTATATACATATGTGAATTCGTAAAGCGGTATTTAAAATAAAAACGAAACTCAGAAATCCCAAGGGAATCTTAAAACGTGTCAAAAGAGAAATCGGCTGATCAACGTTTACTTTTAAACCTGGCGTGATCTTTTGTTTGATCTAGGTTAAGTTGGGCTCGATTATCTTAAAGTCGGTTCGGTTCGGCTTGTCCCTCCTCCGATCACTTTTTAACTAGATTGCCTTAGTTCCAAAAGTTGTCGCTATGATAATAGCGATAGCTCTAGTAGAATTTGGCACATGGCAAAGCATAACTTTCACGATCTCCCTACCAATCCCTGGCAATATCTCCATAAAGAGCGTTAATAACTTCTTTAATTTATATTCTCTTCTATAATTTTGGTGATATTGTCAAGTCTACGAAACTTCTATAATTAAACAAAAATATTATTCGATAATTGTAAATGATCGATCCATCTTCACAGTGAAGTTTATTCACATAATTCACACTATCATAATTTTTCGGTATCAACTGATTTGTGAAATAAACATTTGTTTAGATGAAATAAATTCTCCCAGCATAAATAAATTAAAAAAAAATATTTTTATTTAATGACGCGGCAATTAACTTATTTATTTAATAACGTATTCGTGTTGAGTGTATAATTTGGAAATTTTTTTGTTCATTGCATGTTAGGATTTTAATTATAAATGTGCATAAACTTATAGAGACCATCTTTGAAAATCTTCGTTTTAAAAAGAAACATCACACTACTGAAAACAATAAAAGGATGCATCTTCTGATAAATTTACAATTACTGAAATTTTCTAAGAAAAAGCCCATTAGACAATTTTTAAAACCATTTCTGTTTCAAACTTTAGAAGTACAAATGTCTTCAAACTCTAGAAATATTTTAACAAGGCCAAAAGAATTAGATCAAATGAAAAAACACATAATAAAACATCAAAATGATAACAAGCATAGACAATCCAATAATTCTGAAGAAAATATTGGTTTACATGGATATTTTTTATTAGTAATCAAATTTTTTATTTTTAATATTAATTCCATTAAATCTTTTGCTTTAGTTTATTTGAAAACTATACAAAATTATCTAACGAATAATTTTTCAGACTATTCCTATAGTTACCTTTGGGCTTGGTATATGGCAAATTTGGCGAAGGGATTGGAAGATGAGTTTAATCAAAGATCTGGAGGCTAGGATATCTATGGAACCAATTGAAATTCCAGAAAAGTATATCCTTGAAATATTTTTAATAGATGTCATTTTTTGCATTATATTTTTATATCATTTAACTTTGAACTTACTAAAAAATGTTTGTATTATTTATTTGTAATAATGTCGAAAGGAAACTGTCTGAAGTAATTTTGTATGATTTTAAATTTGAACATATTTAATTAAATTATTTGAAAAGTCAGAAAAAACCTAGTATACATAACTACTAATATTTTATTGATTGACTTACTCTTATTCAATCTACAAATTTTTCCAAATATGAAAACAACTCAACTCATTCCTTCAGAAAATTCAAGGTGTCATAGTTCAAATATTTAAGAAAAGTTAAAATACTTAAAATAAAAATAATTAAATTTACAAGGTGAATTTTTGTAATACATTCTGGAAACTATATTAACTATTTTCTTTCAAGACTAATATTATAGCTTAATGATGTAATAACAATATTCACAGTTTCAAATTGTCTATTTAACTAGTTAAAAATATTTAAATGTTTTAAAAGAATTTATAGTTCTTATTTTAATATTGCATTAGCTAATATAAATACTAATGTATGATAAATTTAACAAACACTCGTTTTGATTTAAAAACGAATTTATGAAATATATTATTGTGTTGTTAAATTTTCATAAACAAACATTTTTAAATGAATTAATTTCCAATTGATATTTGATACATGAATACTTAAACAGCTTTTCAATGTAATTATTCAAATAAAAAATAGTAAGATATTAAAATTACAACAATAATATAAAAAATTATTGTTTTAAGAATGTTTTTCAATAGAGAATAAATAATTATATTAGCTTAGAAGAGTTGGTGTACCTTGAATACTGCCCTATTAAAGTTAAAGGAGAATTCTTGTATCAGAATGAATTTGTTATTGGACCACGAAGTTTAATTATTGATGGCCATGGAGCAACAGAAGGGAAAGGAAATTTGATTTCAGGTCATTCATTAAATAGAGGGTATAACATTATAACACCTTTCAAAGTAGAAAATAGAGAGTAAGTATATTGGCTATATGCTATATACCTTATATAAACTTATCTATCTATATAGTTATATAGACTTATATATACTAAGTACTTTTATTATAAATAAGACTACATATTTCATGTACTTTATACGTACTTCTGTGATTGGAATTTTCATAATCTTTGTTAACCATGTATTTAATCAGACATGATATTGAAACTTTTTCTATAATTTATTTATGTAATTTTGATGAAAAGAAATCAATGAATAAAATTCTCATGTGATTCCAAATACTTCCAAAAGTTATTAGTAAATATTTGTATTAATCTTCTATGATTACTATGTTTAAAAAACAACTGCAACATTACATGTGTTGCTCATTCTTATTGACAAAAATAAAAAATATATTGTATGACAGCTTATAAATTAATAAGACTCATTTAAAAATTGTAAAAATCTAATCACCCGTCAAGATCTGCTAGATATTAAAAAGTGTGCAATATGGTTTCTCTCAAGAATTTTCTAGATAGTATCTGATAAATCACATAAGTTACTTATTAGATTTTAAATATGAAAATTAAATCGTAAAAATTACGATTTATCATTTTGGAATTCTTTTTAACATGAAATATTTTTAGATTAACGATTCTCGTGAATAGAGGATGGTTGCCAAGTAAATACAAATTTACAGAATCAAGACTAAAGTCTCACATAAAAGGGAAAGTTGAAATAATTGGGATCAATAGATTAAATGAAAAAAGACCACAATTTGTACCTAACAATGAACCAGAGAAAGGAATCTGGTATTATCGGTAAAATATCATTTTAAAAAATTTATTTCTTTTATATAACTATATTATAATACTAAAAGATATTGAGTGAATTAACACTGAGTATTATTAATTTAAAAGGAATATAAATGAAATGGCAAAGTTAGCCCTTACAGAACCAATTTTTTTGGATATGCTAGATCTGGATTGTAGACCAGAAATGCCTATTGGAGCTCAAACAAGAGTGAATCTACGAAATGAACATTTAAGTTACATTATTACTTGGTTTAGTTTATCAGCTATAACAGGATTCTATTGGTACCGAATATTTATTAAAAAGCGGCCTATTTTTTAAGTTTTTATGGAATATATTACAATTTAATTAAAGTATAATTAGTATTATATTATTTAGTACCTTTCCCAACATAACTTATAATTGCAAATAGTTATAAGCTTTGATACAATAATTGAAGATTAGAGTTATCAAATATTAATTAAAAATTATATCTTTATTTCAAAATAAAAAAACTAACAATTCTGTGCCATTAGAATAGAAACGAATTAATTTTATTACGATATTAAATATTTTCTTCCATAGTATTGAGCTTTTTTTTCAAAAGAAATAGATTTAATAGGTGTATTGAACTTGTAAAATGGATTCATTGAATACTGAAACAAAATATGTACATCATTCAACAACTTTTGAACAATTTCACAGTAATAATATTTTATATATTATAAGCCGTTTACCTTAATATATATCTCATATATTTCGTTGAAAAAATTTTTAATTCCATCGTCATTTTTATTGTCATGAATAATAATAAAACGTACATGTGTTGCTGTCACAAAAGCACTAACAAACCACTGATTAAATTTATCCACTACCTTCAAAAACATATTTGTTGTTTTCCATTCATGCTCATCAATTAGATCCAAAGAGGCATGTGTTATAAATTGACTTAAGTGAGAATGATCTTCCTTCTGCAATTATAGAAAGCAATGCTAAATAAAAGATCAATAATATATCTTATCAATAACGCACGGAGAGTAATACTAACAATATTTAATATAAATTTTAATGTAAAATTTGTATGAATTGGATTAAAGTAAGTTTCTAAAGAATTATTTAATTGTATAAAAAGTATATGGAAAATTTAATTATGCATTTATGACATTTGTATTATCTCAAATTACTTTTGTAAACACAATTGTAATCCGAACGTGCTGTTATGATAATAGATGATAAAGTAGAAATATAATTGTATTAACCTTGCATTCTTTACTGGAATTTGCAAATTCGATTTCGAACAATGGGTTATCTGTATGGCCAATTATAACGAAGTAGTAATTTGATGTCATATCAGCTTATGGATGAAAATAATTAAATACCTATTGTATATTCTACTCGAAAAATAATATTCAGGCTCTTTAATATTTTAAACTGGGAGTAAGAGAACAGCGATATCTTCGCTAGTTATAATAGTTATATCACGTTAAGCGTCTATATTCGTTGGTTATACTTAACTAGGATCAGAGCCGCCTGATGATCCTGAATCGTACTATCATGAAACAGCTGATCGTGTGTAATGTATTGTTACGTCACGTGTCAGTAATAGCATACATATAATCTATCATTTTCTTTCACTAAAGGAAATCACTTATCCTGAATTTCTGTGGAAATATGACACAAAGATTCTCGACAACGTCTATGTTTATGAACTTTAAATGGATTGGAATACTTTGGTAATGGTATGATTATGTAATTTTAATGAAAACTAAATTGAAGTGATTTTACAAAATCTGTCCTACAAAAGGAAATTTCACTTTGACGCTCGTTGAGCTCCGTTCACTTTGACCATTTAACTTTAAATAGTCCGACTGAGTAAAAAGATTCCTTATTTATATGATTTTCGAAGCACAACTAATGTCAGTAAATCTAATTTAAAAATACTACTTAACAAACCAAAATATTAGAAAAAACAATGAAAGAAAATACATTTTTCTTGTATACTATTTATACATTACATGTATATTACGTATATATTACAAGAACACTTTTGAACTCATTAACATAATTATTGCTCGCATTAATTTGATTAAGTGCAGCATATTTTCGTTAGTTATTATTATCAAAAATATCAGTCCTATGTTTTACTATTTAAATAAAGAAAATTTAGTTAATAAATATACTGACTTATAGAACTGAAGTACCTGGACGCTTCTATCGGTCCGATCTACCAACTGAGCACCGCAGGTAGCGCTTTTTTGAAAGGTTACTTAGCCCCTATTAAAAATCATGATAGTCTTATTACGGATTCTTAATATAAACTTGTCCAAAGAATCGATTGCAATAGAAATGTTTCCAATAAAAGTTGTCTTTTTAAATAACAATGGCAAATATTTATTTTAATTATTTATAATTTTTTTATTACAAATATATTATTATGACATATATATGCTCTCAAAATAAAATCTTTTCCGGTAAAAATTAAAACGAAATATTATTTTTTAATTTTTTAAATGTTTATAACTTTTTAATGAATTAATATTTTAGCGACAAACTTGGCACAAATAGGCCTCAATATAGGCATTTAATGTGCCAAATATAAAAATAATCGAAGACCATTCTCCGATTTGCCCTAAAACTAATTTGTTTTTTGTCATTAATCCTTGTACTGTTTTGAAGCGCATGAGAAGGTAAGTGTGCAGTTGCATAGCTGAAGGCGATTCAAAATTGAATTTCATCTTCGTTGATTGAGTATCACTGGCATGAATCGAAGTTACGTATACAATTTTCGCTCGCCAGTTGTATGGTTCATGCTTGAAGTTGGATCTATCGTGATGGTTTTGAGTTGGCAATGCAATTAAATAGTCGTTGGAAATAACAAGAAATGTCGATGGATTGCATTTACAACAAATATGTATCAGATCAGCATATAAGGATCATGCAGCTTTATCACCTGAATTTAATGCATTAGCATCAGCATCAGCATTAGCATTGAAGGATAAACCGACAATATTTTCAAAGCTGTGATAAAATCCTCAAGATCAAATTTTTGTTTTATATGTTAATAATTGTATTTATTTATTAATAAAATTACTTTTTGATACTTTTGTGTGGGGTACACTTTTCTGTAGGTAACCTTACTATTTAAAAAAAAAATCTTTCATTTTTATAAAAAGTCTTCAAATTTTTCTTTTACAAACACCCAACTACTGTTCGAAATCATAAAATTCGTAACAAAACCAACTTGTAAAGCTTCTGGTGCTAATATTTTTTGACCAGTGTAAACAAGTTCTCTAACTAGACTATGAAAACCAATAATTTTTGGTAATCTTTGCAAAGATCCCACATCAGCAGCCATGCTCATATCAACTTCTTTTATTTGAAACCAAGCATTCGTTGAACAAATCATATCTACAGCTCCTCCTATGCAAGCTCCATGAACAGCTGCTATCACGGGTTTAGCACACGTAAGTATAACCATTAATGAACCTTAGTCTTAAATTGGTAATTTATATGACTAAAATTTAATATTTTATTATATATACCTTTTTTATTGCAATAAATAAATCTTGATAACGTTTAATGTACTTCTCTAATGCTTTGCATCTTCGAGCAACATCAGATTCATCAGCCATATTTTGATAGAAGTTTCATAGCATCCATTAAATCGATCCCTATAATGAAATTTATAGAATAAAATAAAATAGATTGTTGTACTAAATTATAAACTTATTATGAATTACCTGCACACAAAATTTTACATTGCTTTTAACTTGCAACTTGTACACACAAAATTGTCTGAGTATAAGTAAACTATTCGTGATAAGTTTATTAGTTAGGAGCCCTGATCTAAAAATAAATAAACACAAAGTAAATGGCTTATAGTAAAAGAATAATTGAGCAAGAAATAATTGAAATTAACTTATCTGACAGTATGAGGTGATGAAGGTGCATGATCCTTGTATTTTCTGCGATCCTGATTTGATACATATTTGTTTTAAATGCAATCCATCGACATTTCTTTTTGTTTCCAACAACTATTTAATTGCATTGCCAACTAAAAACAATCGTGACCGCGCTTGCTTCAAGCATTAACGACACAACTCGCGAGAAAGAAACTTGTATCTAACCTCGATTCGTGCCAGTTATGCTCAATTGACGAAGATGAAATTCAATTTTGAATCTCGAGGGTCGCGAATGAAGTTCCGTTGAGTGTACAATGTGATGAAAAATTTTCGATTAACGAAAATGAACGTAGAGAAATAGTATTGGATTGCTTAAATCCATTGCTTGATTTTTTTGAAATCGAAGATATGAATTCAATATGAAGATACGAATTCCTGATTTAATAGAAAAAAAATCAATTTATTATCAAATAATTTAAAAATTTTAATTGTGAGAAAATATAGCTGTGTATACAGTAATCGAGATAAATTTATAAAAAAGAGTATATTTTATATAGACCTGAAAGCAGCGTGTGAAAAAACAACTACTAATTCAGACATATACATATATTAATTGCGACTTCAGTGTCTATAAGTGTCTGTGAAATAGAAAGAGAAATACATTGTTCGTTTTATTTTGTACAAACAGCTAAAAAACTTGATGAACATGAAAGAATGTTATTGTATCCACTTTGAAGAGCCAGAAAATGTAAAATAAGTGAAGAAATAAAAAGTGCTGCTGTCTCATTTTGTTTACAATATTACATAAGCCAACCGTGTCCAGGTGCTAACGAAACAAAAATAGTGCGAAAAGATAATGAAAAGGAAGTTATAATTCAATGGCGTTTACTAATGTTCAATTTAAAAGAAGTCTACAGCATGTTTGAAAAACACTGTGCTAAAATTGGACTCAAGTTTCGCCTAGGGTTTATAAATTTCTGTACACTGGGATTTGATTAGTGTATTTTATATTACGAATCTAAAGGTGTTAACAATGTTTGCATTTGTATTTGCCACAAAAATAAAAAATTACTAGCAGAAGGCTGTAAAATAACAACGAAGAATTTGAAGATCAATTATGATGAAGAGTTACTTCAAACAGCAAAAGATATTTTAATTAAAATGACGTGTGAAAAACCTGGTGAAGATTTTTTTTAATAAATGCTCGAAATGCCCTGGATTGGCAAGTGTTTTAGATATGTTAGAGAATTATTGTTTAAAAAATGTCATAGATTTCATTCATTGCAAATAATGGATAACTGTAAACCAAAAGTATACGTACAATATTAAAGACAATCTTAATCATCTCCAGGTACAGTTTAAATATAAATTATTAGAACATGACTTTATGGCCGAAAGTGAAAATGATTATTTAAAAACTTGTCCGCATAACTTGAATGAATCTAAAGTTATGGTCATAAGAGATTCCACTCAGAATTATACAACTATATGCAAAGATCAAGTATAAGAAATCATTGGAATTGAAAGCAGATATTGATTCATCCATTTGGAATTTACATGAAAGGGAAGGAAAGAACCGAAGAAGATAGTTTCGTCGTAATTTCGGAAAGTACGGAATATTATATAAATGCTATATTGTTTCATCACAATTTAGTTAATTATATAAAAATAGATACGAGAACAAGTTTAAAAAAGTGATCTATGTATCTGATGGAGCTACAAGCCAATATAAGAGTAAATAAAATTTTTTAACTCTGGTTTCTCATCATAGTGGATTGTCTCATAAGTCATACGGAATTGAAGCTGAATGACACTTTTTCGCAAGTTGCCATGGTAAAAGCGCATGTGATGGACTTGGCGGAACAGTAAAAAGATTACCCCGGAACGCTTGTTTACAAAATTGAGAAGTAAGCATTTCTTCAACTGAGAAATTATATTAATGGGTACAAAAAGCTATATTTGGTATAACATTTGCTTACTGTATAACCGCAGAATACATAGAAATAGAACAAAATTTATGATGATTATTACAACCATCGCAGAACACGTAGAAATTAAAAAAAAACTTATCATCAATATTAAAAACAGCAAGGAATTGATGGTGAAAAAAACTAACTATTCTATGAATTACAGTATTTAAAGACCACAAAGTAAATATACTTAAATACTTCAGTGTAATTTCTTGTAACTTTAAAAACTTTTATATATTTAACTTGTATATTAAACTTTAAAAATTTATTGTATCTACACGTTTAACAGATGGAGTAATATAATTTTAATGATTGTAACATTATGATAGATTATAGCTATATATATATATATATATATATATATTATTAAACAATTGATTATTTTAATTTCATTTTCCTAATATATATTGAGTAATGTAATATGTCATAAATAGACTTAATATCTAACTACTTGGAAAATAGATTTCTTATAAACTACGAATATTTTCTAAAATAATATGAAATGTTACACTCCATCTAATTGCGATTAAATTGTTTATATTTAAGTAAATAAAATATTGTTTACACTGTTATCCCGATTATATAATATATAATTATGTAATTGGGTAAATAAATATATAGTCTATGGTACTGACTTATAAAACTGGACTATCTGGAAAAGTTTCGGGTAAGTGGGACGCTTCTATCGGTCCGAGCTTCCAGTACCTTTGAGTCCCGCAGGTAGCGCTTTTTTGGAAAGTCATTACGTAGCCACTATTAAAAATCAAGATAGTTTTATTACGGATTCTTGTACAAAATTGCCCAAAGAATCGATTACAATTAAAATTTTTCAAATAAAAGTTGCCCTTTTTAAAAATTTATTTTAATTGTTTATAATTCTTTTATTAACAAATATATTATTATGTCATATTCTCTCAAAATAAAATCTTTTCCGGGTATTTAAAAAAAAATTAACCCAATCCGATAAATAGTTTTAGATGTATAAAAAAATAAATTTTTTTTTAATATTTATAATTTTTTAATCAATTATTTTAGCGAGAAACTTAGCACAAGTGACTACCTCCATATAGGCATTCGATGTGCCAAATATAAAATATATTGAATACTTTTCTCCGATTTTGCCATAAAACTAATTTGTTTTTTGACTAATACAGATTTACGCAAATAAACAAAACATCCAATCGCATTTTTATAACTAAATTTGGGAAGACACGTCATCAATATATACAGATATATTATAGATTTAAAGGGAACTGAAAAGTATTATTTATTTCGAATTTAAAGGATCAACAAGCAAATAAACATGAGAATCGGATAAATAATATCATTAGCTGAACAATTTTAGTATAAATATAATTGGCTTGCACTGTGAAAATCAGACATTCAGGAGTCAGCGCAAAGCAGCTCTTGATTGTGGTCTAGAATAAATATAATTTATTCAATTTGAACTTAGTGTATTTTGATCTTGCTACACTTCTGACTCTTATAGGAATTATTCTAAAGTACCACTTTTGAGCCCACTCCTTAAAAGTTAAACATGATTGGCAGTCATCCAATCTTTATAATATTTATTCTAGAGTTTAACTTGGGAGCCCATTTCTGCTAAGCAAAAAGAAACGTAGAAAATGGTTTCCTTTTTAAGATCCTGTGGTATTTAACTCTCGGAGCTCATTTCTTCGAGAGTAAAAACTATGTAACAGAGTCTTTCTGCCAATTTCTATTTTCTTGATCGCCATTTACATGCTAATAATATATAGCAAAATAACTTTACACGCACTCTCAAATAATTGCAAAAGATTAATTCGCGAAAGATATAAGGACATCTAACTCTGAATTCTTTATAAGTTCGTAATTTTCGTGATATTTAATTTTTTTTAAATCATAGAATGTTAGAGTGTACATGAAAAAAATTCAATAATTTATGTGTTTCTAATTGCACATTACGTAAAACGTATTTGTTATAATTGAACTTTCATAGTTTGTTAATAAAAAATAAGGGAACATGTATAATATGTATGTTGTAGAAAAACAACTATTTTGCAGTGAATAGTGGGTTTATCAAAATTCTGCTTTACTTACAAATTGAAACCTCTATATTTTTAATTGCGTCATCATTAAATATTGCATAATAGCACCTAATTATGGTAAAAGCTAAACATCATTATTGAAGGTGGAACTCATTTTCGAATTTTGCGAGTCGGATAGCTTACGAATGCACCATACAGCCGTACTGTATGTACACCTGGTTTCTGAAAGTTGATTTTCAGCATTTTTCATAATTAGGTGTCTAACGTCCGTCACAGTTAAACACTTATAAAAAACCAAATCATTTATAAGAGAAATACGCTACCATTGCCTGCGTCTATTTTATATTATCCATTCTCAAGTCTGTCACCGCTTTCAAAACGTGAGAAAGTTTAATGTTTAAATTATCCATTGATACAATGTTACAGATAAACCACGCATTCACCGATGAATGAGCTAGTCTTCTCCGAAAACTCATAAGACAAGCCCTCTTAGCGATACTTTATGACTCCTAATTTGTAATAGCCATAACTTATTACATAAATTCATAATCGCGGAAGAAACAATCTTGCCTAAACCAAATTAAATATAGTTTGGGATATCAATATTGTGGAAATGTATAGTTGCAAGTTATTAGATGTAATCAATTAGGTATCTCTCTTTCTTCCTCGACATCTGATTTATTTGTTAAAGGATTTCAACCAATTAATTAATTAATCAATTGTAATTAACGTTTTCGTAAGACCAAAAATGGTATAACGTGTAACAACTCTTAAAACAAAAACAAACCATTTTTCTATCTGCCTAAACTTTGTCTACTTCAATTAGACTAACAATGGAAATTTTCTTTTCTTTTATTGTTCTAATCAGAGTAGGGAAACAAATCTTAAAACATAAGAGTAAGGAAGCGTGACCGAGGATATATGTTGACACACATGCAATAGAACGTTGTTTTAATCCAACTCTTAAAATCCAATAAAATTTAATTAAAAAAGACTGAGAGAGAAAGAGAGAGAGAGAAAAAGATCATCTAAGAACGACTCAGTATAATAACAATAATCCAAATTCTACTTTTTTAAGTCTAATTTCCTCTATCATTTATAGGAAACATAATAACTCCATTGAGCGTTAACTAGGTGCTTGTAAAATCGAGTACTATCTACACTTAAATATTCCTTATTAACTCAAATCCTAGGTGAAGTCTTTCTAGCGTGCGGCTTCTTATAGAGCTGCACGAAAGAATCACTTTACCATTTCCTTCGCTCTACAACCTATCCCGAATAGATTAATAAACAAAGAAAACTAATTGATTTCCCGGTTATTATAGGTAAAACTTTAAGACAAAAAGTATGCTCTTGAACAAGTTAATTGTGTGATGCACATTGCACGTTACAGAAGCTATTTTAAGATGTTTAACGATGCCTCAATTAAAAATAAAGATGATTCGAATTTTTAAATGAAACAGAAGTTTGATAAACCCAATATTTACTCAGAAATAGATGTTTTTTCTACAATATACAAGTCGTGCATATTTCCTTATTTTTTATTAATAAACTATGAGGATTCAATTAAAACAAAAACGTTGTTTATAATATGTAATTAGAAATACATAAATCAGTATTTTTTTCAAGTAATAATATTTATGGAGTGAAATAAGGTGGGTCACAGGCGCACTGTTAGAGATTAACACAGAGATCACTAAGGCTCCGTTGTCTTGGCAAGCGTTAATTGAAAATATTAAAAAAATATATCAATCCCAAGAGTTTTTATTTCTCTTCACGAATATCATTGTACAAATTTTTCTCTTCTCACCGTAAACGAGAAATGAAAAGTATCGTCATTTGCTGTTGGGCTTATTAAATAATTTGTTACCCCAGCAAGGAATTAAGCTAATAAAGATTTCCAGTTACCAAACCAATCCACCTAATTTTCTCTTTTAATTGGTATCATTATTATCTAGCTTAGACGCTAAGAGTATGATAATTTAAGTAAAATGAGTCAAATAAGTTTCAACTTAAAGCGCTGGAGTTCGTTTATAGATAACTCAAGAACAATTGAATGATATACATATAATTCCATGCGATTGAGTATGTGTGTGATATAATACAAATAAGGGAACAGAAATTGATTATACTCGGGATAAGGATTTAATAGCATATACTATTCATCCGGCATAAAAACCTCAAACATGAGTGGGGAAAAAACCTTCTGAATGCAAGGCGTTACATATAAAGTTATAAAAGGAATAAATACATCAATCTTAATCAACAAGAAGCAAGGTAGATCAATTACAGTGCAACACGGTGAAGTCTATAAGGTTCGCTTGTTCGCTTAACCTGTAAAAGTATAACTATTCGGTAAGAATGAATGGTCATTCAATATGAGATAGTATTGCTCGCTTACCAGCTTGAAGCACACATAATATCACCGATGAAAAGGCATGTGGAGAGGAAGAGAAGTGTCTTTGCCTTGATAGCGCGAACGTAGCTCAAACGGAGACAGCTCTCGCTAACGTTCCTAGCTGCGGTGATCTAAAGAGTAGTGGCAGAAGACACCCCAGAGGAAGTCAGCGCTTCCTCTGCTAAGGCAGTAGGCATCCCTGTCTTTAGCTCCGCAGAAAGGCATCGCTGGTCGTCTGGAGCAACTGAATAAGTGCATGTCTGCACTTGTGCATACACACACGCGCTTATGCAATACAAAGATGATAGACCGCGTAAATAAAGCGGACATAGAATCAAAACCGGGAGCAGAGGGAAGTACGATTTGTCCAGCGGAGTCGAAAGAACAATCTCTCACCGTGGTCCAGAAGGGGCTCTTTCGCGTCGATGAATGTTTGGCAGAAAGAGCGCACTACGAACTATCCCTACCGTTCAGGTTGTCGGTAACGGCCCAATCCGCGAGGGTGTAGCCATCCAGGGTCCACCGGGCAACCCATATCTTCCCGTTTATTGCCACACGCGAAGAGCCTGCCGGACATGTGGCAAACACATGTTGGGGTTTCCCTGCACGTGCCCCATAGACCCTCGGAATCGCTTTCACGTGGATATCCGTTCAAGTACCGACGCGTTTGGGGCCGCAACTTTCACCCTTTGTTATCCCCTTTCACTCATCTTTTAAGAGATGGGCATGTGTTGAGGCTATTATTGACGTATTTCAAATCGCGAGAGCTACAATTATACCCTATTCCAAGCATGTAATTTAATACGTATGGAGACAGCGCGAAAAGCGACGCGCCGAGAGATTGAAAGAAAGAGAGAGAAATAGATCTAATACCTCTTTTTTTTTCTTGCGGTGAGTCATTTACAGAGAACAGCGGCAGGCAACGACGGTAATACTAATTCGGGAGTTAGGTATTATCGTGTATGCAACGATTATACCTCAACTAAAAATCCTTCATTTTGATGTATTTTGTTATTCTGAATAAAAGTATACTACTAGATTATTTTTTTAATTTTTGAAATATTTTTAAGCCCCTATTGCATTTTTTCTTAGAAAAATAGTGTAAAACGCAAAGGTTCTTAATAATTTCATCATAAAATTAATATTTCAAAACTTATACTTTTGGAGATCGATATTCTAATGTTATTAAAAGCTTATTTACTTCATGGACTTTTCTTTCCAAATTGATGTAGATGAGTCTATTCATACATGTTCTATATCAACCATCGAAAAAACATCTACGGATGACTTGCTATAATGTTGAACTATATCAATTTGCATAGAAAGATCTATCTAATAAATACATTTTTCAATTAAAAAAAATACTGACTACGTAAAATGTTAATTATATTCAAAGATAAAAATGGATAAAAATATATAAGAATTATGGGTTTTTAGTTAGAGCATTGTCATTACATGCGGAAATATCATTCATAAGCCTCGGTCTATATAACTTTTTGTTCATTAATTCATAGTTTAATTTAGTTTCATGACCGTGGGGTGTTAGCACCGGGTGGGACGCCTCACCAGACCCGTGAGGGGTCGTCGTCAGGTAGTGAGACAATGCCTCAGCACCAAACTGTTGTGGCAGAAGTCTACGACCAATGGGTGCCCAAAAGAGCGGCCCCCATCTCGGTGCCGCCACCTGCGCAAACACAGACGCGTGCGCATCCGTTGCTTCGGTCTAGAAAAGACCTTGAGGCGATGGTGCTCTTCGGAGAAATTGCAGCCAGCTTCCTCCGAAGAAAGAATGCGCAGTAGAATATGTCCGTATCCCCGGTCTATGCTTCTAGTTCTCGGAGGGTGTTAGAACCACCTCCAAGTATTGATGCGCATGCGCAAAGGCACTTGCGGGCAAAGGAGAACGCTTATGATGGAAAGGGGATTCCCGTAGATAGAGTGATGATTTAGGATGCGTTACCGGGTGATAGTGGGCTCAAACCATGTCTAATTAGCGAGAGGGCCATGACTTACGCGAACGTAGCCGTTACTAGGGTGTCCCAGAAGAGCGCCTGTAAAAATTGCGAGGCCAGCGGGCGTAAAACAACGCTGTTGGCCCGCAGTGCAACTTCATCAGACTTTGAAGAATTTTGTTCGAGGAGCTCACGAACGCGGTCGAGCGGCGAGTCTTCCAGACAAAGGCCGCCATTGCAGCGAAATAGCGATGCAATCTTCGGAAGCCGGGGTAAGCATTTGAGGCATCGGAGGAGACATAGGTGCCAAAACACGTACAGTTTGAGAATAACGAACTAGGCTGGTGTTTCATGAGCGATTTTATCGCTGATTTCCGCTCCCACATTTGTCGGTGTTTCTCTGATGTCGATTTGGATCGAGAATTGATCCGTCGAACGCAAGATGAGGCCGAGCGCCTTAGTGATTATACAACGGCCTGCAGATGTATCTTCAGGCGTTATAGAAGGTCGCCCTTAGAGAGATCGTATGTAAAAAGGATAATCGCCAACCTGCATCCCAAGTATTGGAGATTTGTGGACGTCAAATCCATAAGAGATTTTGCTGACCTCAAGTATTATGGGGAAAAGTTTGAGCGCAGACGTGAAAGGGAGTTAGGATATGTACCTCCCCCTCCCAAAGATAAAATGTTGGTGCCAAGGCCTAACTCAAAAATATTGCAGTAATAGCTACACCTGTGGCGAGGAAAAGGTCCTCTGGAAAGAACAGGATGTTCAGAAGAGGAAGAAAGTAAGGATCCTCATCTGGTAGAAGCGGTGAGGCATCGGCTGCCGCTCCGGGTGGCGGTAAAACGCTCCAGCGGTAAATACCATTTAGTAGGGCCAACATAAGGCTAAACAGCCCAATAATGGTCCCAGGGCGTATTTTGTTAACCCTCAAAATGCTGCTCTGTTGCTTCTTCCACAGGTCCATTGTGGCATAGGGCAAGATTAATCGGTGGTGTCATTTTCGGGTAGCTGCTTTACTTGTGGAGTACGTGAACGCTCTGTGGCCAGGTGCCCAACGTGTCAACATGTAGTCGCATGATTCAAGTGTAAACAGACTGGCCATTACGGGAAAAACTGCGTGACTAGGCTTGATGCGCGGGTCAGGAGTTGTCCAAAGTGTAACACTTTGAATTGAACGTTCTTGACCTGCCAAAATTATGTCGATTTGGTGGACCAGTAGATAAAAGAGCGTGCGAAGGCAACGAGCCGCCCTACGACCTCCGAGCAGTGAATGCCATAGTGCAGAGGAAGTACGTGTTACCAGAGAGGCCAGAAATTCACCACGTGCCGAGCAATTAGCTCCTCGCCCATGTGACGTCCGCTGCAGCTAAGCACGTGGTAGAAATAAAATTTTGTTTTATGAGGTCATAGACCTTTATCGCTTATGCCTATTTGCTGGCGTCATATGTTTACAGTGACTGTTTATAATTTCTAAGCGTGAGAAAAGTCTAAACTGATCACTCGCCTATGAAAAGTCTCATGGAAAAATCATACCCACCGATAAGCAAGTTGGTTTTCTCCGAAAACTCATAAAACGGATCCTCTTGATGATACGCCATGGTCCCGCGCTAACGAAATTTTCCAGACGCGTAGAATCGTAAAAATTATCTTTCCGGCTGTGACTAAAATTATACAACGTATATTGATGCCACATCTGCTAGACGTTTGTATAAAACAATAACATTAATAACTGTCACTACGACTGCTTATTGTTTATCAACACATCGTAAACCACTTTTATATTTGTAATATCCATAAACTGTCTCTTAAGGTCTATAGATAAAACAAGAAATCACGACTAAACAAACTAATATTTATCATCGTCTCGTTAATATTTTTGTAATAAAATTAAGTCGACAGATTGTAAACAATAGATATATCTCTCTCTCAAATTCATCCGCTACAATTAGTTAAACAATTAAATCCAATTAATATGTTCTCCAAACGATACTACATGCGACATCTCTTAAAAGAAGAATGTTCTTCCAATTAGGCTAACGAAAGAAATCATCTTTTCCCTCATTGGCCTAATCAGAAAAAGGCCCGCCTCAAAGGGACACGGAAAACCCTAAAAGTAGGGCAGCGCGACGAGGGCTATAAAATGACCCGCGCGCAGTTGTACAAACAGTTTGAATCCAGCTCCAAAATTTAAATCCAACTCTAACTTGTAAGAGGGAGAAATCATCTAAAAAGTAGTAAGTCAACCAATAAATATTACAATTTGAACTCAGTCTCTTTTCTCTATCGCTTTGTAGTAACATAATTAGATTTCCCACCGAATGTAGATCGGGTGCTTGTCGAATCGAGTACTATCTACATTAAAAATAATTCCTTCAAACCAAATCCTGGCTAAGCTTTCTCTGGCGTGCGCCTATTATAGAACAGTACGAAAGAATCGCCTTACCATTCCACAACTATTCTATCCACAACCTATCCCGAGTAGGATAATTCACGTAATTAGACAAATTGATTTCCCGGTTATTAGAGGTAAGACTCTACGACCAAAAATACACTCTTAATAAAATTGGATTGTAATATCTGCTGAACGTTACACCCAAGAGTGGGGGATTTCTGGCGCGAAACCATAGTGAGTTTCGAGGCGTTGGGACCCACCGATTCCGCAGATGAATTGGGTAAAGACTCGCGGTTGCGCCGTCAGCCTTGGAGGGGGTAGAGGCCGTGGAGAATTCTTCTCGTCAGTTTCATCTCCAGATGAAACTGACGAAAAGTGTGACCAAGACGTAGCAGTTGCGACAAGGAATCCTAAGATTTCACCGTGCCCACCTGGTAATAACGTGCCATTAGCAAGTGTGCGTACGCAAGAATCGGAGATTCTGCTGTTTCCAGCTGGCAATGAAGTGCCGTTGACAACTACGCATGAGTACGAGTCAGAGAGTCAGCAGATTCCGACTGGCAAGAATATGCCGTCGGAGATCGCGCATACTCAGGAATCAGTGATTCAGCGTAACGAAATAGAACACGGTCATGAAAAAAAATCGATGATTAGGCATGACGTCACGGAATACGGTTATGAAGACGACATAATTCTTGATGCTATTGTAGAGCCTGAGATTGAACGTTTCTATGATGGAAAATCGGCGCCTGTTGGTAGTAAACATTGGAGGCAAACCATATGCTGCTTTGCTTGACCACGGCGCGCAGGTGACCATCGTGGGCAAGAGAATTGCCGAGGAATACGCTCAAAAACTCTCGCCATGTACTTTGCTTTTTACAAATGCCTCGAATGTCATGATGAGGATGGTTGGCAACCTGAAATTGATTTTTGAAATTGATGGAGTGATGAGTCATTGAGGCGTATGCAGTACACGAGGATCTCGTTTACGAGATTTATTTGGGTACGGATTTCTATGACGGTTACAATTTAGTTATAGATTATGGCAATCACGTTTGTCGTGTAAGCGACCGTGCCAATTGGCATATATTTGCAGAAAGGAGACACGATAGTGTGTATTTCCCCTGCGAGAGTCGCCATAAACGACCAACGTTGACGGCAGAGATTGCTGGGTTGTCGTTATTAAAAATAATACAGAGTACATCAATTAATACAGAGGGTAATACCAAAGAAGTCATCGGCTTTCACGAGCTTAATAGAGCATGTCATAGAGGTCATAGATGAACGGCCGAAGAAGGCAGCGCCTCGCTGGTACTCTGAGCCCATACTTAGCTTCATGAGAGAGGAAGTTAAGGAATGGTGGGAGAAAGGCTTGATTAAGTCCTCCAAAAGTAATTGGAGTAGTCCGTAAACAAGATTGATCGAACAGGTTTTGTATCGACTTTCGTGAAGAGATGATGATGGCTATGAGCATCCTATCTGCTATGTTAGCAGAATACTCAATGAGTATGAACGCAATTACTTGGTATTGGAAATCGAATGTTTAGCGCTCTTGTTCGCCATCAAGAAGTTTCGACTATACGTTGAGAGTACAAAATTCACGGCAATAACCGACCACACCGCTTTGACTTGGCTCAAGAATAAAAAAGATCCTGCAGTCCGACTCGCGAGATGTATTCTCGAACTCCAACAATGGAATTTCGAGATTGTGTATCGCAAAGGAGCGATGCATCACGTGCCTGATGCACTGACTCGCGAGTTCGAAGTCGAAGCGGAAATCGCAGGGTTCGAGGGGGTAAAAGACCCTTGGTATCTAAGGCGAGTGACTAACGTCACAACGCGTCCGGAGAAATATCCTGATTAGAAGATTGAGGAGAGAATGTTGTATCGTTACACACGAAATGACCTTCTCGACTTCATCACGGATAAAGAAGAACGATGATGGTTAGTGGTACCAGGTGAATTCCGTGAGCGCGTGTTGAAAGATGCACACTGTGTGCCATCAGCTGGACACCTTGACATGGAAAAAGCGTGCAGCGTTGTCAAGAGTGCCAGAGGTTTAAGTTTGAGCAAAAGGTTCCTTTGTGCCTTATGGGCAGACGTTTGGTGGAGCGACCGTTGGCGGTGGTCGCGAATGATGTTGTAGAACTGCAAAAGAGTAAAAATCAGTTCAAATACTTTCAATACTGTTTTACCAAGTGGGTGGAATTCAAGTCACAGACGACGGCCGATGGAAGGGCACTCGCCAAAGCTTTGGAGGAGCTCGTGTTGTTCGTCTCTGAACTGAAACGCTACCTGCCGCCGCAAACCCATAATAATGGGGGGACCCTCCAGAGTCGACGTGCACGGAGGGTTTGTCTGTAGTGCAGTCCACAGTAGTTTGGACGTTCTGTTTTGTTGGTTTTTTTTATTACTTTTATTTATTTATTTATTTGTTTTTTTTCTTTTTTTTGTTGTTCCCTCCATTTAGATTGGAGATAACCAGCTTCGAGGAGGAAGCCGAGATGGACGGGCAGGCTCTTAATGAAGGAACCGCCCCTCACTCCAAAGCCAGAAATGGCCGATGGGTTGGTTGTGAAGCCGCCTATCAGACTACCGCTGGAGCTTGTGGCCTCCGCGGAGTACCTCGAAGCGGCGGCAGGTCGGCTATGTGGGAGTTCGAGGAGAACAGACGCTCGCTTAACATCGCTGAGGTTGTTCCGCTGGAGGTGGGCAGCCAACAGGCCCAGCGGCAGCTGATGAAAATGATGGCCGCTATGAGTGGCTCCTCCATCGCTCAAGAGGAGAGTGAGCCTCCTGCCTCATCACCTGAGCAGGTTATTGAAGCCGCTTGGGACGAGCCAACGGCTCGAGTGTGGTGATCGGGGCAAAATCTGGCTGTAATTCGGGCCAATGTCATCCAGGTTCGTCGGATGTACGGTATAGCGAGGTATGGCACCGAAGGCGCCAGATATACCAACGCCTATGCCGTTCCGATCTCTTCTGGGCTGCCCGATTTGTTTGCGTTGAGGTCACAGACCCCACCACCGTGTAACCTTTCAACAAAGAGGGGGCGTATCCCCTGGAGCATTATTCGCGCGATGAGCGCAGGAGGGCTCAGGAAACCACTGAGGCGAGGAAACGACGAGATGGTAAGAGGGTTAGCAGGTTCCTTGATTTCTATTGTATACTGTTGCCGATTTTCTCTCTTATTTTTTTTGCTTTTTTAGGGCCTTCCATTCTTTTTTATTTTTATTATTGTTTCAATAAATCTCTTTTTTTTTTATTTTTATTTTTGTTTCAATAAAACTCTTTTTTTTGTAATCGTGTGTGCCACTATTTAACGTCTGCCTACTCACCTGTTCTTAACCTTTCAAGGTTATTAGCTACCTGGTGCACGTTGGGCCGCATCGCCCCTCTTATCTTCCCCTTTCGTTTTTTATTTTTGCGGTTTGTAGATTTCAGCGCAACTGAGGGAGCCTTACCTTTGTCTTACCTTAATAAAGGTAAGTTTTTCCTCTTCTCCCCTGTATAGGAAAATTCGCTTTGTACTATATTCGTAATCAATAGTTACGAGCTCAAAACATGTGAAATTTTAAGAATATGAACAAATGACCGAAGAGACGGGCGGGGTGTGTAAATCGTTTCAGTCATCGAAACATTGCATACAGTTTAGCATTAAGACTAGCTGTGAAATGAAACAAGAATGAACGAATTAAATTTAGGTAATTAAAACTTACGGGTTCTAAACTCTTGAAATGTCATGGAGGGTATACAAATAAATGACTGAGGTGTAGGTGGAAATCGTTCCATTCATCGATACTTTGCACACAGAATAATTACAAAAATCGTGCTATATACTTACATTTTTTAATTTCGATTTTCCGTTTACGGTGAACGTTCTAACTGTCACGGGACCTTGCTGAGCAGTTGGGCGTTAGGGCCGAGTGTACCCCAGAGGAACTGAGGGACCGGATCTTTAAAGTGATGATTTATAAAAATAGAGCAGACCTCAAGCCGCTCATCGCCGTCACCGATTTAGTCTGGTGGGGGGCCCCATCCTCATCGCGAGGGGGAGTCATCTAGTCTATCTAGCATAAGTTCACGACTAATGAATGGTCAAGCGCTTGGTCCCCATATTAGTGCCATCTACGCATACGCAACGGGTGCGCAACCATCGCACAGGTCGAGAGAGGACCTAGGTGCAATGATGCTCTTCAGAGAAAATGCTAGGAAGTTTCCTCGAAGACGAAATGCGCATGGGTACGACGGAGCTCAGCGACACTGATGGAGGTAGTGGCCGCTACAAGTGGCCCCTCCATTAGCATTTAAAAGCTGCCCAGTCATTTTGACATGCTATCGGAGCCGCCTCGGACGAACCATCGGCTCGAGTATGGTGGACCGGTCAAACTCCGCGGTCATCTGGGCCTACGTTATTCGGACCTTCCGAATGAAGGGGATGGAGAAGAGAGCAAAGATAGTGTGGGCCAAGTATGGCGCTGAGGACACTAGGTACACCGATGTTTACGCCCTTCTGCTGTCCTCTAGTATGCTTTCGACGGTGGGGTGAAAAAGAAAAATTATAATTATATTATAAACTATAAAAATAATTTGAAAAATCAAAACTAGGCCTTATGTATGTAGGGTACTATTACTGTAGCTTCCGATACAGATACAAGGTAGTATGTTAACCGAGAAGTAGGTTTTTTTTTCGTAGCATTAGCGACATCTGTACCAGTCTTTTATTTTACTGGAACCACCAAAGCGTATTTCGAAACTGTATCGATTATAGTCAAGAGATATCGATAGCCTTTGTTTTCTGTGGAATAGTTTTACATCTTCACGAAATCAGCTTGCTTTGCTTTATCTACTTATAATACACGTATATCAAATTTTTAACGTGGATAGTTGCATCGTGTTGAGTGGCATCTTCTACTACTACTACTTGTTTTTCCCCTCGCACTTAAATACTTTTCAATTTTGAAAGCTTGTGACGGAGCTCCTGGCCGTCGGCCGGAGCTCGTCAATAACAACAGCCCACGATTAGGGCGTGTTTACGTTTTCGAGGTCGTTGACCTCGGAAAATCAGTTTACCTTGTTTGGCATTGCAAGACAGAGAGAGAGAGAGAGAGAGAGAGGTAAGTGACACTCACCGGCAGTACGATTTAAACTTTAGACGAGAGCAATTTAGTTTGTGTAGCGATTTGTGAGTGATTTGAGTGTCGTGAGATGGTTTTCTTTTTTTTTGTGCAATTGCTGGATTTTGCAGATCGGCGACTGCCATTGCTCTCTCTCTCTCTCCCTCCGTGCATTTTTTTCTTTTTTTAATTGTTTAATTTACGTGCGCTGGGCCTCGTTTGGTTCTCCTAGTTAAATAGCCGGAGCCTTACAACAGCCGTTATTTTATTTTATTTAATTCGCTACATAATTTGTCGCCGATTCGCCGTCACCAATATTTATTTTTCTTTTGCTACGCATTGTAGTTTCTTTCTTTAATTTTGTTACGTAGCTGTTAATAAATTTTGTTTTCTTTTTATATTATTTCGCGCGTTCAATTATTTCAACGACTGCTTATTCACTTGTTCTCGACCTTTCAAGGTCATTGATATCATAGCGCATGTCAAGCCATAACTGCGCCTCTTACCTTCCCTTTTTATTTTATTTTGTGTCAATTGTTATTCGCGAATGTATACTTCAACGCGATTGAAGGTGACTACCCTTAACGATTAAGGTAAGTTTTCCCTCCCCTAATAGAAATAGGGCGTATCGCGTTGCAAGCTCTACTGATTCTTTTCTAGTAGTTCCCAAATATGTGATTTTTTTCTCCAGTTGTGCGATTATACTTTTAACAATATTAATATCAGCATCTAGTAATTGAATATATCTCAACTTACTGCGTCATTGCCTTTATTAGAATAGGCAACTTTGGAAATTTTTTTGCTATTTGCGTCAAATTGACAATCACTACATCTGTAGTGATTTTCTAGCATACACTTGGTCAACTACGAGAACTCTCCTTTTTATTCAACTTTCAACCAGACACATCAATACTCATTTTGATACATATACTATAAACCTTTTTACTTTTAATATATATAACCGACTTCTTTAAGTTCATCGATGATTATATGATAGTATGATTGCCAGCAGCTTTTTTAGATATAAGCAATCTTTGTTGATCAACAAGCTCGTTCGGATCATCCTAATATACGTAGTCAAATAATGTTTCTTTCCCAGCTATTTTGTAGTTATATGGTAAAAGATTATCTCGACGAATGGACTTTCGTTTCTTACTACTTTCATTGGGTGATAAATTTGAGCGGCCTAGTTTCAGTTGTTTACAAAGGCAATTAAGATTTCATATACAATAATTGAATGTACAATAAGCTAATCCAACAACAATACTTTGCATTATTATTCATAACATAAAATATTCTTTATAAATCCAAACCATCTAATTTATTATTTATACACTATACTAAGCTCAAACTGCAGCAGCAGAAAGTAGAGAAGATATGCTTAATTGACAACTTGACTAAATTAGGCAAACAGCAGTAGTGCGAAAGATACAATTTTCTCTTGAGTTTGACGAACTTGTTAACAGAACGAAGATACGGAGCGGCCTAGATCCTGACTGTCGGATATTCAGTGTCTCATAGGCATCGTAAGATACGCACGCACGGAATTAAAAAGAACGGCAATGATTTCGATATCAATTCAAAAGTAGGTTTTGGTATGTGTAAATATGTATATGTATATTATTATATTATTATATTATTATATTGAAGGTTATGTATAACATCAATTAAAGTTAATGTACTAATCTTAGTAATATTTGCCATTGATAGGAAAGACTGATATTAGTATGGGTGAACAGCAAAATTGTTTTATCGGCTTTGGGCATACCAAGCATTTCTCTACAAATATAGAAAAAATGTGAAAGAAAAGTTGAATGTGCAATAAAGGAGTAACCTAGGAGTCCTGCATCGAGGGTATAAAACTGGAAAAACACTAAATTATTGAAGCTTCAGTTTATGAAAATGTATAAATAATTTAAGATTATAAAGTTACAAAACTCTAAGTTCTTAAAATATTAATAATCACAATGATATAAAAGATATAAGCATATATGAGTCTGGCTATTAAATAACGAGACTGAGCACGCAGAAGGCGTTAAAAAGGGTAGGTGGAAAACGAATGCAGCGTTGGATAGCTGGAAGCGTCTACTATTCGAGTACAAAAATAAGTTTTTGTCTCTGTAGTAGAATTTTTTTATAAAGATTAGAAACGAACGTTTTTTTCTCGTGCCGATAACAATTTGTGACGAAAAACACGAGCAACGGATCAATATGAAATTTCTCGTTAAATTAAAAAAAACTCCGACTAAGTTTTATAAATTGTTAAAAGAGGCCTACAGGGAGAATTCTCTATCTCGTCCATGTATTTTCAAATGATATAAATGGTTTTCTGAAGGCCGAGAATCTGAAGAACGAAAATCAAAATTTAAATGCCAATCGTTTTTTTCGACATAACGGCATCGTAATGACAATGGGTTCCAGAGGGCGAAACTGCAAACCAAACTTACTATTTGAAAGTTTTGACGATACTGCGAGACCGAGTTTATAAGAAATGGCCAGAGTTGTGGAGAAACACGTTGTGGATTTTGCATCAGGACAGTGCATCTGTCCATAATTCGCTGTCTGTGAAGCGTTGTTTAGCCACTACAGGCACTCTAATGCTCGAATACGCGCCGTACTCGCTTGATTTAGCACCCTGCAACTTTTTCCTGTCTCTGAACATCAAATCTACCTTAGAAGGAACTCGGTTCGATTCAATGGAAAAATTGAAGTGAAAAAGGGCGGAGCTCCTAAATGCTATTACAATAGAAAACTTCCAGAATTGTTTTGACCAATGTAAAAAACGAATGGAACGGTGTGTGGCAAGTGGAGCGGAGTACATTGGATGGAAACATTTAATTGTAGAAGGGGTTTTAAAATAAAAATCTTTTTCATAAGCAGTCTCATTATTTAATGGCCAGGCCTCGTATATGCAATAAGCCCTTAAATAAAGAATGCGACTGTAGGTGCGACTGTAAGGTAAGTTATAAGCTATTAAAATGTATATTTGGTTAATTGTTTGACGGAATGAGATAAAGAAATAATTACATATATTAGTTATGTTTCAATAAACGATGTGTTTAAAGTGCTTTGTTGATGTGTAACAAAACATAATTTATATAGGACTTGTATATTTTGGATAATTATGTTTTTAAATTAGATTTTTATACTAAAGTTATAATTATAGTGTCATTTTTTAATAGATAAATGAAAATGTAATTTTTGTTAGAATTACAATATGTAGAAATACTTTTTAACAAATATAAAATAGACACGCACCCCTAGACAATGCTAAAACCCATTGACATTATTATTGTTAGAACCTGTAGTTTTAAGTTGTCAAATTTAAACAATTAAGCATTTCTCTCTCTCTCTCTCTCTCTCTCTCTCTCTCTCTATACCCGACTCATTTGTTACAATTATAGGACTAATCAATTAATTAATTAACTTCGATTAACAATTTTATAAAACCACATAAAACGATACATGTGATATCTCTTAAAGGAAATTTTCCTTTAAGAGATATTCAATTAGGTTTCCTTCAATTAGGATAATGAAGAAAATGTTCTCTCTCCTCATTGAACTAATCAAAAAAGGGCCCAACTTAAACAGGATCCGGAAAAGCTAAAGAGTAGCGAGTTGTGACCGAGATTATGAGTTGACACACACGATATAGTAAGTTCAGTTCGAATCTAGCTCTTAAACATAAATTTAAATTACCTAATCAAGAGAAAGAGAGATAGTCTAAGGATAAGTAAGAGCAATAATAGCAATCTAATTTCAAACTTTATTCTTTTATTTAATTTTCTCATATCGTTTGTAAAAAATTTACATAGTAAATTCGTAGAGCTTTGACTAGATGCTTGTTAAACCGAGTGCTGTCTACCCTTAAATATTCCTTTTAATATCAATAATTTAATATCATGTATTTGAACGATAATTCTACAATGCCAAAAAGAGGCGAACCGACTTACGACAAGCTCTACAAAATAAGACTCTTACTAGGTCTATACTAGTACTCTTACTAGGTTATAACTCTTTCAGAAAATTACTTGGAATACTACCAACCTTCTAAAAAACAAACTGTGGATGAAAGTATGTTAAAGTTTAAAGGGAGAAGTACTCTGAAACAGTACAGTCCAGCTAAATCTATAAAAAGAGGTTTTAAAATTTGTGTACGATGCATGTAAACTTACACGCCTTTTTTACATAAAGCTCATTCGCTTTGAAATAACATTTGTTAATGTAATTTAAGAATATATGGCAAACATTAAAAAAGAGAAACTACGACGCGTTTTTGATATTGTCCAAATCTGACTTCATATTCGTAATCAGCGACCCCTAAAACCTTAAAATACTATGTGAATTTCAATATTAAAGTATCGTGTTAACTGCATGACTGAAAGGAATAAGTTTTTCCCGGTCCTTTTAGAGGTAGGTCCTTTTTCGGTTAGCCTAATTGTGATATCATATGTTGTACTATCTTCGGTTTTATGAAACTGTTAGTCACAGTCAATTAATTAATTGATTGCTTTAACAGTAATAATAAGTAGATTGAATTCAGAGATAGAGAGATACTTAATTGATTACATCAAATGACTTAAAATTATATATTTTAACAATATTGACATCGCAAACAATTTTTAACGTTGTTTAGGCAATATTGTTTCTTCTATGATCGCGAGTTCATATAAAAAGTTGTGGCTATTACAAATTACAAGTGATTTGCGGTCTTGATCATCTAAATGTATTTTGAACTGATAGGAAGACTAATCCACAACTGCAAAAATTCAGTGAAATGGCATTATCTCTTTTAAAATAATCGAGCAAACGAATTTTATGCTTATTGAATGTGCTCACACACGGTATGAGTCATTCGATATGTGTTAATTTAATCTTGAAGATATCGAAAATTTCCACTAGATTAAGTAATTTCGTTGTTTGACTAACAGAATTTATGTTAGTGCTCGACCTAATGCGAATTCATTCGTGTTTGGTATTCACTATAATCTTGGGATTATTTCTGGAATATCTTAGAATGAAGCTCAATAAAATGGAAACATCAAAGTGTCCAATTCATTAAATATTTTATATATATATATATATCAAACCGAAAATTTCAACAAACTTTTTTCGACTTGGATTAAGGGATAATCAATTTTTCATAACAATTGTAAAACCAAAATTCCTACATTTATTTATTACTATGACATTCAACTCGTATCTAATTTTCTTAAATAAATAACAAATAGCGTTGTTAACGAATTGAGTATTCCTTACAACTTCATTATTTTTGTTGCAAAGCCGATCAAAAATATGCAGTAAACTGCGGGTTCTAGTGGTAATGTTACTCTCAGCTCTCAGAGCGTTCTCTCAAAAAATCGTAATAGGAAGATCATATGTCCTCAAAGAAAAGGATATATTAATAGAATGTAATGCTCTATTACTGTTCAACATACAATCTTCGCATGAGTCCTTTTAGTTCTAAACATAAGCGAATGATATATTTCCATCGAACGCTCGTCTAATCTGAGAAAGCGAGGGAAAACTGCGGAGAGACCACATAGGCCTCATTCGCTTGTTGGTATATGCAATGCTTTCCCCATAAAAACCGTGTATCTATGTCGGCGTACGATGTTAACCCGTGAAAACGTAGACTACGCGATCTCCCTCACAACTCGCGCTCGACTTCCTTTTCTTTCAACATTTTTTCCATCTGATAATTTATTATTTCTTAAATTCTTCTTGTGGTTCCATAGTAAAGCGTCTACTTATTCTGCATGTGACCAATACATTTTTTCTTTTTGGTTGTCATTTCAAATCCATAGAGTTTTTTTAATTCGCACGATAAACTTTGCTGTCTCTATCTCCAATGTATTATTCTATTCGTATATTTATTTTATCTTAATTTTCACATATTTTCATTTTTCCAGGACTGTCTGAATGATTCGCTGGACATGTATGCTGGTGCATTTTCTGCAATTCTTCGTATTCAGATATATTTTTTTTTATTTTTCACTCATAGCATGATCTGCAGTAGCTGGTTTTTACATAAACACTTAGTATCTTATCAATTGCAAATAAAATAGTCACTTCTTAAAGGAAAGAAAAACATCTCTTTCGCCAAGTGCCATCTCTAGGAGCACTGAGTTCCATTTTTCCTTCAAGTAAGACATCAATTTCTTTATTGATGGCAGTCTCCACAGAGTGTTCGGCCACTCTTTCACATCCTGTTAATTATTGAGTGTTGAGAATTTCATGTGTAAAATGTACAATAGGCTTTGGTAAGTTCATAATACCACAGAAAATGTCAAAGCCAGCTTAAAACTTTCTGTTCAAGCAGTTCATATCAAAGTTTCTGCTTTATAAATAGTAATTTTCTGTTGATTTAATTTTCTCAATTTACTGCTCCAATCTTCTGGCTTGAATCAATGAGATCTTGTTTTTTGCAACCAGTACATTTAATCACATTATTATATCACAGTCTTCGAAAATTTGTTTGAGAATCGAGAACTGATAATTTAGGAGTAATTTAGGATTATTAATTATCAATTAATAAACTACTCACGTATTATACTCTCGCCCTCACGCACATACGCACACTCTCTCATGTATACGTCAGTTGGCAGTTAATTGTCGCTCGTACTTTACCATGTACATTCATTAATAAATATTAATCTTTGCGGATAATCACTCTCCAGTTATTCATCTTCCTTCGTACATTACGTTATTTTTTATTTAACTTCAAATCATTTTGCCTTGCCATGTGTAACGTCCAATGGATATTACAGACCAGATTTATTAAAGAGTTTATTTTTGGTCGTAGAGTGTTACCTCTAATAACAGGGAAATCAATTTGTCTAGTTACGTAATTTATCCTACTCGGGATAGATTACGGAAAGAAAGGAATGGTAAGGCGATTCTCTCGTACTGCACTATAAGAGGCGCACGCCAGAGAGATCTTAGCCAGGATTTGGTTTGAAAGAATTATTTTGAATGTAGATAGTACTCGGTTTGACAAGCACCCAATCTACATTCGATGGAAAAGCTAATTATGTTACTACAAGCGATAGAGAAGAAATAGAATGAGTTCGAAGTATGATATTTTATTGTTTGACTTACTACTTTTTAGATGATCTCTCTCCCTTACAAGTCAGAGTTGGATTTAATTTTGAGACTGGATTCGAACTATCTGTACAACTGCGCGCGGGCCATTTTATAGCCCTCGTCGCGCTGCCCTACTCTTAGTGTTTTCCGGGTCGCTTTGAGGTGGGCCCTTTTCCTATTAGGCCAATGAGGGAAAAGATGATTTCCTTTGTTAGTCTAATTGGAAGAATCTTGGCGTGGGCGGATAGAAAAACGGTACATTCTTCTTTTGAGAGATGTCGCGTACAGTATCGTTTGAAGAAAATATTAATTGTATTTAATAGTTTAACTAATTAATTGAATAATTCTAACGGCCGAATTTGACAGGAGAGAGAGATATCATTGTTTACAATCTATTGGCTTAAGTTTATTATAAAAGTAGTAGCGAGACTATAACAAATGTTGGCTTGTTTAGTCGTAATTTCTTGTTTTGTCTATGGACTTTAGAAGATTTAGTTTATGGCTATTACAAATATAACGATGGTTTACAATGTTGATAAACAGTAGTGACTATTATTAATATTATTAGTTTATACAAATGTCTAGCGGATGTGGCATCAATATGCGTTGCGTGATTTTAGTCGCAGCCGGAAAGATAATTTTTACGACTCTAGGCGCCTGGGAATTTTCGTTAGCGTGGGACCATGGCGTATCATCAAGAGGGTCCGTTTTATTAGTTTTCGGAGAAAACTATCTTGCTTATCGGAGGGTATGGTTTTTCCGTGAGACTTTTCATAAGCGAGTGGTTCTATTTAGTCTTTTCTCACGCTCAGAAATGATAAACAGTCACAGTAAACATGTGACGCCGGAAAATGGATATAAACTATAGAGGTCGATGACCTCATAAAAACTAAATTTTATTTCTACCACGTGCTTAGTATCAGCGGACGTCACACATGATATTCGTTGCAAAAAATATAATCTTCTAACTCTGCATATAAATGACTAACATCAATAATTCTGTAGTATTTGTTATGTCAATTTCCATTTATGTTTGTATCTTTCTTGAGGAAGTACTTTTATTTTAACTAGTAGAGTATTATTAAGAATATTTCCATATAGAGCTTTCAGCCTCTTCTCAGCTTTTCCAAATTTTTATTTTTGATAATTACTTGTACTTCCAGATACTCTTACTCGAGTATTTGTTAATTTTTCATTTGCCATAAGTAATATTCTTATAAAAAATAATTTTAAAAATACCAATCACACAATTGTAAACACTGTTATGTGATACAACTTAAAAATATATATGTAATGAAAATTATAGATTTTATTAATTATAAATCTATAAACGCATTCAATATATACATATACACATTAGAATAGTTCATCAAACCGTTTAGCTATTCAACTGAAACAGCAGGCAAATGGAAATTAACCAACGGCCAAATAGAACGTTTAAAAAAAATATTGATATAATATATGCATATTATTGGTTTTGTTACAGATAAAATGTATGATTACTAAATTTAAGAAGCGTACATACTTGAAATAAATCATTTACAATATTTAATTAATAGTAAAAATATATATAAGCGAAACAGATGAACTTACGAAAAATATCGTTGAAAACATTTTTGTTATTTTGCGAGTTACTTTTAAACGAGTAATTATTTTTCAAACAGAAAACGGCATTGTATTCGTCAGAAAATATCTTAAAATAAAAGGAATTAAAAAAAAAACTAATTTTTTCAATCAGAAACAATAGTTTGTCCTTTTTATAAAGGAAAAACCCATGCTGCTAACATAAAATAAGTGCATATAATTTAATATATTATTATACGTGTATTTTATATTTATTTAGAGCATATCAAATGATGAAAAAATGATAAGAATAAGTATAAACTCAAAATATTTATTGGTCACAATTTTTTCCAACTTCTGAATAAAAGTTTAAATTGAGAAATATATAATGTGAACTTTCCAGTATAAGTAAAAGTTATAAAAATTATATAAAATATAATACAATTTATATTATGTATCTGCAGGATGCCCTTGTACTATATGTATTATTTCATACTAAAAGAATTTATACTTAGATGTTATTAATAAATTAATCATTTCATTATATGATTTAAATGGATTTTGAAATTAAAAAAATGTATATACATACACGTTAATTATTAATTCATGTTATCATATTCCAGATATCATAGTTTACAACTTATTTGTAAGTCACAGTGAATCTAGTATAATGTTACTATATTTATATATTTATGCAATATTGCTATATATTCTCATTTAATTTTGTCATAAACATGAATAATCTATAAACGTTTCGTATTTAACAAATATTATTTCGAAAAAATATTTGGCAATATGCATATTATGAACAGAAACATAATTTTATTTTTCTTTATTTATTATTTTTAGATTTAAAATCTGTATTTCTGTAGAAAGTGTATACGAAGTGATGTATTTTTGTGATTGTTTATAAGGTGAACTTTTGTCAAAATTTTGATCGTAGTAAATATGGAAAAAATACAGTAATCTTTTTGATATTTTCATTTATCACAATTTTCAATTTCATTGGAATCTATATATTTTGGTGTAACATCATTGTATTTAATATTAATGAAATTTGAAATGAAGATCTTAACGTTATTGAGATACCAAAAGAAGTGTCCTTGAATGATTTACATACAATAATGAATAATACTCAATTCATTTATTAAATACTATTTAATAAATGTAAAAAGAAGGACGACGCTCCATAATGGCATTCATTAGCATGGTGATTGCGGTATTAATTTATAACAGGTAGTAGATAGATTTTTTCTATATTTTCAACGGTTTACTATTTCATTATTATTAATGCTTAGTAACTAAATTAGCTAAGTAATCACCAATCTATCTGACCGGACGGTATCAATCACGCGCAATTTGACAGTTTATTAATGATAATAGCCAGGTACTGGCTGGCATATGCTCGTGAATTAACTGGGGTCGCCTTGCAAACTAATACAAGAACCTTATTGGATCAGTTATTACAGAAACATGCTTGATTATAAGTAGACAATATTCCGGAAGAATTTAGAACTTTTTTAACTGACAAATAAACGATTTCAATAATAAAAAGATTCTTCGTTTGTCGGAAGGTACAAAGATGGAACGAATTGAGACTTATTTTATCATTGCACCAGCACGCAAGAATAGTATAAATTTGATGGACATATTATTATTCAAAATCATGTCAAGAAATTATTTACTCAATTGTCGACAATTTTTTATAGAATTTACAATACTTGTACAAATAGTGAATTCAATTTGTTTTTTTGAACATATACTCATAATAATCACCTTAAAAAACAAAGTTACGTCAGAATATCTATAATAATAATATCCTTTATTTCTGTATCTTAGAGTCCTTAAAATAATACCGTTTTATTTTATTATGAGAGGTAACGACATTTTTATAAGCTATATTTCGTGTGAAACGTTTCTTATGAGTTTCATGAAGAAGGCTATAACAAATTATTTTTTATTTTTTCATATATTATGATAGGTAATTTGATATTGTAAGTTAAATAATAGCAGTTAAATACATCTTTATACACTTAATAAACTTATAACCTGTATAACTTTTAGGTTAGTTTATTGACATACTAGTATATTTTTAATCATTTTTACTTTTTACTTTTTAGATTTATTAAACTCAGACTGTTTATAAAATATATACTATTTTTCTATTTAATGACTGTAAGTAAAAATAACATATTCGGCACATAAATAAGCACTAATTTAAATATATCTCCAGTTTTCTAGTGCATAATCGAGATAGTAATCAAGATGCGAAAACGAATAATTACAGAAACAAATACTTTATTATGTTACATTAAATTCACGGATTTACCATCTGACTATATAAAATATTGGTCTAATTTTTATTATTAGGAATTTAGGATATTCGGTATTAGATTGATGCTCTAATATTTTAGGGTATAATACATTGTTGAGCATGTCCTCTAATTATTGGAATGAATTTCCTCATAGCGCGTTGATGCAGGGGAGTTAGTCGGATAAACACGCGATCAGATTACCGTACCTCGCTTTACAGACTACGAAAGAGAATAGAATGAAGGAATAACATTAACTTGCCACTTCCACTCTCTGACTATATATCTTCACTCACACTGGCATCGTCTATCTTCCTCTACCTTCCACTTCTCTCGCTCACTCGTTTACTCGATATAAATATAGTACAAAATTTTAGTTTGATTTATCCTCGATATAATTATAATTATTTGGCGATAATTCGTGTATGAGAGTTGTATTGACGGTTGCATTTGTTTTTATTCATTTATAATTATAATTATAAATAAAAAACATTATGGAATTATAATTAGTACAATTACAATTAATAAATTATTATCAACATTTGTTAATAGCACATGGAATTACATTCCCACGTGTGTTTCGCGACACCTTTAATTTACGTAAAATGAAGGTCCTTTATGCGTTATTATTGTTTATTTTGGTTTAAATATTATCCATAAATATAATGCTCGGATATGTAAACAGTCATGTCAGTGACTTACGGCATGAATACGAAAGACGTGGTTTAGTCAACGCTGCATACATTTCGTTTATATGATCTTATACTATATATCCAAACATGCTAAATTTGAGAATCACTTCAAAAATTTTTTACTTTCATTCTACCGAAATGACAAAATTTTCTTGTTTTATTTTTTCGATGAATACAAAATGAAAGTATCTGATTAGCTAAACTATTAGTAGTATAACATTACATGAAAAAGCAAGATAAGTGCAGTATATTTTGTATTTAAAAATTCCATAATGTATGTTAAAAACCTTTTGTAGATTGTACTGCGTTAATGGTGGTACACCCAATTCAGTTTCAAATCATTCTAAAATTGCTATGATCCTGAAAATATCTATTTTAAAAATTCATTATAAGAGGGTAGTTTGATTAGTCAGTATCTTTTTGAATTTTCAGTATCATTTAGTTTATGTTTGATAGTAATTGAAAGGAACGTAGTGAATTTTAGCAAAAATGGAAAAACATAATTTCGTGTGTTGATCAAGAATATTTTTTTGCGTAAAATATCATCACAAAAATAAAAAATATGCTTGATACTTACTATAGGGACTCTGTATCATCTATTTCAATGATCAAAAAATGGTTTACTGAGTTCCGTTGTGATTGTACCAGTACAAGTGACATCAAATATTCAGATTACTTAAATGTTTGGAATATTATTGGTCGATTGGAGAATAAAAGTATGCGAAGTATCTAAGGCTATACGTAGGCATCTCAACTAAGTGGATACAACACATTTTACATGAATATTTGACTGTGGAAAAGCCATTCGTGCAATGGATGTGCTAAATGTTCACCCTTGACCATAAGTGCAATCGTATGACCACTTTAAAGGATTGTTTGGCGATGTTTAGCTGCAATTCTGAAGAATTTTGGCATCCTTTCGTAACCGCGGACAAAATATGAATTTATTACAACAGACTAGAAATTAAGGTGAGTCTCTTGACCAACAACGGCATAGCTAAATTTTTGGGATACACAAATATCATTAACATCGATTATCTTAAAAAGGGTAACATGATGATCTGGTGAGCTAATAGTGAGACAAAATTTTCATTATATTTGAAGTTCCCAACAAAATAATAACATTTTACTATGTTGTCGCGCAAATGGATATAAAATTAATATGTGAAATTGAGAATATTATTCCTAATCCTACTAAATCCATATGCATTTTTACGAACTAAACTGATTAGCTGAAATCTTAATTTTCTTGGTGACATTTAAGTCCTCTTGTTGGCCTAACCATCATTTAGAAAATTTATTGGGACAACTTTTATTTAATCGATTTCCAACTCATGGACACGTTATTCTCACTGGACATCCTAACCTAATGCTTGACAAACTTGTTGATTTAGATGATAATATATTGAAATTGGTTCTTTTATTCCATATTTTTCTGCATAAGTTGTGATTCTCGGTCATGCGATTAATTGGCAGATTTAGTAGCGTTCACGTTCACGTGATCGAGATAATCAGAAGCATAATCGTGGGTATCTATATGAAAAGAATAAAATTTGGATGATTTTTGTTGGTATCGTTAACAATTGGAAAAGAAGGCTCTTAAATGCATAACAGCATGTAATATTACAAAGATCTTTACTATCAGCAATCGATTAATTGGAAATAAAGATCGATAATTGCTGGCAGAATCTTATTAGTCTAATCGGTGAAAATAGTTAGCAATTTCGAACTTCGTGGAGAGTCAAAGGGTGTGAAGGAGGTCCGTACATAGAAAGGCGTCATTGATGATTTACTAATCACCGCCAGTAGCTGGAGAGCTGCGGGTAGAGCACTGAGGATAATGTTGCCATTTAGCGCCTATTTGGGCTTTGTTACTACACATTCATACAACGACGAATTTGTAGCACATGTAGGCACAAAATAAAATTTGTGCCTACATGAAAATATGTAATATCCGCTACAGATAATACGTAGCTAATAAAAATTAAACAATTATAAGAGTCACGTAATATTATCGTAACTATTTTCTAAGTATCTATTTTTCAACGTAAGAAATTTCAAATATAAAGTTATCTATTTCCAAAAATACCACAGATAAACCATACATCCACCGATAAGTGAATTAGTTTTCTCCAAAAACTCATAAAACAGATCCTCTTGGCGACGATTTATAACCCCACGCTAACGAAATTATCCAAACGCGTAGGATCATAAAAATGATCTTTTTCAAGATTCCTATATAAATAATTCAGTTAAAAATATTTTCTGTTGAAGTTATAGTGACTTATGCCTCTTTTACCTTTTTAGCCAAAACTATTATTAATTATAAAACCAAATCTGTATGTAAAATAATACCTAATTCGTAATAGCCTTAACTTATTTTATAAACTAACGTACGTAGAAGAAAAAATCTCGCCTAAACAATATTATAAATAGACTGTAACATAAATATTATTGAAAAATATAGTTTCAAGTTACTTGTAATCAAATAAGTACCTATCTCTCTGTATATGATAAATGGTTTACTTAATTAATTAATTAATAAATCTCGACTAACAAATTTCATAAAATCAAAAAACAATACAACGTATGACATCTCGTAAGGGAAAAACATAATTTTTCAAACAATTGGCCTAATCGGAAAAGGGCCCGCTTCGGTTTTAGGAACTGCATTCGAACTCAATTTTCTGTTTCTTGAAAGCTAACACATAATCTCGGTCACGCTTCCGTACTCTCAAGTTTTAAAGGAACCCACAAAAACTTTTTAATTTTTTAAAATAAAAAGAGTATTACTTTCAAGTTTTTCCTAGTTTAATATCTTATTTTATATCTTATACTTGAGATGCTATATCAAAATATAAAACTTTTTTTTTCAAAATATTTTCTTTTATATAAACCTAAACAAATTTCATTCGTTAGCTTAATTGAAGGAAACTAAAAAACTTCCCTTTGATACCAATCTTACATGGAGTCTCTGGCGTGGAATTTTTTATAGAGCTGTACGAGGGAATCGCCTTATCATCTTCTTTCCATAACCTATCCCGAATAGGATCACTAGTAATGCAAACTGATCAATTTCTTATTTATTAGAGGTAAAACTATATGGCCAAAACCATACTTTAATATAAATTAATTTATGATGCCCGACGGACATTACATAATAAATTTGTAGGAGATAATCCTGGATGAAAAGAGTGAATCAGTTATCTTGTCGGCTAACTAACTGCTCATCGGCGCGAGGATGAACATCTCGGGAAATACGCCGAGTGAATTTAATGGAGAGGGAGGGAGAGGTGCAGCTCACTCACCGGTTCAGTTAGATTCGAGACTACGGAGAAAACGTGTGGCAAGTGATTATATTGATTAGTTTTTTTTGTTTCTTCTGAGGTTGGAGTTTGTACCTAAGCTGGTGAGTGTTTAAATTTACCTCTCCCTCATCCTCCGTGTGATTGCGTTTTGTTTTCATTCAGTTGTTTGTTTGGTTTATATTGGGGCTTGTTCAGTCCTCCAAACTGTATAGCTGAAGCTTTGCAATGGTCGTTACACGTAACCAACGCCAACTTAAATTTCGGTTGTTTTTCTTTTTTTCATTTTCTTTAATTGGTTACTGGGGTTTCTTTTTGTAAATTTATTTCAGATTTTCATTTTTTTTATTCATTTATTTATAATAAATTGACTTCATTATAACAGTCGCTTATTTATTTGTCCGCCTTCCCAACATACCTCCTCGTGACCTTGAAGGTTACGACTTTTCATCGTTCGCAAGACCGATTATGCTCCTCTTACCTCCCCTTTTTTTAAGTTAATTTTTACTTAATTATCGACGCGGGAAGTAAAGCCTTCCTCTTTATTAACAAGGTAAGTACGCACCCTTGCGATCGCGTTGTAATTTTACCATTTTTAGAACGCTGTGTCTTTTCTTCTAATTATCATTATCTCTCGCTCTTTCTCTATTCCATTATTATTTTGTTTTAAGATACGCAATTAAAATATATTTTTTATATAAACCTAAGTACACTCATTATTGAAAGAAAAATGTTGTCTAAATCTTCCTAAATCTTTTGCAACGAGATTATACATACACGTACAAAAAATTATGCATGTCCTCCAAATCTTTGTTATTTTCAAAAATATATGACAGAAAACATTAATTTTAGGGCAAATCGGAGCAAGGTCTTCGATTTTTGTTATATTTGGTACATTGAATGCCTATATGGAAATGACTACTCGTGCCAACTTTGGCGCTAAAATATTAATTAATTGAAAAGTTATAAATAATCTTTTTTTAAATTTGATTTTTTTTTCAACTGCTATTAATTGAAAATTATCGGATCTGGATACCTTTTATTTTAAATATCCGGAAGTGATTTTATTTTCAGAATATATATGTCATAATAATATATTTGTTAATAAAAAAATGATAAACTAATAAAATAAATTTTTGCCATTTTTATTGAAAAGGTCAACTTTTATTTGAAAATTTTTGTTGCAATCGATCCCTTCGACAATTTAGTATAAGAATCCGTACTAAAACTATCATGATTTTTAATAGGGACTAGATCATTGACCTTACAAAAAAGCGCTACCTGCAGCGCTCAGCTGGAAGATCGTACTGATAGAAGCGTTCCACTCATCCGAAACTTTTCCAGGTAGTTAAGTTCTATAAATCAGTACATCTATTAACTAAATTTTCCTTATTGGAATAGTAAATAGTAGGACTAATATTTTTGACAATAATAATTAATTAACGAAAATATGCTGCACTTAAGCAAATTAATGCGAGCAGTTGTAACGTTCAATGGATATTACAGACTAGTTTTATTAAAGAATGTATTTTTGGTCGTAGAGTTTTACCTATGATAACCGGGAAATCAATTTGTCTAGTTACGTAATTTATCCTACTCGGGATAGGTTATGGAATGAAAGGAATGGTAAGGCGATTCTCTCGTACTGCACTATAAGAGGCGCACGCCAGAGAGATCTTAGCCAGGATTTGGTTTGAAAGAATTATTTTGAATGTAGATAGTACTCGGTTTGACAAGCACCCAATCTACATTCGATGGAAAAGCTAATTATGTTCCTACAAGCGATAGAGAAGAAATAGGATATGTTCGAAGTATGATATTTTATTGTTTGACTTACTACTTTTTAGATGATCTCTCTCCCTTACAAGTCAGAGTTGGATTTAATTTTGAGACTGGATTCGAACTGTATGTACAACTGCACGCGGGCCATTTTATAGCCCTCGTCACGCTGCCCTACTCTTAGTGTTTTCCGGGTCCCTTTGAGGCGGGCTCTTTGCGATTAGGCCAATGAGGGAAAAGATGATTTCCTTCGTTAGTCTAATTGGAAGAATCTTGGCGTGGGCGGATAGAAAAACGGTACATTCTTCTTTTGAGAGATGTCGCGTACAGTATCGTTTGAAGAAAATATTAATTGTATTTAATAGTTTAACTAATTAATTGAATAATTCTAACGGCCGAATTTGACAGGAGAGAGAGAGATATCCATTGTTTACAATCTATTGACTTAAGTATATTATAAAAATAGTAGAGAGACTATAACAAATGTTGGCTTGTTTAATCGTAATTTCTTGTTTTGTCTATGGACTTTAGGAGATTTAGTTTATGGCTATTACAAATATAACGATGGTTTACAATGTTGATAAACATTAGTGACTATTATTAATATTATTAGTTTATACAAATGTCTAGCGGATGTGGCATCAATATGTGTTGCGTGATTTTAGCAGCCGGAAAGATAATTTTTACGACTCTATGCGTCTGGGAAATTTCGTTAGCGCGGGACCATGGCGTATCCTCAAGAGGGTCCATTTTATTAGTTTTCGGAGAAAACTAACTTGCTTATCGGAGGGTATGGTTTTTCCGTGAGACTTTTCATAAGCGAGTGGTTCTATTTAGACTTTTCTCACGCTCAGAAATTATAAACAGTCACAGTAAACATGTGACGCCGGAAAATAGACATAAACGATAGAGGCCTATTACCTCATAAAAACTAAATTTTATTTCTACCACGTGCTTAGTATCAGAGGACGTTACACAATAATTATGTTAATGAGTTCAAAAATGTTTATTTTCTTTCATCATTTTTTCTAATATTTTAGTTTGTTAAGTAGTATTTTTAAATTAAGTATACTGTAATTCGTTGTGTTTCGAAAATTATATAAATACGGAATCTTTTTGATCAGACAGGCTATTTAAAGTTCAATGATCAAAGTGACCGGACTTCAACAAATGTCACAGTGAAATTTCTTATTGTGCGATATATTTCGTAAAATAACTTCAATTCAGTTTCTAAGAAAATTATATAATCATGCCATTACAGAGTGATACAATCCATTCAATGTGCGTAAACATGGACGTCCTCGAGAATCATTTCTTCACGTTCTCATAGAAATTCAGGATAAGTGGTTTCCTTTAGTGAAAGAAAACGATCGATTGTGTGCAACATGTTTGAGATACTGCTGTATCAAAGATCTAAAGGAAGTTTCTGACTACAGTGTCAAACTTTTAGGACATACAAATGAAAAAAATGGTAGTTGTGAAGATTCTATTAATTAGAACAATGAGGCCAGTTTCGACTCAAGTGCTAATGAAGAACAATATATCTGCCAAGTACAATGTGATGAAGAATTTTCGATCGACGAAAATGAACGTAGAAATATAGTATTGGATCGTTTAAATCCATTGCTTGATTTTGTTGAAATCGGAGAAATAAATTCAATAGATATTAAAATACCTGATTTAATAGAAAACAAAATTTATTCATTGTCAAATAATTTGAAAAGTTTACTTGAGAAAATATTGCTGTGTAGACAGTAATCGAGATGGATTTATAAAAAAAAATGTATATTTTATATAGACCTGAAAGCAGCGTGTGAAAAAACAACTACTAATTCAGACATATACATATATTAACTGCGATTACAGTGTCTATAAGTGTCTGTGAAATAGAAAGAGAAATTAATTGTTCGTTTTATTTTGCACAAACCGCTAAAAAACTTCGTGAACAGGAAGGAATGTTATCTTATCCACTCTCCAGAACCAGAACATCTATAATAAGTGAAGAAATAAAAAGTGCTGATGTCTCATTTTATTTATAAGATGATATAAGCCGGCCGTGTCCAGATGCTAACGATACAAAAATAATGCGAAAAGATAATGAAAAGAATGTTAACATTTAAAGGTATTTACTTATGTTCAATTTAAAAGAAGTCTGCAGCATGTTTGAAAAACACTGTGCTGAAATTGGCTTCAAGTTTCGCCTGGTGTTTACATATTTTTGTATATTGCGACCTGGTCAGTGTATTTTAGTTTATGAATCTAAAGGTGTTAACAATGTTTGCATTTGTATTTGTCACAAAAATAAAAAATTACTAGCAGAAGGCTGTAAAATAACAATGAAGAATTTGAATTTGAAAATCAAGTAAGATGAAGAGTTACCTCAAACAGCGAAAGATATTTTAATTAAAATGACATGTGAAAGACCTGATGAAGATTGTTTTTTTAATAAATGCTTGAAATGTCCTGGATTGGCAAGTGTTTTAGATATATTCGAGAATTATTTTTAAAAAATGTCATAGATTTCATTCATTGCAATCAACGGGAAACTGTAAACCAAAAGTGTGATCTTGTAAAACATACGTACGATATTAAAGAGTGTCTTAACCATCGGGAGGTACAGTTTAAATATACATTATTAATACATGACTTTATTGCCAAAAGTTAAAATGATTATATTAAAACTCGTCGGCATAATTTGAATGAATCTGAAATAGTGGTCATAGGAGATTTCGCTCAGAATTAGACGACTCTATATCAAGATCAGGTCCAAGCAAATCATTGGAACGGCAAACAGGTAACTATTCATCCATTTGCAATGTATATAAAAGGGAAGGAAAAAACTGAAGAAGACAGCTTCGTCGTAATTTCGGAAAATACGAAACATTATATAAATGCTGTGATATTGTTTCGCCAAAAATTAATTAATTGTATAAAAAATCGATACGAGAATAAGGTTAAAAAAGTGACTTATGTATCTGATGGAGCTGCAAGTCAATATAAGAATAAATCAACATTTCGAACTCTTGTTTCTCATTATGAGACATACGGAATTGAAGCTGAATGGCACTTTTTTCACAAGTTGCCATGGTAAAAGCGCATGTGATGGACTTAGCGGAACAGTGAAAAGATTAGCCGGGAACGCCAGTTTGCGAAATTAAGACGTAAGCATTAATTCCGCTGAAGAATTATATCAATGGGCACAAACAGCTATACTTGGTATAACATTAGCTTACTGTACCATTGCAGAAGACATAGAAAGTGAACAAAACTTATTATTATTATTAAAAACAGCATTACGTGTAGATGCTACCTTAAGTTATAACGCTTTTATTCCTCTAAATAAAAACAGTATAATTAATTCATGAACACCTTTGTAAGATATAGTAAAATACTTTTAATGATTGTTACATTATGGAATATTATACATATCTGAATATTATTAAATAATTAATTTATTTTATTTTATTTTCCTAATATTTATTGAATAATGTAACATGTTATAACTAGACTGTTTATTTCTAACTTTACTTGGAAAATAGTTTTCTTGCAAACTACAAATATATTATAGAATAATATGAAATATTACACTGCATTTAATTGCGATTAAATTGCTTATATTTAATTATTGTTTAAGCTGATATTATTCCAATTACATAATATATAGTCTATGGTACCGACTTTTAGAACTGAATAACTTGGAAAAGTTTTTGGGGAGTCGGACGCTTCTATCGGTCTGATCTTCCAGCTGAGCGCCGCAGATGGCGCTAGATCATTATTAACTTTTAAAACTTTTTAATTAATTAGAGTAATCAATTAATTAATTTTAATTAATTTTAAACTTTTTAATTAATTACGTCAAACTTGGCTGAAATTATTACCTCTATATAGGCATTAAATCTGCTAAATATAAAAAAAATCGAAGACCTTGCTCCGATTTGCCCTAAAACTAATTTATTTTCTGTCATAATAAAAATTAGACATATCTCCAAAATCTCTTGTTTCATATCTTTTAACCCCTCTCATCAAAATCCAACTCATACGTACAGATCATATACGCCTTCGGATTCCCCCAACCTCTGAAAATTCGTACTCCATTTTGAAATTATACTATTACATGAAATAATGATATTGTCAAAAAATAACATAGAAAATCTTTAATCTCTAGTCTGTGGGACAAAACTTGCTATATGTTCTCGTCTTTTTTTTTCTTTATGTGTCAGTGGAAAACATCAGCATCGTACATATCGGAAAATCCAACTCATAAAAACTCAACGAATTTACCAGAACGCAAAATTCTTGCAACGAGCCAAAAAGGCAGCAGAAGCGGTTAAAAGTATCGGTCATATAGAAATTTATATTCGTGAATTTCTCGTCTTTCAAGACAGAGAAAATTTTCATAACTATACTTCAATTAAAATACCATCATTTACAGATACCATTGGAAAACATTGAAATCGTTGTCGGAAAAATCTGTGATGATGATTTAAACGATGTTGTACTAGATGGAATCTGAATTGAAAAATAGCTAGCAGCACGGCGTACTTTAAGAAAAGAAATTAAATATTTAGGAATTCTGCAATAAAACAGGGCACATTATCTCTCAATGTAGGAAGCTGTTAACATGTCCAATTTCAAATTTCAATAGCCAAATCATTCAGATTACTTCCTTCAAGCTAAAATCCAGTTTCTTGGCAATTCTGTAATAAACCTGGTCACACAGCTAATAATTATTTCAAGACCAAACCTCATCACGAATAACATTCTCAAATTTACGTTTACCAACTATGTAACCTATCTGGTCACTTAGCAAACACGTGTTGTACTCAAACCCCAAAAAGTTCTAATCATGACAATATAATCTGTTAGTATTGCAAAAAGAACACAAATTTTGGATTCTGACTATTTTTATTATGATAACTGTATAATTGATTATAAAGTATCGATCATACCTATAAGTAGTTATACGTCTTTTTTTATCTTTACCCAGATTTTTACCAAATCTAAAACAATTCATATAGAATCGCAAAAAATACAACTTGATATTAATAACGTTCCTGGAATTTTACTACATGTTAATTTATCTAGTGAAAACTTCTGAAAGTCATTTGTACGTCGAGAAACATGATATTAAGATTAATATTTTTAACACCAAAGAAAATTTTGAATATTGGCAAAGGACCCTCGAATCAAATAATCCGTATCGATACTTCGTATCACCTACCTCATTTTCTTTTGATGTAAACATACCGATAGAATCTGAAATCTATCAGTGTGAAATAATGAATGAAGCAACAAATAATACCCCTGAAACTTATGTCCATACCGCTAAGCTCGACCAGTAAATTCATACGGAATAACTAAATAGTATCGAGAAGGAATACATCTAAGGACTTATTAATAATTATCAAAAAGCTTCCCACATTTGGGAGAAGAACTATCTAGAACGAATATAGTTATGCATAAGATCGCTACAGTAAATGATGAACCAATTAACTTCAAGCAATATAAGTGTCCTCATGTTCTCAAAGGTGAAATCGATAGACAAGTTCAAGAAAAATTAAAAACAATAACAATGAAATAATCAGACTCATTATACAACATTCCGATAAGAATCGTTCCTAAAAAACCGACTACAAATGTAGCTCAAGATGGCGTATAGTTCTTGATTTTCAAGAATGAAATGAAAAAAAATATCAGTGACGCTTATCCCTTTCCAAATATCACTGATATCTTTGATCAGGTTGGAGGTACTTATCATTCTGAATGGTGCAATATTACTCAGTACTAGATCATTTACCGAAAAGCTTACGGGCTGAAGTTATAAATATTGCTGCATATATACTTAATAAAAACAAAAAAAATAAGACAAAATAAATCTCTGTTCAAAATTTGGTATAAAAGTGATGTTACGTTTAAGTATTTTAAAGTCTTTGGTTGTGAAATTCACACTTATATTATAAGTTTAATAGTAAAAAGTGGAATGCTATATCTAAGCTCGATTTATTCGTTAGCTATGATGATTGCATAAAAGACTACAGAGTTTCTATTCCAGAAAATAATAAAATAAAAATACACAGGACAATAAATGTCACTTTTAAAAATCAATTTTCTACGATCACTTCTATTGAAAACAGTTTCAATACTGATGTGCAAAAATATATTTTAGATATAAATAATACCGTAAATTACAATAATCTGAAATATTATTTAGAAAATAATTTAGAAAATATTGTAAAGCTCGTCGTCGTCAAGCACATGGCTAAATAAGTCAAACAATTTTACGAAGTCACGTAGTACTAATATGTGCCTGATTTTTGTAACATCTTGTTCTGAAAATTGTCCACAGTTCCTAAGCACGAGATACTTCTAAATCCACACTCCTATTTTAAAAAATCTCACGAATAAGCCACGAACCCACCCATAAATGAGTTGGTTGAAAAGTCATAAAACCAACCTCTTGATGACGCTGTACGGCTCGCGTTAACAAAATGTCTCAGATGCACAGAGTCGTAAAAACGATCTTTTTCAGCTCCAGTAGAAAATCCTATAACACATACGAATGTAAACCAAACATCCGCCAAACATTTGTGAATGACAACCAATCTTTTGTTAAACCGCCAATGTTATTTTTTTATTGTTAATTAACAAATACCAACAGTAAACTAACACTTAAAATGGAATAGACGTAGCAACTTAACAATAGAACTAAGTCCACTTAAAAATTATGTTAAACTACGACATCAACTTGATAAAAATTAATAATTTTAAACACATTCAGATATCTCAATGGATCTCTCTCTCTTTATGTTTAAATTGTCATTACTAATAATTAGTTAAATAATTAATTATTACCAACTATTAGAATAAATAAACGATACAGAGCGTGACATGTCCTAAAAGAGAAATGAATTGCTTTTCGCTCGCCCACGCTAGATTTTTCCCAATTAAACCGACGGGGAAAATCTTTTTTCTTACCATTGCTCTAATTGGACAAAGGCCTGCTTCAAAGGGGACCCAGAAAACTCCAAGAGTAGGGAAGTGCCACTTGGGTTATAAAATGACACGCGCCTAGAAATGCACTCAGTTTGAATTCAGCTCTAAGAATGAATTCAGTCCTGACTCGTAAAAGGAGAGACAGAGAGATCGTCCAGAAAAGTAGTAAGTAAAACGAATAAATATTTTAATTCATAAAACTTATTCTATTTTCTACCTATTGCTTGAAACACATACATCTATTTTCCATCGAATGTAGATCGGGTGGTTGTGAAACCAAGTACTATCTACACTTAAATATTTTCTCTCGATCCAATCCTGGTTAAGGTCTTTCTGGCGTGCACCTTTTATAGAGCAGTACGAGAGAATCGCTTTACCACTTCCTTCTCTCCACAATCTATCCTGAGTAGGATAATTTACTAAAAGTAAACTGATCGATTTTCCCGGTTATTAGAGGTAAAATTCTATTACCAAAAATATACTCTTATACAGATTAATTGTGTAATATCTGCTAGATATTACAATGTTAAGCAAAATAATACAAAGTAGGATGAAAATGTGAATGATATTGATGTCAATGCAGATGTTGAAAATAAAAATTATATTGCATTTATTGTAGATCTTGAAAATCGAAATAATATAGAGCTTAATGCGGATATTGAAAAAGAAAATTGTCTTGAACCAATAGAAATTGACAGGCCCCATTTCGATTTTCGAAATCGCAGAAACTTTCAACGATCGGACCGAGGTGATGAAATCGATTTTATACTTGTTTTCAAAGAATATTATAAGGTCCTTCTTGCGAACGCTGACGAATTGGGTACCTATAAATAAGTTTTCGAGAGAGACAATAGACATACATTAAAAAATAGCGATAGAAGACGAAATCCAAGCCTTGAAAAAAATTAGAATTTGGATTTTTGAAAAAAGCCTTTAAATGTTCAAATATTATTTAATAGATGTGTCTATGAAATAACGTGCGATTTGATCATAAATAAAAATAAGTTTAGAGTGAGATTAGTAGTAAAAGGCTTTCTTCAGATAAAGGAAATTGGTTACAAAGAGGTGTATAGTCCTGTCGACAGATATAATTTATTTAGAGCTTTTCTATCCATACATACTTCATTTGATATGTACATCATTCAATTTAATATAATATCTGCATTCTTAAATCACAAAATCCAGGAAATTATGTATATGAAACAATCCAAAGGTTTTGATGATGGTTCAGTTAACATTTGACAGACAAATATTACCTGAACTACAAAATTCGCTAAGAATTTTCGGATAAGCGGAGTGAAAGGAGAAGTAAGGCGTGCTTAGCGGCTTAGTGAGAATTTAGTCGTTGAGAGAGAAGTTTGGTTTTGATTTTGCCTTGAGTGTAGTGTCGTGGAGAGTTCTAGTGTTGTTTCTTTTATGTTTGGGAGCGTAATTGCTGAGCTGGTAAGTATCTTATTGTTTCTCTCCCTCACTCTCTGTGCGCCATTAATTTGATTTAATTTATTTTTATTATTTATTGGCCTCGCTCGGTTCTTCAGACTCTACAACCGGAACTTGGCGACAGCCATTTGCGCAACTATTGTTGTGATTTAAATTTCTTTTATTTTCTTTTACTTTTTATTCATTTCATTTTCCTTTTCTTTGCGTTCGATTTTCCGATTTTATTCGTACTTTTCTTTCGCTATTTTTCGTATAATAAATTAACTGCCCTAACCGTCGCCCCTTTATTTCAACACCTCACCGATTTACTTCCTTGTGACCTTTCAAGGTCACAGCTTCCTAGTCTGTTTTGCGCCTCCTACCTTCATTATTTTTTCAATTGTTAAAAAATATTATTTCAGCTCGTTTAAAGTAAGTCTTCCCTCTTTATCTTAGTTCTCGCATTGCAGATTTTAAATATCATCCAAGAATAATCACAAATAGAGAAGAAATGTCTACTAAAACCTTAGACACGCACGATAGCACATCAATTAAGCCCGTTAAAATTAAGGAAGCATTACGAATAATAAATATTATTAACACAAAAACTCCAAAATTTGATATAGGAAAAAATGATAAAAGAGTTACCCTAAATGGCAATAAGATTTATGACAATTGCTTTAAATCATGTTTTCGACATCTACTCTTATATTCAGTGGAAAGTGATAAAGATTATGCTAGTAGTAAAACTAGATAAACAAACCGAACGTGTATCTTAATCTGTATGAAGTTACATATACATTAAATATCGGTCTATACCCAACACCTATTTACCGATACTTTCTAAAATTAACCAAAAACCAAAAACCAAAAACCATAATTGATAATAGATAAATTATTACAGATGAATTTTGCTTTACATTCAACTACTCTACAACAGAATAAATTAACTGAATAATATCCATTGCGAGAAAGTGCTTGGAAAAAAAAGCAATTTCGTATTGCCGTCTTTTTACATAATACCCAAGCATTCGATTAAGGCGTGTAAATTCCAACCACTTGTAGTCGAAGCATTTAGCTTCATCCCGCAATTATTGCGCGCGATCGCACTAATCACTCCGGGCTGTTCATGGTCGCCTTTTAACTGGTGCATCTTTTAGTTGCCACCCTTGCGACCACCCGATGCATGCCACATCCTCCCTTGATTTTGCGTGATAGTTGACCTTCTAAAACTTCTCATGAAGCATATTCTCTACTGTACAAGATTGTGGTTTTGTGCACGGCGCCATTAACAAAGCGTTTGGCGCAATCGGGAAGGAAGTTCCGTCCTATTACGGACCGATATCGATCTAATCATGAAGTACGCGGGGTCCTTAGTGGATGAGCTATCATTTTTTACGGTTTAAATTTCGCTTATATCGAGAATAATCCACACAAATAATTTGCGTGGGTGCTAAGTATTACAGTGGTTGATTGTTTTATGTAAGGCTATTTGCGGAATATGTCAGGTTGACTAATTCTCGAGTTTCGGGTTTTTTACCGGCATCAAATAAAACATTTTTTTCAGTAGAAAGGATATACGAGAGTAGTCCCAGAGTACCAGACCTGACATATAGGTGGTTATTGTTTTTGTTTGAAAAGAATATCTATGATGAAAAGTATCAACCTTTTAATGCTGGAGTTTAAAATTTCATGATACTACGTGTAAGGGGTGAGGTTCAGTAGAAATAAATTGAGAGTTCACATTATATTTGCTTTATTCACACTAGCCTATGGGTACGTTCATATAGCTTGAAAATAACTCGCACAATTGTAGCAAAGTTATTTGTATACAAACTGATTCACACTGCGAATTACTGGCGAAGAAGCGACTTGCTTGTCTCGAAGCAAAATTCGAAGTGAAGTCCTTCAAGGCTCATTTTTCCTATGTCTTGATCATCGCGCTCCTTTTTCTAGGTTCTTGCCATCAAACTCGGGCCTCAATGTACCTTTTCCACCTTAGTTTCGCCCGCGCTTACCTCATCTCTCTCCTTCTTGCTCGCCAGCCTACCAGCCAAAGGTCAACTAATTGACCCTTTCCGTTCATGAGTGATTCACAAAACCCGGGAAGCGAACTTCCCTGAGAAGTCTATAGCCTCTAGGACCTTATTCCTCAGAGCTGAATAATGGCTTCAAGGCGATGATATGCCTTTTGCGCACGTCCATGTTCATGGGACGAGCTAGAATTTCTCTTTTTTTGTTTTGGCGATTTTGACCAATCTTAGGTTCCTGAAATCTAACTGCCTTTCCCATACAGACCAACATGTCGCTTTTCTTTCACTGTTTACATTCTTTATTTTTTACATATGATGCTCAATCCAATAAAAACACAAATCCTTACACAAAGCAAAGACCCTATGCTGTAAATTGAAACAAATCGGTGTCATGTGTTACGCACGTGCGGAGCATATGGGCCCATTTACAATATTTCGACTGGCTCTCTCTTTTCCTTTTTTTTGTTATAACCCGTCCCTCAATTTTCTTTACTAATATTTTCTCTGGTAAGTGAAAGCGCGCTTATGTAGGAAAGTTTTTATATTACGTCATTCAGTATTTGTTTGGCAGCCATTAATAGTGACCGCTTTTACTTAATTCGTAAAAATGAACAAAATTTAGTTACCCTTACGTATTATAATACTTTCATTTAAAAGGGCCTGCGAAAATGTTTCTGTCGAGCGTTTGATGACGTTTCATAGTAATAAAGCAAAGTTTTCATGTAGATTTATAACCATGAATAATTCGTGGGTCGCCGTAAACCTGGACGAAAGAACAATCAAAATAGTAGAATAAAAGGGAGCAGTCGGCTCCAATGACGGCGAATTCATTCCATCTACAGGAAACGTCATGAAGTCAGTTTTTTTAAATGTGCGTGAAATCTACCAAAAAACTGCTAAATTTAATAAAAAGAAAGTTTTGTTTCATCAAGATAATGCACTGGTTCATACCCGATTTGCGATGTCCAAAATCAAGGATTAAAACTTCGAAATGCTACTTGATACACTCTATTCACCAGACTTGGTCCCTTTAGATTATCTTATATTTCCAAACTTCAATGGTTCGATAATAAACCAATGATGAAAAGGTAGAGTCTACTATTGGTGGATATTTTTAGGAGCTCTACAATTCTGATTACAAAAGTGTATTGAAACATTGAATTATCGTTAAGAAAAGTGTAATGAGCTAAAGGCAGACTATGTACCGAAATAAAGATATTTTTCCCCAAATCTTTTGTATTTTCATTGTTAGTTTGAGTATTTCTGGAACTATGCTCGTACATAAAAGCATATTGGAAAAAATGGTCAAATATAATATTGATATATTTTATATGTCAATATTTTCATCCTTACCTGAATATGTTTAACAATATACGTATTGTTCAAACAGTGTTGTGAATTTTACCTGCCCAACTAGATCAATATATTTAGGCGGTGACGTTTTACTGACACTTATCGCTATCGTTATCGTGATTTAATATAAGTTTAAGAATAAGGTGAAACTAGTATATTATATGAACCAATCATTTTGCATGACATTATTAAATAAATAATTCGAAGCAAATACCAAATAGTGCAATGGAGATTAATGCTTGTAAAAAATATCAATCCATGTGGTAGGTTCAGGCATTACATCATCGAGTACGTTTATATATTCCAGCATTAGATCATTTTTAGTTAGATTAACCAGCGATTAGGTTTATCGGTCAACGGAGATATTAGCACGATTTTCGAACTAAAATATCACTACGGTACATCACTCTTGTACAGTATATAGTTAAACTACTTGATGTAATCAATTAAGTGTCTTTCTCTCTCTCTCTCTCTCTCTCTCTCTCTCTTTATATATATATGATCTATTTGTGCACCTGAAAAACACAGCAATTTGCTATCCAGCTATAAGATCCAGCAGATATTACAGAGTTAATTAAATTAAGAGTGTGATTTTGGTAATACAGTTTTACCTCTAACAACCAGAAAATCAATCAGTATATTTTCGAGATTTATCTTACTCTGGATAGGTGGTGGAGAGAAGGATCTATTAAAGCGATTCTCTCGTATAGGTCTATAATAGGCGCACACCAAAGAGACCTTAGCCAGGATTTGATTCAAAGGAGTTATTTGAATGTAGATAGTACTTGATTTTACAAGCAACCGATCTATATTTGATGGAAAATCTAAATATGTTACTACAAAAGCGATAGAGAAAAGAGACTAGGTATAAATTAGAATATTTATTGTTTGACTTACTACTTTAGATGATCTCTCTCTCTCTCTCTCTCTCTCTCTTACCAGCCAGAGCTAGATTCAAACTAACTGTACTTCTACGCGCAGGCTATGTATAATAATAACTCCTGTCGCGCTTCCCTGCTCTTAAAGTTTTCCGGGTATTTTTGAGGCGGGCCTTTTTCCGATTAGGCCAATGAGGAAAGAGAAGATTTCCTTCGTTATCCTAATTGAAGGAACCCTAGCATGGGCGAATAGAAAAATGGTACATTTTTTTAAAGACATGTTACGTGTAGTATCGTTCTGAGAAAATACTAATCGAAATTAATTATTTAATTAATTAATTGAATAATTTTAGTGGATGAATAAGACAGGAGAGAGCTATCTAATTATTTACGTTTGGTGACTTAATACTAATAAAATATTATTGGCGTTATGATAAATATTAAATTTGTTTAGGCATGATTGTTTGTTTACGACGGTAAACTTTAGAAAACAAGTTCTGGATATTACAAATTTTTGAATTAGTGTAAGGATAACGTCGATTAACAATAAATAAAGTCGGTTATAATAATCAATATTTTTTGTACAAACAAATATCTAGCGGATATCTTGCATCAATATAAGTTGCGTGATCTCTTTCACAGCCGGAAGAGATAATTTTTAAGACTTTACGTATTTGGAAATTTTAGTTAGCGCGGGGCGATGGCGCATCGTTAAGAGGGTTCGTTTATAGCTTTTCGTAGAAAACCAACTCACTTATTGGTGGGTTCGGTTTATCCATGAGGATTTTCATAAATGAAGTAGTTCAGTTTAAACTTTTCTCATGCTCGAAAATTATAAGCAGTCATTGAGCAGATGACGCTAGAAATAGGCACAGGCGATAGTAATTCGTGACCTCATAAAAATCTAAGTTTTATTCGACCACGTATTTGAAAGCGATGGACGTTACACAGCTACGCTTTGTTTCCACCAATTAGGCTAACAAAGGAAATCTTTTTTACCATTGAGCTAATCGCGAAAAGGCATATCTCAAAAGGGACACGAATAAACTTAGAGTAGGGATGCGTAACCGAGGCTAAGCGGTATCAAATATATATATATGGGCATTCTGTCTACAGTTTTCAGTTGTAAGTACAAGGAGTAAGTACAATAAAGGATCATTTAATTCTAAACTGTCTTTTTCATCTATTTTCATCGATGTTCCTCTATTATTTTTTGAAAACTTAACGCATTAACGACCAAAAGACCTGTTTTTTTCCGTATTTATAGGCCTTAGAAAAATTTTGCAAATAAGGGTTTAGACATAAAATTTAATTCTCTTACAGAATCTAGGCTCAAAATTGTGATTGATTGCGTAATAAAAAAGTTATAGCCAATTAAACAAAAAATAAAACGTGGACATTTTTGCAAAAAATCAAATTTGCGATTTTTTTTAGCAATGTTACCGTGAAGGAATCATGATAAAAATATAATCAGGGATGATCACGAGTATCAAAGTATCTCAGGGAATTTTGATGGAAGTTTTGAACCACTCCTTCCAACAAAATGGCGGCCAAATCGAAAAAAGATCATAAAAACATGACATTTTTTTTTCTTGGAAAATATTGAGTTTAGAGAAAAAGTTTATGGAACAAAAATATCTTAAAATTGATCATAGAATACTCTCAAATTTTTTCAGAATTTTTGGAGGAAATTTTCGAGATTTTAAAAAACTTGGAAAATATAATTTTCCAAAATTATCTTCAAAAATTCTGAAAAAATTTGAGAGGGTTTTATGATCAATTCTAAGATATTTATGTTCTATAAACTTTTTCTCTAAAGTCAATAATTTTCGAGAAAAAACATATTTTACTCTTTGCACGACCCAGAGACAACAAGGACATAGTAGCATTTTGTCTCCTTTGGGGTGCTCGATTTGGTGAGTCCCCATGCCTCTCACTGGAATACGAAATTTTTAGTGTTTTTTTTTAAACATTTAACACAAAACGATAAATCACAATTTTCGCAGATAATTTTCGTGCTTACGGAACAATAAGAATAAAGTTTGAGTTTTGTTTTCTTGGACATATTGTGTTCCTCTCTTTTTCGTTGCCCTTGCGTCATGTAATTTTTAGCTATTGAAAGTGCAAGATCTTTCGTTCCAACTCTTTTTCCCTCATCACTGACAGCATTGAATATTACAGTAGTTGTTCTTTACTCTGTGTGAAAAATATTACACAATTATGTAATATTGTAATATTGTGATCATGACATAAAACATTTTTTTCTCGAAAACTATTGAGTATAAAGAAAAAGTTTATAGAATAGAAATATCTTAGAATTGATCATAGAATCCCCTCAAATTTTTTCAGAATTTGTAGAGGTAATTTTGGAAAATCGTATTTTCCAAGTTTTCCAAAAGCTCAAACATTTTCAAAAAATTCGAGGGTGTTCTATGATCAATTTTAAGACATTTTTGTTCTATAAATTTTTTCTCTAAACCTAATAGTTTCCAAGAAAGAAAGTGAGTTATGTTTTTTATGATCTTTTTTCGATTTGGCCGCCATTTTGTTGGAAGGAGTGGTTCAAAACGTCTATCAAAAGTCCCTGAGATACTTTGATACTCGTAATCACCCCTGATCATATTTATATCATGGTTCCTTCATGGTAACATTGCTAACAAAAATCGTAAATTTGATTTTTTGCAAAAATTTTCAAGTTTATTTTTGTTTAATTGACTATAACTTTTTTATTACGCAGTCAATCATAATTCTGAGCCCATTCTGAAAAGGCATTAAATTTTATGTCGAAAAAAGTGTTTGCAGAATTTTTCTAAGGTGTATATCTACGGAATATACAAAATAAAAAAAATCAGGCCTTTTAGTCGTTAATGGGTTAAAACAATCCTACCCAGCGTCGACTAGGTGCTTATAAAGCCGAGTGCCCTCTACGTCAAAATGTCCATTTTATACCAATCCTAGATAAGGTCTCTTTGGCGTGTGCCTTTCTATAGAGACGTATGAGAGAATCACTTTATCATCTCTTTTTCTCCATAACTTATTCTGAATAGGATAATCAGTCAAACAAATCGATCACTTTCCCGGTTGTCAGAAGTCAAACTATAACCAAAAATTTTACAATAAACTAATTATGTGATGCTCATTGCACGTTACACTGTTAAGATGAAGTATTCTGGAATTATGTATTTGTTTAGAGTTTTGTCCTGCATTTTTAAATTTCAGTAAATGAAGAATAAATTGTTTATTCTGTAGAAGAAAATGAAAATGATACGAATAATGATGAATACTTACCAAAACGTGAAAAATGGCTTTTCAAACATTCAGTCAAGAGAAGTTGAAAGATGAAGCTTAATGTTTAACAACAGTACTGAAAAGAACAATTTAGCGAATAGAACATTCTTTGTAAAAATCAACGATCTAGTCAAGGAAATGTCTTGAGACTAATTCTATACAACGTTGCAAAATATCATCAAGTGAACATACGCAGAAGGTACAAAGCTACTCAAATCCCGTACAACTGCTGAAATAGCATCATTCAATCAACGAAAATACTTAAATGATTTCTACAAATGCAATTTGTAGTAAGTGCAATCAAATAACACAGTTAAATCACAGTTTAAAAAAATACCCGTCAATCGAACACTAAATGGACAGGTCATGACACGAAATAATAATATAAAATACCTCAGAATCTAACCGGAATATCAACTCAATTTTATAGAGCATATATGAACAAAAAAAGTATTCAATCTCAAACTCATACAAACATGTTGGTTAATAGGAAAAAATCCATACTTATCGCATGTAAACAGACTGCATATTTACACTATCCTTTAACCAGTATAAACACTGTTTATATTGTATATATGTATACTATGTATGTATGTATAAATACAAAAAACATATGTTAGATTGGAGCAAAACCTTGGACTTTTTAAAATATTTAGTATGTCGAATATCTATGTATGAATGTCATAATTTGTACCAATTTTTGCGCTAAAACTTTAATTAATAAAAAGTTATACACGTGTGAAAAAAAAATTTTGGAACCTTTCTTAAAAATTCATAACCTAAAAACTATTAATCGCATTTGTGTGATTGTGTTTTTCAAAACATATTTTAACCGGGACATACGTTTTTCCAATATTTGGACATTTTTATGATCTGCGGTTAAATTACAAATTAACGCTTTTATACAATAGCGTAATCGTTATTTAAGTAAAAATTGTAGTTTTTGAGTATAAAAGACATTTTCTCTGTAAATTTGACCTAAAAAAAGTAATTATTTTATCTGCTTGGTGAAAATTGAATTTCAGGAGAATCTTTCCAAAACTTATTTATTGATAGTTTTGTATAAAATTATTAATTTAAAAATTGTTTCATTGCGCTGAATTGGTGTAGTTATTCGTAACCAAACATCACTAGTTTCGGTTGACTAGCACCAACTTCAAAAGTAAATATGCCACAGGTGTTTACAATAACATGTGTCGTTTTTTATGAATTTAAAATTAAGTCTAATTGGCCAGACCCACTAATGCATTTAAAAATATAATGAAATTGTGATTTAATAAAAAAAATATAAATTAGTAAATGTCAAATCAATATTAACTATTAAAACTCGAATAATTTTCACAAGTATAAACGTCTGCTCTTATTTTATAAACGCATGCATTGATTTCTCTGATTACACACTTAAATAGAATTGTGATTAAAAATAACAGTTTATTTGATAAATTTGTTGAAATTACGAAAAGTTATGCTTAATTAGTGGTCAGCTAAAGCATCACATATTAACTGAACTATATAAAGAGAAAAACGCCAAGACGTCCGATAATACCAATAGTAAAATATTTCAAACACGAACGAATATTATGTCCTATTATTTTTATATTCAATGAAACTTTCGTCGATACTTTTATGAAAAACTATACTTTTTTTGCAGTAATTCATAATTATACGTATTCATAAGCGAATGATTAATTTGAATACCTATATAACGTATTGGGTAGATGTTCACTTATAATTATTAACAATCAACAAAACGATAAATTTGCACCATATAGTAGTGGGAGACGGTATGGCATTAGCATTTGTTTCTCATGAGGTTTTTCACTTTCATGCAATTTCAAGGAAACATTATTTATTTTTATATTCCTACCATTTTTTTACTATTGTGGTGATATAAAAAAATTTCATATTATATCGAAATTATTGTCGATTTATGCGGCCAATGTCTTAAATCATTCTCTTTGTCCTTATTATGCTTTCTACTTATTAAGAACGTTGTCACAAGTTTTTAGAAGAGATCACTTTCATTGTGCCTCGCCGACCATATACCTTTTGACAACCACTAGTAAGCCACCTCTAGTAAGTATTACTAATTGTGATCATTTTAACGGAAAAATGTTCGAAATTGATAAGGTATTCAACAGATCATCGAAAATAATGTTATGACATTAAGGTAAGTTTGATATGTTTGACATTGCATTCATTTGGATTCGTTACAACAAAATTTCGATTTATTTTTATAGTCTCTTGATATTCTAATAAACTATTAAAAATAAAATATTTTATTCTGTCGTATTGTGCTCATAATATTATATACAAGATTAGATACATGCGGACTAACTAATGTGATCAATCCTCTTCGATTACGTAATTGTAGTTTTTATTCTCTATTATATAACAACCATTGGATATGTTCCATTACACTTTTAATGATACATAATTTTCTATAATGTGAATGTATACAATTCATTAGAGAAATTAATCATTTACAGTATCGCGGTTCCGTATTTTCGATTCCAAATTAAAAATACATGTCTTTATTAGTGAAACAACATGCATTAGAATACGTAAATAATTAAAAATCTGTGCCATTTATCCATAAAATTTGTTAGCTTGTCAAAATACGTGTTACTGGCAGCTATCAATATATCTCATTGACCAGTTTTGGTAATTCACGGGTTTCTTTCATTTGCATACTCTTTTTTTATTTCTCTATTTTTGTTTATACTCATTCACATATACATAAGCGATTTTACATTGATAAATGTATAATGTATACCATTTTAATACATATAATTAATAGTAAACAATGTATATTAAATTATTAATAAAATGGGTATTCGATACAACACATCACATTATGAATAGTGATACTATCCAGTTAAAAGAATTCATGTTTTATTTTCTCGTATTCTTTTTACAAATTACGTAATGTTATTGATTTCGTATTTCGATTGTTTTCTTGTAAAAACCGTTTTACATTTCTTATATAAAATCAAGAAAAAAGTTTTACTAGAACAGATTGAAAAATAAGAGATAATCAAGGAATTTCAATAACTATTAGTTTATTTATTTAGCTATACGCATATCTGTATACCAGACAATTCTATTTATTATTTGAATCGTGTATAAGATCTCGAGGTTTCATAGATGTTGAACTAGCGGACGGTGGTCAATTTATTGAAGGAAGAATAGCTGTCCCTGCTCAGCAGATAGTAATCCAAGGGATCCAAGAAATAAGATTGTTAAATTAAATTTTCAAAAGCTGCAATAATCGACTAAAATACTATCTATTCTTCTTCAAATACAAGGTCCTGATATAAATATTGTTTGTTAATATCATTAGCAGATCAACAGCTTAATGTATAACGTTACAAAATTTTGAATGTATAATTATATACATAATCAATTACCGCTCGATATTTAACCGGTAAATGCCACATTTTTAATCGCTTTTTTGTAATAATTTTTTAAAGTATGTATAACAATAGAATTCGATTTATATAACTGTTATAATGCCAATTTGTTATAGTAGTGCTATATATTCCTAACATCACCCATATTTATAATATAGTGTGCAAGAAACTTATTTGGCATGCTGAGCTCCACTAAAACTTAAGCTAGAAAGTACACCTGTAGATTAAAATGCTGTATGTGTCGAAGTAAATGCGAGGTTGAATGAAAATCCAACTAAAACTGTATGAGCTTTGGCAAAGGAAATGGGTGAGTTTACCATAGGTATATAATAATAATTAATTATAATAAATTATCATATGCTGTTAATAACTGTAAGTCATGTAAATTGTGACTCACAGGTTTAGGTAAATCAATAATAGCACTACATTTTTCAGAGGCAACTTGTACATAGCCATATATACGCATTGCTAATAAAAGCCTTCTGTTCTCATCGTGGCCATTTTGGATTCTTACTTAAATAACGATTACGCTATAATATAGAAACGCCAATTTTATGATTTAACAATAAATCAATTTATTTTTTAACAACTGTTAAATGTTAAAAAAACGTATGACCAGATTAAGATAGTCACTTTGTATCTACACTGGACGGAACTTAATTCGTGACCCACGCATTTCAAAATTTAATTTTACCTTCGTCGATTGGGTATCACTGGCTTGAATTGAGGTTACGTAAACGATTTTTGCTTGCCAGTTGTAAAATTCGTGCTTGAAATTGGAACTGTCGTGATGGTTTTCAGTTTGCTGTGCAATCATATAACTTTTCATATAAACATTACGCGAAATACAAAGATTATGCAACTTCATCAACTGAAACTGTTAGATAATTTATTTTCAATTATTTGTTGCTTAATTATTCTTGTACTAATATAAATAATTTACATTGCGTATTATTTGTTTTTAAATAAAAACTCTGAATGTTAAACATACGATTCTAATAGATTAACTGGGTTTCTAAAAGCATTAACAAAAAATAATAATTCAGTAAGTTGATACAGTCACAATCAATATTTACATAATAAACTTAATCACCTATTGGAATATTTTCATCGAATAGATAAAAGCCTTTAAACTGCCAAACTCTTATTCGAAACAAATATTCTATCAAAAGTGCATGTACTGATTTTATATGTAAATGACTTATATTAGTGCAAGAATAATTAAGCATAATAATTGAAAATAAAATATCTAACAGTTTCAGTTGATGAAGCTGCATAATCTTTATATTTCGCGTAATGCTAATATGAAAAGTTATTTGATTGCACTGCAAACTGAAAACCGTCACGACAGTTCCAACTTCAAACACGAACCATACAACTGGCGAGTAAAAATCGTTCACGTAACCTCGATTCGTGCCAGGGATACTCAATCAACTAAGATGCAATTCAATTTTAAATAATTTTGCGGGTCACGAATTAAATTCCGTCTAGTGTATATAATATGAAGTTCATCATTTTTGTATATGCATATATATAAAAAATTACATTTATAAACAAAAAAATTCCTTTTCAAACATATTTCTACTGTTTAAGTGAAATTCAAGTACAATTGTGGATGAACAAATGATGAATAAAAATTGTTATAGGTTCTTGCTACACTATTGTAGCAGACGCCGAAGTTGCTCGGCTGTCAATCGTATTTTTCTTACATCGTGAATAGAGAATTTTTAATATCGTGATATAATCGTTATACAGATGCGATACACATGAAGTAGATAAAAAGATGATAATGTAGATGTCGAAAAAGGGAAATTTTTTATGAGTAAATTATAGATTAAGAATCACGGAGCGACATGCGACATGAATATTGAGAGAACGATAGTACGTGTCACTATACGCAACAACGTCGTGTATAGAAAAAATTCAATATTCAAATTGTTTATCATAATTGAGAAATAAAAAAAGAAAAAATAAACTAATAAAAATAATATATTTCTGCTTTAACTATTTACATAGGTAAAGAAAATTATTAATCGTTGTTCAATACTCCTCATCACTTATAAAAATTGCGAATAAAAGAAAGAAAATATTAAGTCAAATTGATTTCATAGGTATAGCATCAGCGGGTTGTAAATTTTAGCATACTTGCTCGAGCTGCTATTCCAGTCCTAGATAACAATTTTGCTGACGTTTGAGAAATAAATAGGTAACTAATTTCAGATGAATAAAACATTATCTGGTTTATAAATACTATTGTATACTTCTGTTATTACCTGTGAAGATTTAATTCTGTATCATTTTATACTCGAGATTTATACTGATTATTAAAATTGATTTTACGGATAAGAGTAACAAGAATTGAAAGAATAACAATTTAAATCACAATATCTGTTCATAAGGAGGAAGGTACAAGAAAAAGAATATTCAACTATTCTGATAATAAAGTAGTTTTTATATTTTAAATTTTTTCAAAATGTTGACTATTACAGTTTTTTATACTAATTTATCTGATCTATTATGAAAAATGTCGGAACAAGTCATAACGCAATGAAAAATCGAGTGTGTTGATCTATAAATTACAAATATCTTCTTAACGAAGATTCATTCTAAGAATAACCAACTACGTTGCCTGAGTAAAATGCATCATCCTTATTTATTTTGAGTCGCTCAATCGAAATATGCTCGATGTCTTTTGCTAAAATTAGTGAGATTTATTTGAAAGTGTTTGGTTAATACGCTAAGCAGGTTATTTTAAAATATATAGACCAATTTAAGAAGAAAATCTCTTATAATTTTTCGTATAATACTTATTTCAAAAGTTGTATATTTTAGAAAGTTAAAAATGTCGTGTTTCACTAGTCTTAAATGTTAACAATTGCTAATTCATTCATTTTTTCTAATTTATTTATTAAATTTTTATATATTATCTTTTAGTTCTACATTAACGCGGTTATTGCAAAGTCTCACTTACGAAAAATGGTTATTAGCGTGTTTTCCCATTTATACGAATACTTTCATTAATTAGTTAAAGTTACATAATATATTTAAGAATTACCATTCACTATAAGTATAAAATTGAGAGAATGTTACTAATATTTATTTCAATCTAAAACCAATCGATAAAATGCGTACGAAAAAAAATAATTTTTTTATTCAATACTATAATGATAAATTTAACCAGTTTTGCTTTAGATATATTTATTTTTTAATAATTTTACAGGAGATTATTTATTTTTGAAATGAGACGTATTTTCTAAAGAAAATTTATCCTACTCCAAAGAGTAATATATTTATATTTTTATAAAATATCTGTAACATACCAAAACTTATCAAGGTTTTAAAAACCGTTGGTATATTCAAATTTAACAGCTCAAAATACATAAGAATAACACTTTTTACCCTTTGCCATATCACTATATACAGCAGCATTGACCGCTCCCAGATTAATAATATGATCAAACTACGTATTGCACCAATAGTTGATGTTCATTGGAGGTTGCGCTTGCGCTGGTATAAGCCTTGATGCTGTCTCTGTCACTCGGATGCTTGCAGCGTGCATTGGTCAAGTTGATATGCCACTTGCTGTGGTCACGCACATAAGAGACAGAACGCTAAAAGTCAGGCGTACATTATTAGACACTTATTCAGTTATTGGTATCTACTACGACAGCCCGCGTTCAAATGGTCCGTAATTAAGTATCACAGCTGAGCTCACCGCAATCCTGCAACAATTTCCATTATTTTGCAAGTAATATTCCTTTTCTCTCATTCACGTGTTCAAGGTCAGTCATAATTATAAAACTCATAGTAACGAAGGTTCCACTTTATAGGTTTCTTTTACTCACAGTTTCTTATTTCCCGGTAAAATGTATGACAAATTAATGAATATAATTTTCCTCTACTAGATATTCTCCTTTGTTTCTCTCTCACATAGCCTACGTAATATATATGTATAAGGATTTTGAAATTTTTAAGGAATTGTTATTTGGTAAGTGTTGTATAAAATTACTAACTGCAAAATTGGAATATACTATTCAATGTAATTATTTTGTATGAAAAAGCCACTTAAATTTGGTTAATATAAATTTTTTTACATATTTTGTCATCATACTGAAACTGAAAAGTAAATTTATTTTAATTACATATATTTATGAAATAAAGTTAAATCAATTTTCAATTTCTGATACCAGAATCAAAAAAACATTAAAGTATCTCAATATAATTAATTGCACATACTTTCCTTACTGATAGGTCTCGTGTTTAAATTTTGTACTGGTTTTAATATATACTAGTATTGCTTTGGAAAAATACTACCTTAAATATATATCTTAAAATATTAAGGATAGTTTATTTTGATAGTAGAATGAATGGATGATAATATTAGAAGAATTAATTAGATTTGAAGTCCCGCCGTTATTCAAAGACGTATACTAATAAATTAATTTCGTGACTACTACTTTCAGAAAAATAATGCTATAAATATTTCCATTTTTGTATAGCCTTTATTATGGAAGAAAATTATATAAATTTCAAATTCATTTCCAATATTTTTATAAAATAGCCATATTTCAAATTATATAGAGATATCAACAAATAATATATATATATTTTCCTTTACTTATTATAACATGGAAAAAAATTGTTGGATTACTTTTGATAATTTAGTATGTTTAATATTTTTTTACTATGTACAAAGGATAGAAAGTAGATAAACAATCAAATAATTATATTTTTTTAACATCACTCTCAACCTTTCTAATCTGTAATCTCAAATAAAAATGTTTCAGAAAGTATTATCAATAACTTTAACTTTTTTGTATGTATATATATAAGTTACCAATTGAACAAATCGTGATTACGTTTATAACTTATTTTCCATTTGTACATGTATCAAGATGATACAGGTGTGAAGTGATTGGGTATGGGCCATTCGCGATTTAAAAAAAAATATTTTTAATTTGAAATTGTACTATTTTTGTTAATCAGTACATAAATTGATAACAATAATATTTAAAACTGATGTCAGCAGTTTTTAATTGTCAAATAAAATCTATATATTAGTAGAATACCTATTTAATATTAATAATAATTTTTTATTATTATTTACTCCTCACACCGTAGCAAATAACTTTGTAAAAAAGGTAAAGTCGAGAAAATATTGTTATGTTAATTTGAGGTCGAGTATCAAAAATAAAAATAATCCTGCTCATTTCCAATGTATTAATGATACTTTTTATTTTTTAATTTTATATGCATTTAAGGTAGTTTAATTGATATCTAAAGGGGATTTAATTGCACTCGATGTACATTCACTTTTAGAATCACTACTCGCTTAAAAAATTTTACCTTTTTTTAGAAGAGAATTTGGGAAGTATTATAGTTTATAAGAATCATAGTCATGATCTAATTATATCTTTTTTATTGAGGCTTTTAAATTTTCTTACAAGATTATTAAGCTACACAAATGATTCAAGTATTCATTAAACAATATTATAATATAAATTAGGTTAATCTTACATATTTTGAAACTTTTATATTACATTTTTTATATACGTATGAATTATGTTTGGATTATTAATTATACTATATGTAATAAGATATGTATGTAATACGGTTACAATTGAATGAAAATTGAATGAAAATTGAATAATCATGCCATTCGTTATATTGTCCTAATCCATTCAAATTACATAAACACCGACGTCTTTGAGAATTTTTTATTCACGTTGCTGCAGAAATTCAGAATAAGAATAATAGTATAAGATTTGAATTACTTTAGTACATGAAGGTACGGCTAACCGACGAGGTTTTGAATATGAAAATGTTTATCTGTTTCATAGCTCTTAAATAGTTTAAAGGTGGGACTTTATGAACATTGTATAAGGTAAATTATCACAAAACGTGATTGAGGTATTGTATTTCTTAACCACGATTGCACTTTACTACACTTTCTTTGGCTAGAGATTCATTTAAATGTTTATAGACTTGATTTTTACACCTAGAAATGACAATAAGTTCTCTACTCAACTTTTATTTTTGAACCATGGTTTGTATGTAGGCTTACGATACCTTAGGAAATAAAACTTCCCTTTAGTATTTTTTATAAGATTCATGTTTAGATTAAACTTAAAAAAACGTTTTAGATCATTGTAAGGTACTTTGAGTAACGAAGGTTGTATAATAGTGGCTGCTGTAGCGTGATTATCTGCTGGTTTATTACCATTTATATCTATAAGCTAAGGTATCCACGATAATGTTATCTTTATAAAGATCAGCATTTTTCTTCCTTATTTCTAGGACCCTATAATCAACCTTAATGTCGTTACTTAAGTTACTTAGTGCAAAAATCACGCTTAAAAAGCTAGTAAATATTGGAAAATCAAAATGGAACTTATTAAATAATATATTCAATCAAAGAAACCTCATGTTTCATCATTTAAGATACTGTAATCATTAACTAAGCTGCAGCCAAATTTATGACTCACTAGGTAGATTCTCTGCTTGCAATTGTCGGGATGTAAGCAAATGTTAAAATAATAAATTTATAGTGATGACTACGAAATATATAAGAGAGATATAAGTTGAACTAAATAGAATGCTCTAGATAGTCGCGTGATCAAGTAGTGCACTTTTTAAGCATATTAACAAAGATGTATGTGGTAAATCAATATGAATTACAAGGGTAGTTTGATAAGTCAGTGACTTTTTAAATAAAACATATTTTTATTAGTAAATAAGTGTTTTATTTTTTAACATAATCTCCTTTTACTTCAAAATTTTACCAATATTTTTATTCATTACAAAAAATAAATTTTCTTAAGACCCTCAAAATAGACATTTATTTCAGTGATGACCTCTTTATTCGACCTAAATCTCTTCCCGTCGAGATATTTCTTCAGGTTTGAAATGCTATAACTGATAAAGTACTAATTAGATTTGCATGATTTTCTGAAATATGTAGAACAAATTGTACTCTGGGAAAATATACACATCATAACAATACATTTATTAATAAATAATTATACATATAAATTTTTACGATTTTCTTCGAAAGGGGCATGTTTGATTTAAATAATTTGAAACAATTTGAACAAAAACAAAGTTGCAATCGATTCCTTGGAAAATGTTATACACTAAAATTTGAAGATTAAATTTTCCTTTTTTGTTTAAATGGCACTAAATACAAAAATTATTTTCTTTACAAAAGGAATCTATGATAATTTTGCTACACTTAAAAAATCTAATCCGAGCAATAATTTTTGTATTAAGCCTTTGCGACACGGTAGTATCTCGCAGAGACCACCTATTTTCATATAGTTTTTTTGGATATAGCTTACGTTTTTCTATAATTTCTCGATCACAGAATGATACGAAATTGAAATTTATGATTAAAGGTTGTAAAGTTTTTAATAATGAGTTAATATTTATAAACAAAGTCTAAATAAGAGCCTGTTTTGTAAAAAATACATTTATAACGGAACTTTCAAACATATCGTTACGAAGATGGATATACAGGAGTTTTTGGGGTCACTGATTACGAATCTGAACTCAAATTCTGTTTCTATATCTTTTATGAATGATACTTTAAGTAGTAATTTTTACCTAATTGTAAACATAATGGTACATTGCTTATGTTGCATAACCATTTAGTTCGAGTAGGATTGTTTTTTCTACTGCAAAGTGCGCATCGTCTACCACTATCAATGGAAATTGGCATATTAGTAGACTGAGAGCGTTTCTTTTCAACAGGAACATTTAGTTTGTGAGGATTGGTAAGGAAAGGTTGGAATTTTATGAGAAACTAATTGATCCATTAAAATAGTCTGAAGTTTTTCAATGTCTCAGGATTATTAGTTTGTATTTTTGAAAATATAATAAATGAATTCATAATAATTAAATCAATGAAATACCAACATAGTCTGTGCTACCACTTTTTGGACTTTCTATCTATTTTATATGCAAATAATAAACGATCAGCGTTGTCGACAAAGCCCATGTATTTATTGTAATCAGGGCACATAACTGGATAATATATGTGCACCCTTGTTCCATCTTTCTAGCTACTGTTGTCGCTTTGAATGGTTAATGGTCATTTAATAGGATGCAAACACCTTTTTTATCCATCCATTAGATCCAACTAACACCAGTTCAGATGTTCGAAAATCGTATTGTCTCTGTTTCATTTGTTTGTCAAGCATTATAGATTTAGATAAACCAGTACGATTAGAACGTATAGATCCGCAAGCAAATATATTGTCTTCTTTTAGTGAAATCAATAAATCGACACCGATGAAAAATTTATCAAAATATATATGGTGATTTTTACCAACAGGTTTACGCGTCAAATCCTTGACAACTCGTGGTCCCCTATTACTCAGGACTTTCAGTTTTACCGGTATAAACTTGAAATTCACATACGGAACTCAATTCATCTGCACGAACCCAACATTTATATCCTTGTTTTACCGGTTTAGCTGTTAAAAATTGCTTCAAGCTAGTTCGACCTTTGAATTTAATCATGGATTCATCAATAGATTGATATTTGCCTGGATTTCAGCAGGCTCCGAAAGTTTCTTGAAGCCTATCTAATAACAGTCTCAACTTATACAATTTGTCGTAATTTGGCTTACCTTTTTTAGGTTCTGTGTTGTTATCAGAGATATGTAAATTACCTAATATGAATCCAAAACGTACAACAGGCATCAATGAACTTATGGATGGATCTTTCAATTTTATGTTATTCGACCAATAATCACGATAGGAAGGCAATTTTTGTATTCCCATCAGAGTATTAATTCCTAAAAAAAATCAGCATACATACAGAATACAAGGATTGTATTCCAAAAAATACAATCAAATAGCGATTGTACGTTATCGAGGATATTTGACCCAAAATCTATTCATGTTATCCTCGTCTTGACCTGAATCATCAAGTTCATCGACAGACTCCGTATCGCAAGGAATATCAGCAATTTCCATCTCGCGTAACACAGGTTATAATAATCTATGAATATTGAAAAAATTCTCTGTTCGATAAATTTTTTGATTACAGGCTTCACATGTATTCTCTGTATTTTTTTATAGGTCTATATTCGAAATATTTGCCATATGGAATTCAGATTCAAGGTCAGCGTGCCTAAAAACCCCTGTATACTAATCATCAGAAATATATTCAAAGAAATTTAAGATTTTGGCCGCCATCTTGGAGCCGTCATTTTGAATGTCAGAATTTGAATTCAAATTCGTAAGTAGCGACCCTAAAAACTCCTGTATGCCAATTATCATGAAAATTCATTCCCCTGAAAAATGTATGCCGGAAAAGGTACAAATATTCGAATTTTCTTTTATTGTTTTCCCTAATATTATGTAGCGTTTTAAAGTACATTTTCTAAGATTTTCTACACTCAGTAATCATTTAAATGAACAATCTTTTGATACAGTTGGATTAGTTAATGTTCAATCGACAGAGCGAAATTTCTCATCGCACGATATACTGCAATACGATTTTTTAAAAGATCTTCATTTTTAGCTTGAATCAAAATTGTATAATCATAGCTTCGTTACATCGTCCTAATCCATTGATATTACGTAAACATCGATGTCCTCAAGAATCTTTTATTCATGTTGCCGCAGAAATTCAGAATAAGTAGTTCTTTTATTGAAATAAAATTAACAAATATGTTTAATATGCTTAAAATACTTGTAGAACAAAAGTCTAAATAAAGTGTCTAAGTACATAAGGCCTTGTTCTGACGTATTTAAAATAACGTGGATTTATACTTTATAGCTATCTCAATTATGAACAAAGGAAGTTTTTCACCTTATTCGGAGGAGGCTCCTACATGATTTGTAATTTGAACATTACTTAACTTATTACTGTTGCTATCTTCTTTCTTTTAACTTAATGTCTTATTCGGTATTCACTCATAAATCAGAGTTGTCTCATTAGAATTGAAAATATTTCTGGAATCCATATTTTTGATTTTTTTCCAAAAAAGTTCTTTTCATTCTTCTTCTTCTTTTTAAATGTCAATTACTTCCTTTTCACCACACATACAAACACACACTCTCTTCTCATCACAAACTCATTACGATTTTTAATTTTATACCGTCAACAATTACTTGCTTTCAATTTTTCACAATCCAAACTTCTGGCGCATTATACGAGTGACATTAAGTACCCCAATAAAATTCCAGTACCAGTTATTTTAAAAAAATTTCAGGAACTATGTATCTATTGATCGTATCATAAGACTACACTTCAATCAGAGTTATAAAAACATACACAGTTTTTACCTGTAATATCTAGTCACACTCTGCTTTATTGACTAACAGTGATCTACGCTTCTAAAAGTTCAAATTATTGATAGTGTACATTACTGTTTATATTTGCATGTGGATTGTATTGATTTGAAATTTAGATGATTAATCTTGCAGTGATTGAATTGAAAAACATTAGTTCTAATTCTATAATTTTCAGATTTGTTTGAAAAGCTAATATGAGATAGCGTGATTTTCTTAATTCATTTGTGTAATATAAGCTAGCAATGTTGAACTTCTTAAAAATTTAGCGAATGAGATGAAGAAAGAAATAACTAAGTTACAATTTTTTTCGATTAAAATATTAACCACCATTTGTAAATGAAAAAATCCTTTATGAAATGAGTTGTATGGTTGGCGCTACTAATAAAAACTATATGAAAAAAGCACACAATCTACGGATAATGATGCTGATGATACCATTAAGTATAATGATATATAAATTTAGAAAAACCGAGTACTGTCTACATTCAAATAATTCCTTTAAATCAAATGCTGGCTAAGGTTTCTCTGGCATGCGCCTATTATAGTGCAGTGTAAGAGAGTCACCTTACCTCTACCTTCTCTTCACGACCTATACTGAGTAGGATAAATCTTAAAATTAAACCGATTGATTTCCCGGTTATTAGAGGTAAAACTTTATGACCAAAAATACATTTTTAATCTAATTAGCTCTGTAATATCTGCTTGATGTTACACTATCAATGATAATAAATACCGAAAAATAGTTGATGTGCTAGAATAAATTTTATTAATGTAACCCAAACAGATTTGATAAGTCAAACTGATTTGAAAAATTATAGACAAACTTAGGAAACACCAAGCGTTAACAAAATAAAACTTAATGTAAACGAATGTACATACGCTCGCAGGTTTAATAACATCATTGTTACAATTATATTATTTGATAAAAAATAATATACACTATATAAACCTTTGAAAACTAGCATCTGACTGTTTAAGTTTGAAGGTTTCTAAAATATGGGTTATGAGTATTGAGATGATCTGAATGAGTTCCTTGATCGTTTTCAATTACTGAATAATCAGCTGGTAATAATGTCTATGTCAACGAATTTTGTTTGATAATCAAAGAACTACGCCAGGCTCGGTATATTTAGACATTGTTATGAGTTGCAAGGGTCTTTCAATAATTTTGATAAATTTAAACTTAGTTTTTGAAAATAGTACAACTCTAAGGTTTGAGCAAAGCGGATAAATGTTAAATCTACCTGTCTTAATTTAATAAATTGAATCAAGAAATTAAAAATATTGAAGTGGCCAATAACGATTCTATCCTAGCAAAAAAAATTGTTAAGAAAAATACTACAGTAGCTGAAAATGTCGTGGAATTTGCAACACATAACAAAGAATATTGAAGAAAAAAAAATATATATATATATCCGTAGGTGTTCAATTATTTGAGAAAACCAACATAATTATTCTGGTTGTTTTTTAAAGTAATAAAAAAGCATTTTTATTGAAGAATATCAGCATTGTTAGAACATTCGCATTATGACATACTTAATGCTATTATGAATATCTTGCATGTATCAGGTAGAATTAAAAAATTATTTCAAAGTCGTGAACAAGATAAATACGTATCCCATAATCATCTAACAGATCTCTGTAAATTTATTATAGATCTTATTGTACTCTTTTTAAAACTCATTATAAAATTATATTACATGATATGAATATTCAACATTAATGAGAATACCGGTAGATAAAAATTAACGAATTTGATATTGTTTAAAGCAAATAAGCTATGTTTCAGAAATATTTGTCGCTAATCATACCGGTACATGAAAAAATAATCTTGATCTTGCATTCGCATTAGCTGATCGAAATTGATCAATGAATACGAGAAATAGGCGTTTTATTTCCTAAGTTTATAGTAGAAGCTTGTACTCGAGATACATTTTTTATATATAATTTAATCTGCCAAATATGAATCTTCTGTTAGATTTATTCTACCACCCTTGATTTTTTTAATCGCAAAAATCGGCTTTTTAATGATTTTTGGGGTGTTTATCAAGTTTAAACACACAATTTTTATCTAACAGAGGTTTTTTTATGTAATTTGACTCACAAAATACGCATCTGATGTTGAGTTCGATTCACGACCCTCATGCTCTTCGAGAAAACTGTAAAATAAAGGAAATACCGCAAAATCTTATAAATAACGGATATTAAGTTTAGTTGCTAAACTCCGCTATATATTGCCTGACAAATTTACTTATATCGAATTTTCCACGAAAGTGGCAGAGTATATGTTAAATCTGTTGATAATGATGAAGGTTCATTCTTTCGCACGTTTGTAACGTACTACTTTATCTTCGAACGATCTATGCAAAGAATTTCGGGTTCTTTTCGAACTAGTGTTATTTATAGTATTTACATTCCTTTTCATAATCCAACAATAGTCTGCCATCATATTCACATCATCTTGATAAAAGGTTTCATCCTGTTCCTCACTGTAGTCATCTAAGTTTTTAGTAAAGTAGTTTAAGTGAGAACCCATGAAACGAAATTTTACACACATTAAGCATTATAAGCATTCTTAGCTTGTTAATATTTCTACAATACGTATTTCATATGCTGGACTCTTATGATTACCTATACAGTTTAAAGCAATGTTAGCATTATCGTTATGAAATTTTTATCAACAAACATTTTTCAGATTTCAGGTCCGTCGAATGTCTTCTTTCATTTTTACAACACTCAATTTTGGAAAATGATCCTTTAGGTATAGAAAACATTTTCCATCTTTATCCAAAGCTTTGACATACTGTTTCATTCAACTAAGTTCTATATGTAGAGATAGAAGTAGTATTTTGGAACAGCCGATCAAGGTTGCTGTAAGACGTTGTGACTTCCTGAATTGAATATTTCTCTTATCGTCCGTTGTTTCTTTTTGTAAGGATTTTTTCGGTCGTCATTGGCCCATAAGTACAAGAAGTTGGGAAATTTGATATACTCTGATTGCTACCCTAAAATGATTGATAATATTTTTAAATCACCACAAATTTACCACTTATGTTTGGTATATTTGATTTTCTGCAGAACGTATATAATTTTGTCATAATTTTGTCATAACAATGATAATGAATGAGCAATGGGAATATTAGCGTATTTATTTCCATTGTGAAGTAGTACCGCCTTGATAAGTCTAAACATAGTCTCCATTCGTCCGACTTACAAATTTTTGGTTTTAGTTCATTTATCAAACTGCAGACATCTGTACAGTATAGTAATGAACCATCGTCATTCTTTTCAAAGAACTTAATAACATTCTGTTCCTTCTTTCTGTAAATATAAGATTTTATTTCAGATTCTGTCATCCCTCGATTCTTTAACTCCTCGGCAAGAAAGTCGGCTAAATTTTGTGAATTGCTGACTTGTTCAAAATTCTCACTCGATCCTTGTTTGATCTTCATAGAATGAATTTTGATCAAACAAGTCGACTAGATCTAGAGTTTTCTTCTGACTTGACGGTGTGAACTGCTCTTGACTGCCACCAGTTTCAATCCCTGTTTTTAGTCTCATCTTCTTTCTCTTTAATGAGGCGTATGCAATTTGGTCACCAGTTGTCGAAGAAGTTACATCCACTTTTTCTTCAGCAATTGTTATAAAAAAGCCAATTTTTTCGATTATTTTTGACTAGTCTTTTCGATTAAAGAAAAATCAAGTGTTGTGGATCAAATCTGACAGCAGATTCGTATTTTGAAGGTGAAAATACATATAAAAAATATGTCACGAATGGAAGTTTATCTTTTAAACTATGTAATTCTGATCAAATGTGAAAAGTTTATGTTTCTCGCATATACTAATCAATTTTTACTATTAAAAAAAGGAGGGCGATTCGTGTTCAGCGAGCCAAAATACATATGTCGTGTGCCTAAATCCAAGACGTTCATTTTTTTTGTATTTCGGTGTTATTATTTACACTATTTATTAACGTCAACAAACATCCAAGTAAAAAAGTAACAATTTATAGATTTTCAATTTTTATGTCAAGGTTGTACAATAAAGAATACTTGTTACTACACGATCTAATAAAAAATTATTTTTTAAAAATCGGTGTATCTTGTCTATTTCAATGAATCTATAGACATTGTTCAATGAATTTTATGTAACTTTGGATACTTATTGCATGTGAGGGAATAAACGTTTTTCCAAATATTTATGTCAAAATATTAACTCGTTAAGGACTAACGTTGTTATATGGTAATAATCTAAAACTCAAAATTAGGAGACATAGAAACTCATCATTCAACTCAAATATAAAAAAAACCATAAAATATGTTTTAATAACTCAGTCTGTAATGGATTAGTTAAAACAAAAGTTATTAACTTTAAAAAAAAATGGTTCAGCAGCTCGGCGATACGGCTCTGCATTTCTCGAAAATGCTTATCCGAGATCATGAGCAATCTTACAGGAGTCAGCGACATGATTTTGTGAGAGGAGCGCAAAACCATGAATAAAAAAGGAATGAGGTGCAAATAAAGCAGAAGCGAAGTAAAAACAGATATGCGAGTTGAAACGTATTCTTAAGCGAAAAAAAAGTTGATAAGCATGTGGTGGAAGGCGTTAAGTATCTTGACAGTGGACTTGTTTGAAATCCAGGCTTCGACGCGAAACGTACAAAAAGTCCAGTGCGGCCATCTTCGGACTACATGGCCGACCTCTTCTTTTGAGTATTATGGTGGTTGATATATTTGCCTTTAAGCCTGACATCTGGTCGTTTCCCTCAGAATTCCTCCTTTCACAATTTTGACTTGTTTCTCTCTTTTGCGTTATTTCCTTTATAAAATAAACAGAATTATTAAAGAAGTTCTTACAAATGCCAAAAAACAATAATCTTCAATGTTGATCTAAAACGTTGTTATTTACCTGTACAATGGTAAAAGGCACAAATTATTGTCATTCTTAAATCAGATAAAACACCAAAACTAGTCACTTCATATACATCCATAAACCTTCGTCCGATACTTTCAAAGATTTTTGGAAAAGTTGCTGGAATCCTTCTTGACGAACAGATCCTTCTGCATTAAAATTGATGACGTAGTCATTAATAATTTTCCAATGAAGGCTGCAATGCCAGAAAGAAGCGACTTGGATCAATTTTTCTATATTTCGTACATATCTAACATTCCGATAAAGCAAAATATCATTACAGGAATATATATAGATGATACAGTATTACTTACATCACATGCTATCATCAAATCAACATCATGCAATCTACAAAAATATTTAAGCGGTAAATGGCCAAAAACTCGGAGAATAAAAGTGAATGAAGATAAATGCAATCACGTGACTTTCACACTAAGGAAAGATATCTGTCCACCAATCACTTTAAAAGATAAGACTATCCTTCAAAATAATAACGCAAAATATGATGGAATTCGCCTGGATCGAAAACTTCATTGGAAACAGTACATCTGGACCAAAAGAAAACAGCTTAATTTAAAATTATGAAAAATCTATTGGCTAATAGGAAGTAAATCCTAATTAAACCTATAAAATAAATTTTTTATTTAGAAAGTAATTCTCAAGCTGGTTTTGGTATATGATATCCAACTATGGAGAACAACTTTCAATTTGAACATAGAAATCCTGAAAAATTCCAATCAGAAGTCTTAAGAAACATAGTAAATGCACTTTGGTTTATTCCGAACAATTTAATTAACAAGGATCTAGACATCCCTATAGTCATAGAAGAAATAGCCACCTAGTATACAAGATATAATACAAAAGTATAAAATCATCCCAACAAACTCGGAAACGATATTCTAGGTAATAAAAAAATTAATTCATGACTCAGTAAACACAAGTTATTACTTACTAGTTCAGTACCAAATTTTCCAACAGGAAACTTATACGTCCCAAACTATTTGTTATTCATCAATTATTGTGCTACATTATTTTTTTTTATGTAACCTCTACAGATTGCAAATAATAAAAAAATTCTAAAAAGAATTGAATGGTGCATTTATTTCTTGTTTTTCTGTGTCTTTGTAACGGCTTACGGATACAGTCAAATTAGACTGTAAATGAACTCAAAATGGATGTAAGAGGTAGAAACAAAACAAATTAAATTATGTCTGGAATGTGGTCTATATGAAGTAACCTTGGTGCTCTAACGAAAAATCTGGAGGAAGAGTGTTTCAGCGTCACGCAGTAAACAGATAGTTAATCTGAATCTTCTATACCTTAAACAGTTTTAAAGTCAGCATCGTATAATTTATTACACAGTGATTAAATAAACGATCTTTTATTTTGATAAGTGGAATAAATTGTTCTTAACTTAGAGATATTATAATCCGCGAATTAAAAATTATTTCAGAACAAGTTTTTCCATTTGCCTCCGCTGACGTTCTGCATTTTTTTGGAATTGGTTTTATCATTTCGGGATAACCGTTGAATGCCATAATACTATCTGACGAATAATGACATTTTATAATCAATGTAATAGCTTAACGAATTGTGAGATACCCTGCGGTCAAATAACTTTATGCAACAAATATCCACCATCAACAACGTATCGACAATTAGCGAAATTTTAAATATTTCCTAGCGGTTTAAAAATATCGTACGATTTAGAATTTTTAGTTTTTCTCATTAAGTTACTATCAAAAATACAGAGCGGACGTGGTACAGCACTTCTCTCATAAATTAATGTACAATTGATAACTGTATCTTCATTTTTAATTTTTATTGAATTCACATTTTGAAAATTAGTTACTGGATTTTTTCTAGTAAATGTAAGTTCACTAAAATGTTTTCCAACAATATTCTGCATTAATTGTACGGTAATTTCAAAAGTGTTGTGACAATCTACGCAATTATTTTCTTGCACGCTGAAAGTGATAATAATAACTTTTCCACTATGTAAAACATGTTAAAATGTATTAAAAAGTCCAATAATTTTATTAAATCGTTTGGATTGCGGAGAATTCGAGAACCTCTTCTATTGACATGTTGTTTAGATTATACCATAGATATGTTGCAAAGTGATTGCATAAAAGCGTTGATTTCGGTGAGAGCTGGCATTGTTATTATCCATTTAGTAAGTACTGTGTCTACAATTCCCGTTCTGCGAGTAAGGCCTCCCTTTGATGTCATACTTCGCATCAAAACTTGTTTAATTTCCATATTTGATGAAACCACGTTCAAAATTTATCAGATCGTCTAACAGTAAAGAAGTCTTCTTTTATATACATATCGTATTCAGCATTTTTTGTATCAGAATTCTCTGACATATATTTTTCAAGTATAAGCATACAGATTTTGCATACAAGTAATGTCCACTTATTTCAATATATGGTAGCATTTGTCAACGTGACAATACGTGTAAAGCAAAATTTCCCGATCTATCTACCATAAACAATTGTTCCGTTATCAATATTATATCGAAGTATTGATGCCATAGTTTCAATGTCGGACAGTTGTTCTAAAGTTCAGTTATACGCGACAAAAATTCATTGAACAAGTTTTAAAATTCTGACATGAACGAACTTTTACATAAGTGCTCATTATCAATATATACGTCAAGATATGTTATTTCTTCTTCTGTTAATAGAATGTAATCAATAACCCGATGAGCTAAAGTTAGTATGCATGCCCTGATAAAATTCTATCGATAACAGTAGCATAGGTTCACACATTGTATTAAACAATTTGTCAATTCTACTTTCTTCTATTATTTTTGCAATAGTTCCCATAAATGATATTAAAGTGTGAAAACCATCTAATTTGATGTTGATACCCAACAGATCTACTTAGCTACACTTCAATATTTTGCAAGCTTTTTAATACAACGATTGATGGAAAATGACTAATACGTATTTTTGTTTCATCTCTTTACGATTCTGATCTGCTTGTATAGAAATGGTATAAATCGTATCTACATTACTTGGTTGAGCGTTAATAAAGGGTAAAAATAATATTCTACTTTTTTCGTAAGGCATTCTATCTGTTAAAATTTCCATTGTCCCATTCCATCCTTCAAATCATAAATTTCTATGTTTACAATAATTCCATTAAAAAGTCGGTTTTGTTTATAATAATGCTTATTTTTTATAGGACAAAATGAATGTAAATATTTTATCCTAATATTTTGTAAGTCTGAGTTAGTTGATTTACGGAAACTTTTTATCAATTTTATCGGCAATATCAACGTTAGGAATTTTTTCCGTTCTTTTAATAATGTGGCTTGATGTTACTGTTTCAGAAGAAGTAATATCTAAAATAGTACCTATACGATGGAACGTATTTGGACCACCAATAGTTTTTACATTATGGTTAGCATTATCAGAAATTTATTGACCATATGAATCATTGAAGTTATTAATATTTTCGTGATTTAAAATAGAACATTTTAGTAATTGTATTTCTTCATGAAAATAATAGAATCCTAAAGAATAAAGAATTTAAATAATTTCTTTAGAGCCATATTGCTTATACAACATTGCGGCCACCTTGCATGGGCGAAACAACGTATCTTGATCGACTTGTAACTGTAATAGTGTGAGCGAAAGCTATAATTATCGCTTCATAGATTAATGATTTTATTTTATTATGTGTGATTATTTTTTATAAAAACTGCAATAAAGTTTCGGTAATATCTTCCTTAAAAAACAATTATAATCTTCCTAAAATTTCGTATCGTAAACCATGTTTTAAATATGCTGCAAGATAATTTTAGGCTATTGCTAGTTGATTTCTTGGCTTGCTTCTCAAAAAATCCATCAGACGCGTCTTCTCTGCATGCGAAGCAAAGATTACAATAATCCAATTGCCAGTCTATAATCTTTGGGGTAAGGCATCGTGTTAAACCTTCATTAGTAGACTAATGTTGCAAATATTGATTAATTTTCTATTTCAATTGATAATCTTTAGAGTAACATCTCTCAACGATTATATTTGCTTGTCCAGTTAATCCAATATGAAGATCATCTTCCCTTCTCATACTAGCAGTAATGCACTTCAAAATAGCTACCTCCTTAATTATACGTTGAGCCCGTCCATCATTGAATGATTCATCACATAGGAAGAAGTTATGTGTGTAGTCTGACAATATTAATAAACTGAAAAATATCCTTTTTTTCAGACGAATTTCAAAACGTTCACTCTGTTTTAATTTTGTTTGATTTAGATATACAGATTACTTGCCAATGTGGTATCAAAATAATTCGAAATAATCTCATCCGTATTGGCAATGGACGAACGGAGTTTTTGAAACTAAATGAACATGAGATCATAACAATTTTAAACAATTTCGTCGGTATTGGCAATAGAGAAACGAAGTTACAGAAATTAAAGAACGTTTTCCACAAGCTAGTTGGATTTACTATTCTCACTACCAATGAACTATATCTATGTTGTAAACCTGGCGAGATGGGTCGTTTTTGAGGTATAAGCTGTAGTGAATAACTGACAGAAATTAGCGTGGGGTATTTTAAGGGATCAACGCTAATGAAATATGTTCGCGTCTTCAGCGCTTCCGCAATGGGATAGATTATATCGGCATATTGGCCTCATCATATGCCTCGGGGGACTCCCTGGGGTTACCCCAGCAGCACCTTAACATCAATAACATATGCCGTCCATAGAATGTTCCCGGTGCGTAATACGTCTGCGCTGAAGATCAAAAATCAAAATTTAAAGCCATGCTAATAGTTTTTACCGACATTAACAGCATCGGAATGACTGAATGGATTCCAGAGGATGAAACAGTAAACCAAAATTACTATTTAAGAGTTTTGACAATACTGCGAGAACGAGATCGTAAGAAATGGCCGGAGTTATGGAGATAAACGTCGTGGATCTTGTACCAAGACAATGCACCTGCCCATAACGCGGTTTCTGTGAAGCATTATTCAGCCGCTAAAGGCACTCCAGTGCTCGAACACGTGCCGTACTCGCCTGATTTAGTACCCTGCAAATTTTTCCTGTTTCCGAAGATCAAGTCTGCCTTAAAAGGACCCCGGTGTTAGTCGAAGAGATGATGCGAAAATCCGCGGAGCTCTGAAATACTCTTACAAAAAAAGACTTCCATCATTACTTTAACCAATAGAAAAAACGAAAGGAATAGTGTGTAGTGAGGGGAGAGGAGTACATTGAAGGAGAGCATTCAAGAACCTTTGTTCAATTTCAAGCATTCAATTTCCTTTGTTCCATTGTTGTAGAAGAATTTTTAAAATAAAACTCTTTTTCATAAGTAGTATCGTTATTTAATAGCCAAATTTTCTATGTCAAAAGCAGATCGCAAAAATACAATGTAAAGGGAAAAGGCGAGGTTTATCTGGTTGTGGACGAAAATACAGATATGAAAAGAACACGTAGAGCAAAAGAAGATTTAATTAAATAGAGCAACAAAGGAGTAATACATGATATCATGCGCATAGAAGAGAGAAAGCGGGCGTAAGTGAAAGATATCTGCAAGAGTACTTATAAATTCGATTTTGCAGCACAATAACGTTCGAGAGTCTGGCGACACAAGCGCTTAGTTAAAATATCGCTTGATGTGGCCATTCTGGTAACAGTTGTTACTCAAAAACACCTTTAAACATACACTCACTCTCAACCATATCAAAATCGATGCACCGCATAAAAGTAGCAGGTAAATGAAGTAAAGACACAGGTGGATTGGCTAATCACGTGGGGACGTTTACACCAATTTACATCCACAGCATTATTGCTCGAGAGCCCGTATGTATATCTCTAGCCATAGCCGTGGAGAATCTCTAGAGGGTAGGACGGACTCATACTAAGCGCTTAGTACCGTTGGCGGGCGCGGCACGTGTCTCCCTTCCATTTTGCTCTCTTTTTCATCTACTTTGCGTAGGTATCGTAGGAATTTGTCAAATACAGGAATATATATGTATGTACGTACAAATAATATAGTTATATATAAATAAATGTAGATGTTTGTAGAAGGAAGAGAGAGAGACATAGCGAGTGAAAATCTCACTCGTTATAATTTATAGTGAGAATAGTCGAGTTTCTCTGATTCGAACCAGAGCATTGATTTGATCAAACCACATTTTTTAATAAATTTTTTAGTCATTTTTTCTTGTTGTTATTACTCAAGCAATGCAATAAGTCTGTACAATACTCGCCGTAGATCGTTTTTTTTTCGAAACAGAAACAATGAAAATTATCTCACAAAACTGACGGCATGATTTTACTTACAGATAGAACTGTCTTCCCCTTCTTTAGAATCGATTCTAGTTTGTTGTTTTGACTACTTCATCGTTTCAGGTGTAAATTGACGAATTTACTTTTTAGCCAGAGCTGTGAATCAATGTAAAAACTCTGCTTTATTGATATATTTATTGATATAAAACTTCATAAAAATACTCGACTAAAATATCATTACGACGCTGTTTTTGTTCCATTATGAGTAATCGCAGTATCCGTCACTTGTACACAATTTTCTCATATTTAAGTTTTCAGTCATTATACTATGTACAGCACTTTTTTAAATGACTACCACGTCTATTAGCTTGTACACATTTATTTGACGATTATCTAATACCATTTTTTAAATTTTTTACCAATTCTGACATTGAAATATGGTTTTAGTTCGGCTTCATCTATTGGCTTATATTTTCGTCAATGCAGTATAGAAGATAAAAGAAATTTTAGCCATTTTTAAATATCACCCAATCAAAAAATACAAGACATTATTATATTTTTACATAAAAAGTTATATTTCTACTGTGAATAAATGCTGCAAAGTATGTTGCGACGATTTATATCAATATCCATTAATTTTAACACGAGATTTCTATATCAACTTAGTGTCAGAAAAGTCATTAGAGTTAATGAAATTTTTAGAAAAAGAATTTGATTTACAGTTAAATAATAAGAAAACTGAAATTAAAACTAAACATAGGACCACTATTGATACAGTATTTTCAAGATAAATTGATAAGATTAACGCGAAATCATTTGTCTCATATTTCAGTTATCACAGACCAATTATTAATCTTATAGAATCTCGCATTCAAACTAGTCTTAATAACAATGAAATACCAAATACTACAATCACAGAGCTGTCCAACGATGAAAAAGTCCAAGGTAATTTTTATGTGAATAATATTATTGTTTCATTATTAATTCCAGATAATGATGAAATTGAAAAAATATATTCTGAAAAGATAGTAAATAAAATATAAAGAAGAACTGGTTAAATTGATATTATCTGTAAAAATGTGTGTGAAATATTGTTCTTATTGTAATTTGTAAATACTTAATTATCTATGCAAACAAAATATCATTTAACTCTATTTATTTATTATATGAATGACATTTCCTGCATTATAAGTTTCCTAATACATGTACTGTCAATATATTAGCATTTTATACTTTGCATGTTACATGTCTCACGAGAGTAATTTTTGTTCGTTTACATCTATAAAGGTCTATTTTACTGTCTATCTTTAACAAAAAATAATAGAGTTTGTTCATTTTCATAGAAAGACTGGAGTTTCCAAATAAATATTGTTTATAATGTCATTATATTTTTTGTAGAACATTTTTTACTTAGTTTTTACTGATCATACTTCAAGAACGTGTTGGATAATTACATTTGCGGTGACTGGATCTTAATAATTGTATTGAATTCTGATATTTTGATATTTGAATTAGAAGCAGTATCCCGTAATCGAATGTTACAGGTATGAATTGGCTTGTGCAATGCTTATTAGAGCAATATGTTATTATAATTAAAAGTTCCGATTTCTACCCATGAGCTATAGATTTTCCTCACTTTCAGTACTAACTGAAGCGAACGGGGAAATATGTATTGACCCCATACTTCTATTTTAAACCATTTTTTAATTAAAGTTAAAACAAATTATCATTGACAGGAAAAAATTAATTTTTTTATATACAATATGAGGTTTTAGTTTGAGTATAAATCGTGACAATAAAAATAGTCTATTAAAAAATGTGTTTTGATTAATCTGATGTTCATAATCATACACGGGCAACATTTTTCAATAAAAATGTATTATGTAAATGGGAAATAATGAATAAGACGTGACGCAAAGATTAGATAAGTACTGGTTACTCACGTAAAACGTAACAAATTTTCAAATGCTATTCAGAATTTCTACAGCTAGTAATTCAATTACCAACCATTTCACCATTTATTTCATTATTAGTAAAAGTTTACTATGTTTAAGATCGTAATTCGATTAAATCGACAGTATTTGAGATTTATGACAAAAATTGAATTACGATAAAGTTTACATGTACCGATTAAGTTTATGTTGAAAGTTTGCGAGAATTGCAATTACCGTTTTGTCGTTATATAGTTTTATTAAAAAAATTTTTCTACAATTTCATGCTCCCCTTCCATATACTCCTCTCCCCTCACCCCACACCATTCCATTCGTTTTTTTCCATTGGTTAAAGTAATGCTGGACGTCTTTTTTTGTAAGAGCATTTAGGAGCTCCGCGGATTTTCGCATCATCTCTTCGACTAACACCGGGGTCCTTTTAAGGCAGACTTGATCTTCGGAAACAGGAAAAATTTGCAGGGTACTAAATCAGGCGAGTACGGCACGTGTTCGAGCACTGGAGTGCCTCTAGCGACTGAATAATGCTTCATAGAAACCACGATATGGGCAGGTGCATTGTCTTGGTGTAAGATCCACGACGAGTTTCTCCACAACTCCGGCCATTTCTTACGATCTCGTTCTCGCAGTATTGTCAAAACTCTTAAATAGTAATTTTGGTTTACAGTTTCACCCTCCGGAATCCATTCAGTCATTCCGATACCGTTGATGTCGGTAAAAACTATTAGCATGGCTTTAAATTTTGACTTTTCATCTTCAGATTCTCGGCCTTCAGAAAACCACTTATACCATTCGAAAACATGGGTACGAGAGACATGGGGGCGACCCGGACGTTGGTCATCTTCGGTACTTTCTCATCCTTCAGATAATTCTCACGATAGACCTCTTTTAACAACTTATAACACTGAGTTGCAGTTTTTTTTAATTTAACGAGAAATTTCACATTTATATTTCATACTGTGATAGTAGACACTTCCAGGTTTCCCCTCTAGAACGCCTTCTTCGCGCATAGTCTTGTTTTTTAAGAGCCTGACCTCGTATAGCATAATATTGATCTTCTTTATGCACAGGAAATTTTCGCATATTAGAGGGATTTTGGTAGCATAACGAAGTCCTTTATTAACGAAATTTAGTCTAATAGCAATTTATTCACTCTTTGCTGTTGAGCGTTTTTCTCTCATTTACCTTTATTAAGAGAACTCCGTTCTTTTCCCTGACTTATATTCTCAAAACCTATTGTTTATTCCAATTACATGTTCATTAATTTTTTAATAAAACTTTTAATCATACATTCGTTCAACATATTCTTTCTCTGCTCAGATCTTAGTCAGCATAAAATTTGCTTTTCGACATTTCAATTTTTCTCTTCATTTCAAATTATTTTACAACATAAAAATTGTTTATTCTTTATATAAGTATATTACAACTTACAGTTTCATGGTAAGTTCTATTATAAAGCTAGTTCTTTGAATGTATTGTTTCCAACTATGAAGAATACAAAGCACTAATACTTGTCATGCTAGATAATTGATTTGTTTTTCACAATATTTTCCGTTGCTCTGTTTATTTTTCAACGGTTAATGCATTTTTTACAGTACTTATGGCGATGATATCAATTGGCAGACATTATGTAATATCTCGTTTTAAGCTATTATAGCTTTGATACTCTGGTAATTTTTGTAATATTTTCCACCTTGTCCCCACACCTTTTCACTTATTTGATTAAATGTTCAATGGATAGAATGTTTTCGTTATCTCATTGGAATTTGTTTGCCAATTCACGATTGTCTGCTTAACAGCTTTTGTCAGGGTGAACACATCAGCTAGATAACTAATTAATTCATAAATGGATCTCACTGATATTTTAATAAAGCATGATATTGAATTCTACCTTCTTTTTCGAATTTAGATTTTAATAATTTTACTAAATTCTATTCGTATTGTTGGGACAGTGAACATCGAATGTCCTTGTAACTTTCCACGAACGGAAAGCATTTATCTTAGCTTCCATCAAAAGTAGGTACAGCTTTAAGCGCATCTTTCAAATTAATAACGTGATTCGACACAGTTACGGGTTCCGTTTAATCGTTGTTAACTATTTTGATACATTTTTTATTTGTTATCGGTTTTTTAACTTAAATTTCGGATGGCTAAATGGTTCTTAAATATTTTTCTAAACTTTGTTGGAATTTATTTAGTCCTGCGAAGGATAGTAAATCAGGGTCAAAATATCTTCTAGGGTTTTGGTATTTTAACCCTTCATTATATGATTTTTTCTTTAAAAGTATAAAAAATCGTGTATATATAGATGAAGCCATAGATTAAGGGAAAAATAATAATAATAATTAAAAAATCCTTAATTCATGTTTTTTGTTTTAATAAAAATTGTTAGTAAATGAATTTCTAAATAAAATTTGTAATTCAGGTTGTAATTTACAAAACATCAGCAATACAAACTTTCGATTTCCTCATATTAACTTTACTATCTACTTCTCTTCACAAAAATACTTGAATAACTAATATTTTATAATAATGAATTGACAAAAATAGTATCTTCTGAGAACCAGATTTTTTATAGCAATGTGACAAGTGACGTTTACCTGTTTTAAATGATTTTTTCCATTTAGTTCAATAACCTCTTGAAAAATTACTAAATTAAAAGTATAATGTGTCATAGATATTGTACCGTCGCATTTTTTAATTTCAGTGGTTTGATGGCCATTTCCACCATGATGCAATGAAGAGTTAATTGATTACTCCCGCCTCGTAGAGTATTTTTTTCTAATATTTTAGACGAATATTTGATGCGAAAAATGTTTGTATCGAATCCCAAGATAATTCTTTCAAGCTTCCTTTACTATAAGCGAAGTGTCTAATTGACTTTTTTTGTTGATGCATATAGAGTCAAACGAAATTTAATATTTAATATACAGTGACTAATGACAGAAAACAATTTAGTTTTAGGTAAAATCGGAGCAAAGTTTCGGATTTTTTTATTCTTGACACATCAAGTGTCTATGAAGATTATTACTTGTAAAAATAATAAAGCATTGAGAAAATAATGGGATGGTTTTTTGAAATAATGTAACTCGAAAACTACTAATCAAATCTGCATAATTTTTTTTTAATTTGAAGGAAATATCCTACTTTGAGGATGTGTACATATTATAAAAATAAATTTATTAATAAGAATATTATAAACATTTAAAATAAATTTGCGGTTTTCCTAGAAAACGGAAAATTCTATGTAAAAATTATAGTTGCAATCGGTTGCTTGAACAATTTCTTATTATACTCCATAATGAAATTTTGTTGGTGTTTATTAGAGTCTTCGTAATAAGTGTGGAAAGAAATTTCTTTTGCGAAATGTCGACTCTTAGAAAAAGTAAATGTCTGACAAAAAGAATTTATGAGAATTTTGTTACGCTTCAATAAAATAATCTGAGGGATAATTCTTTTATTGAGCTACAAATATTCAACTTTTCTTTTATTGATTCTCTCTATATTTTAGTATTTTACTATTTTATAGTAGATTTTCTGATATTTTCTATACTTCGTATGCAAATTTGTATATTCGAACTAAGTAATGATAGAAAAATATGATTTTATAAAAGTAAATTTTTATTAAACCATTTAATTGTGTCCTATATAGTATACTTTTATACATATAAGGCATATTATTGGGATTTCGAATAAATCCATCGTGAAATATAATTTTTTTGTTCGACTATGTTTCATTTTTTAAATTGATACTAAAACTGTAATTTTAACCATTACCCATATTTAAAATCATTAAAATGTCTCAGCGTATTCGGATGAAAAGACTTTGTTATGCTCGAAATTTTGCTCCGATACAAATCAAAATTTTTATAGGATGTCATACACACAAGTAAAATGATTATAGCGTACCCATGGATACACACACAAACACACACATACTAGCCTAGGGGCCAGGAAGATTTTTATGGTTGATTGAGATCCCTCAAATTCTTAAAGTTTCTAAGTTATATTTTCGACTCTTCCAGCATTCGAACAAACAAGTAGTCCGTTGAATAAGAGTTTATAGTCTGATTATAATCACAGATATACATTTATAATATAATAATTATTATAACTTAAAGACCAAGACTTAATAAACTTAGCCTCGCTTAAACAAATCATAGATGTGGAATGTGAACCGTATTGGTATATTGTTTTTCATACCTATATCTATATAATAAAGTGTATACATAAATAGAAGTTCATTATTAATAAATCTTATCTTTTTCTGTTACTTATGCTTAATCCTGAACAATTAAAAGATTAAATGTTTTAAACTCTATTACATTTTGCATATTGAAATTATGCATGTTCTAGTAATGAGGAAAGGTTACGAATTTTATAATAAATTAATAGCATTTTTAAAATTGTAAAAATATTGGTAAGAAACTAAGATGTTATTGTTTAACTAACAAAATCACGTGACAGTGGGTAGTTATATTTTTTAAATCCCTACAATTTTTTGTCTAATAAAATTACAGAAACTGTTGAGTAATGAAATAATTCGTTATCTTGGAAGGAATCTACTGCTTTTGAAAATTGCAAAAATATTAATGAAAATGAGTAATGTTGCAATTGTCAATAAAAAAAAAATACGTACATTCAATGAACCTCATTGTTTAAACTGTTGTCACTGTTTTCTAATAAAGACACTGGAATGGTTAAGTTACAATGTAATTATGAAAAAGTATTTCATAAATAATACTTTGGTTTTTACTAATAGGAAACAAATTATTATGAACCAGAAATATGTCAAAATTACTATTAGAGCAAAGACCACCTACGTCGGCAATCATGATATTTGTTTCTGCTCTCACGTCAGATACCAGAACATCATTAGTTAATTTATATTTGTTATAAAATAATATATCATTTTATCTCTTACTGTTTCATTCAAACTGTTAAAAAAAGATCAAAATAAAAATGAAAAAGCTACGCAGTTATTAGGTCGCGGCTAGAATATATGCGCCATAATTTTGCCATATCATTAGTTCTCATTATTTTGTTGGAATCAGTCAAAGAGTAATGGATTAATTATAAAATAAGGATGTTAACATTATAAACGATTATAGAATCTTAAATTTATATACAATTAAATATTATACGCGCATTGGAGAAAATTCGCAAAAGGCTTTATTAGTTCTGCAAATGCAACATTATTGTATGGTCATTTAATATTATGGAGCTGCACTTATCGGACGGACGTGTAGTCACGTATACAAATATACACAGAGAAAGGTGCAATCATAAGGTGATACTGGGACGTGATCTCAATATCTAGAGAGTGGATCAACCTTCGCCACGAAATCGTTCAAGTGAAAAGAAACATGCGTTGCACGGATTGGAACTACTTCAGAGAAAGGCAGTTCTGTTCGAAGCCCTTGAGAGAAGCGTCGTTGGTTCGCTTATCACACAGTTGTATAATACACATGCCAACTTGCCGACAGGCAAGGTTTTAGCCACAAAAGTTGATGAAATGCAAGTGTCCAAGCACGCACTAAGATTCAATAGGACGAAAGCCTTGTACATATAAAGAGAGCTTGAGAGCTCGATGATACTCGCTATACAGAAGGTATCGAGGCTATCAAACATCGTTGAGGAAAGTATATCATGCTAAAAGTAAATTATGTAGAGTAATAGAGATATTCTTTCCCAAATTTTTTGTATTTTCATTATTAGATCCGTTACTTTTGGGTTAATCCACGTATTCAAAAACCATATGATAAAATTTATTAATACTCAATATTGGTTTGCTAATCTCATTACTCTGCACATATCTGTATAATAGTCGCCCTGACCAGCAAAGGAATACGAAGGCTTGATTTTGCAAAATTCACACTGGTAATACTGTCAATCAATTGACTGCGTAAATCCAAGTCTTATCAAATTGCACGCCACGTTACGCATGATATCTGGGATGGCGTGCTGATGCGAATCATAAAAATAAACAGCCGAGTCATATAGCCAGATGTAAAATAACAGTTATAAACGCTTTTTATGAATTAATTAATGTACTAATAGCTATGGAGAAAGAAAAATGGTATATCTTACTCAACTAGGAAATCGAATTTTCTGTTCATTCAATCCATTGCAATAAAATTTCATTTAGCTAATATATACAACGAAAATGAAAACTATACCTCTATTAATAAGAATATACCAATTACAAATACATGTTTTTCCGTCGAAAATAAAAATAAATTATAAAAAGATAACAAAACACTATGTTGATTCTTGTACAAGATTAGTTTAATTTTCTCATCCGGAAGTTAGTTACTTAGTTATATTATTGTATTTATAAATAAATGGATAAAATGAAATAAGGGTTCATATTTATTTGCAGCTTCAAAATGTCGCAAGAGATATTAAAAAACTCACCCAATGCAGCATTAAACAAAACGCTTCTAAATAGATACTTTGATCTACCCCAACCTGAGGATAAAATTCAAGCAGAATACATATGGGTTGATGGTACCGGACAAGGTTTAAGAAGTAAAACACGGACTATCAATGCTGTTCCAAACAAAGCCACAGGTATATATAGTATGGTTAATATTGGTGTGACGTCCGCTGATACTAAGCACGTGGTAGAAATAAAATTTAGTTTTTATAAGGCCATAGACCTCTATCGTTTATATATATTTTCCGGCGTCACATGTTTACTGTGACTGTTTATAATTTCTGAGCGTGAGAAAAGTCTAAATAGAACCACTCGCTTATGAAAAGTCTCTCGGAAAAACCATACCCTCCGATAAGCAAGTTAGTTTTCTTCGAAAACTAATAAAACGGACCCTCTTGAGGATACGCCATGGTCCCGCGCTAACGAAATTTCCCAGACGCATAGAGTCGTAAAAATTATCTTTCCGGCTGTGACTAAAATCACGCAACGCATATTGATGCCACATCCGCTAGACATTTGTATGAACTAATAATATTAATAATAGTCACTATTGTTTATCAACATTGTAAACCATCGTTATATTTGTAATAGCCATAAACTAAATCTCCTAAAGTTCATAGACAAAACAAGAAACTACGACTAAACAAGCCAACATTTGTTATAGTCTCGCTATTATTTTTATAATAAACTTGAGCCAATAGATTGTAAACAATGGATATCTCTCTCTCCTGTCAAATTCGCCCGTTAGAATTATTCAATTAAATAGTTAAACTATTAAATACAATTAATATTTTCCCCAAACGATACTGTACGCGACATCTCTTAAAAGAAGAATGTACCGTTTTACTATCCGCCCACGCCAAGGTTCTTCCAATTAGACTAACGAAGGAAATCATCTTTTCCCTCATTGACCTAATCGGAAAAGGGCCCGCCTCAAAGGGACCTGGAAAACACTAAGTGTAGGGCAGCGTGACGAGGGCTATAAAATGGCCCGCGCGCAGTTGTACAGACAGTTCGAAACCAGCCTCAAAATTAAATCCAACTCTGACTTGTAAAGGAGAGAGATCATCTAAAAAGTAGTAAGTCAAACAATAAAATATCATACTTCGAACTCACTCTATTTCTTCTCTATCGCTTGTAGTAACATAATTAGCTTTTCCATCGAATGTAGATTGGGTGCTTGTCAAACCGAGTACTATCTACATTCAAAATAATTCCTTCAAACCAAATTCTGGCTAAGGTCTCTCTGGCGTGCGCCTGTTATAGTGCAGTACGAGAGAATCACCTTACCATTCCTTTCATTCCACAACCTATCCCGAGTAGGATAAATTACGTAACTAAACAAATTGATTTCCCGGTTATTAGAGGTAACACTCTACGACCAAAAATACACTCTTTAATAAATCTAGTCTGTAATATCCATTGGACGTTACATTGTCAAGGCAATGAAAGTGACTTTTTAAAATAAGAACAGGAATACTTACAAAGTTTATTTAATAATAAAATTATAAAAGTTCTTAGATTTTTTTAGATAAAAAGGGATTTCTTGCACTACATTAACCAAATTATAAAATCATTCATCTTTAATAATATTACATAACTTTCTTAACTACATGTATTTTTTGTATATAGTTTTTAATATATTTTGCATATACTTGAACAAATCAAATATATATATATATATATATATATATATATATATATATATATATATATATATATATATTATGTATACATGGGGTTCGAAAGCAATTATAACGCAATAACGAATATTGATTGTTTTATGTACGAGCACAATTTACTGCGTATTTCATGCTCATATTTTTATTTCTATACTAATATATATATTAGTATTCACTATCTTTACAATAGAAATCAGATGATTAAGTAACAATTGTAAGTAATCACATACAATTCTCCAATGTAACCAAAACTTTCAAAGCAAAATTTATTATTGAAAACAACAAACACTAAAATAATGCCACGTACATCTACTTTATTTAAATTTGTTCTATAATAACTACACAAATAATTTATATTTTTGGAAAATATTATTGGAAGTCGTTCATATGAATTTTTAAAGTTTCTAATATAGTTATTGGCCGAAATATAAGAAAATTCAATTCAAACAAGTTTATAAATGCATAAATGCATCGTGTGACAGTCTCATCTAATTTTCGAACCTACGTCTCTACCAGCTGTTAAACAGTATCTAACACTATAAAAATATTTATTTTTATACAAGAAATCGTTCAGATTTACTTGCATAAATAAATCATCCAATTACAAAACTATTACCTTTTATGGAGTATGACGTCTTCGATTTTTTATATTTGGCATATCAAATATCTAAATAGAGCTCATCAATTATACCAAGTTAGAATTTAATTTATTCTTATATTGACTTGCAACTCCATCAGAAATATGAAAAACTTTTTTAACTTAGTTCTGGTATTTATTTTTTATGTAATCAATTAATTTCTGGGAGAACAATATAACAATATTCACGTTATATTTCGTATTTTCCGAAATTACAACGAAATTATCTTCTCATTCAAGTAAATTGCAAATGGATGAATATTTTGGAATTTCTAATGGCAACGAGTTACCTGCTTGCCATTCCAATGACTTACCAATCTTTAATACTGTGTATATACTATACAAGATGACATTTTATAAAGAAATTTCGAACAAATCTAAAACACTTGCCAATTTAGGATATTTTGAGCATTTGTTAAAAAAGCAAGCTTTATCAGGTCTTTCATACGTCATTTTAATCAAAATATCTTTTTCTGTTTGAGGTAACTCTTCATCTGACTTGATCTTCAAATTCTTCGTTTTCATTTTGCAGCCTTCTTCTAATAATGTTGGATTTTGATAGTGAATACAAATTCAAACATTGTAAACACCTTTGGATTTATTAATTGAAATAGACTGATCAGGTGATAATGTATAAAAATACGTAAACCCCAGGCGAAACTTGAATCCAATGTCAGGACAGTGTTTTCCAAATATGCTGTAGTCTTCTTTAAAATTGAACATAAGTAAACACCTTTACAATCACTTTCTTTTCATTATCTTTTCACACTATTTTGGTATCGTTAGCACCTGGACACGGTCGGCTTATATCATCTATTAAATAAAATGAGACGTTAGCTCTTTACACATTATAGAAGTTTTGGTTCTTGAGAGAGGGTATGATAATATTCTTTCTTGTTCATGAAGTTTCTTAACTGTTTGTACAAAACAAAAAGAACAATTAATTTCGGTTTCTATTTCCCAGATTGTTCGCGCCATTTTCGCTCTTTGTGTTGAAAGGGAGCATGACTTATACTTTTAGCAATTTATATTTTTGTCAATGAATGCATCAACATATGCTCATCTCTTAAACACAAGTGAAAGGAAATAAATAATGAGAAAATTGTTGATCAAACACATCGTCACTCAAACAGATATATATATATATAAGGGCTGGTTAATCCCTTAAATTCTTGTTGGGGCACGTGCGGGAAAACCCAGTATATGGTCGCCATATGCCCGGCAAACTTTTAGCATAAAGTCATAAAAAATCCAAAATCCAAAATAAAAATTATACTTAGGTGACTAAGTATAATTAGCTGGATGACCACATAGGCTCTGAGTGGCTATCTCCTCGCGTCTCACTAATTGGGTCCTTACCGAAGACCTGAAGAGTAGGATGAATTCTTTTGTGGCCCTCTTACTGGCGAGAACTCACCAACGCGAGAAGTCTCATCTGGGAAAAGTATAAGTTCAGCTCGCCCTCCCAATTAAGCTTCGCGAGTCAATCGAATTTTTTCGACTTTCTAGTTTTGATTTTGTACAACTGATTCCGCTCTAATTTATGGATTGAACGCTCCGTTGACTGACGTATGTGTGTATAACTGCAATCGTTTGTGCATACAAGTGTGGATACGTGCACTTATCTAGCTGCTCAAGACAACCAGCGCTGTCTTACTAAAGAGTTAAAGACAAGGTCACCTGTGTTTTGGAAAAGGAAGCGCTACCTTCCTGTGGAGTGTCTTTTTAAACTACCAAATAGGGCCTGATTCTTGGATCACTCTCAGCAAGGAACGCTAGCAAGGGCCACCCCAGTACGAACTGCGTTAGTGCTATCAAGATGAAAATATTTCTATTTCTCTCACGCTATCTCTTTATTTATTGTTCTATGCACACGTCAAGCTAGTGAGCGAGCGATTTTATCATATATTGAATTCTACACGATTATTCTACTTGTACAGGTTCATCGAACCTCATAAATTTCACCGTATTGTTGAGAATCAATCTACATAGCCTCGTTTTATTACAATTAATTTGATTGCCTTTTTTGTGAACTTATAAATAGTTTTTGCCCCACTTATGACTGAGGTTTTTCATCCCGGTTAAACATAATTTTATTTCCTTATTTCATTGAATTCTTTTTCCAAATCTATTGAATTTCTGATTATTTTATTTGTTTTACATCACACACCCACTCATTATTATTAACTTAAATATATATATATATCATCTACACGAGTTATTAATCATAGAACTCTGGAATTTCAAAGTAAGACTTATTTTGCTTCACGTAAGACTTTCTTAGTTTTCTAAGATAAATATAGACACTAATAAATAATGGAATCGCAATAAATATATGTACCTTTTTTTAATTGGTAGTTGCTTTTTCATATACTGCTTTCAGATCTTTATAAAATCCACTTTTTTGATAAAGTCATCACGATTACGTTGTACACAACTATAATTTCTCACTAATAAATTTTTCAAATTATATAATAATGAATCAATTTTGTTCTCTATTAAATCGGGTGTTTCAATTTCTATTGAATTTATTTCTTAGATTGTAAAAAGATCATGCAATGAATTTAAGCGATTCAATACTATTTGGCTACGTTCGTTTTCTTCATAACATTGTACGTGACAGATATCTTAACCATCATTGTCATTTGAGTCGAAACTGTTATTATTGTTCTAATTAATAGATTTAAAAAACCACCAAGACACAGGTATCGCTTTGTTTGTAAGGTCATTACTCAACCCCTATTAAGTCAACAATGTTTTATTAAGGATTATTGTATAAAATTTGTTTAAGAAATCGATTGTAACAAAAATCTTTCAAATAAAATATGCCTTTTTCAACGAAAAATCGGAAAAATGGAATTTAATTGTTTATAATTTTTGTATTAACAAATATATTATTATGACATATATTCTTAAAATAGAATATTTCTCGGGTGATTTGAAAAAAAATTATGCAGATCCGATTGATAATTTTCAAATTATAACATTTAAAAAGTCGAACTTCTTTAGTTGTTTATAACTTTTTAATTAATTAATATTTTAGCGTCAAACTTAGTACAAGTGATGACTTCTATATAAGCATTCGATGTGCCAAATATAAACAAATTCAAAACCTAGCCCGGGATTGCCTTGAAACTAATTTTGCTTTTGTTCTATGTAGATATACCAATGCAAAGAATGAATTGTTAATTCAAACAAATAGAAGCGATTTTGAAAACAACAGTAATAATTATTTAGCTTACACAATTTATAAAAATTGAGTTGTAAGATTTTTGATGTTATACCCAGTGAATTTCATGTAAATATTCTGATTGTTATATTAAAATAATAATCTAAACGTTATAACAAATTTCAATTATAAAATAAGACTACGAAAATGTTATTGGTAATTTATAATGTTCATTACGATAAGTTGTTTTTATATAACTATAGGTTGAAGCTGTTTATTTTTATTGTTGCAAAATGTACTCTTTTTTTAACAAATACGAATATCATATATTGTAAAGTCAAGTTTCTTGGTAATTATAAAATTATTAAACGAAATTCAACATTATGAACAAATCAGTAATCAGCTAATATTTAAGACGTGAAATTTATTTTTACTTATAGACAGTTAGGATTAAATTTAAATTATTTTCTGATTAATTAAAGCTTAATATACGTTTCTAACTCTCTCTCTCTCTCTCTCTCTCTGAAATATTCCAAAATTCAACTCTTGGTGGTTATTTTTCTCAAGCAAAAGTACTTGTAACATTAAATTACAATATTTTTCTTTCCATTCATGTATTCCATCAGCTATACATCTATTCTAATACATACACGAAAATTAAAAATAGAAGACATATACTAAAAATAGTCAACATAAAAAATAAATTGAATTTGTTCTTCGAATATTGTCTAGTATATGATTATAAATTTTGTTACTAAAAAATATAAAATAACTTATATCATATATATAATGTATATCGTTTTATTCGGATCATATATCGATATTGTTTTAAAATCACTTCACTCTTAATTGATATATTTCATTTTCTTCAGAACCTATTTCATATTTTCATAATTTCCTTTTAACAAAATTGAGCGAGTAATAGGAATGTTAGCATATTTTCATTCTGTAGTAGTACCGCTTTGAGGCTCCATTTTGATGAAGCTAATCATAGTTTTTATTTATCCGGCTTATAAAATATTTAAACAGCATATGAACGGATTTTAATTCATTCATCATACTGATGACAACTGTACAGTACACTAATGAACCATCATCATTGTTTTCAAAGAAGTTTATATGATTTTTCCCTCTGACTTTAATAATAGAAGATTTCATTCCAGGCTCTGTCATTCCTCGATCCTTTAATTCTCTGGAAAGAAATTCAACCCCACTTTTTAATAAGGTCATTCAATTAAGACTGATCGAACAGAATGACTGGATCTGGGATTTTTCTGCCATAATGATGTGCACTGCTTCTGACATGATGGTATAGACTATTCCTGACTGCGGTCGGTTTCAGTTTCTGTTCTAGTCTTACTCTCTTCTTTTTTTATGTTTTAACTACCTCTGAAAAAATATGACAGAAATATATTTTTTTTGTTATTATTTTATAAAAATTATAAATTTTTTTGTTAAACTTCAATTTTTCTATATAAAATGATCATAAAACATGGATCCTCTTTAGCTAAATTGAATTTTTAGGCTCGTTTGCATGTTCATCCCTGTAATTTCTGTATATAGATATAGAACATTTCTCACAATACAACTGAGTTTTTGTCAAATACGACGAGAAATCACATTTTACGTACCTACCTTGTTTTATTTTATGTTCATGTAATGAACAATCACTTGACTTTTTTCGCCTGACAGGATGTGTACTGGAAAACTTACGAAGATAATATTCGCAAATTTCTTGCAGAATATCTTTAGATCCCATTGGTAAATTTGGGTGGAGCTTATTATGAATTAGTCAATGCTACCTAAAGAAGTCTTAAAAGACGGTACCATAGACATTTCATACTTCTTATTGAAGGCGTCAATGCATTGCAATGTTGGTTATGCTGATCAACCCCGTATATGTTTTGATTATACTTAGAAAATGATTGAGGAAATAGAATCGACCACTTATTTGACTTATATCACTTCTACACTTCAACTTTTGGTTCATCATCATATTTCGTTCAATGAACTGATACGAGTTTTGAATCCATAACGGTAATATAATTTAGTTTTGAATTTTTATTATGTAAAGCAATGGTTATACCCCTCTCAGATTTTTTGGGTATTTCAACTTTTTCCTTAACACGGTTTTATCTGACAGTTTCAGTCGCTGATAACCCTATTTTTTCGAAATGAACCATGAGATCGAGATTGGTAAAAAATTGTCAAAATAGACATGGTATTACCAACATAATTTTTTTCCCATAGAATCAATTTTTAAAAATTATTACATTTTGGGTAATTTAAAAAAATAATTTTTTATAAACAATTGCAAATGGCAAAAGAATAAACAGGGGTATTTTTTTTCGATTTGCCTATCATTGACATAGTTAGTTTGGCGCCAACGTTTGGCATGGTCTTTTATGAGTTAATAAACTTAGAGAGAGAAAGAGAGTTCAGTACAGAATGAGTAAATACTATAAAATATAATCTATTTAAAAATTCTATTCTTTTCATCTATTTTCGTATATTGCTTATTAAAAAGTTATAATAATCCTACTAAACGTTGTCTATGTACTTGTAACGCCTAGTATCGTCTACGTCAAAATGTCCCTTTTATTGTAATCATAGGTATGATCAGTCTGGCATGTGGCATTTTATAAAACTGTATGATAAAGGCATCTCACCATCTCCTTCACTCTAAAATCTATCCCGAGTAGGATAATCAGTCACATAAATTGATTGATTTTTCTGATTACTAGAGGTAAAACTCTATTACTAAAAACACACTTTTAAGTAAATTAATTATGTGATATCTATTGGAGTTTACATAATGCTCTTATTACTATCAAAACAGTTGCTTATTATATTTTATATTTATTTTTTACATTTAAATTAGAGACTTTTGTTTATCTTGTGTGCCGGTGTAATTCAGACAGTTATCTAGGTATGGGACAAAAGTTAACGTGTAGTTATTAATCTAATCGATGATATATTGAAAGAAATAGTAGGGGTTACGATCGGGCGCAGGAAATCTAGGGCGAATCCCCGACGGGGGAATTGTGGGAGGGGAAGAGTCTATTTTACTTTTTAATTACATATTATTATACTTTAATTAAAATTTTAGGTTCATGAACAATATTTACAAATATTTATTAATTTGTAATTTAAAAAAAATTATTTTGGGTAAAAAAATTCTAACTAAGAATCTTTTTGCTTGCATGACAGAGCTTCCAATTTGGACTTATGACGGAAGTTCAACATATCAAGCTCATGGAGAAAATAGCGAGATCTTTCTATACCCTGTAGCTATGTACAAGGATCCTTTTCGCCGTAATAATAATATTCTCGTACTTTGTGAGACCTATAATTTTGATCATACGCCAACTATAACAAATAAACGACTTAAATGTAAAGAGGCTATGGATTCAGGTCTAGTCAAAAAAGAGGAGCCATGGTTTGGCATTGAACAGGAATACACTTTTATGGATTTAGATGGTAGACCATTGGGTTGGCCAAAAAACGGCTTTCCTGGACCTCAAGGACCCTATTACTGCGGTGTCGGAGCTGATCGTGTTATTGCTCGGGAAATTGTTGAAGCTCACTATCGTGCTTGTCTCTATGCTGGTGTGCCTATATGCGGTATTAATGCAGAAGTAATGCTTTCTCAATGGGAATATCAGGTTAGTATTTAATTTTAAATCATTATCAAATAATTTGTTTTTAATATTTATCAAGTATTGCATTCGTATTATCTTAACAGATCGGGCCAAGCTTTGGAATTGCTGCTGGCGACGACCTTTGGGTAGCAAGATTTATTCTTCATCGCATTGCTGAAGAATATGGAGTAGTGGTTAGTCTTGATCCAAAACCAATTGACGGCGGTTGGAATGGGGCAGGTGCTCATACTAACTTCTCAACTAAAACCATGCGTAGTGAGAATGGCCTTGAAGAAATTCATCGTGCTATTGATAGAATGGGAAAAAGACATAGGGATCATATTCAAGCCTACGATCCAAACGGAGGAAAGGACAATGAACGTCGTTTAACTGGAAAGTGTGAGACCAGTAATATTCATGATTTTAGTTCAGGTATAGCTGACAGAACGGTTAGCATTCGCATTCCACGTAGTGTTGCGGACGACAAAAAAGGTTATCTTGAGGATCGCCGTCCTAGTAGCAATTGTGATCCTTATTCAGTCATCAATGCTCTGGTGCGCACCTGTATTTTAAATGAATGAACTCTTCATAGTATCGTTCTAAATATAGATTCTCAAATGTATTCAACATTCCAAGGCGTATATGTATTCTTATTTATCCAACTATTTATTATATTGTATTGACAATTAAATATATTATACGGAAATATTTTGTTCACATATATTATTAAAGCCAGCGTTAGTCTTCTTGATATGTATATTTTTATTTTTTTCTAATATTTCGATTTTTATCTGTGTTATTAAGAATGTGTATGCCAATATGAGAATTCAGTAATTTACGTTAATAGTTATGAAGATTTTGGGACTCGTGAAAATATAACTTATCTCAAACTCATAGTACTTTTATATTAATTCAGTTATACTAAACAAGCAAATGAATATAATCCCAAAGGTGTTAAATTAAATATGATTGAATATAAAATTACGAATTTGGATTTGTAAGCTTTCAATGAATTAACATTCTCGCTCATATTCCTCAATTTGTAAATAATAGAGAATGTACATTATGATATGTATGCCTTAGACGGTTCAATTGTGTACAACATGAAAAAACAGGAAGGTTAGTGTAAAAGCAAAGTGTGTTACATAATACGAATTTGAGTGTTATTTTATTATAATTGCTAAGGGCTAGACTCAGATATCCCCATCGAGAATCTTATTAGTATAAAACGATGTTTTAATTTTAATTAATATAATCGTTAAACACAAATTATGAAATGACTGAAATGAAATATCGAGGTCTGGGTATTGTAAATCAATTATTTATAAACAAGGAATATGAACAATGTTGACTAGGAATCATTGCATTTTGTGCTAAAAAGAGGGAGAAAAAAAATACATGGGAACATTAAATTACAAAATGATTCATGATGTAACATAGGTTATCGTCTATTATTCTGAGTACTGAATCTCCCTTCATATTCATTATCACTTTGCATAAATAAATAAAAACATGCAAAAATACAATTACAAAAATCCTCTTTGCATTAGCACGTATGATCACACTAAATATTCCTCCGCAGCCATTGTAGTTTCCTAGCGAATCGTCAGCAAAAAGAGTGACAATCTGACCATTGTTTTATAAAAAAAATTACAAAGTGAAACTCAAAAACGAACATTTGTGTAATCAATTTTCTTCACCTCTTTCATTGACTCTAACAGGATTCCTTTTAAGTCAATTTCTCACAAACTCACTGTCGCAACGTTGTTAAATCTTTCAAATAGTAAGTTTAGTTTACAATTTCACCCTCTGGAGTCTATTGGATTATTACGATGCCATTGAAACAGAGACAGGTCGACCTGGACGTTGGTCATTTTCAATTCTTTTTCCACTTTCAAAAAACCGTTTATACCACGCGCACGATATAGAGAATTCTCATCATAGGCCTCTTTTAATAACTTCTAACACTCAGTCGGAATTTTTTTAATTTAATGAGAAATTTCACATTGATCCGTTCACAAAAGTTTACAAGAGCCTCGATAAGAGGTAAATAATCTAAAGGCATGTTTTCCTTAGACTGATTGGTTGAGCTTAAGCATCGGTGGGTTCTAAGATAAGGTGACTATGTTCGGAAAATGATTTAGTAAGTTGCAACTAAATAATCAAATTATTTATATATTATATTTTAAATTGTGATTTATATAAAACAACTAAAGCCTTCGAAGGATAAAAAAACGACAATCTATTGTTTTAAAACTCATGTATTTAACTGAACAAACATCTTGCGGTTGTTATTGTTTGTGATTAAATGTGTAGTGAAAGATACTAAATTAATTATATTGACTTACCTAAAAATATACGCATTCTGACAATTATGACATTACTAATATCGCAAGCATTATTGGAGCATGATTATTTCTGTTTTAACATAAGAAAAAAAGATTAAAATGTGTACAATTCTGTTCTTTGTTGAATCATTATTAGTTTGACAAAAGTAATTTTTAGTACATATGGTCGTGGACTTTAACGGAAATTTTAACAGTTGGATTATTTATTAACCCATTAAGGACTAGCGTTGCCATATAGCAATAGTCTATAACTCAAAATTAGAAGACATCGAAATTCATCATTTAACCCAAATATAAAGAAAAAACCATGAAATATTTTTCAAAAACTCAGTTCCCAATGGGTTACAGTGAGCATAGTTGTGTACATTAATACGTGTTGCGCTCTTTCGGTTGTATCTGAAAAATATTATTTATACAACTCTATGTATCTAAAAGATTTGTTTGCGAAGAGACCAAAAGTGTTGCCTCAAAGGGCCGTTTTATAGGTTTTGAAGAAAGCTAGTCCTTTTATTAATGGATGTGTAGCTTATCGGTAGGACATAGAAATGAATGAAATTTAAAGATTTATTTATTTTGTACTTGAGAACGGATACTCTTCAGAACTTAGGAACAGGCGATAGTGGTTTGTGTACCTTGTAACACTATTACCCACTAACGGGGAGGGGGACTTATCTTATTTTCAAGGAAAGGCTCCCTCAGCCGCGTTGAAATAATTAAACAAAAACGACAACGAGCAAATAAAAGGGGAAGGTAGGAGGGTCAAAACGGCCTTATGTGAGCCAGGAAGCAATGACCTTGAAAGGTCACGAGGAGGTAAATTGGCAAGGCAGTCAAATAAAGAGACGGTAGTTACAAATTAAATTCGAATTTATTACACAAAAAGAAAGAAAAGAACATAACGCTACCGACCCGATAACACATGAAACGGAAAATTTATTTAATAATAATAAAAAAAAGAAAACAAAACGAGTGAAATTAAAGTATACGTCGAATAAATTTAACAGCGAGGGATGTGCAATGGCCATCATGATGCTCCGGCTGTACAGCCTGAAGGACAATGTGAGCCTCGAAGAACAAGATAAATAAAATAAAAATAAAAATTCAATAAACAACGCACAAAGGGTAAGGGAGAGAAAATCAAGATACTCACCGGCTCAGCTTTACTTGATGACACGTCAAAAAAGAAAAAAGAAGAAAAGAAAATCTAGCATACATTCGAATCACTAAAAAATTCACAACATTTCTCTCGCAAAACTACAAACTCAAACTGAGCCGATAAGCGCGCCTTACCTCTTCCTCCCCTCTCCGTGCCAAAAATTCGCTACAAATTTTCCGTGGTCGCTGACCTCGGAGTAACAAACGGCTTATCGGCCGCTAAAATGGCCGATGAACTCCGGTCAAGAGCCAGGAGCTCCGTCATAACTTTATAAATCAATTTTTTTATTTGTGCCAGCTATGTATTCTAATTATGACAGATGTTGTAAATGATTTTATGATTTCTTTCTCACTTTAAGTATTCACGGACTCTCTAATAATCGTTATAATAATCTAAACATTATTTTCCCCTACTTTATAGAATATTCAAGGATAAAAAGGTACTAATCAGTTACTTAATGATATTCAAGTTTTCAACGGTAAAACGTATAAAAAACGAACAAAACCATATTTTCGATATTTTTGCCTACAATTGTCATGTAGAATGATCTCTAGTAACGTTTCTTATTACATTCTACATTGTAAATGTAATTGGTCGCGTATCATACAACACTGACAGGCTAAATAGAACCACTCGCTTATGAAAAGTCTCACGGAAAAACCATACCCTCCGATAAGCAAGTTAGTTTTCTCCGAAAACTAATAAAACGGACCCTCTTGAGGATACGCCATGGTCCCGCGCTAACGAAATTTCCCAGACACCTAGAGTCGTAAAAATTATCTTTCCGGCTGCGACTAAAAATCACGCAACGCATATTGATGCCACATTCGATAGACATTTGTATAAATTAATAATATTAACAATAGTCACTACTGTTTATCAACATTATAAACCATCGTTATATTTGTAATAGCCATAAACTAAATCTCCTAAAGTTCATAGACAAAACAAGAAACTACGACTAAACAAGCCAACATTTGTTATAGTCTCGCTACTATTTTTATAATAAACTTAAGCCAATAGATTGTAAACAATGGATATCTCTCTCTCCTGTCAAATTCGCCCGTTAGAATTATTCAATTAATTAGTTAAACTATTAAATACAATTAATATTTTCCCCAAACGATACTGTACGCGACATCTCTTAAAAGAAGAATGTACCGTTTTTCCATCCGCACACACCAAGATTCTTTCAATTAGGCTAACGAGGGAAATCATCTTTTCCCTCATTGGCCTAATAGGAAAAGGGCCCGCTTCAAAGGGACCCGGAAAACACTAACAGTAGGGCAGCGCGACGAGGGCTATAAAATGGCCCACGCGCAGTTGTACAGACAGTTCGAATCCAGCCTCAAAATTAAATCCAACTCTGACTTGTAAAGGAGAGAGATCATCTAAAAAGTAGTAAGTCAAACAATAAAATATCATACTTCGAACTCACTCTATTTCTTCTCTATCGCTTGTAGTAACATAATTAGCTTTTCCATCGAATGTAGATTGGGTGCTTGTCAAACCGAGTACTATCTACATTCAAAATAATTCCTTCAAACCAAATCCTGGCTAAGGTCTCTCTGGCGTGCGCCTGTTATTGTGCAGTACGAGAGAATCGCCTTACCATTCCTTTCATTCCATAACCTATCCCGAGTAGGATAAATTTCGTAACTAGACAAATTGATTTCTCGGTTATTAGAGGTAACACTCTACGACCAAAAATACACTCTTTAATAAATCTAGTCTGTAATATCCATCGAACGTTACATACAAAATTTTTGGGGGCCCCTCCGGGATGTAAGAGTGAATCAATTTGTCTAATTACAATTTTTTGAACGCTGTATCTTTTCTCTTCACTATTCTTCTCTCTCAATATTCGAACTCATCAACATCTCAGTCTCAAGTCACCAATTTTAACAAGAAAAAAAATAAACATCTTTAAAGTAGATTTATCCAACTCTTGCACATAAAAAAAAAATTTTTATAAAATATTTATGTGTCTTTCAAAAATAATTCTCCAATTTACACATATACCAACAAGAGTATATATCATTTTATTCACAGATATATCAAAAAGAATATATGTTTTCTAATTTATACATATTCCGCAAAAGAGTATATGTCATTTTATCCACACATATATAAAAAAGAATATATGTTTTCTAATTTATACATATACCGCAAAAGAGTATATGTCATTTTATCCATACATATATCAAAGAATATATGATTTCTAATTCATACATATACCAAAAAAGAGTATGTCATTTTATTCATACATATATCAAAAAGAATATATGTCTTTTAATTCATACTAACAAACAAAAACAAAAAAAACGTATCTCCAATATTTAAGTTAGAACGTTCAAAAGAGTCCCTTTCTTTCTGTAAAAAAAAAAAAGAATTCTCAATCTGTAGGACAATTTGTTTATTTCGTTTCGCTTCGCTTTTTGTGTGTCAGTGGAAAGCAACAGAGTTCGTTCCCATCGAAGAAACCGATTCACTAAGGCTCAACGGATCCGACGAAAGGCTAAACTCTTAAGGCAAGCCAGAAAGGTACCGGAAGCGGCCAAAAAGATAATAATCACGGAACCTTATATCCCTGAATTTGTTGATTCTCGGAACACGAAAGACTTTCCACATTATACTCCAACGCAATCGTTGCCAGAAATAACCAGAAAACAGACTGACCACTATCCGGAATTAAGAAAAGAATTGGAAGAAACACTCTCCCTCAGCAAACGAATTGGCATACGCATTCGAACCAGTACTCCGCTCCAATCGGACAGTGAATCCGAAGATCATACCTTCGCCTCGTTAAGAGATGATACCAACGATCCCAACACTTCCATCAACCAGTGAAGTAACGATTCAAGAAGCTCATGGACACATGTTACGAAAAGAACGAAAACCTCGATTGACAGGAACGACAGATAAACCTATCATTACCATGGCGACACCAGGCCAAATGGTTACTCTAAAAGATGCTTTACGCATCGTACCAGAGTTCAATGGATCCAATATACCATTGACTCAGTTTTTAGATGCTTGCGACGAAGCACTCGTCATGATTCCTGCAGAATCGGAAGGAAACCTAGCCAAGCTATTGCGTGCAAAGATCTCAGGCGAAGCCCGAGAGGCCATTACGGGTAAAAATGCTGAAACTATTGAGGAATTGAAAAATTTCCTCAAACATTTATATTCGCAAAATAAAACCATTCACCAATTATTGAGCGACTTAGCCAATGAGTACCAACGAGATAACGAGAGTGTACTGGCTTACGCCAACAGGATACGCAACATCTCTAAAAGAGTCCTAGAATCTCATAAACTAAAAAACAATAACAGAGTAGAAGAAACTTTCAAAACTACTCTACAAGTAACCTTGAAAGAATGCTTTAAGAACGGACTTAAAGCTGAAATCGAGCAAAGATTAACGGACGGCGATGATATAAACGACGTCGTATTCAATGCGATAAAAATAGAGAAACAACTAGCAGCTCGTCGTGCCCTAAGAAAGGAGCTTAGCGATGTCAAAATGCTAACTCCTGGAACAAAAAAAATCAATATATGCCAATTTTGCAACAAACCCGGTCACGAACAAAAAAATTGCCGTTCGCAAACGAAAAACTTTTGCAAAGACTGTCAAAGGCCAGGCCACGATACCTCTCAATGCAGAAGGTTATTAAAGTATCAGATTTGTTCGAGAAACGGTCACACAGCCAAGACATGTAGATCGCTGCCTTCAAATCAAAACCTAGTTTCGTGCCAAGTGTGCAATAAGCTCGGTCATACTGCAAACAATTGTTTCAAGCTCAACCCTCGACAAGGACGTAATGATCAAGTCCACGTATGCCAATTATGCAACTTACCTGGTCATTTAGCAAATACGTGCCGTACCCAAAATTCAAAAAGCCTCAATCGTAATGAAATAATTTGTCATTATTACAAGAAAAGCGGACATACTTTTGAACAATGCAGAAAACGTGAATATTACAATGCAAAAAAAGCTCAGGCTTTTCAGGGAGCGAGCGGAGCCCAGGAGAGCCAAAAGAGTCCAGAGCGCTCATCAAACGAAGCAAGAATCAATGCTTTGTTGAGCGAATTAATACCGATGGAATAGGAACCTTTTTACCTCACATACTACTCAAATTCAGCGATCAACAATCTAATAACTTATTTTTGTTAGACAGTGGCTCCGAAGTCAACGTAATCAAGCTGTATCTCTTAGGAGAAGAAGGATTGCTGAAAGCTGCCTCCCATCACTACTTAACAGGAATTGACTCCGTCCCTATCCCGACTATAGGCTACGTAAGGATGAAATTCTTGAACGTATTGACAGACTTTCTTGTTGTTCACAATAATTTCCCAATACCACACGACGGTATCCTAGGATCACAATTTCTCTTCCAAAGTAAAGTAAAAATAGATTACGGAAATAAGCTCCTAACTATCCGTGAATATAAAGTTAATCTCCACTTTGACCCCGATCCAACTCCAATAATCGCAAATGCGCTTTTAACTAATATAGAATCACACTTGCCTACAATAACTATAAATCATCCAAATTTGAAAAGCTCCACTGAGTTCCTGGTAGATTCTGGCGGAGAGGGCTGTTTAATTAAAAAATCAGCTTTATCCCCAGAATGTATTATAAACCAAAACAACAAGAGAATTATTAGAGGAATCAGCGGACAACCTATCACAATCCTCGGTAATGTCGAATTACGAATAATGGGAGAACAGGCAAATCTCCACGTGGTTCCCGATGACTTCGAAATTACTTTTGAAGGAATTCTGGGATCCGATTATTTCTATCACGGCAATTGCTTGATCAATTACGAAACGTTATCTATGCACATTAATGAACAAACAATTCCTTTCGTCCTCACTAAAATTCCTGTACAACCAGAAAAAGCTCCACCGGAAATGAATGAAATTGACAACATTTCCGAAGCTTCGCTCATAGTAAATCTACCAAGTATAAATAACTTCTGTGGTCCTAAAACAGAAGAAAAGGACGACATAGAGCTTAACTTTATTGACACTGAAGCCGATTTTGAAAATTACCAAAAAACCAATGAGCTCGACAACCCGTACTATTATATTATATCGTCTACTTTGTTTTCTTCTGATTTAGACATGCCTATAGACTCAGAAATTTACCAATATGAGACAATAGAAGAAAATACAAATCGTCCTGAAATTCATTTCCACACTACTAAACTTGACCAGTTCATCCATACGGACCATCTCGACGACTCAGAGAAAGAACATGTCATAAACCTCGTCAATAGACATCAAGAGCTGAGCTGAGGAGAAGAGCTACCTGGAACAAACGTAGTCATGCATAGAATCATTACTACTGACGAAGAACCGATAAACTCCAGGCAATATAAATTCCCTCATGCTTTTAAGGGCGAGATTGATAGACAAGTCCAAGAAATGTTGAAAAATGGAATAATTAAAAAATCAGAATCTCCATACAATATTCCCATATGGATCGTCCCTAAAAAACCTGATTCCAAAGGCAATCCCAGATGGCAAGTAACCCTCGATTTTCGTGAACTAAACGAAAAAACCATCAGTGACGCTTATCCCTTACCGAATATCACTGAAATTTTTGATCAGGTCGGAGGTGCCAAATATTATTCAGTATTAGATCTATCCTCAGGTTTCCATCAGGTAAAAATGGATCCTAGAGATTCGCACAAAACCGCCTTTAGTTCTCCTTTTGGCCATTACGAGTTTGTAAGAATGCCATTCGGATTAAAAAATGCTCCAGCCACCTTCCAACGTCTCATGGACGATGTGCTTAGAGGCTTGCAAGTCCAAATTCTTTTTGTCTATCTTGACGACATCGTAATCTATGCAAATTCCCTACAAGAACACGAAGAAAAAATGGTAAAGCTCTTCGAAATCCTTATTAAAAACAAACTAAAGTTACAAATTGACAAATGCGAATTTTTAAAACGCGAAGTCTCTTACTTGGGCCACATACTAAGTGAAAAAGGATTAAGCCCTGACCCTAATAAAATAAAAGCCGTAAAAGGTTTTCCAAGACCGACCAACGTTAAAGGCATCCGGCAAATCTTAGGACATGCAGGATATTACCGACGTTTTATAAAAGATTTTGCCAAAATAGCTAAACCATTAACTAAATTGCTAGAGAAAGATGCACCATTCGTTTGGACTGACAAAACTGAAGAAGCTTTTGTCAAGTTAAAAACTCAACTCTGTGAAGCTCCTGTTTTACAATTCCCGAATTTAGATGAACCGTACATAGTTACCACCGATGCCTCCGGCTATGCCGTAGGAGGAATACTATCTTAAGGTAAATTAAGAAAGGATTTACCAATAGCCTACACGTCTAGAGTTCTGCGAGGTCCTGAATTAAATTACGAAGTGTACGAAAAGGAAGCTTTAGCTATTCTACACGCTATAAAAGCCTTTCGCTCTTACGTATATGGACGAAAAATGACAATCGTTACAGATCACCAACCCCTAGTGTGGTTTAAAACGGCAAATCTCAATACTCGAGTTCAAAAATGGCGATTCTGTTCGTCAAAATATGACTACGAGATAGTTTACCGCCCTGGAAAAACGAATTGTAACGCAGACGCCCTCTCTAGAAATCCAGTCGATCCAGTATCTGTAAATGTGGTTACAAGAAGACAAAAATTTCTTGCAGACCAACCTCCGCCAGTCGAAATCCTCGATCCTCCTAAACAACCTAAAGGAAGACCAAAGAAAACGGTCCCGACTACAATACATCCTCAAGATACAAGATCAACTCTCAAAATATTGCATAGCCGTTCCCTTATCTGACACACAATCAAGCTCGATTGCCGATGCATTCATTAAGCGATTTATTTGTATTTTCGGTGCACCCAAAGTAGTTTTGACCGACCAAGGTAAAAACTTCTTGAGTAGCCTCATGACCCGTATCTCGAAAAGATTTAGGATTAAAAGGATCAAAACCACTGCATTCCATCCTCAAGCTAATGGCTCGCTCGAACGAAGTCACCACGCGTTAGGCGAATTTTTGAAACAATATACGGACAATGATGATGAATGGGACACTTGGGTTGAGATCGCAATGTTGAACTATAATACTTGCGTCCAAGAAAGTACCAAGCTCACGCCATATGAAGTCGTCTTCGGACGCCTCGCTCGGCTACCATCAAGCGACCCTCTGAGAGAAGGCGATCTAGTTCCTACTTACAAAGGATATGTGAAGGATCTGGTCACCCGCATTACTGGCATCGAAAAGCTCGCTTATGAAAATCTCGTCAAATCAAAATTTCGCTCAAAAAAATATTATGACAGAACGATCAATCCTAAAAATTTTCAAGCAGGAGACTATGTTTTCTTGTTATCTGGTGCTAAACCTGGAAAATTCGGAAACCATTATACTGGTCCTCATAAAATACTCGTAGTTATAAACAGAAATAACGTCAAAATACAAATAAATAAATCCAATAAAATTGTCCACGCAAACAGATTGAGAATTTCACACATTAATAAAGAACTCCCATTAAAAAAGAAAAACCAAAAAAACTAACAGAGTCAGAATTCTAACCCCCTCACTAATCATACTCTTTAATCTGTTACAGAATCAACAACAAGAAAAAAAAATATATATATACAAACCTTTATCATGTTTAACACCCAAGGTATCTGCTTACTCTTTTCTTTACTCCCTGTAGTCATGGGTATAATTGGGTATGATTGTGGTTCTCGCCACATGAACGTGACCACCGTCTCTCTACTCAACGTGGGAGAATGCAACATCCCGCAAGAAACCGTCAACATCACCAAGGAGTATATTCAATTATTACAAGTAGTCGAATATTCGGAAACAACCGTCTACCAATGTAAGGTAGAAATCCACCGTACAGCTATCTATTGCGGAATATGGTCAAGAAACTAGGACGTACAAAACGGGGAGATGGAATTCATCTACGAGATCAGCGAATCTGCGTGTATGAGTGCCCATGTCACCGGAATCTTGAATTATGGAAATAAATTCATCCAAGGATTACGAATTAACAACACCGCAGTCTACCCCGCTACCTTTGCTGGTTCCATAAAATCTGATGGAGAATGTAGTGGAACATCCTACAGTGACCTCTACGGCTCCTGGGACTACGTATTCATCCAAGGCACCATCAAAATTACATTGAGTAGCCATCAAGCACGAGTGAATCTAGACTCCGATAAAATTCACCTCAATTCAGGCACTGTGTGCTCCCTATCGTCCACGGCTTGTATAGACTCCGTTGGAGGACATACCTTTTGGAGACCAATCCCCGTTGATAGTTGTAATTTCAATAAATATAATATCCTCTATGAAGGATTCGCCAACAAAATGAAGGATATGCATCAGGACCATGTGCAAACTATATATTCTCTTACTACAAACGATATCACTTTCGCGTTGTCAGTCAAAGGACGCGAATCCGTTTGTGGCTATACGATAATTCACACTGAACATCCAAAAATAGTAGTTTTCGAAACGACTAAAGGCGACAGCTTCGCTACGGCGAAACGGATACCCGTCTCTAACCTCGATATCTTTGCCTATGTAAATTCAAAATTCGTGTACGTAGAAAAGCACATCCGTTCGCAGATGAAAGCCCTGTACCGCGATGTAGTTTTCCAAAGATGTAAACTCGAACAGGAAACGTTAAAAAATTCTCTGACAATAGCCACGCAAGCTTCGGATGAGTGCGTATAACATTACGAAAGGTCCCGGTTATATGGCAGTGACGGCTGGTGAAGTAGTTCATATTATTAAATGTATCCCAGTTGAGGTTGTAATCCAACATGGAGAAAGTTGTTATGCAGAACTCGAAGTATCCAAGCTGAATCGCACCTATTTCATGACACCCAGAACACATATACTAAAAGAAAAGGGGACCTTGATAGAATGTAACGCCTTAGTACCTTCTTATTACTTCTTAGGTAACGATTGGTATAAAATTATGCCACGGCCTATCGAAGCATACGCACCAACTATCCTGAAACCACTAACCAGACCTACATGGAGCTACATAAATCCTTCGGATTTAGCTACTAGTGGGATCTATACGGAAAAGGATCTAGCCCAATTACGAGACAGAATAATGTTCCCTGTAGAACGTCCTTCCATCCTTAATAACGTAGCAAGGGAAATTACTGGACAAACTGTCACCGACACCAAAGGCACTCTCTCCAAGCTGTTAAATGAAGATGCTGTCAGAAGAATCGCAGAAACAGCATGGGATCGACTATTGTCCAAATTTATAACTTTTGGAACCTTCAGTGCTGGAATAATCACTATCATAATGATTATCCAAATCATCAAAACCGTAATCGATATATTCATACGAGGTTACACCCTTCATTCAATTTTTGGGTGGTCTACAAAGCTATGAGCAGCATTATGGGGCTCCTTAGCCCACCTGTTAATTAGCCTAGGATCAAGTCCTGCGACTATTCCGAAATCAGACGTCGAAATGGGATCATTAGAGGATGCCATACCTGCAGTACCCAAGCCAGCTACCAAATCAAAGCCCAGCGGTACCAAAGAAGAAACACAAGAGTTCTTAGAGTTGCATAGTTAATAAGGACCTCTATGACCGATTAAAACCTTGTTTAACTATTCAAAGCTCACTTTTATACAAATCAATACTTTTTCCATCTGTCACTATACCATTATGAGGTCACGAGACCAACGGTTATTTTCGTCAATTCTATCCTCAACTAACCGCTTTACGGTGGGGGTGTGACGTCCGTTGATACTAAGCACGTGGTAGAAATAAAATTTAGTTTTTATGAAGTCACCGACCTCTATAGTTTATATCTATTTTCCGGCATCACATGTTTACTGTGACTGTTTATAATTTCTGAGCGGGAGAAAAGACTAAATAGAACCACTCGCTTATGAAAAGTCTCACGGAAAAACCATACCCTCCGATAAGCAAGTTAGTTTTCTCCGAAAACTAATAAAACGGACCCTCTTGACGATACGCCATGGTCCCGCGCTAACGAAATTTCCCAGACGCCTAGAGTCGTAAAAATTATCTTTCCGGCTGCGACTAAAATCACGCAACGCATATTGATGCCACATCCGCTAAACATTTGTATAAACTAATAATATTAACAATAGTCACTACTGTTTATCAACATTATAAACCATCGTTATATTTGTAATAGCCATAAACAAAATAAGAAACTACGACTAAACAAGCCGACATTTGTTATAGTCTCGCTACTATTTTTATAATAAATTTAAGCCAATAGATTGTAAACAATGGATATCTCTCTCTCCTGTCAAATTCGCCCGTTAGAATTATTCAATTAATTAGTTAAACTATTAAATACAATTAATATTTTCCCCAAACGATACTGTATGCGACATCTCTTAAAAGAAGAATGTACCGTTTTTCCATCCGCCCACGCCAAGATTCTTCCAATTAGGCTAACGAAGGAAATCATCTTTTCCCTCATTGGCCTAATAGGAAAAGGGCCCACCTCAAAGGGACCCGAAAAACACTAAGAGTAGGGCAGCGCGACGAGGGCTATAAAATGGCCCGCGCGCAGTTGTACAGACAGTTCGAATCCAGCCTCAAAATTAAATCCAACTCTGACTTGTAAAGGAGAGAGATCATCTAAAAAGTAGTAAGTCAAACAATAAAATATCATACTTCGAACTCACTCTATTTCTTCTCTATCGCTTGTAGTAACATAATTAGCTTTTCCATCGAATGTAGATTGGGTGCTTGTCAAACCGAGTACTATCTACATTCAAAATAATTCCTTCAAACCAAATCCTGGCTAAGGTCTCTCTGGCGTGCGCCTGTTATTGTGCAGTACGAGAGAATCGCCTTACCATTCCTTTCATTCCATAACCTATCCCGAGTAGGATAAATTACGTATCTAGACAAATTGATTTCCCGGTTATTAGAGGTAACACTCTACGACCAAAAATACACTCTTTAATAAATCTAGTCTGTAATATCCATCGGACGTTACACAGGTGCAGGTTGGCGATGATCTGATTAACTTGCTTCCTACGGCGGCTTCATATAGAGCCAAAAAATGCACATACAGGTGATACGTAGTCGCCGAGGTTCTCATCTTCGCCATGAGTGCAGCAGTTCTGCTCCCAGTTCAGGTCCGCGTTCAATAATCTATATTAAAAGTGCGATGTAAAGTTGTTGAGGAATCATCTCTCATCTCTTGCCAACCTAGCTCAATATTTTTGTACCAGGTCGCTGCGTTGCCGAAAAATACCGTTAGTAACGCCACAAGTATTACCTCGTCAAAAATGTTATAAAATTTCTGGAATTTTTTAACTTGTTCTAGAAATCTCTTGGGTTAGTCCTACCCTAACTCATGAATTGCACATGAAAATACGACGGCGTATGTAAATAGAACACCGAAGTTAATGATCGGTGATCGAGAATCCAACCGGCTTATATAGCCAGTCGATAATAATGGCATCATCCACTCGCAAACAGTATTTCACATAACCTCATAGCATGGCCGATCTCGTTAGCTCGAAACTATCCACCATCGCGGACATGATACCAAATGCTCTGGCATAAATCAGCCAAGAACGCTCGTGAGCCGATACCAAGGCAGCCGGGGTGGGGAGAGATTAAGCTACTGATTAACTAGGTTAACCAATAGATTAAGAGAGAGTAATTGTTGTGTTCTTTACTCATCACTACAATCGCTTTTCTACCATGTCTCGATTTATTTATCTATCAATTCTTCCTGATCCGCACAATATTTAATTTTCTCTGGCTCTATAATTGTTTCGAGCTATACGTGCATGAGTATTTCCATCGCCCGGGCTTGCTTTCATGTGGCGCTCACAAGGCTCTCCTCGCCCGGTTGGGGTGATAGTTTGGAGACACAAAGGATGAAGTACTTCCGCTGCTCCTGGTTCATAGCCTAGTAGTGCACCAGGATCTCACAAATGGAATCTATGGCGCCCTAGAGGTCTCTGAATACAGTCGATATTACTCTTCTACGAATAGCCCGAAGGTAATATTGGGGATTTTTATACAAGCTACTGTCTCACCCTCACACCTTCTAATGGTCCTGAATCTCTTTTTCCAGCCCTGCTGGATGAGACAATCATGCCAACATTGAGTGCAGAAACTTTTTACATTTCCATGTATTGTTATTATATACTACTTAAATGTCTCTATATTTTAATTCTATATTTTCGGGTAAATCTTAAAAAAAACACTTTACTTCTCTTTTACAAAAACCGAATTATCCGTCAACAAATTTAACATCATAACTAAGAACGATATACCAAATTAATAAACTTGTACGACATAAGATCAACTTGATAGATCAATATAAGAACTAAAATACTTACTGCAAAGGAAAAAAGATCATGAAATACAAAAATATCTATTAAATTTCAATCTTACAGCTATGAATTATTCGTTATGGAAAGGTACACACATTTTTAGAAACCTCAACAGTTTATTCTCTCTATTTGTTAGCTCAATAGAGCGGAATTAAATCCGATGAACAAAAATGTATAGCCTTTGTAAACCATTTCAGCTATATATTTACGCTTAACCCGATAGGCATCACTGAATAGGAAAAAATTAAACAGTTAAATTGTCTATTGGTCCAGAACTAAAACAGATTAAAGCAACTAAACTCAAATAAGTTGTTAATGTACTCAACAAAATTGAAAATAAATAAAACCTAGTGCTGATAATGTTACAGTCAGGATGATTAGAAAACTGCCTAAAAAAAGCAAAATGATATATTACTATAATCATTAAAGCTTGTCTTTGACTATAGCATATCCCGTCACAATGAAAAATGAATCAAATTATACCAATCCTATAGCCGATAAAAATCTAAAACTAATCATTTCATACAGACTCGTAAACATTCTTCCAGTACTTTCAAGAATTAAAAAAAGTAGTACTTGTAAGACTGAATCCAATAATGACATACAAAAACTTATTCTGAACACATTAATTTCGATTTAGATATAAATATTCTATAATCAAACAGATAAATCGTATATTTGTTCAAATAAGAAAAGCTCTAGAAAAAAAAGTTCTACTCTACTATATTTCATGACGTCTAGCAAGATTTCAACAATGAATGACTTCATGTTTACATAACAATTCTCAAACCACTTTAGTCATCAAATTGATTATCAGATGATGGCGATCAATTATAGGGAACGGCTTCTAACTTTAACAAAGAAACATTCTGGAGAATTTAACGTTATAATTCAAATAGATTCGATGTAAGAAATATACACCTAAAAATAATAAGTTACATATTAAGTAAGGTAGGTTACATTTTTTAACCGTTGTTGAAAGTTATTTTTATTATTATTTCTAGTTAAAATGATCCTTTTCCTTGTTAAGAGTTTATATTACATTGGTTTTGACTATTTTGTATAATAGTTTTTTAAATTCATATATAAATATGTATTATTCAGAGAATGATATTTTTATATTCAGTTGGTCATTTTGCTATGAGAAAGAATGCTAAAATATATGATCAGAATATCTCTATTATAGCAATATTTATAACACACCAATAGTGTTCAGAGTTTAATATAATTTAAATTAATTCAAATAAGGTAATTGAATAAGACCTTTCTAAGGCAATATGCACTTTTAAATATAAAGTATCAAAATATATTTGGTGGATTTTAAATTCACCACTATTCTCAATAAAAAATCGCTCAGTTGAATATGAACATATAATATAAAATACAAATATAACAATCATAAAGAGCGAACAAGGAAAGTACTAGTATGGTAATACAGTGACTTTTATAATCGGGTTTTATATCATTCACTCGGGATCAATAAGAAAATAAATAGGTAAGACGAAAATTATATACTTGTAAAACCAATAATTACCGAGATATCACGATTTTTTTCTTACAATTATTTCTCTAGTGATTCGGAATTTACAAACGCAACTGTATATATGTATATATTTGTTCAAATAAGACATAAAAAATAATTACTTTTAAATAAAAATTGTCAGTAATTTTCAAATTATCTTTTCAGAATAAATGCCGTTGTTTATGCTGTAATAACGTTCTTTATTTTAGAAATGAATACAATTTATGTCATTTTTTTGAATAGGTTAATGGAAATCGCAAGAATTTATTGAATTTATTTATAATGTTTCCAAAAAAAGGAAATTTTTTGGAAACATTACTAATAAACTTGAATAACAAATATTAACAATAACAATACACATTTTTAAAAGTTAAACTGGCAAGATACGCTAAAATTTTAATTAGATAATCAAATAATCCTAAAATATATATAAACTTATACTACAGCTCCAGAAAAAATACTACAATATATATATGTTTTTTTATTACGTTATGTTCACTTTTTTAATTCAATTTATTGACTCAAGGAAATTAAAATAACTTTATTTTGATAATATATGTTGCACTTATTTTTTGATAGTTTTGGGTTCATAAAACATCATTTTTCCATTTTTTAGAATTTTTGTATAAATTCAAATTAATTTATTAAACAGATATCAGCAGTAATGAATTAATCTCGAGTTAGTCGTAGCTGCTAAAATTAAATAAATTATTCTAAACACATTTTCGAATGGTATCTTAAATAGAAATTTAAACAAATGATTGTAATTACGGTACATTATATTATATTTTTCTATAGATAAGAAATAATTATTTTGTTGAAAATTTTTTGTTATATTTGGATTGTAATGTTTTTTTGTTTATCTCTCACTTTTATATACATTTCTATATATTTTTCTCTTTCTATCTCTTGTTGTCTCTTTCGTTGCTTTTGTTTTTATTAAAACTCGGACTTAGTTTTTCTTGTATATTTAAGTTTTTATATAGTGTTATTTTTCATAGCGACGCTGATTTTCTGGATAGTAGTAAATCTAGATCTTCATCAATTCTTTGTCAATGTTCCATGAAGTAACGTATTTCTCTCTGTGTGTATCCTTTATTCTTTCAAGTAATTTGCTTCTTTCTATGTGTTTTCATTTGAACTTGAATTTGAATTTTCTTTATATTTATGTAACATAATACAGGATATCTATCATCGCGACAGGATAGAGATTATTCAGCTGAAACCTACAGTTCAGACATTATAAAACATGTTTGTGCTTAAATCTTGCCATTGTGAATTCGCATGAAGTTTCACACATTAATTACGAATATCATCTCTTTTTCGACTCACGCTCAAACATACACACGCATAAACGCGCGTAAAAATCATACATAACTTCACAATTTAATAGTAGGCTTGCAGAACGCAGATTTTACTTCGAATCTTTAATAATGTGTGGCAGTGTACACGCGAATATGAAAGTGAATTAATAAGTGAGTTAATCAGTGAGTGAATAAGTGAGCAAATAAGTGATAGGGAATAAGAAATTGGGAGTCAGAGAGGGAAAATGAAAGAAAGATAGACAGATATAAGGAAAGAGAGAGAGAGAGACAGTGAGAGAGAAAGAGAGAGAAAGAGAGAGAGAGAGAGAGTGGCCAAAAGAAATAGAGGGAGAAACAGAGAGAGAGAGGAGGGAGTCTGAGTAAATGGAAAAGAGTGTGAGCATGTGAGAGAGTAAGTGAGAAGGGCGGAGACAGAAGATAGAAAGAGAGCAAGAAAAGAAAGAGAAAAAGGAGAGAGAGAGAGAGAAAGAGAATACAAGTGAGCGAGCGTGATCAACAACGACTGAAACTCTTCCGTTATCGGTTTTGATATAAAAGAAGACGGCGCGAGTTCCATGTTATTCACAAATATTTGAATCAACAACTATTTTACGTACAGAAGAAGAATAATTTCTTGTAAAACCATTAGTCAATATAATTACAAACATGAACTTTAAAGGATTGGTGAAACTCTGTGAGGCTAGGATCTTCAACAAAAATACTTTGCAATGGCTTACATCCGGAAGAAACTTTAGGTTAGTCATTTTTTTCAACTTAACTATTTTATCTACTTTTTCTTGTCAAAATATCATACGCAGAAGGATGAATTCAATAGTACAATTACCAAGCGGGATACATTCTTATTCTGTCACAGTACCTATAATACGTTTTATCAATCAAATTTTGTTCCTTTTTCAAATCATAATGACACTTTGAAATATATTTTTCAACTCTAAATAATATCTAAATACATTTAGAAAAACAGATTAGAGTTCTTCATTGTTCCTGTCATACAGGTCATAACAAACAATAAATGGTTTAACGATATCTTTGAGTCAATTGTGTAAATAGATAAATAACAATATTTTATTTCATTATTACTATATCAATATTAGATACTATCTACACAGTTGACTTGGAGAGATCGAAACAGTACATTAGAGTTATGTACGGAATGTTAATTCATATTTTAGAAACAAAACTGCTAAGGCACAACAAGTAATTGTAAAAAATGTTCAAAGATAAAAGGCACAAGACATGTATTTGTTTTCATTTCGTAGATAATAAATCGTGTCATTATTTAGTTTGAATACTCAAATACTTAACATAATGATTCTGATGACTATATTTCTTCTCAACTGTTTCGTGGAATATTAGAATTTATTTAAAATCAGATAAAACAGCTCTTTGTCAAATATGTTATGTTGTTGAAATTCATTCATCCATATTTTTCTTTTTCTAATTTTTATTTACATTTTATATGTTAATTAATGATTTATAGGCACGCTTAAAAACCATTTTCGTACTCATGTGTAAGTGATAAAATAATATATTACTTCTGTATATTTCATTAATAATCGAACATATATATCTAATAGAGAATATAAAATTACGGTTATTCTAATAAAGTACTATACTTACTCAAATTTCATTAATTTGAAAATTTATAGAATTGACCATAAAATTACCATTTGTGTACATTGGGAAAGAAAATACAACGCGAGGTATTTGGGATATCATTATTTAGGGAATTTTCACGGTGCAAAACAAACAATTAGTTAGTATAAAAAATAAAATCAGTTTGAACATTATTATGTTAATTTATGAGAATTTTCTATTACAAGTAAACAGGCAGACAGATGAATTCCGTTATAATCTAAAACATTCTACTTTTAGTACCTTTTTTGAGCTGTAAAAAGAACTTATTACATTTTTTATTCTATTCAGCGTGCCCATTTAATAAATTAATAAAGCGGTGTACTCTATTCTATATAACTTAAAGGTTACATTTTCTACATCAGTTTATTAGTGCTGTTTATAAATATATGATTTTTCACATACATGAATCATTCACATGGGCCTAAATTAAAACATCTTTGGATCACCTCACAGGAATATCATATGGAATCATTTAAATTTACTGACGATGAAAAACTTATATCATGTAATATTTTTTTAAAATAATTACCAAGATTTACGATCACGAGTTGTAAGTGAATAGGCAAAAAGTACCTCTAACTTGTTGGCTATGCGCGACACTCATATAATATAAGCTGGTGTTTCCGAGCCCTTTCGAAAGTATTTTTTTTTCATTTCCATACGTCACATATTGATGATTCTATTAATGAAATTGAAAGCTCGGATTAAAATCTGTTATTTCCGTCCCTGTTAAGTTGATGAAATTTTAAATATGTTATTCAAGATACAAGTTTTTCAGATTTTCATTTTTGCTTTTGCCGTCAACAAATATTTTATTTCGTGTTTATAATCTATTATGTAATCTATCTTTTATTTTATCTAATATTCTGAATACTCCGCTGATTCTAAGCACGCAAATACTTGTAATGAAATACTATAATACTATAATCAGCATAGTGCCTGATAGGATCTGCTTTCCTCTCAACACACCGTTCCAAAAAGATCAAATTTTTCAAGTGAGTACTACTAGGACACAGGTAATGACAACTAGCCCTCAAATATATTTGACGAGACTAGTTTTAGGCCCATTAGTCATTCATAATCCAAAAATATCAACAATAAACAAATCCTGACCCACGAAAATATATGAATGGATGTTTATATATTTATATTTTTTTTACATTAAAATCAATTTACTTGATTTTTATAAGGGAATTGCATTACTAGGTATAGATTTTTCAATTCTTACTCACAAGGTTTTGCCTTTGTTAAAAGAAGTGTTGAGGAGGGAGTGAAGCTGTTACATAAATAATTATATTTGAGGTGCTGAATTTAAAATTCTTATCGCGCTGGTAAATTTTACATTCTTTTATTACATTTTTATCATGGTCCATGTAAAACCTATAAATCATTATTTTGAGTAATGAATATCACTAACAATTTTTCCAAGCACACTGGAATTGGTAATCCAGTGATCTTGTCTTCAAAATATAATAGCGTATGTTAAAACAATTGATTTTGTACGAAGACCTCCCGTATAAACCGTTTTGTTATAAGTGAAATTATCGAGACTATGCGTGTTTTTGTGTGTTAGTAAATACAAGCCTCTTAAATCATATGATTAAATTATTAATAATTCGTATAGTCGTGATTCAAAGTTTTCTTGGCACTAAATTTTTCATATAAAACGAGTTGTACGGAACGGACTGCATATAAAATTACTTGTACAACATGTATCTGTAAAATTTCAAATTCCATACGTAACAATATACTAATTGGTTTGGTGCTCTAATTTTTAGGGGGGTAACTAATATTTTTATGAAATTTTCACTAGAAATAGTATAAAACTAAGAATAACCAACTTAGGAATTTGAAAAATGAATGATAGATATATTCATTAAGAATTGCTCAAACAAGTTCTTGAGATTTTTCTTAAGAGGTAAAGGAATGTTGAATCTAAAAATTACAATTTATGAAATAAAATGGAACCAGTTGTAATTTTATAATTATAAACCCTTATCTTTAAAATTAGTTGTATAAATAACTATGTATTGCACTCACATACATGTAATTATCTTTCGGTTAGCCCTATAAGTCTTAAATGATTCAAAATCTATTGCCGCAGACTTGATTAAATCTATTTGGTATAGATATTTTTGAACAGTTGACTTTTAATAATTTTTGGTGCCGAATCCACTCAAGTAGAACACTTTTCTAGAAAAAAAAAAATTCATTATAAAAGTCAGAAATAGCCTAATTCTGTCTTTTTCACATTTTTCTTTATCTATTTTTTGAGTAAGTTAAAGCCTTAGATAAGCTTGAAACTATTGTAAAATGGTATTGATAATTTTTTTTCTACATGTTTTTTCTTTTTATTGAGCCCTCAAATATATTTGACGAGACTACTTTTAGGTCCATTAGTCATTCATAATCCAAAAATATCAACAATAAACAAAGCCTGACCCTCGAAAATATAGAATAAATTAATAAATTTATTCTTTCTATGAAATCAATACAATTAAAAATATTATTTTGAGGTTAAGTTTTTTGATATACAAGATACATCAATATCTCACGTAATTCTTTTTCAACCAAATAGATCATGAATCAACTAACTTTATTTTCTAGGTTATAATTTTTATTATATAAGATATATAAATATTTTGAATCCTCTTTTCTTTATATGATTTCTGGTTCGTCTATAAAAATCCAAATATAATAGAGAATGTCTACACAAATTTACAGCTCAATTTTTTGAAAACTTCAGATAGGAATTATTCGATAACGATGAAGCAAAATCTTAACTTCTTTAACCAACTCACTGTGAAATAATGATATTCACAGTATGTATACAATGTATTACTACGGTCAAATGTTACACAATTTTAGATACGTTAGAACTATTGAAATAAATCCCACATTTTTTACATAGCGTATTTAAGCTTCAGAAGTATTCTTGAAAAATTCAAATTTATATTCCTCAAGTTTGTAATGAATCCACTTAAAACTCATAAATCAAAACAAATTACTCAAAACGGGTCATATTCCATTATCTGATAATTTGAGAATTTAATAAAACTTATTTGAATACTAAGATGCTGGTCTATAAATATATGTCTATAAAAAGATCTATAAATATACACTCATATGCAATATATTAAAAGGGGTAGAAGACTAGAGATTAATTAATGAAGGCCTGTTCAGCCCAACTAATCTAATTTTTGTTGACACTATTAAAAATACTGCCAGTTACAATGTTGTAGATGTGGATGATCGTTAGTAGAAAATACAAATTTTTACTTATTAAGTCCTAAAAAATAAATGAAAATATATAAAGATCAAATAATTACATCCAAAATATGACTCGAAAGTTTTTAAAAACACATTAAACATTAAAACTAGGGTATTAATTCTTGATAGAAATATTAAAAATTAATTTTAAAAAATTGTTGAAGTAAGACTTTATGAAGACTAATAATAAACTATTTTAGAATATTCTGTATAACATTTTAACGTAAATACATTTTTTAAATCGAAAACAGCATCTTATTCTGCCGAAAATTTCTCAGTAGAAAAGTAATAATATAAAAAATTGATTTTTTAAATTTAATTTGAAGATACTATCGTTTCAAAGGGCAAATGATCAAATCACGTATTAACATGAACAACGAAAGAGGTAGAAAATTTGTAGTTATCACGCCATGTAATGCTTTTTTTCTAATTTGAAATGAATCATTGATTTTGTAACTGGAAATAACAGAAAGGGACATGGACATTTAAAGTGTTTTAATAGGTTCTATTTTTATTAGTCGACCTACAAAATGGTTGATTAATACATGAAAAGAGCGCAATAATTTCAATTTTATTATATTTCGATCAATAAATATATTAGACAATTTGTAGTTTACACGATCAAATATCATATTTCGGTAGAAAATTGAATTTGTACAAAAATAAAATAAATATTAATTGATTCATATTTATATAAAATATATTATGTAATATTAGTGAAGAAAAGTAACAATTGCTATATTTTTTATTACAATTTTATTCAGATGAATTTATTTAAAAATATCTGTCTTCTATTCAAGGTAGGGTAGTCGCCTGAAATCTAGCTGATTTCTGTAAAATCGAAATTATAACATGTATGATCTGCGATGGCTTTAAGTAATTATTTTCTTTTACTTGGATTTTTAATTGCGTAATCAAATATGAGAAATCATTTAAAAGAATAAATTATAAGTTTAATTTTCCTTATTCGTTTTATTCATATATTGATTTTGTACTAGCACTTTGATTTTACTAATTTTGTTTGGATATATAATGTCGAATAGTGAAATATGGCAGAGCTTAAAATATAATCGCCAATCTGAACTTGTAGCAAACTAGAAAATGTTGTAAAATCAATTTTTATTAGGCAAACCTTAATAATAGTTATTGTATTTTGCTAATGTAATCGTTTTTTGAGATATATAAATTTATTTCATGTATTTTGAGTTAGGTATTTTGCGGAGGAACAGTATATGAGCTCACTTATGCCATGGTTTCTTGTTAACATATAAACTGGTAATTTGGAATCAATCATTATTTCGCTTAAGCATATTGAAATAATCTCATTGTTTTGGGTTAGTTACCACTTCAAAAATCCCACTTGTATAGCTATAATATCTGTTATTTATATTTATTTTTTACTTTGGTATATCTTTTATTTTGATATCTTTGATATCCGATATAAACGACTATATAATTAATAAAAATATTATATTTTTATTAGAAAAACATCAATGATCTCGTAGGTCAAAAAAATTGAATAAGTTTCAGTTAATAAGTAGATAGATTACACAGGGAAACAGTTTCTACATCCAAAAACCAGACCTCACTTGCTCAAAGATTTTTTGTGCGCAGAATCTAAATCCGGTGTCAGAATTGATCTTGTACACCTAGTTTCCGAGATATGCTAACCTGAAAGTGCAAAAAATCCGTTATTATGTTACATTTGAACCTATATCGCAAAGCGAGAATACATTTTCTCTAAAATCGAATAATGCTCTTTAAAATACCACTTGTCCCTTCAAAACGTGTTTTCATATTTGAAAAATCTTCATTATCAGCAGAGATATTATTAAATAAAGTTAGATACTTTAGCGTTTTTATAACAATAGGACTAACATTCATAAAAGTTCTTCAAAAAGCGGAAGTAATATATTTCTGTGCTTTTTTGGGTCACCCAATCCCAATTTGACCTCCAAATTATCCTATCACATGGGTGTCTGACATTTCCTAACCTAGAATTGTAAAATTAACGATTTTAGGCGGAAATATCGGCATAGACCTCAATAACTGTATGGAGCCATTTAACATAGAAACACGTAATCTACAAATACTACATCCACAACAGGTTAAGTACATATATTACTTCCGCTTTTTAAAACACTTTTTTTCAATATTAGTTCTACAGTTATGAAAATGCTAAAGTTTTTTAAACTATATTTAATTATATCTCCGCAAATAATGAAGATTTTTCATATTTGAAAAACGAGTTTTAAAGGGCAAAAACGTTAGGGTATGATTCGTTTTTAAGAAACATTATTTTGCTCTATGATATACGATCAAATATAGCAAAAAAAAACGTGTTTTTTGCACTTTCAGGTTAGGATATCTTGGCAACGAACGGTACAGGAGCAATTTTGAAGCCGGATTCCGATTCTGTATACCAAAAACTTTTGGGCTAGTGAGGTTTGGTTTTTAGGTATGAATTTTTGTTAAATTTTGTTGCTCTGTGGTATCAATCTAGAACGACCATAGCGTATAGATAATAGATGAGATACTTATCTTTCAGATATCAAAATAATGACGTAAGCGTTAAAAGAGTCCTTATAGTCTTAGAAAAAAAATAGAAGAGTGACATAGTCATCCAAAATTTTTATATTTATAACTTTAAAAAAATCTATTAATATAATTTTATAAATTCGATAAAATGAGACTTTTAAAAGAGCCTAAAACGCTATATTACTGTATAATAGTGTCGCGGCTGGCCAACAAGCTTCATAGTTACTTTGTGCCTACTTGCCTGCAATTCGTGACCGAGAGACCTAAAATACCTCTAATATTAAATGATATTTGTTGTCGCTAATGGTCTAGAGATGGATGAGACATTAAATAAATAGCAAAATTAAAAATGAATGTGAGTGAGAGATGTGGTGTGAATGGCAAAGAGTCAATTGTAGTCATTTTCGTGGCTCGGCGGTCAAATATGAAGTAACGATGCTAAGAAAGAGCTACTATTAAAGTCAAAGGTGATAAAGATTATCGGTATAGTCGTTAAGGAAGCCAGTACTAGGAATTTAACTGACCAGAGAGATTCATATCCGACGAAAGGTAGGCAGTTAATACACTTAGTTACGCGACACAAGAAAATCTTGTTATCTCTTTCTTTCTCTCTCTCATTTTCTTTTTCGCTCTCGTGACAATGACATTACGTTATTATAGAATAGAAATTTGAAAAATGTAACATAAAGTTCATTTTCAAGCTCACTTTTATAGTTAAAAAATTCATTTTTTTATAATAAATTGTAAGTATTACAGCTGCTCTATCCACAATAATTAATGTATATCGAAATAAGTACATTATTAATATGATGTCAAGCTTTGTTTGAAATTTTATACACAGATTCAAAAGACTGTATGGTACTAATGAAATTTAATATAATTATTGTTTTTTCAATAAAATATTAAGGCTTTTATTTTAATAAATATTTCACAGTTAAAAATATTTTATTCTTGTTAAATCATTCTTTGACATAGTATGGTAGTATAAAATCAGAATATTAGAATTAATGAATTAGTAAGATTTTTAGTACAGAGATATATTAATATTTAAAATTAAATATTAAGAGTTAATTGTTTTTTCCAAGTTTCTTGAGCGGATCATTTTTTCTTTCGATAATCGAATGTGTAATAATAATATGTTATTCACACATAGTTGCACATTTTTCAATAGTGAAATAATTTATAATAATCTGAAAAAGAACATTTATCCATTGTTATATGATTTATTGCATAGCTATAGAAAAGGACCACTACTTTTAGAAAAGATATTTTATAGTAACCAGTAGAAGATAATTTTACATACTATATTTCGAACAATATTAATTAACATTTAAGATATTGTTTAATACTTGGGGTTTACTTTCAATATAACTTTTATTTCACAAAATATTATTGTAATATTTTGTTTGACTCAATTTGAAATGTTAAAAATAAAAAGTATACTATGATTTTCATAATTACATTATTTAAGTTCATTGAACACAATATATTCATTAATATTTCTAATATGGAAATTAATAAACTATACAATGATGTTATATAAGGAAACTATGAACTTATGCTGTCATGACAATTAACAATTTTTACGAAATAGACTTATGCTATTTCACATTGTGATTCTATAAAGATTTAGATTATTTTTAGGTCATGTTGGCTATATATGACATATTTGAACAATAATACTTAAATATTAAAAATCCGGAAATAATTCAAATTTCATAAACTGTGAATTACAAGATTATGCTAGTAAGTCGCAGATATATATGTATACGAATAATAGTATAAGTATTATATTAGAAAAAGCTTAAATCACAATTATATTTTAATAAAGAAAAATTGAAAAATTAATATATGTGGCTCAAGAATGTTCATAGTATAAAGAAAAGAATATTTTAACTTCTTTAAAATATAACTGTTGGTTTCGATTTTAGCCAAAATTTGATAAAAGACATTTTAAAGTATAAAATATTAATACCAGTTATTTTCGAGATAAAGAGAAATAAAATGACCTTAATATAGTGAATTAATAAAGAGAGCAATTATAATATAAACCTATTTATTTCCACTAACAGTTATATTGATTTAAAATGAAATGAATTTAGTTATATAATTCATCAGTAACAGAAATATTAAGCACTAAAAACCAAAGCTCTCAGTACACTGAACAATCAAAATGTATTTTTATGCAAATATAATTTGCATTAGTGTTATATCTCTATTTAAAGTAATTTGAAAAAATTTGTCCTGGAAGCAACATTAATGTTGCTGCTCAAGAAGAAGATCTGTACATATATTTAAAAGTATAAAAATTACGCTTGAATTAGAGTGATAAAGATAGTGAGAGAAAATGAGAGAGAGAAACAGATAAATACAGATAGCGAGTAAGAAATAGATAGAGAGAGAAAGCGAAAGAGAATGCGTAAGATATGATGTGGTGAGCACAAAGCACGTGTAAAGCATGCGCTCGATGCGTGCAATATATAGTTATGACCTCCAGCCTTCAGAGTTATTTTTCTGAACAATAGGATATATAAAATCTATAAATTTAATGCTGCCAATTAAAATAAATTAAATTAAGTACTATTGGAAATTCAAGTACTCTAGTTATTAATATGTTCTAATTTTACTCATATTTAGCCTTCTCTAAATAATGCATTTGAATTACCATAGTTAAATTACATCAGTTTTTCATGTTTGCTTTATGGAACAATCTTGAATTCAAATCATTACAAGGAATAAATAAAGAATGACTTCTTGTTAAAACTCATTATACGATGTAAATAATATCATAAATAAGCTAAATAAATATTTACAAAAAATTGTTTATCAATAAATTAAATATATAAATGTTTTTTTTATTCTATGAGTTTACTGTAGCTTAATTATTTTACATATCAAAGACGATAAATCATGTAGATTTATTTTATTTTATCGATTACATTTTTTTAAGAATACCAATAAAATTTGCAAACATTTGTCCGTAGCGTAATTGTCTTTTTGTATTTGTTTTGAAATATGATATACACTTTTCGCCTATCTTCTAATAATTAAATGTTTTCCAGAAATATGGGAATGGAATACTACGTATATTTGATGAGGTCTGAAAGGTATGCAGGAGTGGGAGACTCTAGCATTTATCAAACATATGTTTCGCAAATACGAATTCACCTTGAAATTATAAAATGAATGATCTCTCCTAGATAAGCTCTGAAAAAAAACAAAAATTAAAGAAAATTATTTCCCATGAAGATAAATTTGTCAATTCACCTTTATATTTTCAAAATAATTTACGTATTTTACATTTTTTTAAAAGAAATATCGAGTGTATAAAAACTACGTGATAATATCTTGTAGAAATGTCAAAATTTTTTATAAACTAAGTAGTAACAAAATTGGTATTTTAAAGAACCTAAAGAAGTTCCTATAAAATATTTCTCTTTCTCATATATGGTAGTATGTGCAACTTTCGAAAGAGGTAGACACTAGCTGATTAAAAATGAAATGACATTTGAATTAAAGTAAATCTGTTATTAACTGATGAAAGTTATGGAATACATTTTTTAAAGTCCAACATTCACATAGAAATTTTAATTCCAGTATGCTGCACGTGACTCTATTTTGTTACCTTTTCTAACATTGGAGTGAATTGAAACATGAGATATGTTTAATAACGAAATTGTCACTACGTTTTTTTGTTATTTATGTTCGTCTGTGATTTAAATTTCATAGGATCATAGATTTATTAGATTCAAAATATCATTTTGAAATTAGAGTTATTCATGCACAATATACATCCACATATGTTCTGTTACATCAGCATCTCTCAAGGCTCTTCCTCAGACATTCGGATCACTAATAAACTGACTTCACATTTCTAATTTGCGTTGGATAAAATCTATAAGACTACTTGCGAATTCATCGTTACAAAAATCGAAATGATTACAGTAACTATGATGTACGTGTTTTTTCAAAACTACTCCCCTAAATAGTGAACTATACAAAATAAGACCTCTAGTCCATTTGTATTTCACGCTACGATTTTCAAACAATGAATTTCGTGATTAATAGAATATTATATGATGTAATATGGACATCCGTTAAGATCTAGGTTCCTTTTATAGTTAATCTAGAAGCATACTGGTATACTTGTCGTTCATGTGGACATTAATTTAATAATCAATATATATACAACATTTTGTATAACTTATATATATATATATATATATATATATATATATATATAAATTAATAATTATTATTCATTTTTTCAATACGTCCTCGTATTTCTTTCTTGAAACCATAGATTCGTTTTTAATTCTAATTCGCTCTACACATTTTAGCTTACCGCTTTTTCTACCAGTTGAATGTTAACCTGAATAATATAACTGCACTCTGAATTATTTCTCTCTTTTATTATAGATTAACATTTAACGCTACTGCTACTCTCAATCAATTAATTTAGTGTACGATGTATTTTAGACTATTTGAACTTTATGTTACTTCGACAAGATTGCTCCCTGAGTTTTAACTTCCTTTTATAGGCATGTTCATATTTCATATTTTATTGCGATTATTTCAATAAGTCACGACACATTAAACTCGAGCTTTATAAGGTTGATACTTTCTATCATAGTCACTCTCTTTAAACAACAACTATCATCTATACGTCAGGTTGGATATTTTTCGGATAATCATCATACTTTATATTCTTATATCAATTTTGTAATTTTAGAACAATAGGGGCTATCTTTCTGCAATGTGGGATTGCACCTAAAGATCAAATTTGAAAGTCATTTGCAGGTTATCGTGATTTTTTAAAATGGAAAGACAATACTAGATTCTAAAAGGGAGAAAAATTGTATGTTCAAATTATTAAAAGGACCTTCAAATGATTAGGTCAAGATCAAATTAAGAAAAATTTATTTTTTATTTATTGATGACTTCTTGGACAACAAATGTTTTAATAAACTTGAGGACAACAATTCTAGACTATATTCACCTTTAGGTCATCTTTAAATGCCATTCTAAGTAAAATTTCAATCCCTAGTATTACTACAAAAATATGGAATCAATATAAATGAAACTTACACTTTCCCTACTTTTTTTTAATTGTAATTTTTTCCGTAATTTTAAATTAAAGATAAAACGATGAAATATTGAATTTCACTTTTTATGTTATTCCATCACGTTATTAATTTTTCTAACTGAAACATTTATAAATAAAATTACAATTAAAGTTATAATTTAGTCGCCGCTTTAGTAATTTAGGTTTATTTCAAAATTATACAGATATTTTTATCTTAATTGTATTATAATAGATTTTAATATTTAACAAAATAATTATTTTGTTCCAATATTCTTATTACGGATGGTTATCTTTCTAATCATATCATTGGTATGATAATGATTTTGAGAGAGTATCAAAAAAATTATTGTGTAATAGCATAAAGGTAGTCTCGACTTTTTCTTTTTACAAGACATGCCAATCACATGACAATATGAAGAATAACTGAAGTAGCTCACAGTGCAAATCTTAGTCATCAACACAAACTCCATGAAAACGACAAATATGATCCTCATATTGTGATTGTTCTAACTGCTGTTCATCTCGGACCTCATGTTAGCAGTCGTATTCCGTGGGTATTGAATGCATATTGAATTTTTCCAATGGGCAACGATACAAAATAATCCTGAATATATTGGATTTGTGACGTTCTCTGATTAAGTTAAATTCTATAGTGATGATCCACTTAATAGACACAATTCCCACTATTATGTCAATGAAAATCCCTACTGGTATAGGACACCGTAAAAATCGATGGAGCCTGATTAAGTTATGTGGTATCATTAATGGTTACTTGGTGGTACCTTATTATTTTTAGGGAAATATCGATAGAGATAGCTATTTTGAATCGCTTAGAGATTCATTAACAGTAATCGTGCAGGATATTGATTTTGAAACAATTCGGAGAATGTGATTGCAACATCCCATTTTGCACGAATCGTGCGCGAATTTCTAGATGATAAATATCATAGGAGGATTTGACGAGGGATTCTAGTTAACTGGCCTCCATGCTCATCAAATATGACACCTACAGATTTCTGCTTATTAAACTATAAAAAAAAATATCGTTTCTCAAGAACATCCGACAATTAGAGAAGACATGACACACAAAATTTGTTCAAAATGTATTTTAAATATATCAAAATCGAAATTTATAAATGTCTTAAATTTTCTTTTTTATCTTTAATACTCATGTTAACCATTTGATTCTTAGGTGAATATCTCATTTCATTAATACATTTTTACTATTTTTCAATAAATCATCAATTGAATATATATTGAATGGATCAAAAAATAGAGGATAAAGGAGAAATAGTTTAAGATATTTATCATTAACAAATGATAAAAAATATTTTTTTATAATATTAATCTATAAGTTGTCCATATATTGGGTTTTGGAATTATAATTTATAGTTACAAAACATGTTCAAAATCATTGAGTAACGTTACTGCAAAAGCTTGTAGTTATTGTTTGTAAAATATATATGTCTAAAGTTCTTACATAGGTTCATAATAATGATTAGGTAAAGCTTTTCGAAATTTATCCCATTAGCACACAATAATATTTTAAAAACTTTTCGCGAAAGATTTTATGAAAGTCAAATTCAAACTATCATCGAAACATGCATGAAATCTTTTATAAACGTTCCAATAAAATATTAAAATCAATATTTGGATAATATGTAATTACAATTCGTAGCCAGGTTTCCAGTAATATTTTCTTAAAGTTCTTTGAAATTTTAATTAGCAGATATCTTCATACATTTTTTGATTCTTCAAAGTGACCATGCATTTTCCACCAGCTTTCCAAATATGATAAAAACGTTTTAAAAAATCGTAGAAGGCGATCTATCAACATTTGTTCAATTTGGGAATTCCAAAAATTTATGGACATACTAAACATTTCAAAAACGGGTTTTTTATCAAAATAGTAAAGCGTCTTTTGCTTATAGTCGCTGCATTATATTCGTTTATCTTTCAATCTATTTAAACGTTTTCTTATTTTTAGGTCTTCTAAAAATAAAAAAAAACAGCTTCCGGATAATTCACTAATAAGACCTTGAAGGCCATTATAACAGATTAATAGATATTCTACCGTAACATTTCTTCGCGCTTTTCAAATTTGGAATAAAAAATAACGATTCTCATTTGAAAATAACACTTTTTGGTCTTCGAAATATCTTCAAAGTTGACCTCAAGGTTAAGAAATGTTGCCCTCAAGTTTATTGAAACATGTGTTCCCAAAATGTCATAACAAATTGTATAAAATCTATTAAAGGATTTTTTTGTATATGAAACTAATAACTATTTTATAAGTAACAATTTCTGCTCTTTTCGAATATAGTGATAAAAATATGGATACCCACATTAAAAAAAATACGATGACATTTAAATAACGTGAAATTTATTTTAAGATTAATTCAATATTATAGAAAGATGACCCCCCATTCTACTAAACTACATTTATCGAAAAATTTTTTTTGTATAACTTTCGGAGATTTCGGAGTGGATTGACTAAAAAGGTTCAGCCTGTATGAAATACCGAGACAACAAGAGAGCGAGAGAGAGAGAGAGAGAGAGAGAGAGAGTAGCATAATAATTGGATTATACCTCGTATGATATTTATTATATATTTAGATAATAGGTAGTAGTGTGAAATAAAAAAATAGTCTTAAGAACAAGGTACATTATCAAAATCAGTACTGAATATTAATCTTTTCAGCGCTTAAACATGAAAACAATTTGCAAAAATTATACTTTCGATATTTCCGCCTGTAACTGTGATCAAGAATGCTTTCTAATAAGTTTTATGGTACTGTAAGTATCACTTACGGCATGTTTATATAACATTGAGAGACTAAAATAATTTTCTAGATAGTCCAACAGCCTTAAAATAATTGTTTTTATGGTTAAACTTCTACAAAAGTAATTAAAATATTGAAAACGTCAAGATAATTATTTGTACAATATTTCGGTAACATGATACTCTAAATAAATGTGAATATTAGGCCGTGGGTGTAACGTTTCTGGAACTTTTGTTATTGTTAAAAAATTAAGTTGTTGTCAAACTATGTTTCACAAATAGGTTAGAAATAAAGATTGCTGTTAATGAATATATTCAATTCTATAATAATTGGTTAGGATACAAAGCCTCTGGAATTTAAATATGGCTATACCATCTAAACATATGGTTTTTACTTATTTAAGGATATCTCACGAGTTTTAGAAATAAAAAAAAATTCATGAATGTTTTTACATAGAAAATATATAAAATATATCTTATCAAGTGATGAACGTCTTAATTCTTGATATTTCTAATTTTGGATTTAGCAGCCCTGTAGGATTTAAACTATAATTTCGAAGAAAATGTTTCTCGTTCAATAATTGATCAATACATCGTCAAAAAATTCAAAATCGCAATACATGAACCATAGGCATAAATATTTAACATTTGGGTCTGAAAATTTTAAAACGGTAATAACGTTTCAAGCTGAATAAGATTATGTAATTGTTTTTTAAAACCATTGGCGGCACTATTTACTTCTTAATCAGTATTAATATCTATATTAGTATTGTTAGTATTTTTATTAACTAAAAACTGAACTTTTATAAAATATTTGTATTTACCGTGGATTATCTAAAAGAATGATATTTTTAAATATCGGAGGAAATAGACTTGCAAAAAAAATAATTTATTTCATAGTCCATAGTTGGCGTTCTACTTAGTAAAATTATCGCCCGAAAAATCTAGTTAAAAGTTTTAATAAGGTAATTCTAACAATCCCAATCAAACATATTGAAAGTTCATTCAAATACTTTTCATCATTTAATTTGCCTATAAATACAATTATTTTATAAACATGATATACTTCCATAATGATTAATGTAAAGATTATTTTCCATGACAATAATATTTTTTTTAATCCGTAATATAATGTCGGTTTCGAGCTTGAATGTCTGATTGTTAATAAATATACGAATTATGCATTGACAGTTCAACGCACAGAATATCTAAAGCAGCATTAGAGAACTCGCCGAATGCAGCGTTGAATAAAACCTTACTGGATAGGTACTATTCGTTACCGCAATCGGAAAATAAAATTCAAGCAAAATACATATGGATTGATGGTACCGGTGAAGGTATTAGAAGCAAGACCAGAACTATCGACTTTTTACCAAATAAACCATCCGGTAATGCTAAATATTATTTGTTTGCTAATTATAAAATAAGAATGGAGTTTTCATGAACTTTGTATGTTAATAAAAAAAAATTACAGAATTACCGAGATGGCAATATGACGGAAGTTCTACATATCAAGCAGAAGGAGGAAACAGCGATATTTATTTGCTACCACAAGCTATATATAAAGATCCTTTTCGTCGCGGTAATAATATTCTTGTACTTTGTGATACATATCTGTCAGATATGAGTCCTACTAAATCAAATAAACGAGCTGCTTTGGTCGAGGCAATCAAACTAACTGAAGATGAGGAGCCATGGTTTGGCATAGAGCAAGAATATACCTTCTTAGATATGGACGGTAGGCCACTAGGTTGGCCTATAAATGGGTTCCCTGGGCCCCAAGGACCTTACTATTGTGGGGTAGGGGCTGACCGAGTAATTGGTCGTGACATTGTAGAGGCCCATTACCGTGCTTGTATGTATGCTGGTGTTAATATCTCAGGCAGTAATGCAGAGGTTATGCCCTCACAATGGGAATTTCAGGTAGGCTATTTCTGAAATTTCCTAATAAATAATATCTGCACTGCTTAATTAGCTGTATCTTAAATGCATCTATAATATCGTAAATAAATAATTATTCATTCTCTAAATAGGTAGGGCCAACTGCAGGTATAGCGGCTAGTGATGAACTTTGGATCGCTCGGTTTATCCTGCACCGTATCGCTGAGGAATTTGGTGTGATTGTCAGCCTTGATCCTAAACCTATGGAAGGACATTGGAATGGTGCCGGTGCTCATTGTAATTTTTCTACGAAAACGATGCGTGCTAATAATGGTATTGAGGAGATCAAGCGAGCAATTGAAAAGCTGAGTAGAAGACATGAGCATCACATCCAAGCCTATGATCCGAATGAGGGCGAGGACAATAAACGTCGACTTACGGGAAAATGCGAAACTAGTAGCATTCATGATTTTAGTTCGGGTGTAGCTAACCGCAACGTCAGTATTCGAATACCTAGAGGTGTTGCCGAGTCCAACAAGGGATACCTTGAAGATCGCAGACCTAGTAGTAATTGCGATCCATACTCTGTTACCAACGCCCTCATTCGTACGTGTATTCTTAACCAGTAGAATCATAATAAGTGTAACTTGGTCTATTTCTTTTTTAAATTCTATTACGACAATCAACATAAGCTTCATGAATTATTTTTTTTGTTGTTAATATCAGATAATCTATACAAGCTATTCATTTATAATAATAATAGTAATAATAATAGTAATAATAAAAATAATAATAATAATAATATGATGATGATGATAATAATATTAATAACAATGATAATTATAAGAATGATAATGATAAAGATAATTACATGTAAGGTAATAAGAACACTGATACGTGTCCTCAGACGACAATTTCGTCAACTATTACTTACTTAAGAAGAAGTTCACATTATCACATAAAAAATAATAAATAAGAAAACAAGGATTTTGCAAAATTATTTACATATTTTCAACCAAACCTTTTAAAAATTTTTGAATATTTATTATACAAATATTTATGATCACTATAATTATATTAGTAATCTATTGGTATGTGGCATTAGACGTCAACTAATTTGTTATAAAAATTTATATATTACGTAAAATTTTCATGTCAAAAGTCAAGATTGAAGTGAACTGCTTTGTACAAAATTGTGGTATTCTTTCATAAGTTTGTTACCCAAAGTGAAGACTATAGATGAGGAAATAGAACTCTTTGCTTTCACGTGGTATAATATATAATTGCATCGCTTTAACCTTCTCAATCTAGTATTGAGACTTTGACTGTATCTTTAATATACGCTAGCTTCGACTATTAATTAAACTTAAAATTTTAAAATATATATATTGAGTGTTACATGAATGACATTAATGTTTTTCGTAGGCTTTTCTGTTTCATAACTTAGGAAGAATATAAGAAAGAAGTAATAAAAAAGGTGAGCGTATAATAAAGGTAGCAACTATCTATCAGCTGTAACATGGTTGTATTGGATTCAATAACTATAAGTGAATTCGTGAATGTAATTTTGATCAACTATAAAGTGAATTAGTAATCTCAACATAGAAATAAATATGAAAGTTCTATCTCCTTTGAGAAGCTAGCGAAAGCTAGCGGGGATAAGTATGATATTGTTGTAGAAGTTGTAAGTGGAAAACCGGCTAAAGAACTCGAGTGCAACCGAGATTCTAGGCGGATATATAACCATCTGTGAGCGATTTTCCTTACGCGTTGTCGTTTGCGAGACAGCTACCTAACAACTGAAGCGGGAATCGTAAATACTATAGTCAATTCTATGATACCAATCCGAGGACAATAAAGTCAACGTACAGTTTTCACAGTTTCATAGCTTAGTACAATGTTATTATTGCAAATGATATTAATGTGATTCTATATAAATCGGGTAACTCATCATGAAAGAGTTAAATTCATCTTACGCTAGTAAATAATAAACCTTAGCTAGTGAATCGAAAGACGCGATCTGTACAAGCTATTCTTAATTGTTTACGAAAGTCGAGCTAATTATGTGAGTTGATCAAAAAAGCACCATTAACAATGTAAATTAGTAGGTATTATAAATTTTATCTGTGCAATAAAAATAATTTAAATTCAACAATCAATCAGTGTTCTATTGAATGTAGTAAATCTTATATATACTACGTATACATTCATATTTTTCAGTAATTAACCAAGTATCATTCTCATTTAAATGTTCTTATTTAAAAAAAGGAATCCAAAGTCATTAATGATGCAACTAATGGGAGCGTCAACTCTACCCTGAAGCATTCATAAATAGCTTGGTATAATTACTCAGTAGATTTGTAATCTAAACTTTCTTTGTTTTTTCAAATGGCTCTACCTGAAGTGAATTTTTTTATCATACGATAGTTTTTGTAAAAAATCTTCATTTGAGATTTAATAAAAATTGTATAACTATGCCATCGTCAGATTATCCTAATCCTTTCAAATTACATAAGATTGGACATCATTGAATACCTTTCATTCATATTACTGTAGGAATTCAAAATAAGTGGTTTCGTTTAATGACAGAAAATGATCAATTATATGTAACATGTATGAAATACTGATATGACAGAAATCCATATGAAGTTTCTGACTACCATGCCAAAGATTTACAAAGTACAACTGAAAAAATTAAGCAAGTTGGTAGTTAGTAAGATTTTATTAACTAAAATAATAAAACCAGTTTCGATGAAAGTAAATATGTAATTTATCAAGCATAGTTTGACAATGATAATCAAAAGATTTGTCGCTTACAGTATAATGAAGAATTGTTGATCAAAGAAAACGAACGTACAAAAATAATTGAAATAAAAATTGATACACTATTAAATAATTTGAAAAGTTGCCTTGTGAGAAAATATTGCTGTGTAGAAAATAATCGAGTAGATTTATAGAAAAAAGTGGATCTTTTAAATAAGTGAAAAAGCATATGAAATAGAAACAAACAATTCAATAAGAATACATATATTAACTATGATTCTACTATCTATTAAGTGCCTATAGAGTAGAAAGAAAGATTAAATATTTTTTTCATTTGGTCCAACAATTGATAACCGTTATGAACAAGAAGGAATATTATTATACCCACTTTCAAGGACCAGAATTTATATTATAAGTAAAGAAATAAAACATGCTGCCGTGTCATTTTATTTATAAGATTATATAAGCCGATCGCGTCTAGGTGCTGACGAGTCTAAGATAATGAAAAAGATAATTAAAAATATAGTGAAAATTAAAAGGCATTTACTTATGTTTAATTTGAAAGAAGTCTACGGCATGTTTGAAAAAAAACTGTGCTGAAATTGGATTCTAATTTCGATTTGGATTTACATGTTTTCGTATACTACGACCTAATCAGTGTTTTTTATTAAATGTCTTTAGAGGTGTTATAAATGTTTGCATTTGCATGCACCATCCAGATTCAAATTATAATTAGAAGGCTGTAAAATAACAGTAAAAGATTTCTAGATTAAATATGATGAAAAGTTACCTCAAATAGCAAAAGATATTATAATTAAAATAACGTAGGAAAAGCCTGGTCAAGCTTGCCTTTTTAACTCATTAACGACCAAAATGCCTGATTTTTTTGTAGATTTTCGACGCGATTTTTTCCGTAGTTATAGGCCATAGAAAAATTTTGCAAATACGTGTGTCGACGTGAAATATAATCGCCCTTTCAGAATTGGGGCTTATAATTATAATTGACTGCGTAATAAAAAAGTCATAGCCAATTAAACAAAAAAAAAAAAAAACGTGAACATTTTTGCAAAAAATCAAATTTGCGATTTTTTAGCAATGTTACCGTGAAGGAATCATGATATAAATATGATCAGGTGTGATCACGACTATCAAAGTATCTCAAGGAATTTTGGTGGAATTTTAAATCACTCCTTCCAACAAAATGGTGGCCAAATCAAAAAAAGATCATAAAAAACAACTCATTTTTTTTCTTGGAAACTATGTATTTAGAGAAAAAGTTTATAGAACAAAAATGTCTTAAAATTTGAGGGGATTCTATGATCAATTCTAAGATACTTTTATTCTATAAACTCCTTCTCTAAATTCAATAGTTTTCGAGAAAAAAATTTTTTATCTCATGATCACAGAAGGGTGTAATATTTTTCACACAGAATAAAGAACAGCTAACAATAGTATGGTAATGTTTTGCCTTTTTTCAGTGTATACAAGTACAATTTGTACAGCATATAATAATATATATACATATCAAAAAGTCAATTTAGAAAATTTTATATAAGATTATTCTTATTTCTTGCTAGGCCCGTGTTATTTTATGACCATACAATTACAGTCGAATCGACATGACTGTTTTCCCTGTCTGAAGTCGAGATATTTCATGCGATCAGTCGATAAGAGGCAGTGATAACCATAGTTATTGTTTTTATTACAATGTCGCAAAAACGTAAGAGAGGTTCCACTCCCTCTCATGAAATATACGAAATTGATATATCAAAGAACACCTACGATGATATAGTTACTGTTTCAAATCCTGATAATTTTGGTTCTGATGTATCAGATTGCGATACTGGTTCGAATGACGAAATTTCTATTATAACTTACAAAGAAGCAAATAAAACTTATACTGAAGCTCAAACTAAATTAGGAGACCATGTTTTCAATTAGGTGGAAGGAGAAAAAAAATATATTGATGATATGGAAGACAAAATTTTATTGAAAGACTCAATAATAAAGAAAATACGAGAAAATGAACCAGTAGAACTGTTTGAAACATTTTTTCTACGGAAATGAAGCAATATATTATAGACGTTTGTGAAGAAAATAATTTCGATTTAAATTTACAAAACTTCAATACATTTGTGGGAATAATCATTTTGACTTCATTCAACAAAAGGAAATCTCAGAAAGACTACTGATCAATAGATCCTTTTTTATCTTGTAACGTTGTTTCCTCTGCAATGCCACGTAATAATTTTCAAGAGATCAAATCAACATTAAAATATTCAAAAACAAAATATAAAAATCGAACTGACTATGGTTGGCGTGTCCGTTCACTACTAAACCTATTTCAAAATAATATTTTGAAGTTCGGTATATGGAGAAGTGCTCTTTTCATCGATGAAATGATGGCTAAGTGTTATGCGAGGACGGCACTAAAACAATTCATTCGAGGAAAACCCATACGATTTGGTTTCAAATTCTGGGGTTTTTACTTCCGATGGTTTCGTATTAGGTTTTCACTTATACTGCGGAAAAAATTCTACAACGGGAAGTAAATTTAGTAAGTGTGCATTAGGTTCTCGCGTTGTCATGAACTTACTACAACAGTTTTTCTGTGTTATACCTTCGAGCAAAATGTTTATGTTCCATGAATATTTTGATAATTTTTTCACAAGCTTAGATCTCGTTGGGCAATTGAAGAAGTTAGGGCTAAAATTTACAGGTACTATTAGACAAGATAGAGTCAAAGATAAAATTGTTCTAAATAAAAAAGCTCACAAAGGTAAGTATGCCGTGAAGCATGATAAGAACAGCGGTATGAATTACATTACTGTGATGGATTCAAAACCGGTTTCGATTGTTTCTACTGCTGCAGGGGTAACTCCATTATTCTCTTGAAAGAAATGTAGTAAGCAAGAACGAAATAAAGTTAAGGTACCTTTTCTGAAGGCTATTAGCGTCTATAATAGTTTTATGGGTGGCAATAATGTCCATGACGGACATTGCAACAATTTGCTTCCGAGTATTCGTTGACAAAAATTGACGTGGGTAGTTTTTTTAAAGCTAATCGAAGCGTCGATTGTAAATGCTACTGTAATATTCAATGCTGTCAGTGATGAGGGAAAAAGAGTTGGAACAAGAGATTTTGCATTTTAAATAGCTAAATAAAAATGTTAGAATATTCTATGATCAATTTTAAGACATTTTTGTATAATATACCAAAATGATGTAAAACCTTAAAATAATTAAAATTTATAATATAATAAAAAATGTTGTAAATAGAAATTAATGATAACAATATGCCCGGGATAAGTGAGGAAAATATTTGACTTGCTAGGTTAAAAAAATGATACCTCTCTATCTCATAACAAGTAATCGTATGTCCATCAAAACTATCTACAATATTAAAATGAGATACATACTTTCGCTTATTAATTTTGTTTTTAATAAAGAATAACTCGGCGCTTTCGCTTTCAAGTTTGTCATAGAAAATTTTCCAACCTACTGTTGTTGAAGTTCTTGCAATTAGCGTTTGAAAACAGTAAAATGATGCTTATATTATATACAGAACTATGATATTTATTGGTTCGCTCGCTCAGGTAATAAATCTGGAAAGACAACGGATACGTTGAATATTACTGTCGTATTGCGAACTTCAGAAGAGAGCTTAGCAACGTCAATATTTTTGGAGCTGACCCTGTTAAACCTTTTGCGGCATAAATTTTTCAGAGGAATGAATTCTCATGATAATTGGCATACAGCGGTTTTTAGGGTCATTGATCTTGAATCTAAATTTGATATGGCAAATATTTCGAATATTGACATATCAAAAAATACAGGGGATTCATGTGAAGCCTGTAATAAAAAATTCATCGAACAGAGAATTTGTTTAATATTTATAAATGATCATAACCTGTGTTACGCTGGAATCGCTGATATTCCTAGCAATACGGAGTTTGTTGATAGACTTGCTGATCCAAATCAAAACGAGGATAACATAAACATGGAAATAGAAGGTGAATTTGAAGAGAAAGAAAGTGATTCTGATTCAGATGAAGATGAAGGAGAATGCTCTGGTGGTGAAGTATGGAAGAAAAAAAGAAAAACAAAGAGATGATAATCCATTCGCTGCTGATTTTGGGACGATAACGTACATTCGTATTAGAAATCTTTTTATATCTTCTTCCTGAAAATATATTGGATTTATTAGTTCAGCAAACAAATAGATAAATACAAGAGAAATCACAGAAAGAGCAATTGATGACAAAAAGAGGAATTACTGATTTTTTTTAGGAATTAATATTCAGATGGAAATACAAAAATCGCCTTCCTATCGTGATTATTGGTCGAATGATATAAAATTAAAAGATCCATTCAAAAGTTCACTGATGCCTATTGTACGTTCTGAATTCATATTAGGTAATTTACATATCTCCGATAACAACACAGAACTTAAAAAAATGTGAGCCCAATTACGACAAATTGTATAAGTTGAGACCGTTAATAGATAGACTTTAAGAAACTTTCGGAGCCTGCTGAAATCCAAGCAAATATTGATCTATTGATGAATACATGATAAAATTCAAAGGTCGAAGTAGCTTGAAGCAATACTTACCAGCTAAACCCATAAAATGAGGATATAAATGTTGGGTACGTGCAGATGAATCAAGTTACGTGTCAATTTCAAGTTTATACCGGTAAAACTGAAAAGTCCTGAGTAACAGTTGGGAGTACGGGTTGTCAAGGATTTGACGCGTAAATTTATATGTAAAAATCACCATGTATATTTTCATAATTTTTTCACCGGCGTCGATTTATTGATTTCACTAAAAGAAGACAAAATATTTGCTTGCGTAACTGTACGTTCTAATTGTACTGGGTCACCTAAATCTGTAATGCTTGACAAGCAAATGAAACACGGACTATACAAATTTCGAACATCTGATACTGGTATTAATCTGATCAAATCGATGGATAAAAAAGGTGTTTGCATCCTATTAAATTACCATAAACCATCCAAAGTCACAACAGTAACTCGGAGCCAGAAAGATAGAACAAGGGTGCAAATATATTATCCAATTATGTGCTTTGTTTACAACAAATACATGGGCTTTATCGATAACGCTGATCGTTTGCTATCTACATATAAAATAGATCGAAAGTCCAAAAAGTGGTGGCACAGACTATTTTGGTATTTCATTGATTTGACTACTACGAATTCATTTATTATATTTTCAAAAATAAACGCGAATAATCCTGAGACATTGAAAAAGTTCAGACTAATTTTAGTGGATCAATTAGTTTCTCATATAATTGCAACTCAAAAAGGAAGAAAACATCGACCTTTCGTTGCTAATCCTCACAAACTAAATGTTCCTGTTGAAAAGAGACATTCTCAGTCCACTCATATGCCAATGCCCATCGATAGTGGTAGATGATGTGCACTTTGCAGTACAAAAAACAATCCTATATGTATCAAATAGTTATGCAACACATGCAATATACCATTATCGTATGTTTAGAATTAGGTAAAAATTGCTTCTTAAAGTACATTCATACAAAATATAGAAACAAAGTGAAGAGTTGAAAAACTGTCACCAATACCCATTTTCAGAAACATATTTATAGAAATTTAAAATTTTTTCCGCAATTTTGGAGCCGCTATTTTGAATTTTCAAAATGTGAGTTCAGATTCTCAATCAGCAACCGCAAAAATCCCTGTATATCCATCTTCATAATGATATGTTTGAAAGTTCCGTCATAAATGCATTTTGTTTACAAAACTGGCTCTTTATTTAGACTTTGTTTATAAATCTTAACAAATTATTAAAAATTTTACAACCTTTAAGCGTAGAATTCAATTTCGTATCATTCTATAATCAAGAAATAACAAAAAAACGTAAGCTATATTAAAAAAAACTACTCTGAAATTACAAAAAACTGTACGAAAATAGGTGGTCTCTGAGAGATGCCACCGTGCCGCCAAGGGTTAATGGCTTTAGTAGTTTTGCTGTAAGAAATAATGTTGGACGGATGGATATTTATAGCTTATCAGTTTGTATGATGTGAGTAGGTAAATAGAATAGACAAATTATTGCATTGAATTCTATGATATTGTATTTTTTTGGTTTCAAAAGGTAGTTCTTTGATTACTTATATATATTATCATGTTTTATACTCTTTTAATTATTAATGATTTGATCTATTTCTTTCACTTTTATAATATTAAATCGATAATTATTACTGTTATTGTTTCATGTACTTTTCAGCAAAATAGATTATTCGTATTCTGTTGTACTACGTCGCAGGACTTTAAATATGTTTTCTATTTAAAGAAAGTGAGAACGGCAGTATTGTGACGAAGAAGTAAGAGAGGAGAAAGGAAACGAAGTAGTACAGGAGGACTATTAGGCACGTGGAACAAAGGTTTCCTTGTTTCTATTCTACGATCGAGGTAAGAGTTCATGTGGTGATCCGACGGTGTACAGGAGTGCCTGCGATGAGAGAATATTAATAAGCCAGGGTGATTGTGACTAAAATATCAATCAGGTATCTAACTGCCTTTGAGTCAGGTGAACGTATTTAAAAGTCGTTGAATATGTTATATATTGAGAACAGAATTATAAATGCTAGTTCAAGGTTAAATGGGCAAGAGATGTGAATGTATAATGCCAATAAAATACCTGAAGTTCTATAAAGGCTTACACAACATCTATGTTAAGAATTTTCAGTTCTAACGAAACAAGAACATATACACACTGTGATTTCGAATCTACAAAATAAATTTTAAATAGAGGACTAAGTATTGTAATTGATTGAATGGGTAAAAACTATCTTGATTGAACAATTAAATAGCTTATAGTAATTCGCTTAATCGATTTAAATTGTATTATCTGACAAACAAGCTTATGTAATATTTTACTAGTTTTCTACTTGTGCCATGATAGTTAATTAATTGTTGTGTGAATTTTAGCACAGAGATTTTTTTGACAGAGTTCATATACGTTTGGTATGGCTTTATCATAAAAACGTGAATTGTTGATGTGCCGAATCGGTAAGAACGAAGATATCAAAACGTAGAAAAGGAAAATAATGAAGACTGCAAAATTGCGAGCTTTAATAGAGGGCCAAGGCATTAATACAGAAGATATCTGAGAAGTGCAGATAGATAATCTTCTTCACGTCATGATTTATAGATAATATTTGGAACACTTACCCCTCCCCCTGTACCAAGAGTATTTCGCGACCGGTGTGATATTCCTTCCTCTAACCGAGTCGGCGTGTATTAGAATCATTGCTAAAATTCATGCACGCCAAAATGGAAAAATGTTAGAAAGAAGACTTAATTCGCTCAACGAAGAAATTATCAGTTTTATATCGACTTCCGCGAGTGAAATAAGATAACACATATGGATGCCTACCCCGTAATCGCAAGTTGCCGTGTACACCTCTAAAATAAACCTTAAATAGAAAAATAGACTGAATACTATACCACGATTAGCCATGCTATATATTGAGAAAACGTAGGATGGTTAGAACAAGTATTACAATCGGGGGTACCGGAATGTTTGATTCATAGTAGATGATTTAGTCATGCGAAGACTCATACTCTGTCGAACGCAACTGTAGGCAGGAATGCGAAGCTCAATCCGAAATACGTGGGACTACATAGAATAAGAAATATAATCCGCCTCATGTTAATAGTTAGATTTAGAAAATGTATGATTTTATAGTATGAGGCTCGGATGACTACTGTACTATTTATTGACTATACATACATATTATATATGTAACTACGTAATAACGTAGTTCAATGTTTATATGAATTACTGAATTGAGTAGCCTTTGGCATGGTCTCTTTGATGATGAAAGGGTGGAGTAGTAATACAAGCGGCATCATATATTATTTTGATGGAATTTGTGTGAATAAGAGAGGAAATATGGATTTTATGAGAAACGCGATGAGATTAATTTCTGTCATTAATATGATTTAATTATTTTTCCATAATTGTGTACATTGCATTTTTTCAATTCTTTTTTATCTACATTTTGTTTAACCGGAATTAAGCATATTTTATAAAAATTATAACCAATTTAATGATTCATTGTTACTTGAGGGTACTTCACTATTGATTCATAATATATAGATGCTTTACATGAGATATAATTTTAATTAAATACGTGATTACAATTGTATAAAAGGTAATTTACATTTTTTAACTCTTGAAATCCTTGATGATACATAGGTAATACATTTTCTTAACTTTATATTAAATTATTTACGCTTCATTTAGATGCGTTCTCGCCATGTAAATGATCGATTTAGATATATTCCTAGATAGGAATATTTCTAGGTAAATTTTTTTTTATATATATGTAACCTGATAATTTTTGTTTGGTCGATAGTTGTATTCCATTTTTTAGCCATAATTGAGCAATCTTCAGATAATTCTACGTATTTCAAGAGGCGTTTGTTTCATATATATGGGAAGTTATGACAGCTGTTACTTTATATTTGCGCAAATAGCGAAGCTTATTCCTTACTTGATAGGAAGATCAGTGCATTGTATTAAATAAATATTTTAATACACTAAAATACAATAATGTTTTTGTCTAAAAAATCAAGAGATATTATTTATTATTTTAGAGCTTACTGTAACTTTCCTATATTTTTTTTTAATTGTAAAGGTCCGATAAACAATACACATAGAATTTGGTTAGCTAATTTAAATTTTAAAACTGATTTTAATAAAGTACAACACATTTAATTTTATCAAAACACCACGACTGATTATAAATAATTACTATGTACGATATATCCTATACCTATTTTAGAATTAAAACCTTAATCAGTTTTGACGAATTCTACTATTTACTTAAATAAAAAAGTGGTATAGTAGTTCTTTATTGAATTGAATAAACTGGACGTGACATTTATAACTCCGAAGTTTTTAGTCATACAGTGATTAAATTATTAGTGCTCTGTGATAGTGCGTTAAGAAAGTTAATGTAATAGTGAATGCCTTATAATTTGTACTCGTTTTTTTCATCCCGATTAGCAAGTAGATGCTTTTTAGATTTCCAGATCATCTCATGACATTACAATTTCATAGCTCTACTTATTGGAAATTAGTGTACGACGAAAAGCGTTTTATTAACGAGCGGGAAGAAAGCAGCTCGTTGCAAGTCTCACTAGAGGTTGCAGGAAACCCAGCCCGATACTACAGCTATGCCGTGTATGGGACATCCACGAAGCGAAAGGAGTAAATAAATATCAAATATATTAAAGACAACAAAGATCACTATGAACAGATGAGCGTAAAGGGTGAAAACAACGAAAGAAATGTACAGAGTTGCATCGCAGGTAAAGGAGAGAGAGAGAGAGAGAAAATTCCGCATCGGTAATTACATTGCAGGAATCTCGCAGAACTCGAAGTGGCGCTCGTTCTGTGATCGATTGGTCTGGATCAGAAGTCGCTCAAAGGCGATGTATCGATCGAAAAATGAGCAATAAGAAAACTATAGCACTCAAAACATCCACTAGAGTGTAGTATCACCATTACTTATATTGGTTAACGTTTCTTCCACAAATGGGATCACTTGAACGAATATGTATGTGCACGTATTTCCTGAACTAGACGCATCGTAGGTGGAACTCGCTTCTATCACTACAAGTCCCTATCTCTCTATCTTGCTTCATCTGGCTGTATTTCTCTCTCTCATTCATAGATGTCTGAATGTAAACAAAATTGCTTGATGTACCATATATGTTAGATAAATATTGGAGGAGAAAAAAGAGAGATAGAGACATAACGAAATAGTATCTCATTGGTTATAAAATGTATACGAATGAGTGCGAACGAGAGATAGAGAGATAATGAAACAGAGAGAATGCGCAACGCCGTAGATATCGATTAGTTAATGTTCAACGGTCGAAGTGAACGCACCTCAGTGAATGTCAAAGTTAAATTTGTCGTCACGCAATAGATCTTATAAAATATTTTCATTTTAGCTTTAATAAAAATTGTATAATCATGCCATTGTTAAAGTGTCATAATCTATTTAAATTACGTCAACACGATCGTCGTTGAGAATCTTTGATTCATATTAGTGTGGAAAATCGAAATAAGTGGTTTCATTTAGTGAAAAAAAATAATCCATTATGTGCAACATGCTTGCAATACTGCTATGCTAAAGATCCAAAGGAAGATTTTGACTGTAGTACCTAACGTTTACAAAGTATGATTAAAAAAATTAAACAAGTTGGTGATTATGCAAATTCTACTAACTAGAATAATAAAACTACTTTCGACTCAAGTGAAATTGTGATTTTTCAAGTAGAGTTCGACAATGATGATCAAGCGTTCTGGAAGCTGAGACAAGGAAATGAAATGTCACAGGCCATTCCTTGTGTTTAATTTAAAATAAACCTATAGCATGTATGAAAAACACTGTGCTGAAATTGGATTTCAATTTCGAATTGGATTTCCATATTTTCCTATATTCTGACCTAATCAGTGTATTTTAGTAGACGAATCTAATCGTGTATTCAACGTTCGCAGTTGTGTCCGCCATTAAAATCCACAATTATTAGTAGAAGGCTATAATACGACAGTAAGGAATTTGTAGATAAAATATGATGAGTAACTCTATGAAATAGCAAAAGATGTTTTATTTAAACCGAGATGTGAAAAGCCTGCTAAAGTTTGCTTTTTAACATATTCTCAAAAGGTCATGGGTTGGAAGGTGTTTTACATTTGTTATTTAAAAAATCCATAGATTTTATTCATTGCAAACAATGGGAAAATATGAACCAAAAGTACGATCTTGTAAAACACACGCACAATATAGACGACTTTACCGTTTACAGGTACAGTTTAAATATAATATTAAAAATTGTTGTATTGTCTGAACTTCACGTTCGTTTATATCTAAGCCCGTAGTAATATTGCACGCCATGTATAGAGAGTTGACTTTGAGTATAGCTACAGGTAAATCTTTTGGTATGAAAATTAGTTTATGACTATACTGAATATCACTGCGTAGAGTAATATTGTTTAGTTTTAAACTATGTGATATTTCTTTGAGAGGTAATGTCTCTTGGGGAAAATTTCAATATCTATCTCGTAACTTTCCCTCGGTATAACTATTTCCTCTTGACATACGCAAAATTTGTTTGGTAACATCCATTTTGGTAATTGAATTGAATATTAATAGCATTATTTATATTTGGAGCATATTTTATATTTAGATTCAATTTAAACGGGTGGAATATAATGTGCCTTAAGTACTGATGATGTGCCTAAGAGACTCAGTGTTAGTGTATTCTGCATAACAGTCTCATAGTAAATGACTGTAAATCCTTTATTCTGTATATATTATAGTTTATTAGAAATGAGTTTGAGACAAAGATGTCCATAAAGAAACGTATTGGAATCTTGATATCTAACACAGTTGTACTTGACTTTATTGACTCTGAAATAAACTAATGAAACTATAAGTAATTAAAGATCTCCAAAACTGTCAAAATACATAAGCTCATCGTCTTTCTTTTTATAGGCTACAAAATGAGTGCCTGGACCATGAAAATGGTTCAGGCACTCATTGTTTAAATATGTAAATTCACAACAGTTGATCCTTGAAAAAGAGGTTCATTAGTAGGTAAAGTTACGCATGATAACTCCACGAAAATAAAAAGTTTTAAGTAATTGAGCATAGTTATACATAGATGACTCAATACTCACTTGGGTTAAGCTATGTCGAGTTTTTTTTATATCTTTCCCATTTGAAGATGTCTTAAGATAGAGACTATAACCTTTACTGTGTCGTTTTATATAAAGACCATTATCAAGAGCAATGGCTTCTATTGTTTTGGTATGTCTAAGAGGCTATTTTAATTCATTTTGAGCTGCTTTATTGCTATTTCTGCTTTTCCTACTGAAGAAACTCCTCCAGTTAGATATTAAATAACAGTCAAACTAATAAATAGAGGAATTAAGAATGGAAGAGTTTGACGGACTACACTTGGAGCGGATAAAATACGAGAAACATTTGGTTTTCATTTTCCATCAGTCTTTTTTATAGCTTCTTTAGCCTTTTCGAAGTTGATAGTGTAATTAAGAGCGATTCATTACTAAGTATAGCATCTCTAAAGGCTGCGCTAATAGTATTTTTCAATATAGTCAATGATTTTTACTCTTTCATTTGAGACTTTTGCCTAATTTCCTTGTTAGTTTTTGAATATTTTTTTTTTGGTCACCATTTTGACCTCTATTCTAAGGTTACTTTTCGCTTTTATGATGTCGGCTACAACAAAAATATATAACATTCAAATACTGAATGTACGTATGATTAAAAGGTTGAAAATTAGTACGTAGGCAATTTCAAATGTAGAATCCTCTTTATTTGTTTATTCTCCCTTTTTACAAATTGATGCCACTTTTTGTAAAGTTTTGGGTTGATGTTCCCCTTAGGTGATGATATACAATTGACTTTGGCTTATTTCGCTAGATGCAATCAACTCGTTCGATCTTCAGTTGCCGTCTTCCAAGACAGAGCACGGGAATGCCAACTTATCCCGTTGGTAACAAACACTGACTATTCTTTAGTCCAATCCAAAATAACTCTCCTCGACCGACTGACATGGCCCTCAGCCCTATCATTCGTCAAACCCTCCAACAATCACACATGAGGATACATACACACACACTCGCAGGGATAAATCAAGCGGTGTCTGCTATATATCTATTGCTACAACTGCTCTTTCACCAAAAGTACTATCTTTAGGTAGTGCTCTATTCTATGCTTTTTCGTAGAGAACTACATCCAATTCTTTTTTCCCCCTGTTTTCTTTAATTTGCAAATAAAGAATATATTGTTCTGTGCAATTGGTATCTAGTTGATTTATACCAGGATCACCTTCAGCCAATCTTCTTTAATTTATTTTCCGACCCACAATACTAATAATCTAATAGATAAATTTCGAAAGGTAAGCTATTGATGATTTTATTCGATATTTCACCTTGTCTACAACTATTTCATTGACAATTTCGTTGATAAGTGATTATACATTGTTGAAAGGTGGTGAGTTACTAAATCAGAAAATGTATAAGCTAGTCTTATATAGTCTAGAGCTTATTCGGAGTTGTTTTATCAACGATATAACAGATTTTAAAAATCAGTAGCTCAAACTTCCAGTCATACATTTTTTACAATATACCTGACAGTATACCAGTATATTTGTAGAACTAGTAATTGTGGGAAAACCAATTATTTATTAACACTAATTACTCGTTCCAATGGCTTTAGATTTTAAAGTTTATACGTCTTATTAATGCGATATCGTACGATCAAATTCCATTATAATTTTTTATGAGACAACCACGGAAAAACAAGGTAACGTGAGAGCATTCTTTTGTATGGGGAGACACAAAAAACTGGATAGTTGTTATCCTTGTCAATCTTATACACGCATTCCAAATTATCTCATTCAAAATAATGTGAATTTATTGGTATTATTACAACAAGATGACGTAAACATCAGGTCATGTCAAATCTGATAATACTGTATAGTAGTTCAAATAGATTTGTTCTAAATGTTATTGATAGATACAGACTAATAGAATATGGAAGATATAGGAAGAGTTTCAACTCCTTTGCTATAAATATTGTGTATTGAGTAGATAAAGGTTATTTCCATTAGGTCTTTTGACAATTCACTGAAGCTCTCAATGTAATTAAATGTAAATATAAACTACTGAAACGAAAGAAAATTAATTTAGATAGATCTTTGAGTGAAACGTTCAAACCTGTTGTTGAACTATTGGAAAAGGTTATTGGGGTATTATCTGACAAAATTATTCATGACTTGTATACGAATGGAAAATAAAATAAAAATAAAGTTATTATAATTACATTTGAAAATATTATTAAACCATCAACTGCCACCGATGAAACTGAATCATTAGTTAATTCCAAATAACTTATTAATACTACTAATGAGTTTGATACAACAGTTCAATAGCTCAAAATTACGTTTGAGCCGGCTATAGATGATGATGAAGTCAAATATATAACCGGTGACGTGGACGAAGCTATCTATGTGAAATAAACATTATTCTATGAGCTGTTAAAGGATCCCATTATGGGAGACTACATTAGCCTGATCTATAATAAGAGGAATAATGATAATTTGGATAAGATATTCGATGTTCATTTGATAGAAAATGAATTCATCATTGATAACTGTCCTATTCAGTTGAAATATCACAAGGTGATAGTTAATAATAAAGCATTCGCTAAGATATATAGTTTGTCTACATAAAGGACCTGATTCAAAGTTGATCAGCTCCTCGAATCAATAGAATTATATGATAATTCTTAAGAAGACAAAGGTTTACAAAAAGAAATATCAGTCAGTTGGTGAATATCGTATTCTTGACAAAATTCAAACTTTTTAATGGGCCTAATTTAACCCCCAACAACAATAAGAGACCAAAGTTTATTAGCGGATGTCATTTTTTATCGTCTAAATACAAAATAGCTAGAAAAGAAACATCATTTGACTATGTATACTAAGATAAACCGAACGAACTTGTAGATCGATAAGTATCCTAGTCACGTTAATAAAATTCATTCAATCATTGAAGAGCTTCGAGAAGCCGATTATACATATATATAAAGAGTAAAAAGATTTATAGTATCAGTATTAAAATGCGTGTTTATGTTTTTAGTCGAGAGTTGAGCGCAAAGAAGGATTCTCATAGTCCTCCTCGTGTAGAATATAAAATCACTACAAATGGTCAATTTGGTTTATTAATTTCTCAGTTTATATTTTTATCCGTATTTAAGAGAAACATTCGTTTTGATAACTCTCACGGTTTCAGAGATATCAATTTTTGAACAATTTTCAACAAAATTTTTATATGGTTTATAACTTTTAATCCGTCAGTAATTATGATAGCATATGCGTCACTCGTAGATTTGACCGTCATCGTAGTTCAGTAAGTTCAGATTACCCGATCGATGAATGCTTGTATTATTGGTGTGGTAAAATATCGTGTCTAAAAAGTAAATGTTTGGACTAAAAAAACTACTCGATAATTACGAGTAAAAATAATCCTTACGTAATCATTTGAATGCATTTGTATGCAAAAGTGTACGGAAAAATATATTTACATAAAATATTTATATTGTGCAATAAAAATGTGTAATTAGGACATTGTTTCCAGCGATTAACAATTAATTTATAATAGAAATCCTATTTTTCATTTCTTTATAGATATCGGATCAAATTGCATAACTAGCTAATACAATGCGCTTCGCGAAATTTACATTAGTTACAAAAGTATACATACATTGAATACTTCGGTTTATGTGCATTGTATAATAGTATGACTCAAAACACCAGAATGAAAATTTTACTAACAGCTGAAATATTTTCTACATAAAAACCAATAGTTAACTATAATTAATAACTTCAAGTTGACAGACACTCTAAATGATGGACATTACCTTGGAAACCTTTGATAGACAACCAGTGGTATATACAAATGGTGCCACTATCGCGGCAGAAATACACCACAGTGTGGTATCTTCTTGTACACGGTTACAAACGAAATTTCAGCTGGATTGGAGTTGTAGTTTATTTTTGAGAACATGTGAAAGCAAGTGTGTCCGTAGATTTTTTAAAAATGGAGAAAGAACAATATCGGTCGGTGATTCGATTCTTGTTTTTAGAAGGGAAATCGCGCAGTGAAATTAAAGAACACTTGGGTGCAGTTTATAAGGATGCTTCTCCTTCAATGGCGACCGTTAAAAATTGGTATAATGAGTTTCAACGTGGTCGAACGTCAGTTTTTGATGATCCACGCCCAGGTGCTCCGAAAACAGCCACTACGGAGGAGAAAGTGACAAAAGTACACGACATCGTTTTGTCAGACCGCCGATTAAAGGTGCACGAGATAACTGCGATAGTAGGCATCTCAGACGAACGCGTATGGCATATCGTACATGAGATTTTGGGCATGAAAAAACTGTCAGCAAAGTGGGTGCCGCGTTTGTTGACTGCAGAATCAGATCAAATCTCAAATGTTTGGTCGGTCAGCCATATTGAAACAGCGACGTCAAAAATTTTCGGATAGCATATTAAGGTTACGATCGAATGCACGTACTCATTGCGTGATTGAAAGGGTAAATGAATTTGGGATTCAGGGGTCTGCGAATATACACTCGCTGGTCATAGCGTTCAGGGGCTAAAAAATTTCTTCATATTCTCATATACGTAGATATTTGTCTCTTCGAAAATTTTTCTCAAGATCCAGATTAGTTCTTTGCATTTTAGGTTAGAAAAATTTAAGATTCTGGGGTAGTTTCACATTTAATTTGGATGATACAACTTAAAAAAAAAACCATAGATATTGTATATCGGTTCATTTGAAAAATTGGATACATTCGAATGCAGTATTATAATTGGAAAAGTAACTCTCTTTAATATCGCTATCTCATTGAAATAAAATGATATTTAAAATATGGTGACATGGTTTTGAAGGGTAAAAGTATTGCTTGAATAGGGCGCTATCGGTTTTTATAAAAAAAATTTATTCACAATGGTACATAACCACGAATATAGCAAAAAAAATCATGTTTTTTGCACTTTTAGGTTATGATATCTTAAAAAGCTGCCATATAGGGTTATTTCTGTGGTCGGATTCGGATTTAGCGCACCAAAATCCTTCAGGTCCATAACGTTCCGTTTTTGGGTGAGGACTTTCGTTAAATTTTGTTGGCCTGTGTTATTTAAGAGTCTACTGAGTACTACTATGTACAAATTAAAAACGATATAGCATAAGGCAGTAATTCTCAAGCAAAATTTATTAATATCTCATCTATTAATAGGTTTACAATTATTTACAAAAGTATATAGAACGAGCTTACGTGATGCAATTCATGTGCCTAATAATTTTTCAACATTATCGAGGTTAGTTTTACGGTCACGAGCTATTGTATGAAAATAATGACAATATTATTTCCACCAATAATTTAGTACGGCTCGATTTTAAGATATTGTTACTAGTAGTTGTTTGAATTTTGTAATACAACAAAATTTACATGCTCATGACTAAAGAGTTTCCACGTAATAATAATGAAGAAGAACCAACGGATGAATTGCTATGTATGTGGTTATACATATAGGTCATTAATATATGTAAAGAACTTATGTAGTCTATGTTCGGCATATTGGCAATTACTTAATGCCAAAAAAATTTGCTAATTCTGATGTAAGCTGATACTATATATGAGCAAGAATTAACGCCATTAAATATACGTGCACTCAATAGTAGTATTTCCCTATCTATATGTTATATTAGGATTTTTGCTGTGATGCATTTATAATTCTTAACAATTATTGCGAACTTCATTGACCGTCTCAAAATATTTTATACAAAATAGCATGTTAATCGACTTTAAAAATTAATTTGAATTGAAATTTTAAAAACAATTAATATTGATTTTCCAAATTTTCTTTTCTGAATAATTTTAAAATATGTTACAAGTGACAGATCAAAAGGTAAGCAAGTATAATAAAATTTAAGTTTATTAATTTTAATAGGTGAAATAAACAATAAAAATTAAAACAAATTATGTTATTCTAGTGAAAAAAACGTAGTTGCAATTTAGTTTGAATTTTTTTCCAGTAAAAATAATTTTTTAAATTCAGGCCATGAATTGCGTGAAACTATAAGAAATGTCAATTGAAATGTCCAAATAACATTTTTTCGGTAAATGTAATATAATAAGATTTTAATTAAATTATATATAGGTTCAATAACTTTGCTATAATTTCTTGTAATGTTAACATTATACAAATAAAATTGTTTCACTATATAAATACATATTAATTTTAAATATATATATTATAGGTCACTTTACAAGCATAGTCTATATATATTATCTTGAATAGCTCACAAATAATTGTATAGCTAGACTAAAACAGAATTAAAATGAAAAAGAAATATCATCCTATTGCTATCAAAATTTGATGTGTTCTAACTTCAATAAAAATATGATTGTCATGTTTCGCAATTGTAGTTTGAACGGTTAAAACAAATAAGAGGACAAAAAAAACAAAAATAAACATAAACGTACTTACAGACATCCGAACATTTCTGAAAATATTATATGAAAATACTATTTTCATAAACAGCACTCTCGTAAATATGTAAAAAGTATTAGAATTGTATAATCTACAATTTTTCCCATTATCAAGTTTCCTTGTCAATAAATAAAATGCATCGTTGTAATGATTCATTAGTGTTGATACATTAAAATGACATATTTACTAGGTTCCTTGGAAACTTATAGATATATTGAAAATTTTCTATAGATTTGAAATAAATGTTATTTCTTACGTAAAAAAGAGTCAATTCGTGGTCTATGGATAATTGCTAAATAAAAGTTTATTTGACGTACTAGAGATTTGGGTTAAGTAACAATTACCAGTATTAAATTTGATTTATAATTATGTTTCGATCAATAAAGTACTATACATACATGTTTTATATATGAAAAAACTTCATTTTCATCTTAATGAAAAACAAACATGATTAGATAGAGTGTGTATGTATTTATTTTTCTAAATCTTGTTATGGAAAAGACACTTTCTTAAAAGATAAGGTATTTCAAGCAAAACATTTATGAATATAAGAAAGTTATCTCTTTATTATCACTAGATATAGATTTTTTCTATGCTTATTTGCCTACAAGATTTTTTTTTTATTAGATGGTTGGAAAAACAGTGGAAGGGGGACAACCCGATTATATTATATAAAGAGTAATCACCATTATATAAGCATCATGGTATCATAGCATAAATATTTATACAGTATGGCAATACTAATTACGCTTACGCGATCACAATTACTATTCTCACTAACTATATCAGATCAGTAATTACAGTTATTTATGAATGTTTGATAAATAGATATATATCATAGCAAGATATTTTCAAGTAAAATATATAAAATATATCAAATGAAATTTTAGTTTCATCAGGAACTAAAAAATAACGATATCAAATTAAAATTGAGAATAACATTTTTAGTTAAGCATATAACATTAAATGGGATGTTTTTGAATAAGATATGGATATCAAGACATTCAATTTTATTAATAAAAATATCAGTATTGGTAATACTAAAAATATCAGTGGATCGCGTTTAAGATCTTTTTCTAACAAATTAGTCGAATCGACTGTGTATTTTGACAAGCAAGCTGCTCTCAAATGCACAAAGTCCTCAAGTTTCGGATCGAAATTCCTTTTTAAAATCGACTCCCATTTATAGCAGTAACCCTATAGAGCTTTTCTTCGATTATTAAAACAATATTTTAACTCTGAGGCTTGAGTAGAGTGGACTTATTGCCGAATCGCTTCCAAGCTAAAATGATTAGGGTGTTAAGAGTGCATAAAGTTAAATATAACTGGCTTAAACTTAAAGATCAGTACACCAATTGACTCATCAATCAGATTATGTCATTTTTACACGGGAGTGTTATAAAATTAGCTCGATAATTAGTATATTTACAACCAAACAATATACTAATACAACATTAAACCAAGTTAACGAATTTATTATTAATGAAGTGAAATCAAATATATCTTACACTGTAGCTGTAAACAAAAATACAATAAATAAACAATAACTATAATAGACGTTCCAAAACAATCACATCATCAACAAGCTAGAAAACATCATAGAAAAATTTAGTTGAGAATGGACACTATGCTTAACCTACATATAATTTTAATAAACAAGATTGCAATATAAATAACTCTTTTAAAAACGTAATATGGAATGCAAATGGTTTGAGTCAAGAGACTTTAACGAATAATAGCTCTGATAAGACTCAAGATCAAGTATCCCGACTCCAAGAGGAAAACGGCTGCACGAAGCTATAATAATTAATTAATATCTGCTCTCCATTATAAACAGGAGAACCAACTAACTGGCCAACAGATCCAAATATACTACCAGACCTAATTGATTTTACTATTATAATAGATATTAATCCTTCTTACTTTGAAGCAAGTTCGTCCATAGATCTAATATCAGATTATTCACCTGTAGTAATAGATTTAAATTATAAAAGAATTGAAATAGAATTATATAAAATCAATAAATCATTTAAAATTTAAACAAATTATTGAAGATAAGGTACACAATAATATTTCACCAAAAACTTGAAATGATATAGGACAAAGTATCGTAGATTTTAATGAACTAATAAGACAGGCATATAATTTATTAACATAAACACTAAGCAAAAAAAGTATCTATAACATTTCAAAAACAGCTCTTATAGATATATAATTATAAATATTTTTCGAACCTCACACCTTGTGAAGCTACGAATTACTGGCTATGGAAAACCACAAGAGCCTTTGTGCCTTTTAGCACAAAATTTTTTCTAAGCCATTCGGCTAAATTCTCTCTGGAAATTAGGCTAAAACTAACGAGTAAACGGTCACTGCCCTTGCAAACCTGCTCAGCAACATATTCACACCCAATCTTAGAGATATCACTGAACAAAAAAAAAACGAGCAAATAATCTGTCACATAGATCAGAAAAACAATGCAATTGAATCCATTAACGATCAAAAGGCCTGATTTGTTTGTTGATTTTCGACGCGATTTTTCCGTAGTTATAGGCCTTAGAAAAATTTTGCAAACACATGTTTCGACGTGAAATTGCTTAATAAAAAAGTCATAGCCAATTAAACAAAAAAGGTGAAAATTTTTGCAAAAAATCAAACTTGCGATTTTTTTTAGCAATGTTACCGTGAAGGAATCACAATCTAAATATGATCAGTGGTGATAACGACAATTAAAGTATCTCATCAACTTTTTTTGAAACATTCGAACCACTCCTTCCAACAAAATGGCGGCCAAATCGAAAAAATATCATAAAAAATATAACTCATTTTTTTTCTTCGAAACTATTGGGTTAAGAGAAAAAGTTTATGAAATAAAAATGTCTTAAAATTGATCATAGAATACCTTAAAATTTTTATTTAGCTATTTAAAATGCAAAATCTCTTGTTCCAACTCTTTTTCCCTCATCACTGACAGAATTGAATATTTTGGAACACGTGGAAAATACAATTTTCCAAAATCATCTCTGAAAAAATTTGAGAGGGTTCAATGTTTAATTCTAAGACATTTCTGTTCTATAAACTTTTTCTCTAAACTCAATAGTTTTTGAGAAAAAAATGTTTTATGTTATGATCACAGAAGTGTGTAATATTTTTCACACAGAACAATGAACAGCTAATAATAGTATGGTAATGTTTTGCCTTTTTTCAGTGTGTACAAGTACAATTTGTACAGCGTATAATAATAATATATATACATATTAAAAAGTCAATTTAGAAAATTTTATATAAACTCATTTTTATTACTTGCTAGTCTCGTGTTATTTTGTGACCATACAATTACGGTTGAATCGAAGTGTCTGTTTTCCCTGTCTGAAGTCGAGATATTTCATGCGATCAGTCGATAAGAGGCATTGACAACCATAGTTATTGTTTTTATTACAATGTCGCAAAAACGTAAGAGAGGTTCCACTCCCTCTCATGAAATATACGAAATTGATATATCAAAGAACACCTACGATGATATAGTTACTGTTTCAAATCCTGATAATTTTGGTTCTGATGCATCAGATTTCGATACTAATTCGGATGACGAAATTTCTATTATAACTTACAAAGAAGCAAGTAAAACTTATACTGAAGCTCAAACTAAATTAGAAGGAGACCATGTTTTCAATTGAATGGAAGGAGAAAAAAAATATATTGATGATATGGAAGACAAAATTTTATTGAAAGACTCAATACTAAAAAAAATACGAGAAAGTGAGCCAGTAGAACTGTTTGAAACATTTTTCTCTACGGAAATAAAACGATATATTATAGACGTTTGTAAAGAAAATAATTTCGATTTAAATTTACAAAACTTCAATACATTTGCGGGAATAATTATTTTGACTTCATCCAACAAAAGGAAATCTCAGAGAGACTACTGGTCAATAGATCCCTTTTATCTTGTAACGGTGTTTCCTCTGCAATACCACGTAATAAATTTGAAGAGATCAAATCAAAATTACAATATTCAAAAACAAAAAATAAAAATCCGGCTGACTATGGTTGGCGTGTCCGTTCACTACTAAACCTATTTCAAAATAATATTTTGAAGTTCGGTATATGGAGAAGTGCTTTTTTCATCGATGAAATGATGGCTAAGTGTTATGCGAGGACGGCACTAAAACAATTCATTCGAGGAAAAGCCATACAATTTGGTCTCAAATTCTGGGGTCTTTGCATTTCCGATGATTTTGTATTAGGTCTTCACTTATAATGCGGAACAAATTCTACAGCAGGAAGTAAATTTAGTAAGTGTACGTTAGGTTCCCGCGTTGTCATAGATTTAATACAACAGTTTTTTGGTGTTATACTTTCGGGCAAAATGTTTATGTTCCATGAATATTTTGATAATTTTTTCACAAGCTTAGATCTCGTTGCGAATTTGAAGAAGCTAGGGCTAAAATTTACAGGTACTATTAGACAAGATAGAGTCAAAGATAAAATTGTTCTAAATAAAAAAGCTCACATAGGTGAGTATGCCGTGAAGCATGATAAGAACAGCGGTATGAATTACATTACTGTGATGGATTCAAAACCGGTTTCGATTGTTTCTACTGCTGTAGGGGTAACTCCATTATTCTCTTGAAAGAAATATAGTAAGCAAGAACGAAATAAAGCTAAGGTACCTTTTCTGAAGGCTATTAGCGTCTAAAATAGTTTTATGGGTGGCAATAATGTCTATGACGGACATTGCAACAATTTGCTTCCGAGTATTCGTTGACAAAAATTGACGTGGGTAGGTTTTTTAAAGCTAATCGAAGCTTCGATTGTAAATGCTACTGTAATATTCAATGCTGTCAGTGATGAGGGAAAAAGAGTTGGAACAAGAGATTTTGCATTTTAAATAGCTAAATAAAAATTTTAGAATATTCTATGATCAATTTTAAGACATTTTTATTTCATAAACTTTTTCCCTTAACCCAATAGTTTCCAAGAAAAAAAATGAGTTATATTTTTTATGATATTTTTTCGATTTGGCCGCCATTTTGTTGGAAGAAGTGGTTCGAAAATTCAAAAAAAATTTTATGAGATACTTTAATTGTTGTGATCACCACTGATCATATTTAGATTATGATTCCTTCACGGTAACATTGCTAAAAAAAATCGCAAGTTTGTTTTTTTGCAAAAATGTTCACCTTTTTTTTTGTTTAATTAGCTATGACTTTTTTATTACGCAGTAAATCATAATTTTGAGCCCAGATTTTGAAAGGGCACTAAATTTCACGTCGAAACACGGGTTTGCATAATTTTTTTAAGGCAATAACTAGCCCCAATTCGAACAATGCTGGCAAGAAGAAACCGGCAAAATTGAACCTTCGTAAACTGGTTTAGTACTACAATAAAAATGGGAAATAGATTTGAACCACTAAAAAGTACCAAACAGGGATCAAATAACCAACAAGCTACCGCCATAGTTTGTGATCGGCATACACAATCTTAAACCATTAAGGGGAATTGTAAACGTAATATCACTACGTCTACGAAAACTAAAACAAAAGAAAACAACCACAAAATTATTAACATATCCAACATGTACAGCAGCGAAACTAAATAATTAATGGCACTGCATAGTAAAAATAGAAATAATGCATAAATGTTTGATACAAATAGATTATTAAGAGATATAATAAGTCTGCTATAAGTCTCTACTACGCAAAAAGAGATATACTGTAATGCTAACATTGACAAGAATTTTGTTACGCAAGGGATGATTACAAAAAATCAGTTTGTGCAAAATATGCTAAACACCACGGAATATATGATTGCACCTGAAAGAATAAAATTAATCAAATCAAAGACATAAAAGAAGTACATTCTCACAGGTCTATAACGTTCATTAAATATTACGCAATTTTATTAAGTTAAACGTGTATTTTTGGCATAGAGTTTTACCTCTAATAATCGGAATATCCGTCAGTTTATTTGTAAATTATTCTACTCGAAGTAGGTGATGAAGAAAAAGGCGATTCTCTCGTATAGCTCTATAAAAAGGCACACGCCGGAGAGCTCTTACCTAGGATTGAAGTAAAAAGGAAATTTGCCGCAGACAGTACTTGGTTTTACAAACATTTAGACAACGCTCGATAGGATTATTATATAATACAATAAGTGATAAAGAAAAAAGTGATGAAAAAAACAAAGTTCGAAGTCTAATTAACTTTATTATACTTATTTGTTTTCCACTGGGCTCTCTCTAAGTATATTTTGATTTTATTAGATGCAATAGTTGCATTCGAACTAATTTTTCTAATATACATGTTGTATCGCATAACCTTAATTACACTTCCATAAACTTAAATTTTTCCGGGTCCTTTTAGAGGTTGACTTTTTTCCTCTTAGACCAATGAAAACCACGTAAACCCCTCCTACTTCGTTGAACTTAAGAGTGGGTGGATTCTACAATAATGTAACCGTTTTCAGTAAATAGTTTAGTTCGTCACAATTAGTTAATCAAATAATTTATAAATCATATTTTCAATCGCAATTTGTAAAAGTAATTAAAATCATTGATGGATTACAAATAATAATTTATTGTTGTAAAAATACTGTTATGTTTCTCGAAAGATAATCAATTAACTAATTAAACGAACATCTCCATATTGCTATTATTTATAATTAAATGGACAGAAAGAGGGACTCATATGAAATACTTAAGACTAGATGATATTTTCTTAAGGTAAATTCGGAAAGACTAAGGTGGGAAGTCCAGCGTTATAAATGGAGGTGCAGTCCACGCTGCAGGTCTCAGTTGAATCAGGTCTAGTGTTTTTGTACTAATACTAACTTTAATAGATTTTCCTATTATTAACATCGTGGGACAAAGGAAGAATGAATTATCATTCGGATAAGCCTTCGACCTATTAACAGCTCTGGTAAGCTCTGGTAATAGGTAAGCGAGTATTAGGTCATAAGACAAAGATACCAATGTATGATTGAAATTATTAGGACAGCCCACACGTAGAGTCCCGCACTCTCCATTGTTGATCGTTATTTATGACAGTTCGTTATGGCATCCGCTACCAGATGTGGTGTTGATAGTAACATTGATGTATGATATCATAGTTTTGATGAATGCGTACGTCAGAGACCGTGCATTAGAGGTAATAGCCAGTTACTGAACAGCTGAACTAAATCTCGCAGTGGTAAATATAGATGGCGAACATATCTCTTACACAAGAATAAGAAAATATGTGCCACCTTCATGGCTAGGGGAACAATTTCCTATTTATAATTGTTATATATCTTCAGAATAACAAGAGAGAGAGAATTAACTAATTACATTGGTTAACTTAAATTATGACAATGTTGATATCGCAAGCATTATATAGACGTAATTGTTTCTCTTATGACTTAAGATAAAAGGATTAATATGCTTACAATTTTCACCTTTCTCGAAACATTATTAGTTTGACAAAAGTAAATAAAAGTTGAGAATATATGGCTATGGCTTTTAACGAAAATATAAATCAGCGGAATTATTGATAAAAGTGAACAACGAATTGTATTATTCATTTGTTACTGCCTCCCCTTTTCTAAAATATAAAAATAATAATGTTTTATCTTCTCCTTATATTCTCCTGCAGGCTTTAGCATATAGGTCGTGAACATCATACAGAGCTCTTACGTCTGTTATCAACTCTTTTATAGTTTGTATGTTTTTATTTCTTAAAGCCTCTCTTTTCATTCTTAATTTTAAGAGGTTGGTCAAATTGTTTTCATCTATATCGTTGATAAAATTATTTACTTGCCGTAGTTTTTTTATATATTCAGTGACAAACATATTTCACCATCGTTCTCTGGGATATAATTTATTACATTTTTGAAACTTAATTTCATTGAACGCGGATCGTTCATGTTTGTTATGGTGTTATTGGAGGTACTTCTGTTAATCCTTTTTTTGTACTGTTGGATTTATCATTTATGTTGTTGGAGCATAGACAATAGTGACGTGAATATTTTATAAAGTATTCTATTCTGTAGTATCAGTAAAGTCTATTCTATTCTTTATTAATTCTGACTTCTAATTATAGCGGATGGTATTCCCATAAATTTCTTACCAATCCACTCTAAGATATTTGAAAAACAATTTTGTCAAGAACTTATGCAGTAATTGAAGAAATAACTTAATCTCCAACCAACAATTTGGTGTCAGATATAAAAACCTTACAACAGAATAGGTTAATCGGTTGGTTATTGAAATAAGAAAAACTCTGTAAGAAGAACAGTTTTGTTCTGCAGATAAAATTAAAAGTATTTTCCTGGAAGATTTACAAAATATTACATTCCTATTTAATGTCCAGATCATTCCACATTAATATCAACGGTACAGATTCGGAAAATTTTGTCATCACTGCTGGAGTTCCTCAAGGAAGTGTCTTGAATCCAAATCTTTATATACTGTACACAGTCGATATTCCAACAAAATTTGTTCAACAAAATAGGAAAATACAATCACTGATACGTACATAGATTACACATATTCGGATTTCGAAACAGTATTGGCTAAACTACACGATTACTTGACCAAAGTCCAAAATTGGCTCAAATCCTTGAAAATTACAATTAATAAAAACAAGTGCAATTGTATTACTTTCATGCTAGGAAAGACACTTACCAACCAATCTCATTAAATGGGACACGATGCTATAAAATAATATAGTAAAGTACCATTAAATGCATGCCAATCGCAAACTAAATGGGTGAGTACTTTACCTTGACTAAAAGAAAATAATTAAATCTAAAACTAAAACAAATCTACTGACTAATAGGTATTAAGTCATAATTATTACTACTCGTCTACAAATTAATAATAAAACTAATATGAACATACATAATTCAACTTTGGGGAACGGTCTCAAACTCAAGCATAGATATATTAGAAAGATTTAATTTCAAAATGCTAAAGCAAATAGTTGATGCACCATGTTACGTACCATTCGACATTGTCAAAAGTGATTTTTGAATAACCATCAAAGAGGGAATAGCAATCTAATACTACAAATACAAAGGCCGGCTATTAAACCATCTAAATAAACTGTCGAACAAAATTCTTCTGAAAAACATCAATAACTATATATTAGAAAAATACAAAAATATCTATGGGAAACTTGTTATATTTTGTTTAACGCCATTGTATACTGTTTCAAGGATGATTTTAAATGATAATTTAATACCTTCTGTAAGATCATCACTTTGATCTATTATTGTATTGAAATTATCTTTCAATGCCAAGCAATCATCTATTTTCCGCTGAAATTAAAAAGAGTAATGTGTGGTAATTTGATTTTAGTACGGCATTAAGAAGCTACCGAAGCATTTACTCATTTTTATACAAAAATATAAAAATATTACTAGTTTATAATTTATAAACTAAAACACTTCTTTACTTTAATTTAATTTTATCTTTCAATAACAAGTAATTTCTATGTATCACATTTGCCAGGCGTCTCGAAACAATTAACATTTTTATGTAACTCTTAATTTTATTTACAATCTGTATAATTATACATCTAGTAAATGTTTTTCTTTTTGTTAATGACAGAATAGAAAATAGAAAAGAATCAAAGAAGAAAATAAAAAAAGAATCTTTTTAATCTTGATTGTCATATATTTCTATAAAATATCATTTGCTTCTTGATTTGAATGGTTAAATAATTTAATTTTTTCCTTTTTGTATCCTGCAGTAATTTATCCGTTATGTTTCGGAATATTTAAATCCTTGTTAATAATGTCATCGGGTATTCGTGAAGAACCGTTTACTATATTTTTGTGACCTTTCAATTGAAATTATTTCGGTAACCCTATGCTCTAAGGCGAGGCAGTAGCTCTGAGTAATATCCCATATATTCACACTAGTTTTAATATAGTTTTGCTGGTAAGCAGTTCATGATCAAGTCTTAACTGAAATTATTTTCTTACTAATCAGTACATTTGTCAGAGTTTAAAATTTAATTCTTTTTTCAAATGTGCCTTCTAATTCAGTTCAGTCGACGATAACTGTGAATTCTGAACTATTTTTTATGGTTATTTTGCTTGATGTTATGCATGTTTTCTAAGCGTAAAAGTTACTTGAACGCATTTATTTTTATTTAACTTTATTCACCATGCTTTTAAACAACTATGAGTGTCATTAAAGTATTTTTAAAGGTTAAGATGCGCTGTTTCGGAATTTGCGTTACAAGTAGTTCCGTGTCATCTGCGTACGTACGAACAATAATATGTTGCATTATGTAAGTCCGCTGCGTTGATAGAATAATCGACTGATGTTATTGCATTACTAATTTTAACTGTAAAATATCCGTTAGTTAAAAAAAAACTGTAGTAATCCACAGAGAATCGTAAATAATCGAATTAAGCTAACAACAATACGGAAGTGGTTAATACGGACAGTTCCAAACAGAAAACAATTTTATGGAAGATGCAATAACAAAAGAAATAGAAAAATGGAGTAACATAAACAACACGAATAAAAAGAGAACATTAACTAGTCTAAATTAAGACGACATGTTCAAAAAGAAAAATCAATATAATGCCCTTGATAATTGGGTGTGCTCTCCAGTAAATAAAAGTAATATATTTCAACCGTTAACAATAACCCAACTCCACTGAAGTAAATAAAAGCTATAAAAGCGCCGTTAATATTCGTGAGCGATGTAAGTAACATATAGCCTAAATATGTTCTAAATGAAATGATGGATACGAATTATAGAAGAAATAACCATGAGTCCAAACATCACAAAATATATTTGATATAAACAGACTGTTAAACCTGTCAGTGAAAATTGAACCACTACAAAAAAACTGAAATATTCCAATGCTTAAACTGTCATGAATTTTGAAACAAAGAATTACTGCGCCAAAACTCCAATATATATCAACTATACTAAATAGTACAAAATAAGCGACTGCATTTGGAAAGAAAATGTGAACAAGTGTAATGTGCCAACTGCTTAGGGAACCATCGAGCGAGTTAGAAAGACTGTTTAGTACAAAAACAACTCAAACGAAAAATGTACTCGATGTTGAGAAATGGGATAATAAAAGCGATGGAAAAAAACTCCAAAATAAGCCAAGTTGTATATAATAAAAAACTAATGTCACATATTATCAAATAATAAAGGCTAATACGTTCGATAAACAAACAACTAAATATATCGTTATTAATCCTCAAGTCATAACATAAGTAGTCTCACAAACGACCCTAATACTTTTTATATCACTAAGGTTGATAACCCTTCAAAGGGAATAGAAGTGATAGATTCTAGCCGACCCAATCTTGTTCATTTCCAAATAAACTATAACACTATTAAATTACTATTTAATTAGCAAAACCGCGAAGGTTAAACCTACCTAATAAATCCTACGGAAGTGCCAGATTTCTCATTATGGAGAGAGAGACAAAGAATGAAAAATCTCCAGTGATTTATCCCTCCCTTACGCCAGTCTTTTGGAAATTATTGGCTATGAACCAACGATGAACAACCAAAGCCTTTGCAAAACACATCAGTGAAGTTTTCACTTTTAATAATATAATTATTTCTAAGAAATTCAACTAATACAATGCTGTTCAGATAACAACAACCGAATGACAACATCAGCAAAATACGTAGAATTTGTTGAATTAGTTAACGTTATAAAAAATATAAATAATAGAAAAGTACTAGAAATAGATAATATTACAGGTAGAATGATTAAAGAGCTGCCAACCATAGTAATCGGATTCATCACAATAGTAATTAATGCTTCTTTTTGACTTTGCTACATAGCCACAACTCAGATAAAATAATTTCTTACAGTCCCATAAGCCTCTTGCCAATGCTTTCGAAAATATTTGAAAAAATTGTCCTAGTAAATATGACTCCAATAATAACAGAAAGAACACTTTTTCTAAATAATCAATTTGTTTTGAGAAGTCAACGCTCTCCAATAGAGCAGCCTAGTTATTGAAATTAGAAAAGCGCTGGAAGGGAAAATGTTCTGTACTGATATTTCCTTGTCATCCAAGAGGCCTTCGACAAAGCCTGACACATAGAAATATTAATCAATTTACACAGATATGTTTTAATGAATCTGTATAAACACATGAAATCGCACCCAACGTACCAATCTGATAAAATTAAAGCAATGCAATATCTGAGGAGTATCTCATCAAGGCAGGAGTCTCACACGGAAGTGTTCTGGATTCAATACAGGATATACTGTTCATAGCCGACATCTCAACTATGGAAAATATCATCATAGGAGCATATGCAGATGACAGTGCACTATTTACAATTCATACAATTGATGAAACAGCATCTTTTTCATCTGCTGAAATACCTAAATATGATTCAATACTGGCTAAAACTATAAAGAATAAAAGTAAATGAAAGCGAATGAAATCACGTAACATTAACTCTTAGAAAGGATACCTTTTAATTAGTCATTTTAAATGAAAAGACCATATCGCCATATAATCATAAAAATATCTAGGAATATCTCTAGATTGCTGATTAAACCCGATAGTTTCAAAGTTTCTTTGCAAAAAAATACAATCAAAAATAGAATAATTGAATTGTACCAAAATTGTTTATGTAACTTTAGAAAATTTTGTTCGTTACAATGTATGCTATACACAAGCAAAATTTTCTGAAGAAACTATCTAAAGAAATGGGGAAAACAAAATGTCATCAATACAAGTAATGAAGTTGTAAAATAGAGAAATGGTTATGATGTCAACGGAAAGCTATTACTAGCAATGGATTCACTTGGTCACGGACAAGTTGCCTTTGAATCATTTTGTGATATTATTGATTTACTTAAATCTGTGGCTCATAATTTATATAACACACTTAATATTTAGTTCCTAACAGCGCATTATAAAGATTTATAATAGTTTATTATTATTATAAATCTTTATTGATTACCTATCATAAGCTCACCCATTTTTCTTATTAACGCATTAACGCCCAAGAGCACACATTTTTTGATAAATCTTTGAGCTCCAAACTTTATAAGAAACATGGTATAAAAGTGGCTAAAAACTCTATTAATTTTTGGCATGCTCTTTTGAATTCAGAGTTCAAATTGAATTTTGATGCGCCCCTTAAAAAATATGGTGGATATAAAGAACAAAAAATGCGAAAAAATGGAATAATTTTATTGAATCGAAATAGTGTTGAGATTGACTTCTCATGATCAACCATAATCATGGTAGTAACAATTAAAAAAAACATTCTTTTATCGCAAGTGAAATCACTATAATATCTTCAAAATGGCGAAAATGACGTGATAAGTCACGAAATTCAGCATTTTCTTGGATATTCTTTTTAGAAATAAACATTCATGCGACTTTTTCGAACAAAATATAATTTTACGTTAGATGAAATATTTATGTTCACATTTTCTTCAATTTCACATGTCTAGTTACATATGGAAGTCAATGTGGGACAAATTATTACTTTTTTCGTAATAACAGCAAAAAAACTTCTGAAATTATAATTTTCAAAGGTTTTTTTATCTCTTTACCATCATTGAATATGTACATGGTAAGACATTTTCAAAATTCAAGGTGGCGGAAATAATATGGTGAATGTCAATAATAAGTATCGCTATTTCGAAATGGAAAAATTCATTAATAATCTACGTGCAATTTGTGAATGAAAATGTTTTGGACAAATTTACGCTTAATGCACTCTTTCTAAGACAATAATTTGTAAAACCTTGGAAACCATTAAAAATATGATATTTTATGATAAATTTTAATATTTTGGATGTACATAAATACACTGTATCATAGCAACGTACATCGCTTTATATTTACATGTGTGCACATTACTATTTATTATTCTACTCTCAGCATTATCCAGAGATGACAGCGTGAACGTAGTAGATGTTTACCTTTTTTGGGATGCTTTATGATCGTGGGTCCCCTTGCCTTTCATGAACTTTCCGAGTGTTTTTCCTTGAAATACATATCGCAAAGATTCAAATCGCATTCCTTGGAAAAAATCCTTCTTATTGGCCAATTCGAACAAATTGTAAATTTATTGACATGAGATTTTTCGTGTGGTTTTTGCTGTACTTGTTGGCCTCTTTGGATATAGTATTTGGCAATGGAAATTACAAATTCTTTTATTCCAGCTTTGTCCTTTCTATCCATTGCAGCATTGTATATTACGTGAGCATTTGTTATAGAGGCCTATATGAGTCTTATAAAAATGACCCAAGTCCATTTTTTCAAACGAATATTTGGGAGTACATTACAGTAACTGTATTAAAGATCCAAGCCTCCCATGTATCTGTTATACAGATGAAAAGCTTGTGGGAAACATATTACAGTTTTAGATCGTGCCTCTGAACTATATCTCTTTAAAGATAATAATGGAGTTATACCTACGGCAGTTGAATCTATTGTAATTGGCTTTGAATCTTTTACATTAATATAATTCATATCACTGTTCCGATCATGCTTTACGATGTATGTACCTCTTGGAAACTCCTTACTGATTTTATTCTTTGCTTTGATACAATTCTCTCTAATAATTTCTGTAAATGTACAACTAAATCTATACTTGTAAAATAATTGTCAAAGTAAACATGAAATTGAAGTACCTTTCTAGGAGACATTATTTTGAAAAATGGTTGTAATAGATCCAATACCACGCAGAAACCTAAGGTATATTTCCCTAATTTACCCCTAATCATTGAATTTTTTCCACAATATAAATCACGATTCAGTAGATAGCTATTTGAAATACATAAGCTCCAAAATTTCAAGCCAAATCGTATTGGTTTACTTCGGATGTATTGTTTCAAACCAGTTTTTGCATATGATTTGGTTGTCATTTTGTGTACCGATAGATCGATTCTCTATATGCCAAATTTCAGAATGTTACTTTGTATGTAATATGCATGCATGTAAATAAAAAGTGATGTACGTTTCTCTAATACAGTGTATTTATACATGCCCAAGATATTGAAATTTATTGAAAAAAAATCATTTTAAATGAATTCCATGATTTTACGAAATATTTTCTTAGAAAGAGTGCATTAAGCGTCAATTTATCCAAGAAATTTTGATTCAAAAATTGCACGTAGATTATCAACGAATTATTTTGATTTCGAAATAGCGATATTTTTTATTGACATCCGCTAAATTGTATCCACCACCTTGAATTTTGAATATTTCTTACCATGTACGATTTCAATGGTGGCAAAGATATAAAAAACTTTTGAAAATAATAATTTTAGTAATTCTTTTGCTGTTATTACGAAAAAAATGATAATTTTTCCCATATTGACCGCCATATGTAATTAGACATATAAAATTGAAGAAAAAGTATACATAAATATTGCATCTAACGTAAAATTATATTTTGTTCGAAAAAGTCGCATGAATGTTTACTTCTAAAAAAAATATCCATGAAAAAGCTGAATTTCGTGGAATATCACATCATTTTCGCCATTTTGAAGATATAGTGATTTCGCGTACGAACAAATAATGTTTTCTTTAATTGTTACTATCATGATCATTGTTGATCATAGTTAAAAGTAAATCTCAAAACTGTTTGAATTCGAAAAAAAATGTTCATTTTTTCGTATTTTCTACTTTATATCCATTATATATTTTGGGGGAGGGAGGCATCAGAATGCAATTTGGACCCCGAAAATCGAAAGAGCATTATCAAAAATAGTAGGGTACACTATTTTTAGTCAATTTTACACCGTGTTTTTTTATAAAGTTTTTTTTGTAGTTCAAAGATTTATCAAAAAATGTGTGTTCTTAGGCGTTAATGGGTTAAGGCTTGTACAGTTGGAGTTGGATTTTCTTCCAATATTGTATTTACTTCGGCACGTAAAACATTTTGAATTACAAATGTTCTTCCTCACTTAGGTATTAGTGAAGCACAGTTTTCCAAGTAAGTATCACGCATACTATAGTATAATGTAAATGACGTTTGGAATACAGAGCACTACTATAACATTTTTGTATTATAACTGTTATATAAATCAATTTTTGTTGTTGTACATTTTTTCAATTTTTTAAGTAAAAAATTTGTTGGAAAAAAATTTTATAAAGTATGCCATTTAATGATTAAACATTGGGCAATAATTGAATATGTAGATGAGGTAAGACATTAAGCTGTTGATAAATTATTATCTGAAACTGAAAAAGTATAAACTATAGAAACTGAAATTGATAAAGTATAAATAACTTAAAGGGCAAACTTACCTATTAAAACTTTGGCGAAGTGGTGCAGGTTCTGTAAAAAGAACAGATAATATTTTAGTCGCTTGTTGCAGTTTTCGAAAATTTAATTTAATAATTTCTTTGATTTCTTTCTGCTGAAGGAGCACATCTATTCCCCTTTCAACAGTTTCACTATTATTCACTAGTTGTGATTCAATATAAGTAAATGAAAGAGACATTCTTTTATTTGGATAGTATTACTGTTCATAGTATTATGCTTTGTATCGGATACTCATTCTATCAATAATTTAATGTACGTAGTTAACTATTAATTATAGGTATTAATATAGTACATAATGTGAATTTATCAATGTAAAATCGCTTATGTATATGTAAATGAGCATAAGCAAAAACAGAAAGAGGGAGCTTGCAAGTGTGTGTGTGTGTGTATGTGGACTAAAATGTATACAAGCGAATTATGAGTTCTATTTTTAAACATTTGACAATAACATTTTTATTGGAATATAGAAGACAGAAGGAGAAAGATAAAAAGTAAGGTGGACAACAAAGAGAGAGATGCGAGAGAGTAAAACAGAAGGTGAAAAAAGAAAAAAGTTCTGGTGTGATAATTAGTACATAATGGTAATGTGTATTGTTTAGGTAATCTTAAGAGAACGCAGCCTACTCCAATAAAACTTTTCACTACTCATGCCTCCCTTCCCTTTTTCTTCTTGTTTAGGCCACTTGAAGCCACGTGCTGTGTTGACGCACCAGTTGCTACGTTAGTCTGATGCCGACCTTAAACAGGCTACATTTGTTTCCTTTTATTAATTTCTCGATTCAGTTCGCTCTTATTTTTATGTTTTTCATTTACTCGAAAACTATTTCATTATTTAATATAATCACCCGCTTGATCTTATATTCAGCAACACACAACTAATATAACATGGACTATTTACTCAACAACGTTTACGTGAGTAAACTATTTTCACTTTTAACCTTTATTTCTTAAGAAAAAGAGCCCTGTCGATTTCATTTTCTTATGTCACGAGAAATTATTCAAATTATGTATTGATATAGCGATAGCTATATTTTATTAAAAATATTATTGAAATGCAAATAATTTCGATTCATTTATTAATATAAGTCTATATCGATATACGTACTTTAGAGTTTGTACATCAATAATAATCCGTATGTAATGTTTATTATCATATACATGAAACCAAATTACATTTACAAATTGCATACATTAGTATACATATGAAGATCAATAATTTCATCAAAATCATAATTCACTTTGCGACTTTTGCAACTATATTGTTTGTAAATACATAATTAGTATAATATTTTCTCGAACACTTGATAAGTATTTTTTATATTTTCAATATTATTAGTAAATTATGATTTATACGGATTTTATTAAAATATTTATTCAAAAGCTCTTTAATCAACATTTTTAAATAATCTTAATATAATAAATTGATTTGATTCATTATTGGAAATTACTTACGAACATGAAAGTGATGGATTACATAATTTTATACGACAACTTTTATAAAAGTTAGTAGTTCAAAATAATTTTTGAAAATACAAGCAATTTAAAAATCAATAGATAAAAATATACGTTTGACAAAAAGGTTTAATTTTAGTGAAAATTATATCTATATATTTGAAATAGCTATTTGTTATTATGTTAATGTACTATGAAAATTAGTATGACATTATCATTTACGGTCACCAATTTTTCAAAATTGCTTGATCTATTGATATGATATAACGCCATTTTCAATGAAAATTCAAAAAATGTACAAGTAAATTATCCTTCATATAATTACTGTGTTTTACCTATAATAAATTAACAAAAAATAGTAAACTTAATCTTATCTATATTATATAAATTTTGAGTGAAAAAAAGTATACATTATTCTACGGAAAGTAAATGTATTAGATTAACTTAATTAATATTAATGTAAAATCGACGGTGAAATTAATTTCGTAAGGAAATTATTTTTTTTTTTATTTATGTTATGCTTGGCTTTCTGAAAAAAGAGTTTTACATGAGAAAAAAAATTTCGTACATTTTTTTTTATTTCCCATACATTTTCGTCATGAAGAATTTAAAAATAAAATTCTTAAATTACGTCAGATTGTATAATTATATGTATGTATAATAATCTTTAGTGTTTCATTTCTATGTGATATAAAGCAGTTTAACTCATAGCATAATTACAGTTGAATAATGAATTTGATTTTTTTTTCAAATTGGTCTTTAAAACAAATTCTTGAAATATGATATAAAGAATTTAGATAAAAAATGTGTATTTTTTACTCGAGTTTAAAGAAAAAGTTTTTTTATCCAATTTCTGTGTTGTAAAACTTTACAAAAATTCAGCCATGTTGAATCTACTACAATAAATCCTACAATATTTACCCAAACTAATTGAGTTTCGGAAGTATCTTACAAATTCCAATTTACTCTGATTAAACTTGTACCGTATGTATTTAAAACATGTAAATGAAATTAAGTTTTTCTAAAAAAGACATATTCTGCCTACTGAAAATTTATCTGAACATAACACTGTTTGTCGTTGATTCTTTCCACTGAACAAAAACTAATATATTCGATACTAAGTCATATGCATATCAGCAAAGACAGCAGAAAACTAAAAGCTTATTAATGAAGATTTGTTTAATTGAATTAATATAACCTTTGATAGTTTTTTTTATAATAGTGTCAATCACTGCGTTCGACAACCACGTTCTGAAAACAAGTCGGATCAGATATGAAAGGCTGTTTTAGTTTTTCATCTTATTCATTTTTAAAGGATTTGAATTATAATTATCTATGTAATCCAAACAATTCAAAGTAAATATTAAATGTTTGAAAAATATATATAGATTAAATTAATACATCCAACGTTAGTAATATGACCTATAGATCTCAAAATACTCATTATTCAATACAACTAGGCCTTTGTTTGATGAGATAAATATTTGTTAGCGAAAAGAATAAGAAATTTAAGACATTACGACAAATAGTTTAGTAAACTATTTTACAAAATTACGCATGGTGTTTTATATACAGCGACTTTTCTGATGCAAAAGTAGCTAAATAAAAACGGATATTTCGACCATAATTTTATCAATATATTTTAACCATTAAATTTAAAAACTGTTACATAATAAATTTGCATACTGCACATTTTCGTTTGTCGGTTCAAGATTCAGCTCAAAGCCCATGTAGTTATAAATAACACATTGGTTTATTCGAGGTTGTTTATTGATAAGTAGCGAATAATTTGTTAATAAAATAACTTTACAGTGAATCATCTATAGATATTATATTTCAATAATTAACTTTTCCGAATGTTCTTTTTTATAACATTCATAAATTTATTTAACAATTAAAAAACAGTGAAATCTTTATGTTTTGTAACTTGTTTATTTACAATATTCACGGTTTATTCGTTACACGTAGTTGATAATTTAAATAATTGTTGATTTATAATTATTCAAATATTTATAAGTTAAATTATCAGTATATAATTAGTTTTTAAAATTCAAACGAATAAGTATGAACAAGTAATACGAAATTAAAGTAGTTAAATGAATAACTCGGTGTTTTGCAAGGGAAATTTAATGAATAACCAACAACTAAAATAGAATAGAAATAGGTGCCAAAAATTACGATCAATATATAAAAGTTATAATACATTAGTGTAAACGAGCAATGTTTCAGCTTTAAAAGAACAAAGAGTAAGCATAACCTAATTTATACAGGGTGTCCCTAAACCGTCGCACGTGGACAGTACCACCGTATAAAGCGATCAAAATTTTATCGAAAAATTTTACGAACTCGTAGACTCAAATGTCTACGATGTATGGATTAAGCACAAATTAACAAAAAAAATTAGCTGATACGAACTTGTCAATTCATTGGTAAGTCCCACCTTTCTGGAAAAGAAAAAATGAAACGGGAGGAGTATTAGAAGCAGGTGATATAAACAATTTAAAAAATCAGTATCAATATCCTTAGGGCCACTATATTTCTATCGATTTGATAAATTGATACAAAAATATACAACACGTATACCACATATGATGTTCGTTATGTTTACGTTTTCTCTGTTTCGGAAATTGCCTTGGATATGGCGACTTTTGAAAAATTCGGGAAAAATTATAAACTTTATAATGCATGAAGAATAAAACCAGCACGTAAAAAAGGACGAATTTGTAACAATTAATAATTTAACTAAAATTGGATGGAATGTAAAATCTCATTTTTTTTTTAAATATTTGTTCATTACTAGAAATTAATTTTCTAATTATAACTTCACTAAAAATGATTAAATAATATATCTTTATGAAAAATGAATAGTAATAAGACATAGCGTTTCAAATAGATGTTATATGTTCATCTATTTGATTTTGTTGCTGCGAACATTTCGGGAAAATTAAATTAAATTAAATGTAGCTTCTGCATTCAAAATTCATGGGATCTTATTTTAGTGTGGTACACTCTTTCTTTTATTGATTCCCACAAGAAAAAGTCAAATGGCGTACAGTCAGAAGATCGAGTCTGTCAAAATATGACCCACCTCGGCTCATCCATCGATTCGAAAAGATTCGACTTAACTGCTCCTTCACAAAAAAAGAATAACATTTTAATTTTTCTATAATAAATTATGCACTTCTAATTCAGAAACTTTATGTAATAAGTTGTCAAAATAAGAACAGTTATTTTCAATTTATTTTAAATGTTAACTTTATAGATTTACTCATTTTGAAAACATGCTGGAAAATGATGTTCCTTTTTATCATGGCTAAATCAACAAATTCAACAAATGTTGGATAAATCACATCAAATAATTGGTTCCGCAAGAATTCTAAATATTGCTGTCCATTTCATCAAGGTGATAAATAAACAGGCTCAATTTAAACGTAAAATTGATAAGTTTCATGTTTTCACTCATACTATTTAGCTTCAAATTTTTGTTGTTAAAAAATGTTTACTCGAAGTTGTCAATTCAAATACTTCAAATAATAAAAGGCTATAGACATTTTTTAGGCCAGAATGTGCAAAAAAACACATGAAAGGTGTATTCATGTAAGTAAAAAAGGTGTATTCTTCACCATTATTAAAAAAAAATATTCTATATTCCAGTTAATTATATAGTCCACCAAAAATTTAATCGTTGGACAGGATCATTTTCTTTTAACATTTAGCAAATTATTCACTTGGGAATCCCTATTCCCATTCAGCATTTCGAATTCTCGTAGTTCCATTTAGTTCAATGTACTCCAAAACCTTTTCTACGTCAACTGTCCTTGTTGTACAAGTTTGTCCGCTTACATAAATTGGCATAAGTTGACCATAATTTAGCAGAGGTTTGATCAAGTTATTCACTACATTTCGATGGGGATTACTTAATTCTTGATATTCTAATTGATACGATGTTGTTGCACGAATTTCTTGAAGATTTTTTTTTTAAGTATAACCGCTGCATGATGAAGTAGTCTGTGATACCATACATGTATCTTTCCATGGTCAATTACCTTTTGAAGTCCTATCTTCAAAACTAAATCAGAATTCTGTAATCGACACTTTTACACAGATTTGTTTGGAAGTTCAAAAATGACTGACAATTCAATTTCTATTAGTAAAAAAAACTACACATAAAGTTATGCAGGTGGAACTAAAAAAGACAGTTACTAAACTCTAAGATTATCTTATCAATCGGGGAAATCGTAACAAAAAAAGACCCGCTAAGAAGATAGTTATACTTAACTTATGACATAATTGCCTATAAGAAAAGACTAAATGACAAACTTGCGCATTTTCGCTATCTTCAAACGGAAATGTATATTGTTACAAATCTAGATTGTAATTTTGTAAATCAGTTTGAATAACGTTGAATAATGCGGTACATGTGCTGCAATATATCGTTATCAGTTTATTAGTTCAATCTAGCTCAAATTATTGCTCTATTATTTTGAAGAACGTTCGCCCGATCGCCATATGCAACAGTGGCTTGTAAAGATATTGATACTATTTAAAAAAATTTTTAATTTTACGAAACGAGGTATAAGCACAAAAATAATCAATTCCTAATTCCCTTTCACTCTCTTTCTCTAATTCCTTCGATCAATAAATAATGTTTTGTATCATTGGTGTAAACTTTTTGCCCGCTTCTATGATAGAACTACAAGATTTGGAAAAATTTTTTTACTCATTATTGATGATACAAAGACAGTGAATAAGAAATGGTTCCTGCCGATTACCTTTATCGTAGGATTCTCCTTTTTCTGTTCCCTTTCCATTAATTGGAAAAAAGATGAAAGCTATTATTTAGGATGATTGTATTTATTTAAGATATTTGGAAATGAATATACACAGAATGTGAAGAAAAAAGATTTTCTGCATATAAAATTTTGTATCGATGAAGAAACATTACAACCTAACATTGACAATTAAGGGGAATAGAAATGAATAAGAAATAAAAACTACCAGTCAATGAAACGATTGATAAAACATCCATTGCCACATGCCAAAACTGAAATTTTTTACTGCAGTAAGAAATAAAAGTAAGAAATAAAAATTCTTAATGAAAATGTTCATGGTGGGTCTGATTTCAGACTATTTGTAGTATTGGGCCCAAAACCTGAGTAATCTATTCGAAAGAACGTAACAAATTACAAAAGAAACATTATTGAAGTTTATAAAAAATTACTTCTCACCAAAAAATCATCAAGTGTTTCCATAATTTTGTCCTACCCTGGATATTAAGAGTGTTGTTGCCGTATTATAAATTCAATAATTCAGTCTTGATTCCTGGAAATGAAATTATGCGAAACATGATATATGAGCCCCTAAAAGTATTAAATGCGCCATGATCATAAGGGTTTTTGTTCTGTGACTGGCCATTACACTCTAGGTTGCAAAATTGTGTACATTCTTATAACATAGTTTATCATTTTTACGAATTTAAAATGAATAAATAAATATAAATTCGGCCAATCGTAATATGCTAAGATTACTAAGATTTATCGAGATAAGAAATCCTACACGATTGAGAGCTCTTTACGGTAAAAAAGTAATTATTTTAAATATTTTAGTCACGAGGCCATCAACGTAGCCCATCAGATACACAAGCTTTCAAAGAAAGAACAAAACGAGATGCATTAATCGATCTTGAAACAGAATTAGATCACATTGCAGCTACTGCTCCTGATCACGAAAGAGATGCTACATCAAGCCAATACGATGGATTTAAAAAGCTTTTTGAAAGGTTTCTTGAAAAAGAAGGACCTTCTCTGGATTGGGATCAAATTCAAAAATTACCAGAGGATGCGGTAAGTATAAATTTGTATAGCTTTTTCTAAGATTTAGTTACGGAACAAATTGAAGGGTAGCTTTAATAAATGGACTTATTATATATTTTACTACAAACTAGCTATTTCTTTCTAATTAAAAGATTATTTCATGCAATTTCAGTGTAAGGGACGAGAAGCAAAAATACTTTTGAGACAATTTAAATTAAAAAATTTATTCTTTACATAAGTTGGTTGCTTGATGGCGATGTACAAGGATGATTAAAAATGAAATTTACAGTGAAAAATAAGCGACTTACCTATTTGGAGTGTGAAAAAAGACTGTTTGATAAACTCGACATAGTTAAGAAAAAGACAGCGAAAATACTCTCTCCATCATCGAGGGCCTTTTTTATAAAGTTTTCAATGATTCGTTTCTCATGAGCAGCATGTTCATTGTTCATGTCTTCATTTTACATGTGCCCCTTGGCTCTCTCATGCCTTTATCACTCGGTAGCCTACTACTCCCCGATTCCATTTTTCAGTTTCTGCTTTTCGCTATATGTGACCTACAAAATCCAAAAGTTAGAACTTCTCACAAGGTCTAACAGCTTCACAGCCACGATACGCTTCGCGTTCGTGCACGTTATGGAGCTTTACTCTTCCATGTGGAAAGGCACAAAAGCTTTCAATTAAAATCTCTCAAAAGTCTAATCTACATATTTTGTAGATGCGAATTAAAAAAAAATTCATATTACAATCAGTTATGTATCTAACCTAATTTTCATACTCATACAATAACATATGTTCTTAAGGTCTATACACTACGCCAGATGACGGGAGCATATGAAACCTATCACGTACAAGTTTACAATTATATCACTTACATAAATTCGTTTCTCTTTTTAATTTGATGTGCGCTTATCTACACGCGGGTCATATACTCGGAAATTTAGGTATTTTTAGTAATATGGACAGTGAAAATGAAACGAGCCCCTTTAGTGCGCGGGGTTCGGCTATGTACACTTTCTTTTTCTAGTGAAAAATCATGATGGTCTATAACTTGTGGAAAAGGGTGCTTCTGTTCGCGAATACAAAACTTTTCTTTTTCTTTTTTTAAATGTGATAAGAAAAATAACTATACACAATTATGACATTCGAAACCATTTTCTGAAAGGGGCCTAACGTATTCTATCATTTCGACGCATACTCTGATCACTCTATCAATACTATCAGAGTTATTCAGTTCAATTTCTACTACTTTCTCTTATTTTTAAACAACGCTATATCTTCTTATCTAAACGTTGTCGTTGAAATATGCTACTTTTTTTCGCGGTAGTAACATCTAATATTCCCGCATCAACCTTTTCTAAACCATTGGCAACATTTTCCCATGATTTGAACGATTTACGTGGGATTTATATTTCTGAATAGCATTTTTCCATCCGTGAATGACCGAGCGATAAGTCAATTAAAAACTTGATTTGTGTCAATGCTTCCTTGGGTTTCGGATCTATCGATATCGTGGGTTAGCGGAAATGAATTAATTCTAAGATCAACCTCAATTAGTAACATCGCGAGCTCTTCTACTCGCGCGGCTTAATCATTGAGCGCGTGGTATGGAACGGTTTTGATGGACTGAAATTATTTGCATTAATGGGCTGAGAAAAACGAGGGTAGACGATTATTGCATTCGGAATACGTAAACATTAAAAGAAAAAATGTAAATCACTGAAGTCATAGATAACAGAGTTCAAATACTTCTACGTTGTCAAGATAAGAAAAAAGTTTTTTCTTGTCAGATACAAATTTGAAGTTACCTATACATATAACTCCGTTATTCGAATGGTAATGAATCAGAAAATATATTGAAAGAGTATGTATGTTATATTATATTATATCGTTTTACAAAAAGGAAAATAAAAGTACAATTTTGTTATGTTTGGAATAAAATAAAAAAGAATTTTCAATTATGTATGTATAATTTTGTAACATCCGCCGCTGTTAACACGTGGTCGAAATAAAGTTTAGATTTTTATAAGGTCACGAACCTCTATCGCTTATGTCTATCTTCTGACATCATATGTTTATAATGACTGTTTATAATTTCTGGACGTGAGAAAAGTCTAAACTGAACTACTTCATAACGAAGGAAATCTTCTCTTTTCTCATTGGCCTAATCGGAAAAGGGTCCGCCTCAAAGAGGATCCGGAAAACTCTAAGCGCAACGTGGGTTATAAAATGGTCACACGTAGTTTTACAGACAGTTCGAATCCAGCTTCAAAATTAAAATCTAACTCTGATTTGTAAGAGGGAGAGAGATCATCTGAAGTAGTAAGTCAAACAATAAATATTCTAATTTGAACTTAGTCTCTTTTCTCTATCGCTTTTGTATTTTCATATTTAGACTTTTCATCGAATGTAGATCGGGTGTTTGTCGAATCGAGGACATTCAAAATCATTCTTTCAAACCAAACCTGGATACAGTCTCTTTGGCGTGTGCCTATTATAGTGCAGTACGAGAGAATCGCCTTACCATCTCCTTCAATCCACCACCTATCCTGAATAGGATAATTCTGAAAAATAAATAGATTTATTTCCCGGTTATTAGAGGTAAAACTTTACGACCAAAAATACACTCTTAATTTAATTAATTTTGTAATATCTACTGGATATTACAGTTTACGATAATGTAAGAATTTACAAAAAATTGAAAGGTAGAATTATTTTGTAAATATAATTTTTTATACTTCTTCAGTAGTACAATATATTTAGTAAATTTCAAGAGCCAACTAGAGATAAGGTAGCAATTACGTATAAAATATTCATATCCACGGTTTAAAATATAATTTCTAGTCTATTACATCTTCTTCTAGAGTTTTATTTGTACCTTGTTAGTAATTATAGGAAACGTTAGTTAATAGGAAATGATCCACGTTTAAAAAAAGATAAATTATCAGAATGACGAATATAAAGTTATGAATATTATTTTAATTTTCCTATTATCAATTAAAATGTTCGCATTACATTATAACAAATTATTAAAAACATTAAAAACAAACATCTAATACGTTGCAAAAACCTTCAATAATACCAAGATTTCGAATAGGTATATCAAAACTATTAAATTTCAATTTTGATTCATACGAAGGAAAGTGGAAGAGAAGGAATAATCCAATATTCTTGAAATAAAATATATTTCGAAACCTAAATTATAAATTTTCTATATTATCAATGTTTGTCTAACTTTTCCAGTTGCTTTATATAGTAACTGTTTCATTAATTTCATTAATATTCATATTTTATTTAGATAAAATAGAATCATTAATTCAATTTTTATATTGTTTCTGTTGGAACACATTTTTATAAAAATCATTTACTATATCTTCCATTTTATGGGTTGCTATAATACAAATTTTAGAAAAATAATTCAAATATAAAAAGGCAGTTTGTTTAGTCGGTGCCTTTTTGAAACGTACTTTTATACACAATAATAAAAGAATAAAAGTGTTTTATTTTTCAATACAATCTCCTTTTACTCGATACATGTCATCTATTCCTTCCAAATAATAAGTTTTAAGGCCCACAAAATAAGCATTTATTTCAGTGACGATATCTTCATTCGACCCGAATATCTTACTACTCAGCCATTCATTCAAATTTGGAAACAAGGAATATCATAGTAGTAGCGATCTAAATGTGAAGAATATGCTCAATGAGGTAGTAGATTGTAGCCCAATTTATGGATTTTTGTCATAATGATTAAACAAATGTGCACTCGTGCATTGTTTTGTTGGAATAGTAAAGATTAAAAAAAATCATTTGAATAACTTATCATCGAGATCCAAGAACATACACAAAATCTGTTAAAAATGAAAACGATTCAAGTCTAATCAATGTCTTTTTCTCCCATAACCTTGGTTGAAAAGACGCACTTCTTCTATATAATTTGCAAAAAGACGCATATTTTTTTTAGTGTATCTATTACATGTACGATTTCTGTATTAGTGGGAGCAAGGATTGTCTACCTGTAGCGACATATGACTCACTAGACTATCTTGACTAACCGTTCTCACTTCTGTAATGTAAAAGTTATTACAGATTTATTAACGTGTTTGTGTATCAAATGATATAAGTTGAAATAATACAGGATATGAAACTTATACAAGTGAAAAATTTGTTCAAGAGACAAATAATATAATTTAAATTTCAATATTAAGTATGATAACTGTATTCCATGGAAACGTTATAAACAATTGCTATTGTTTATGTGCACATTATAACAGATATGAAAAGAAAGATGAAAAATAAGCAAATTTTGTAATTAATTAATGATACACGTTGCAAACTATATTTATTCATAATATAGAAATAAAGAAAGTCTTTATAAGATTGAATATTTATTTCTTTAATACTTGGCTTTGCATTTATTTTTGGAAAAAGGAAATGTAAGAGAGAGAGAGAGAGAGACAGACACACAGACAGACAGACAGACAGACAGACAGACAGAGAAAAATCTAGAGCTTTATGAGTATGCGAGGATAATGTTGGATGAGAAATGAAAGTTAAACATGGCCGCGCACCCAATTATCAGATAGAAGACTACTATATGCGCTTTTGATAGATTGTCGTAAATTAATAAACTTACTTACAACTGACTATAAACAAAAATAGTATATGCCATGCGGATAAGAATATTCTAATGTAAGTAAAATAAGTGTCACCTTAAAGCGCTGGAGTTCAATTAGAGATAACTCATGAGCAATTGAATGATGTATATATAATTCGATACTATTGCGTAGGTGTGTGATATAATACAAATAAGTAAAACAGAAATTAAGTAGAATCAGGATAAGGATTTAATAGCATATACTATTTCTTCGGCATATAAAACCCCAGACATAAGTGGAGAAAAAGCATTTTGAACGTAATTCTTTACATATGAAATCATAAAAGGAGCAAAATACAGTAACCTTCATGAACATGAAGCAACGTAGATCAATTACAATGAAACACGGTGAAGTCGATAAGGTTCGCTTAACCTGTACAATCATAACTATTCGGTAGAAACGAATGAACATTTAATATGAGATAGTATTGCTCGCTTACCAGCTTAAAAACACCTCAGAAGAAGGTAGTGCATCCTCTGATAAGGCAGTAGGTGACCCTGTCCTTAGCTTTGCAGAAAAGCGTCGCTGGTCTTCACGAGAAACTAAATAGGTGTACGTCTGCAATTGCGTACACACGAATACGTGCTCACGCGATATGAAGATGATATAAAGTGTAAATAAAGCGGACGTAGTCGTACACAAACAAATGTGGGGGCAGAGAGAAGTACGACTTGTCCAGTGGAGTCGAAAAAACAATTTATCTCACAGTTGTCCAGAAGGAACTCTCTTGCGTCGATGAATATTCAGCAGTAAGAGTCCACCACGAACTATTCCTATCCTTCAGGCCGGCGGTAACAGCTCAATCCACGAGGCGCGAGTAACCACCGGGCAACCCGCTTCTTCTCGTTTATTTCTAGGCGCAAAGAGACTGCCGGATATATTGCTAGCATATGTTGGGGTTTTTCCGCACGTGCCCCATTAAGTTTAGAAGATAAAGAGAAATTTCAAAAGTGTTTACATATTTGATTTAAAAGAAGAAATGATGTGTTAAAAGCCTGGCGAAGCTCAAATTTTTAATATAATACTCGAAATTTCCTAGATTAGCAAGTATTTTATATTTGTTAAAAAATTATTTAAAAATACACGATAGATTATATTCATTCTAAAAAATGGGAAACTATGAACCAAAAGTATAATCTTGTGAAATACATATAAAATATTGAAGATTACTTTTACCATATGAAGGTACAATTTAAATATAAGTTATCTGAACATGACTTTATTAGCAAAAGTCAAAGTGTCAACTTAGAAACTCGTTGGCATAATTTAAATGTATCTGAAATCATAGTCATAGAATATTTCTCTCAGAATTATGCAATCACATTCCAAGACCAGCTACAAGTATTTCATTAGAACGGGAAGTAGAACGGAAAGTGATCCATTTGCAATTTATTTAAAAGTAAAAGAAATAACAGATAAAAAACTTCATCGTTATTTCGGAAAGTACGAAACATGACGTAAATGTGGTAATATTGTTCTGTTATAAATTAGTAGAGTATATCTGAAAAAGATATGAGAACAGGGTTAGAAAGATCATTTACCTTTATGACGAAGCTCCAAGCTAGTATAAGAATAAATTAAACTTTTAAACTTTAATACAAATGTAAGTATTTTTTCACCAGAAGAATTATATGAATTGGCTCAAAAAGCTATACCTAGTATAGCATTTATTTGTTGTATGAAAGCAAAGCGTGCAAAAATTGAAAAAAAATTATTAAATATTAAAAATATTAAATTAAGTATCAAACCAATTGTTACGCATTGTTGGTACTTTAAATTATCACAAATTTATTTATATATATAAAAAATGGTAATAAATTAATTGTAAAAAGAAAATTGTATCCTTCATAATATACTTTTCAAAATCTTTTAAAAAATGTAAATAAATATTTCAGTGAAAATTCGTACGGTTTTAAAAAGTTAAGTATATGTTTATAAAATTGTACAATAATAGTGAGAATTGTGAAATTATGAATTTAAATTGCATATTTATTAAGTAGTTGAGTATCTTATATCCCACAGTAGTTAGTTGTAGAACAGAACATCCTGGAAATATTTCGGGTCATTGACTCATCATTTCAATTTTATTTCCTCTTATTTCAATGTTTTTCTAATTTCAAATTGCAAATTCAAAAGGACTCAACTTAATATCAAACGCAATGTTTCTATCGGTCATGTTACCCAGTTAAGGACCGCAGATAAAGCTTTGTTTGTACGCTCGTTATCAAGTCCTTATTAAACATAAAAAATGGTTAATTAGAATTATCATAGAAAACTGTCCACAAAATAAATTATAACAAAAATTTTTTAAATAAAAAATGCGGATTTCAATGAAAATCGTAAAAATTTATTTTCATTGTTTATAATTTTTTAATTAACAAATAATTTATTATAATATATATTATCAAAATACAATCTTTTCCGTATGAAAAAATCATGCAGATCTGATTAATAGTTTTCGATTTATAACATTTCTGAAAAAATCGAATTATAACATTCCATTTTTTTTTAATTGCTCATACATTTTTCATTAATTAATATTTCAGGGTCAAACTTGGCACAAGTGATACCCTCTATATAAGCCATTGATCTACTAAATGTAAAAAAATAGAAAACTTTGATTCGATTTCACCCAAAACTAACTTATTTTCTGTCATATACGACTTGAAAAAATATAGAATGTTAATATACTACTATTAATCAACAAGAGAAAAAAGCTTTTTTCTAAAGTAAAAAAAAATTCTTATAAAATAATTTGTATTGAAGAACGCATGCTGCTGATTGGAAAATGTTTCACATCAAACTTTGGCTATGATGGACCCATCGTTCTTGCTAAAGTTGCACATTATGGATAGTGAAGATTTATTTAATTCCCTGCAATTGCAATTATAGTGAATTATCTTTCGTTTCGTTTACGTTAGTCACTATGCAAATTGTATGAAGACAAAATACACAATATCATATCAGTGTTACTTGTTAGCGATGGCTCAGCGCATTTATTCACTCGCTACGGGAGCTCAAGCCCGGTTCTATTCAAAGTCGGCATCAGCTCAGAATAGTAGATATTATCATTTCTTATCGAATAGTCCGCGGTTAAAAACTTCTGAGTCTGAAAATCATTAACGTGAACAATCAGATGCGTTATATAACCATTATATAGGTCATGATCGTCTCTTATAGTTAGGATAAGAAGTCAAGAAGTATCCTTACTATCATACTTGATTTCCTACTCTCAGTAAGTCGCTTAGGACTTTTAATCTCTCGTTTTTTATATACGCGACGCAAAACAATGGCAACGAACGATCGACAAACACTTACATATACACGCACATACATACATACAAAATAAATTCACTTTTTCTCTATCAATATTCTATACTTCATTACAAAGTAAAAATTGTCCTGAAATTAAGTATAAATTGATATTTTCTATTATATAATCAATTTGTAACATTTATTCAATATTTACGAGATAAATCGTAATTTTTTCTATGTATTTTATTGAAACTTAAACTTGCAACGCGAAAGAGAAGGTCCACAGTTACCTTAAAAATGAAGGGCAAGGCTCCGCTCGTCTCGTTAAAAATCGAATAAAAATTAAAATAATAGGGGAAGGTAAGAGGCGCAAAATCGATATGTTGAGGATTCGTGACTGCGAAAGGTCATGAGGACGTAAATTGGCAAGGCGGTTAAATAAACAAACGACGGTTAAGAAAAGAATTAATTTATTTTAAAACAAACAAAAAAAACCTCAACGAAAAATACTAATATATAAACAAAAGTAAACGAAAATCTGACGAAAGAAAGAAAATGTATAGAGAAAAAAAATTAAAAAATTAATGAACAATTTGAATGCTTGGTGATGTTTGCGGGCAACGGCCGTCGCAAAGCTACGGTTATACGGTCTAGAGGATTGAGCGAGACCTTGCGCGACAACAATTAATTTCAATAAAAGAAACACACGGAGGGTGAGAGATAGTGATAAGGTAAAACCTACCTACCAACTCAGGAGCAAAGTCTAACACGAGCAAAAAAAAAACCAAACTGGATACCGTTAACTCAAAACCGTAAACTAAGACAATAAAACTCACTGTTTTTGCCAAAATCCAAAATTCCACCTAGCAGGTGGACTTATATACCTTACATCTCCCTTACATCTTTATTAAAATTCGTTTCACAAATATTCCAAGTTTATCGATATTGCATTAATGCACGGCTAGTTATCTATCAAGATGGCCGGAGCATTCCGGCCAACCCTCTCCAGAGTTGGCATTTGCGGAAGGACATAGCAGTTCTATCACCAACTGACCGCTCATCTACACCCTCTTCTCCTCTCCTCAGAGTCATAAAAAATAAAAATAAAAATAAAATAAAATCGAATCGAATCAAATAGTAGAAGGGGCCGATTCTAGAACCGGAGGCGGCGGTCACGACACCCTCTTATTTGGGATACGGCGCCTGACCGGAGGCGTACAAAAGGAAGTACCCCTATTACTCCACATCTAAGGCACAGCGGATCCAGCAATGATGGGGTTAGACCTCATCTGCATCCGCATCTTCATCTTCGCGCTTCCTTATAGCATGCATCCGGCGACGTCCAGCTCGTCTGGCGGGAATCAGTGCGACATCTTGTCGCACTCGAAACCGGGCCCCATCTACAAATATATAGCGAATCTGGTTTTCCGCTGCTTTCGCCTCCGTCATTTGTGAGTCGTTTTCTGAACAGAGGCGGGCTCTCGCTTGAATGGAAGTACGTCAAGGAGAGAAGGGATCCCATCGGTAGCGTTGTAGATGGTGGACGCCCTTGTCCTTCCCCCGCCAGGGTCTATTGGACTCGAAGGTGGAAAGGCTCCATATCTCTGTACGAATCAGGGAGCCTGCCAACTTTCTGCGACCCTCTGCTCTTCTTTGTTTCCGCGATCTCTTACACCTTCCTGCGCTCGTCGCGCATGTACTCCTCCGTAGGATATGCTCCTCTCCCCAGAGTCATGCGGCGGTGAGACCAGCAGCCTCATCCCGGCTATCCGAGGCCAGCCAGAAGGGAGCGACAGGGTGTAGGAATTCGTGTATAACGTGTCCTCGCCATATTTGGCTCACACTAATTTTGCTCCTTTCTTCATCTCTTTCATCAGGAAAGTCTGGATGATGTTGACCCGAGTGACTGGCCGAGGGATTAAGCCCGACCACTACACTCGAGCCGAAGGTTTGTCCTAGACAGCTCCAGTACCCTGCAGAGATGGCAAAGCGCAAGACGCAATTTCTTCAATGCTGACGAAGGTGCCACCGGTGACGGTCATCACTTTCATTAATTATTATTGCGCCCTATATAGCTCCACTGGAGATAGGGAGTGGTATCTCTTCTCTATCTCCCGCATAGCGAGGTCGTGAGAGGGGTCAGCATTAGTTGTTGGCTGCTCTCCAGTCGTCACTTCAAGGAGCTCCGCTAGACAGCTCAATAGCCTGCCCATCGGCCTTTTCGTCCTTGGGAGGAACGGGCGGCTCTTCCACGAAGAGCCTGTCCGTCATCTCGACCTCGTATTTGAAAGTTGCCAAACTCTTCTTAAAATGGTAATTCCAATAACGAAAAAAATAAATATAAACAAAATAATAAAATAAAATAAAAAAAACATGTGGATAGCACAACAGAAATTCCTCCGTACTCGTCTCCCGCCTCCCCACCAAATATGCACGATGGCCTAGCTAGGGCATATACTAATCGCCCTAGTTAAGCCATATATATATCCTAATCTAGGAGAAATCAGGATCATCAATTCCTCTCACATGGTACCACACACCGGGCCAAAAATATTTGCGGATTACCCTGTCATATATTTATTCCATGCCTTAGTGTACAGCTTATACGTCTCTCAGCACCTGTTCACGAAACTCACCTGGTACCACCAATCGCCATCGTTCTTCTTTATCCGTGATGAGATCAAGGAGGTCGGATTCGCATATAACGATATATGCGAATCCGTCCCTTTCTCAACCTTCCAATCAGGATATTTCTCCGGGCGCGTTGTAACATCTGTCATTCGTCTCAGATATCAAAGGTCATTGACCCCTTCGAACGATGCAATTTCCACTTAGTCTTCAAACTTGCTAGTTAGTGCATCCGGCATGTGGTACATTGCTCCTTTACGATACACAATCTCGAAATTCTATTGTTGAAGTTTGAGAATTAACCTGTCGGATCTTTTTTATTTCGAAGTAAAATCAAAGCTGTGTGGTCAGTGATTGTCGTGAACTTCGTCCCTTCAATGTATGGTTCCAATTTTTTTATGGCGAACAGGAACGCTAAATAATTAAACACTCAATTTCCGATACCGTTTAATTGCACGCGTGCTCATTGAGCATTCTGCTGGTATAGTAGATAGGATACTAATAGCTATCATCATCTTTTTACACTAGACAAGCTCCCGGTGCAAAGGACGACCTATAACATTGGACGAAAAACTTTTTAGTAAAATCTGGTTTCGCGAAAATAGGGGCTTGTTTTTATCTTCTTAAATGCCTCTTGTTGCTCCAGGTCCTATCTCCAAGCCATATCTTTTTTAATGAACTTTGTAAGAAGCACCTTGATATCGCTCTCATGCTCAATAAACCTGGCATACCATTTGACCATACCCAAGAAATATCTTAGTTGCTTCACGTGCAACGCGAAACGTCCTAAATTTATTAAGGGAGGGAAAACTTACCTTTATTGTCAAGGGTAGTCACCTTCGATCGCGTTGAAATATAAATGTTCAAATAATACTCGACGCAAAACTAATAAAAGGGAAGGTATGAGCCGTATTTACGGCCCAACATGCGCCAGGATATCGATGACCTTGAAAGGTCGAGGACAGGTGAGTAAACAGGCGTTTGAATAATTGAACGCGCGAATGAATATTAAAAAAAAACAAAATTTATTTAACGACTAAGAACAAAACTGAAGAACGAAATTATAAATGTAAAGTGCAGCAAAGAAAATAAAATAAATACATGCATTACGGGGAATCGGCGACAATAATAGAGCGAAGATGAATACAAATAAAATAAACGGCCGTCGTAAGGCTTCGGCTAATTAGCCAGGAAATCCGAACGAGGCCCAGAGCACGCAAATTAAATAAACAAAAGAAAAATAATAATAATAATAATGTAAAAGAAGTAAAAGAAAATGCACGGAGGGAGAGAGAGAAAGTAAGGGCACTCATAGATCTGCAGGATTCAGCACACACACACACAAAATTAACCCACAACACTCCGATCACTCACGAAACTTTTACACCAAAAAAACTCGACTGCTTTCATCAATAGTTAAAGGCCAACTGTCGTTGAGTGTCACTTACCTCTCTCTCTCTATATATATATATATATATATCTCAATGCCAACAAGGCAAACTGATTTTCCAAGATCGTTGACCTCGGAAACGTAAACATGCCCTAATCGTGAGCTGTTGTTATTGACGAGCTCCGGCCGACGGCCAGGAGCTCCGTCACACACGTTTCCTGGTATTGGGTAGTCGAAGACTAGATTAACTCGATCTGAACCAGATCTTAGACCCTCAGCTTTGAGGAGGTAGCCGAGAAATGTTACCGAAGAGCAACCGAATTCTCTCTTCTTCACATTTATCTCAAGGCTATTCTCTACTAGCCTCTTTAACGCCAGTTTAAGTCAGATTAGATGGTCAGAAAACATGCAATTAATTATTATCAAGTTATTAAGGTATTTAATAATGTACGGCTCGCACTCTGGTCCAAACAGGGCATCCATCAAGCGATTGAACGTAGTACTTGTATATTTGTAATTCAACTTTGCCAAACCAATTTGAAGGGAGGCATTACGCAAGTCGATTTTTAAAACATACACAGCTTCACGGAGCTTGTCGAGGATACCATCCACACTCAGCGATCGTGTCGACCTTCGTGACGTTATTCAGTTTACGAAAGTCGATACAGAACCTATTCGATCCGTCTTGCTTGAATTAAGAATGAGTTCAAAGTATCAACAAGGCGAAGCTTTCTAGGGCGCTCGTCAATGTCTTCTATCACGTGTCACATTAAACTCGTGAAAGTCGGCGACTTTTCTCGAATTACGCTCTTAACTAATTCAACTAACTTCTTTTTCTCACTCTTTTTATATAATGGCAACCCAGCAAAACCTGCCGTTAATATCGACAGGTTGTGACGAGTCTCGCATGGAAAATGCACACAATCATGCTCCTACTCTGTAAACACACGCCAATTGGCATGGTCGCCAAACACCAAACGTGGTTGCCACAGCCTACGACTAAATCATACCCGTCATAAAAATTAGTGGTCAAATAAATATCGTAGGCGAGATCCTTAAGTACAGAACTTGCATCAATGGTCTCACTATCAGATCAATTTTTAAAAAACATTTGAGGCATTTGTAAGGCACGGTACATGGTGAGAGCATTGGTGCGTATTTTTCAGCAATCATCTTGCCCACGACAGTCACCTGTGCATCTTAGACCAGCAAAGTCGAACATAGTTTTTGCTTAATGCACACTATCAACAGGCGCTGATTTTTTTTCATGGAGACGTTGATAGTTTCGAGCTCTATACTAGCCTCAAGAGCTATATCATCTTCGTGACTGAAGTTCTGTAGAACAGCTTGGGTCATTGACTCATGCGCATATGCAGTAGCCAAAGGCGTATTATTACCTGATGGATTTGATAGAATCACTGGATTCATTACCACAACCGTTACATCGGAGCCACAGTCCACGGTGTCATGGACAATACCATCTGGAGGTCCAAATGTGCTCTCCATGACTTGCGCCCCCAAGGCAGATGGCGCATGCACGACTGTCAAGCTTCCACGCAGGCCACCTATGGAATCTGTGGGTTTCAGCGATTTGAAACCTCCTACGGTTTGATACCAAAAATCCCCTACTCTTGAGTATTAAGGTAACTACTCGGCACGTGGTACTTAATCGGTACTTCTCATACAACCTACTTCTTCTGCCCTATGGCGTTCACATCCGCGGAGATCGAAGGGTGAATTCTCACCTCCTTTCACTCTTTTACACACTGATTCACCAGTGCAGTTTGGGTAGGTCAAAAACGAGCAATTCGGAGTGATAAATTTCCGACAGCTTCTGATCTAAGCGTTTGCTTGACTCCGCACTTTTTAGCGTAGTGACTGGCCTGTCCATACTTGAAACAAGTGTGTACTCATTGATGCGTTGAACACGTAGACACTCGATGGCCTACTGTTCCACAAATAAAACAGTTGCCCGAAAATGGGACACCCCACTGACCCTGTCTCACGCCCTGGCATGTGGAAGTGGCGACGGAGTAGCATTAGGATGGTTTATTAAAGTTACCTTTAGGCAGATATTAGACTGTTTAGCCCTATTTTGGTCTTGCTGAACGGCATTTACCACCGGTGGCGTTTTACCGCCTCCTGAAGCGGTAGCCGCTGTCTTATCGCTACTACCCGCTGAAGATTACAATTTATTCCGTCTTCTTAACTTCCTTCTCTTACTAGAGGAGTTCTTCACTTTTGAGGACTTCTCCCTCCCTACAGACACGGTAAACACAGCGACGTTCTGCAGTTGGGCCTTGAGAGCCAAATAGGCTGCACCAGGCACCAACATCTTATTCTTTGGCGGGGAAGGCATAAACTCAAAGTCTCTATCGCGTCTGTCTTCAAATTTTTCCCGAACTACTTGAGGTCGGCGAAATCCCGAATAGATTACCATCCAAAAACGTCCAATATTTGATGTACAGGTTTGCGATAATCCGCTTTACCTGAGTTCTTATCTGAGGCCTCATATAACGCCTGAAAATATACCTGGAGATCGTTAAGTAATCGCTGAGGCGCTCCTTGTCAAAGAAACGTCAGAAAAAATGAGAGCAGAAATCAGCGGTGAAATTGCTTGAGAGCTGTCAACCTATTTCTTTATTCTTAAACCAGATTGCGGCTCCACCACCAAATGTCGTCGGTAAAGCGGCGAGCATTTCCTCGTCAATAATTTCATAAAACTCTTGACATTTCCTGAATCTCTCGAGGAAACTGTCTGGGTTGAAGAAATTCTTCCCCGTAAACTGTAGGCAGAAGGCAAGGAGGGCACTGACGCTGTCGCACTCAACTTCATAGGTATTTCGCCGTCTGTGTCTTCTCTGATGCTCCGAGCGCATCCTCCTGTATTCAGAGGCTGCGCTATTATCTTCTGGTGAAGGCTGTAGTGATGCAATCCTGAGTGATCCCTTGCTCAAGCACGTTCACAAGCTTTCTGTAAATATCCTCAGAGCCTGAGGGCGAGGAGTTGTGTTCTAAGGGCCTTGAGCCTGTTGGTCTCGCAATTCCCATATTTAGTTTTAGGAAATTTCCTCGTAGTATCTACGAGATAATAAATAGATTATACTGACTTTTTACCTCGGAGACCATAAATTTGGCGATAAACTTGAACACATATTTCGTTCAAGGTACGAAGTTCTTAGAAGTGTTTTTGAGTATGTCTGCCGAAATTGAGTTAGAAAAAAACAAAAATCTTTATGTACCTTCAGGAGGTAAATTTATTTAAGAAAATGATGACAATCCCGTTATATATACTGAAAAATATTAATTTCATAGTAACGAGGAAGCGATTCTTGCTGTAGACGGCTATTATGAGGTGTTCAATGAATTATATTATAGATATGGTATAATAAAACTAGAAGATCGATACGAAATATATAATAGTCTTTATAGAGATTACTGAGATATAGAACAAAATTGTAAAAAATATGTTTTTTTTTAGTGGGCTCGAAACTTTTTAGCCGACCCTCATATATATAGTTATATATGTACATACGTCATAAGATATTTTAACCGATTCACCTAGGTATTTCTGTCAAATAAAATTTACTGACAATTTTCTTCAGTCAAAAGTTACTAGATTTTTAAACGTGGCGTGTTATAGTTATTTTACCTGTAACCTTATAAGTTTATAAACAAAAATGTTTAAACAAAAATGTAACATTTACATTTACATTATAGTATACGGCGTAACCTTATAAGTTCCTTTTAATGACCCAAGAAAATAAGTTAAATTTTTTATGAATATTATTATTTTTTAGATTATTAAGGAATCAAATTACGATTGCTTAGAAAATCTCTTCTATTATAAAAAGAAGTCATGATACTCCGAATAATCAGGATGGCATAAATATCAATGTACGTATAGTTTTAGATTACTATTTAAAAGCTATCAATTTAACAGAGATTACTAAATGGCAGCTTGATAGTCACACGTAGAACACAACATTTGTTCTAAAATGATCGATGTAATTAAAAATCCGGAGTAGACCTTGATATAACCTGGAAAAAGACCTTTAAGGTTACATGCAAGATTATCATAACATAACCCCTTCATAGTCCGATAATTTTTATCTGAAACATTATTTTCTAAACATTATCTGGACAGATATATCTGGGTGTGTTGATTAAAATGGCATACCCTGTATAGTTTCTTATTCGATCAGTTGAAGTTGAAGTAAAGTACACACTTGTCAATTAAATATTATAAGTGGAAATAAGATTTACCAGCTCTTACCATAATAATGATTCGGAGCAGTCCCTTGATGCTACAGATACATTCGTAATTCTATTATATGAATTTGTTTACACTTATTTTTTAAATACATTATTAGAACATTTTAGATAAAAGATTATGAAAATCTTCCTGATCCTACTTCGGAAGAAATTAAGTATTTCCTGAGAAAATTGGTTGTTGTCAAACTAAACGGTGGTCTTGGAACAAGTATGGGATGTCATGGACCAAAATCAGTTATTACAGTTCGCAATGGTCTTACATTTTTAGATTTAACTGTTCAACAAATTGAGGTATATTTTTTTATTATACCGAAGTTATATTCTTGAAAAGATGAGATGTGAAATATTAATAATACATTATGAGTTGCAGCATTTGAATAAGACGTATGGATCTAGCGTACCATTAGTTTTGATGAATTCATTTAATACTGATGTGGATACTCAAAAAATCATTAAGAAGTATAAAGGAATTGATGTGAATATTTATACTTTCAATCAAAGTTGTTACCCTCGAATCAGCAAAGAATCGTTATTGCCAATTGCAAAGCACAATAGAGTGCATGATGATATTGAGGCGTAAGTGTGTTTTTGTATTCAAAATAAACGATACATTATATGTCGTATAAACAAACAACAATTAATAAAAAAACATTTTCCAGGCGATAAGTCATTCAAAAATCTATGACTAGCGAATGTAATGAGATTTCGTTTCGATAGTCAAGTTCATTTTTCGTTTTAATTCATATTATTTATTTACAATCTTCAAGTGAATAAATTTAATTAAAATTTTGTTGGATTATACAATTAAAAACAAAATAAATAAATCCAAAAAAATATAATTAACGTATGTGACTAGCGGGGGCTAGGAGAATCTTGAAGCAGTTGCTCTTCGAGTATTGATTTTTACCATACCAAAAATTAGAAACTATTACGATAGTTATTGAAAGAAAAAAGTTATCGATAACGGCCCTCGTTTGTTGCTACTAGCCTTTCCCATTGCCCTATCTGTTGGTAACAGTCCTATACCCCCTTCTACAGAGTATAGTGTATAGATATCATAGGAAAGAACAAAAGTCGTTAGGTACATTAAAAAAACGTATATTATATTCATATTGCAACATGTATATATGTTTATACTGTCGATATCGTATATGTGATTCCATTTAACATATTTCATAAGCTTTCAATTCTCGAATGGATTTTTTATTGTTTCAATAATTTTCATAATATAATTTCCACTGAGATTGCTTATTTTCCATTTCAATTTTATTTTTCCCCATCTTAATAGAGAATGATATAGGTATATAAGCATCTTACATGAACATCTTATATTTAAGACTAAAAAATAGTAAATTAGCAATTTTACTCGCGGAGAAGATCTTTTAAAATAAATTAAACTATTGATGTCGGTGTTATAACAAATGTTTTAATGTTCATTATATTTCAACGATTTAAATAAATTCTGAAAAACAACCACTAAGATATTGTAGTTATACTATACTTTGACCGATCTCATTAAGCAAAGATTAGAATAATGACTTATTTTCAAGGAGAAAATGATTGATCTTTGTAGGAATAAACGTTGAATTTTGTATTCAACTCAACGGCGACATTATTGCCGAATTTCATCTCGACTTATTTTATTCTAGTGAGCGTGTACAAAACTTGAAGTCTAAATCCCTGATGTCTCTTAGTTTGGAGGAAAAACTGAGTTTTTACTGCAATACTTATATCTTCCTCGATAATTTGAGAACTGTAACAAAAAAATATAATAGTATTAAAGTAATGAATCATTAGCAATTCAAAGTTTTTTACATATATTTTGTTTTGATAGAATGTATTTATACTTCAAGAGGTGTCTACAATCAATGCAGCAAAGTGAATGAAAGCTCACCTCATTATTGCTGTATATGTAAGACTGCACCTCTTCTCTAGTTCACGGTATCATAGGTACCCCTCGTCCTTCACTTCTAAATGTAGATTATCTAATTTTTTAATTGTTACTATTAGAGGCCAAAGTTACTGAAATAATTTCTGATGTGTAATCATCATTTTCGTCAAAAGTGTTATAAAAAATTATTTCATCATCACTGTCTGGTGGCATAAGTGATAAGCAAAAATAGTTTTTCATCAATCTCTTAAAGCTATTACATTTTGAAGAGTACAGTTTTTAATCGAACCAGGTCGATGATAACTACAGACTCTGGGTCTTTGAAATCCTGATTCGTGCAAAAAAAGATAAAAAATTTCTAAATAAAACGCATGCTTTACGAATAGCCTGACGATCTTTCACTTAGGACTGAATCAGTGCTAGGGACTAGACGATCTAAATCATGCATAATATGAATTTGTTGGTTGAATGGAATATTTTTCATTTTATATCGAGCCCATGCATGTTAAACATGAACAAAGAGTTCTTCATTTACGAATGATCGAGAAGATCTTCCCAAGGATAAAATGTGGGTCACGATATCATACGTGTATTGTTTGTATTGTTTGAATTGTTATGTTGAAGCATTTTCTATACCAGATTGCTGTATTGAAGCATTTGCCCGAGCATTCTAAACCCAAATATCTTATCCGTTGGCAATATAGCTCAGGTAAGAGTGTAGTCTTGAGCCTGTTGGTCTCCCAATTCCCATATTTAGTTTTAGGAGATGGTCTCGTAGTATCTACGACGTATCTAAGTTAATTATACTATCCTCACATAGTAAGGATATACTATACTATTTCATATTTATAACTATACTATACTAAACATATTCATAAATAACTAATATGACATAGTTCCTGTTGAGGGCTCTATACATATACACAAAGAAGGAACTCAACTGAATTTACAGATGAAAAATACAGTATTTATTGATAAAAATGAGATTAGACAAAATTAGTGTACTGTAAGAATCAACACAAAGTAAACTTTGTTACTGTACTGGACTGTAGTTGAACAAGACTTGACTAAAGAGAGTAAACTTTTTCTTTCCGAAAGAATATTTATTACCCTTTTAACAATAGTGATTGGCATTGTCAAAAAGAGGTAATGCGAACACGTGAAATATGATGTAAAAGTCTTCGGTAGAGCATACAAAAAATCAAAGGATAAGAAATTAAAAAAAGGAGAAAGCTATGAAATCCAAAAAACATAATATTCAACCGTTCCACATATTCACAGTTGATTATTGCAAGTTCTTTAATAACAGGATGAATTTGAAAAATTGTATGCCAATAATAATTTCCATGTCAAATCTGTAATGAAAAAAATAGATATATTAAAATATATATTCAAAAATGAATTCAAACGGTTGAATAGAAGAGTATTGCTAAATAATTTCTTTTCAATTACGTTGAAGATTCACAATATGTTATCATTTTTGCGTACAATGAAATGTAAAAACAGTTTTTACGCTCAATATAATTTATATATTTTTCCCCATTGACATATAAGTATGCCCTTTCCTTACTATTTATTTAGTAAGTTATTAATATTTTTGCGTATGGAGATGGGTCAGGGTCAATGACGGTAACACCAGAAGTAACTTCTGACTTATATTTATTTGTTCACACCTAAATCTCTATGACATAACGCAATTACAATTGTTCATGGCGCGGAACGTGTTCACAGCGTGGTCAGTCATGGTGACGGTAGCCGGAAGAAGAGTAAAACGAGAAGAAGGAAGTTTGGGCGCTGTCGTCGACTTCAGAGCGGATGCGTTCGTTTGTGCTCTCGCTTGGTGGCGCCGTGACGCGCAATTACGAGCGGTGACAAACGGACCTCCACAATATATCTATACATTTAAATTATGTACTGCTATACAGCACATGCGATGAAGTTCTTTTTAAATTCTTTTTAAACTTATTGGAGATATAACTTCACTTCACTTCACCTTGTATTTATTTATTACTTATTTTATAGTTATGCTACTCAAACGAATTTTTACAAGCTTACTTCAGACTAGCGAATATTTGGCGCTTGTTGACTAGCGGCCATTGTGCTGGAAGTCGAGAATTGATTGACTCTATAGCGCCTTGAGGTGCTAGATCTTTTTTTTTTTCCTATGCTGCAGCTGCTGCCGCGGTGCGGAGATTTTTGACAACAACTGTGTCCCATTCCAATCATGCGTGAGTATAAGTTAGTCCTTGAAATAGCTCAGAGACTAAACTCACACAGGTTTACGTAGCTATCAATTAGAGATCCACCTATCCCACTTCATTAAAATGACGGTGCAACTAACATGATTTTTTTCTTTTTCCCAGCTATGAACGGCATATTATCGAAGCTTTTCTACATAAGTTAGCATATATTTTACTTTTCAGGATAATCATTTGTCAACCATCTCATCTCTCTCTCTATCGTTACTATATTTTCAAAGTCAAAGTCCCATTTAACACATAACTCAGTAAATATATGTTGTATTATAAATAATGAACTTAGCAGTCTTATGCGTACGACATTCACGCTAGTAATAAGCATATATAGTGATACTCCCACTACACAAATACAATGACTTTCTCCACCTTTACAAAATCTTTACATAGCTATCGCTGTCCGACTCAAATTAATTATTCTACATCATTACAGAATATAATTAAAGAATTATTTTTAATCCTGGAATTTAAAGATTTTGCAACCATTAATACTTAACAAAATTAATGTACATTCTTGATACATATTTATTACTTATTCAAACATATAGAAAAGTCTTGAATTTTTTTATACTTCTTACATCGGAGGTCTATACCAAGGTTATCACATATATGAAATTTTACGCTAAAATACTAATAAATTAACACTTTATAAACAATTGAAAACAAAATGAAAGTTTTTCTGGAATATAGATCTTATATTTCTAAACGTTTCCAAGACATTAAGGTATAGTTTTTATTATATTTAACTGTGTAAAATGTTTGGTGGAAATTGCAAAATTCTTTACACTGTCATAGTTAGTCTTATTAATGCAATAAAGTGTCGCAATATTTATGCTAATATGAAAGTGAATACTAATTATTTCGAATGAATAAAAAGATTGGTTTGGTTGTTGGTTTGATAAGGGTAAGTGAAATGGTAAGATATTACTAGAATTTATTGTTATGAGAAGTCAAATGGACATCATCGGTGTAAATGGTATTGATGATATGAAAAAAATTGAAGGTATGAAAGGTTCTATTGTTAAATACACCATAGGCTTTTACCATTATTTAAACAGATTAAAAAACTCAACGAATTTATAATAATAGAGAGCAATATATAACCAAATCTAAATTGCATACTGGTGAAATAATTCGACCGAGAAAAAATGGCATCAAGTCCTTATGATCTTAGCAGATATATTATACTAGACAGTATTGATAATCTTATGAGTATTTTAAAATTGAGTAAGTAAAATTATTCACTTCATCAATGAAAGAAAAGCATAGTTATTAAAAAATAGTTATTCAATGCATTTCATTCAATTATGTATGATTCAAGGTTGAGTTAAGAAAATAAAGCACTCAAGCACGTAAGTTTTAAATAGTAAATTGAGAATAAAGACGTAATTATCAATCCTAAAATAATTTATCAGATAATCCCTAAAGTAATTAAAAAATATCAGACTAAAAGACATATTTTTCAAGTGAGTTTGAATAGTAATATCCACTTTTTGTTCTTAATAACAAGTTAATAAGAAAATCAACAAAATCGTAATTGTACAATACTTTTAAGCTGCTAGGAAATATTTTAAATCTAGCTCAATTGTAATATGTTCTCGATGGTGAATATTTGTTGCATATGTACGATTAAAATAAAGTAATAATGTAACATGGAAATGATATCGCAATAATCGTTGCATCCATTTTTTTATTGTATAATAATGAATTGATAATTTTCTGAGTACCAAATTAACTATCGAAAATTTTCTTTAGCATATAAAAAGTGTGTACTGATAAACAAAAACAAAGTCTGCTAATGCAAAAACCGAGGTACTCGGTTATTGAAGTTTATTGATTGTTTTTCTATTTGAAGTCTAGCAATCTACTTTCTATTTACAACGAGAAGAGAATGTGGGATATTCTTGCTAAAATATTTCGAAGTGCATAAAAAATTAGGACGATTTTCCACGGCGTTGTTGCTCCGTATCATTGTCCAAAATTTGACCAGTTTTGTAATAAACTTTTTAATTTTGCAAAAAATATTCAGCGTAAAAAAATGAAATTGGACATATTTATTCGGACTAACTCAAACTTACTATTCACAAAATATGATAAAAATTGGTAAAAATTAAGAGAAAATATACGATATTTTTCTGTCGCGAGTAGCCCGGTCAATTTTGTACTCTTGCATATTGGACATTATGGAAAATGTTGTCGGAGATAAACGTAATTCAGTTACATTTTTATAAAAAAACTATTAGTTTCTCTATTATAAGCTGTGTGAAATTGCATCTGTTGAAAACTATGAAATAACGGATAAATTCAGGCATTTAAGTTGTTCAATGGTACAGAAAACACATGAGGCATATATACATGAAAGAAGACTTACATCTTTCAGAAAAACCTTAGTAATTATGATGACACACTGTTATCAAGAAAGTCATGTAGAAACAAAAATTTATTGTATATCTACTCAATTGTAAAATAGTCGAGTTTTAAAAAGAGACTAACAAAATAATTTTGTATACCCTAGCGTGGATATTATTAGCAACATGTATGGTTGCAAGATATTTGCTTCAATATTAATATCTAATTTTTTTAACGGATATTAATAATCATATATGTGTTTGAGTACATAGGTGCTCTTAAAATGATAATTTTATTTTTACACAAAAGAAGTAAAATTCTTGTTGGTTATAAACCAATCCAGAAGCTTAGTTACCTAGCATTGTAGGTCACCCTAGGAATAAAGAGTATATGGAAGGACTAAAACGTAGAGACGATGCTAGAAAACATGTGGACATAATCAAAAGTGTCAATTTTTTCGATAACTTAAGGTAACAATAGAAGAAAAAAAAAGAAGGAAGCTTCGGAAACCGATGGAAAAATTGGTACTTGAGTTGAAGCCAGTAACGAAGTAAGTTACTCCATAGGGCGAGTAATTAAATAGGAGAAATAGTGTGCATTCGTCGAATTGAGCTGTACTAACATATTTTACAATTATGATTGATTTAAATATTGTATTTAAAAAATAAAATAACCACTGCGAAATAAGTTCATTTTTGGTCATCTGAACGTTTAACATCATCAGAATGATATATAAAAAAAGGGAAAGTGAAAATGTTTGGCCGTTTTCGACAGTATCGGTATGTCTTACTTTTTATGTTGCTGTCTGTTCACCGAAAAATCGTTTTTATAACTCTCTCATAACAACGCGTAAGCTCGTTTATTATCGCAGATCTTGTACTATACGACACATGCTTTTCTGTACTACTACCTCGAGTTCATGCGCAATACTACATTAATAGAATATTAAGTAACTTAATCTATGAATACGCGCTTAGTAGTATTACCGAATGTTTAATATCATTGTGAAGAAGAATTTATTTAAAATTTATAAGAATTTTATTTACCATCACAATAATGGTTAATGAAAATAAATATAAGTTATATAATTGACGAGTTATTAGATTTATTTCTGTTAATTGTTATTACACAAGGGCAGGAAAAGTCATTCGAAGGTCACTTGACTTATTGAATATTCATGTTATACATCCTTGTTAGATAACATTTTTTATAAGATACTGTGGTTCTTATACATTTTATAATGACTTCCATTCGTGCAATTAGAGAAAGAATTGCAAAACTTAATTCCTATTGAAAGTAATAGTCTGCTATATATTTTACTAAATTATGGCCTAGTCGATATATTAATTCATATTTTTTATTTTTTAATATTATATGAATTTAAAATACTGTTTTCACTATTGAAATTAGTTTCTTTTACATTTACTATTCATTATTTTTGGCAATGCCTACTGACCTGAAAATTTCTTGAATTAATTTAACATTAGAAAGGCGGAGGTATATGCATTACATTTAATGAGGGTCAACGACCTGTTTTAACGTTTTTATAATATATATTTTTTTATTATACATTTTTAGAATTATATTGAAGGTTATTAAGACTAATAATAAATGTTATTATAATAGATGGTATCCTCCAGGACATGGAGATTTCTATGAGAGTTTCAGAAACTCTGGTCTACTGCAACTGCTGAAACGTCAAGTAAGTAATTTTTTATATAAATTTCGACAAAGAATATTTTGAAATTGTAGAAAAATAAATTACAACGAACTATTTTCAAATATTATTTACCCAGTTGATGTATTTTGTCCATAAGACTAAAATATATCCCCGACACTTAATTTTATTACTAACTCTAAACATTGCAACAGAGGAATACATTTTATCCATTATGATATAGGTTCTAAATTGCACACCATTTTAGGATTATTATGAACTATTCATTATCATGTAAAGATATTCACTTTGTGACAAGGTATTTGCCCTACCAGCCGAATTCCTTGTCAGTATCTGTCGATTACGCGGCAAAAATTGGGCTGCGAGAGTCTTGTAGTGGTCGTCGTGTGAATAAGTCTTGTCGTGGTAGTCGAGTGTGAGAGTCTCATTTTGGTCATCGAAGATAAGAATTGTGTAAGAAGTCGTCTGGCATAGGTTGCCATATGGAGGAGATCGTTTGTGAGGGTTGTCTTGTAGAGTGATCGTGAGAAACCATCATTGAAGAAAGTTAAGAGCCGAATTTCGACGTGAGGAAGCACCGAAGGAAAAACGAGATGTAAGGCGTGAAAGGCAAGACAAAGGAGACAACTCATGAGTGTGTGTGCGTGAGTCGTGAAGTGCGATAGGTTACAGAGAAGGAGATTCCTAAGGACAAAGGATGGCGAAGACAGCGGAACAGCGGCAGACTGAACGAGGATTCCGTCAAGACAATTAGGTACGTGATGGGCTGATACCGACGTGTTATCCAGCAGCTTTCCGCCGGAGCCGCCGTCGTAAAGTAAGTCTGCATGAACTTTTGTGTTGCGATGAAAACGGCGGCGGATGCTTTCACCAGGTTAGCGTGATGCGCGATATGGTGAAGACGTTTTTATCCGACTTAGCCAAGCTGGGGCCGTCGGCGAGAAGCAGACGCAGACCGCTTGCATAAGTGTGCCGAGAAAATATTAAGTAAAAATAATGACTTGATACTCATCCAACAAGGCAAAAACTACCAAGGTTACAACTCGAGGTTAAAATTTTATAATTTGTACTCCAATAAACCTTTATTTATTGACAATAATCATGTTTTCAGAGGTAGTAGAATAAATAAAACAACAAATAACCAGTTGTATTGGCAGAGCAATTGAATGATAATGTAGGTTGTATTATAGCTTTGTATTCTAATGTTTATGGTAGTTGGAGCAATCTTGTTGTTGAAGGTGTATTACGAATCATCTTATAGGAATACATAGCCTTTGTCAATCTCAATAATAACCAAGTAATATTGCGTAGCGAGGTAAAATGCATTAGGTAACAAACATTGTGTCGACAGAGAGAGAGTAGTCATACTTTCTAGGAAAGGATGCCACGTGATTTTTTTCAGTTTATCAAATATAACATTCTTTATATCGAATAGTTAATAGAATCGAAGAAGAGACGAAACAACTAGTTTTCTCCCTGACTTCTAAAGATGTTATATTCACTTTGATGGTACATTCTCAATAACACGTTTGTGAATACAAAATAATAAGTACCGAACATCCGAAATTGTTCATTTATGAAGTGAAGAACAAAAAGATCCATTTGCTAGCCAAAATGTAAAAAAATGTCTCTAAAGAATCTAGACATTTTCGCATATATTAACTTCAAATTTGCTTTTGTAGAGCGATACCCAAGATCTTAAATAAGCAGTTTGGGATGTTGTAGCACAAAGATGGAGGCAAGAGCGGAATAAAAGATAAAAACTACCTTAGTAACCGCAGCTTATGCCTCCAATTAGTTTGCTTATAACCTCCTGAAAAGTATGGAACACATGGCACTAAGTACGGATGAGGTAATGCATATCGTGAACTGCATCACCGTCGATATGAAGGTTGCTTCTAATAATATTTGTTATGCAGAGCTAAAAGTTACTCGTAATAACCAAATTAAATATCTAACTATAAAGATCCATATTTTAAAGAGATATGGGATTATTGTCCTGCTACCGGCATATTATTATTTCTACGACAATTGATACAAGTTCTTACCTCGTGACATTGAACCAAAAGCTCCAACTGTGTTAGAACTATTTTTTGAGCTAACATTGAAATATTAAGATATACTTACATTAGCTACTAGTGGGAATTACAGCGAAAGTGATCTAGAAGAACTCTTAAATCGCATTATGTTTTCTATGAAAGAGTCTGCTATCAGGAACGATATTATTCTCGAAATTCGTGGTCATATAATTCGTAATAGTGAAGGTGCCATTGGACGTCTACTAAACAAAAACGTAATGGAACGTTTAGTTAAAAACATAAAGAATCGTATGTAGACAAAATTCATGACATTTGGAACCTTTGGTGTTAGAGTGCTAGACAATGCAATCATCTTCCAAATTCTGAAGAGTTTAGTAGAAGTTTTCATTAATGAACTAGATCAACATAATATCTAATATTATCATAAGATAGTTCTACCACTTATTTGCAGTCATTTGGAATAGCCTAACATAATTTTTATTGTATTTCCAACCCCAAGGGCTTTTCTAGTCCTAAAATGATGATTACTTAGAAAACAGAAGAATCTGCACCAACTCTCGATAGCGTTCAAACTCACATGATGGAATTAAAAAAACTGTTTAAAACGATTTGTACTATTTCGACTCAACCATATACATAATGAAGTTATCCTATGGGTTTATAAAATTAATTAGATTTAGTTTACTTTTTATTCCAATTGTTTTATATAAATCTTATGTATACCTTGACCTATGATTACTACAATAATCTACATTTTTACTAAATGTTTTTTGCGACCACTATGCCTCGTTGCACTTCTTTAGTAATCGTTTTAGAATGAAGGTGTAATGTCGGGATAAATAAAAAAAAGGAATATACCTATGTATTATATATAAAAGCGACGGACCTTTATGTTTTTTATACATGGACTCTTTTTCGAAATGAGGCAGTGGTCGAGAGTTCATTCTACCTTTTTTTTATGTTCTATGACACAAACATAAAACCTAAAGAGAGAAGAAATTTTGTGAAAGGTGTAAATATAAATTTCCGTCATTAAAACACAACACGTTAAGAACTAAATGCAAAGCCAAACTCAGTTCTGGAATTAGAGATAAAAGGGAGGGTCTCGTGGAAAATCCCTTAAAAAAAGGCCCTAATATAAATCTAATGTCTAATTTAGAATAAGAATAAAGGGAAAGAGAAACTTACTTTTAGACCAATTTTTTTATTCTGTCATAAATTATATTATTTTTTTAATTTACTGGATTTTGTGAAACGAGCCAATACAAAATCTTTCGACAAAATCACAAAATATAGTTCTGTTAATTTCCGTTTGTATAACTTTGTAATGGCTTTACACGGGAGACCGGGTAGAATAAGAACACATTTTGAAAAGCCATGTTCACGCGGGGCCTTCAAAAATTTTTACAAACTGAGGGAGTATTTTTTAGAGTTATGAAAATCCAGCTGGAACTTTAGGTGGAAGTTTATCTCTTTAAGGATATAAAAAGCCTCCTCTCCGAGTGAGATAATAGGGAGCCGTAGAAGTGTAGAGCCAGCAGGAATCAGAAAAGATTATAAGTAACTAAATTTAAAATAAAATAATTAGAAAATAAAATTCTCCTGTTCGTTCGCTGACTGAACCAGTTATGATTCCTAATTTCGGATTACCTAAACTGTCCTTTACAGTCAATGCTAAAAGGAGGCTATAGAATATTCGAGTCGCTCAATCAAGAAATATTCTTTATTAAGCAAGTTGCTTAATAAAGAATATAACTAGTAAGACGAAAGTCTTAGACTAATAGGTGTGCGCAGGATAAGAAATTATTATCATGAGAATTTGAAATTCCGTGTCGTTGTTAATCAAACGTCACACGACATAACCCTATAATTATAACAATAGCTACTTGTCATGATTAACGCCATGAATGGCCAATATTATCTTACAAATCGTATACTTGTTATATATAAAATAGATTATTGTTATTAAATTGTTAATTTAACATATTGATTATAAAAGTGGCAAGAAATAAAATTAATTGAACGTAAAAGAAAACAGTAATTAAATTAAATATTTGAACGTAATATTTTCCGTTTTTATTCTTTCTTAATCAGCTTCTATTTGTTTAAATTTATGATTTATCGTTAGTATATGAATTATTGCTACATTTAGTACCTCAATAAACCAAAAAGTACAATTTGCAACAATGATACCAGTCATAAGAGCAAATTTTCTTGATAAAAAAAAATTAACATAATGTTAGATAATAGATCCGAAGCCAATATCCTAAAAATTAAAGTAATACAAGAATACCGAGAGCGAATTCATCAATTTAATAAGCTCTATCTCAAAGGAATAGGACTTGACTCTTTTCCAACTATAGGAGCAATCATATTATCGATATTTGAAAAACCCATAGAATTTTTATTGGTTCCAGATAATTTTCCTATTCCATACGATGCAGTACTTGGAGCGGAATATTTATTCACTAATAGAACCGTAATAAATTTTCAGACAAAAACCTTCCAAGTTAACAACCATATTTATAAATTCGAAGAATCAAACGACTTAATATACTGGAATTTTTGTTCGGTATTTAATACTGGTAAAAGAATTGTTCCCCGTATCGAAATAAAAAACCCTATCTCTGAAAAGGGAGAATATTTTTTGCTCGATACAGAATCTGAATGCATTCTGATTAAGGAACGCTTCATTCCACCAGGGAATGAGATAAATAAGTCTTACATAGTTGACTTAAAAGGCATCGGGAAGGACCTACAAAGAACGCTAGGGGTAACAAAAGTGAAATTATACGGAGTAACTACGATATTTCACGTCGTCAGGAATGATTTCAATTCAGTCCATGACGAGATCCTAGGTGCCCTATTCTTTTAGGATTAGCAAGCTGAAATAAATTGTGAACACAATATTTTAAAAATCGGAAATTGCATTGTGCCAATCATATTAAGCGAAAAAGTCGATATCAAAGAAAAAACTACGAATTACAACAAGACCTGTAATACTCCTCCAGAAAGGATTGAGGAGAGTTTAGATAGCATTGCAAGCTCTAGCATGGCTACACGCCATTTATGCACAATAGCACAAAACGAAACTTTTAAGGAATTAAACGTTGATGCATTCGACGATATAGATTTCAGTGCTACAGATTTATTCCTGGAAACCGAAAAGGAAAATCTAGAAATAAAAATAGAAGATCACTTAGATTTGAGCCATATGGATGAAGCCGAGAGAGCTTATACCATACAATTGGTCAATGAAATACGAGACATCTTCCACTTACCTGGGGACGAGTTGCCAAGAACCGATTTAGTTATCCACGAAATTCATACCATTGATGAAAAACTAGTAAATTGCAGACAGTAACAATTTCCTCATCCAATGAAAGATAAATTGAACTATCATGTGAATAAATTATTAACCGCTGGAATAATTAAAGAATCAAACTCATCATATAACACGCCGGCATGGATAGTCCCAAAGGCCACTGACCCAAATGGAAGAATGGTACTTGATATGAGGAATCTTAATGAAAAAACGATAGATGACTCATATTCGAATTCTAATATCACACAAATATTCGACCAAGTAGGAGGAGTTAAATATTATACGATTGTAGATCTAGCAATGGGATTTTATCCAGTAATTATTCAAGATATTGATATCATAAACGATTATTTGAATCAAAAGTTTCAAAACCACAGCCCTACTCGTGGAAGAGCAGAAATCAACGTATTAACTAGAAGACAACATCAACTTTTAGATACCTGACCTCCTCCCGAAGGCAACAAGGAGTCCGAAAAGCGACCACGTGGTCGACCCCAAAAGGTAACTCCTAAAAATAAAATCGAAAATAAATCTCCAGTTATTTCTAATAAACTACATAAGCCAGCTACTCGATATCTTCTCAGAAACAAAAAACCAATTGACTATGAGGAAAGCAACTTTGATAGTAATGAAGTCAAAGGTGAAGCACGAATAAAATCACTTCCGTCCGTAAAAATCCTAACACCAAGAGATAAAAGCGATGAACATTCAGACGAGGAATCAGTAAAAAGTGATAGCGAAGAACTTTTAAACTATGACAAAGGCCTATACTGACCTTATAATAATATTATGAAGATTTAAGATCCCTTACTCCTCAAACCGAATAATGTCGCATATTTCGTCACTAGAATTGGAGAAGCTTGCGATGAAAGAGCTCGGAAGCTAATAGAATAATAAAATAAACAATAGACAAAAATTAGAAGTAAATGAGGTAACGAAAAGCAAAAAGAATAAAAAATATTATCAGTTTGGGCTGTGTATTCGAGGTGAAGAACCAATATCTTCAAAGCATGTAAAGGAAAACATCAGGTATACACTGTCAATCTTAAAAAACCTACTAATTAATTTTAAACAAAATGAAGTCTGTCTAGCCAAAAGTTCAATAATCACATCGAACATCTAGAATGGTCAGAAATAATTGACTTTATTCATGATGTCTTTGATAAAACAGGGATAAAAATTATAAATTGCATGAATACCGTCAAGTATGTTCCAAATGAAGAACGTGACGAAGTAGTTTACGAATTATATAAATTTCCAACAGGTGGGCATCGAGGTGTTTCAAAAACTTTTCATAGAATAATGCAAGATTATTACTGGGAGTACTTGAAAGACGACATTCAACGGAGAATTCAACAATGTCTTGAGTATCAACTTAAGAAACTTACCCATCTGCAAACAAAACAGCCTATGGTAATCACTGATACCAGCGCAGCTGTTTTTGATAAAATCGACATGGACATAGTGGGCCCTTTGAAGAAAACTTCAAAAGGAAATGAGTATATCTTGACCTTTTAAGATCACCTAAGTAAATTTTGTCTATTACCATAGCTGACACTTTCATTAAAAGATTCATTTGTATCTTTTGATGCCCTAAAACTATCTTAATAGATTAGTGAAGAATTTCTTGAGTGCTTTAATGGCACGAGTAGCTTCGAAATCAAAAAATTACAGACCACAGCCTTTAGACCACAATCTAACGGATTCCTTGAACGTTCTCATCACGCACTCGCAGAGTTTTTGAAACAATACACAGACAGTGATGATAATTGGGACGACTGGCTTGATATAGCTACCTTGAATTATAACACGTGCGTGCAGGAAAGTACCAAGCACACACCCTATGAAGTAGTATTCAGTCGACTAGCTAGACTGCCATCAAGCAATCCGTTACAAGTCCAGTAAATTTGTAAATCATTACTCAGGTTCTTATAAGATTATAGGCATATTAGATAGATTTAACGTAAAAATAGAAACTAAAAAGGGTAATAAAATTGTTCACACAAACCGACTTAGAATATTGCATATTCATCAGCAAACAAAAGGTTTAAAAAATAAAAAACAAAATTTTAATTAGAGAACACATAAGAATAATTTTTGATTACAGGTGAAATGAAAGCAAATTGTATAACAATGATTTTCGAAGTTTTAATAACATTCCTCTTAGCCAGGACAACGAATGTCATCATCAGGTATGACTGTGGAGCACGATCTCTGAATATCACGACTGTGTCTCTCTTAGAAGTCGTCGAGTGTAATGTCCGCAGTATCAATGTAAATATAACTCGCAAACGTATCCAGTTACTACAACTCAACAATTATGAGGACGCCCACGTAATCCAATATAAAGTACAGGTAGAGCGGACTGTCTACTACTGTGGGATGCACTCACATACTTTTGTAGTTAGAAACGGAGCAGGCGAATATTTAGTCGATATAAGTCGTAAACAATGTAACGAGTTATATGCCAGCGGTACACTTTTTTTGACAATAATCATGTACTTCGAGACATTAAGGTAAATCAAACTACAATCAGATCAGCCGTTTTAGCGGATATGTTGGAAAACAATGGAGCTTGCACGACAGCCTCATATTCAGACGCATATGGCAGTTGGTCAAATGCTGTAATACAAGCTAAAGTAAGAATCACTATTCAGGAATACACTGCGTCAGTCAACCTAAAAAACGACCAAATAGTTTTACGCAGTGGCGTTCGGTATCCTTTAAAAAGGGAACAATGTATTAACTCAGAAGGAGGATATACCTTTTGGCAACAAACAGCAACCGATTTCTGCCAAATAGGAAGATACAACGTACTCTTTGACGGGGTGTCGAACAAAATAGAAGGAGAAACTAAGCATCCTCTGTTTTTCTTGGTCACGCAAGAAGTAACTTTTACCCTAGTGACCCAAACTAAACAGCATGTACGCGAGTATGAGATTGTAAGTACCGAACATCCGAAGCTTTTTATATATGAGGTAAAAGAAAACAACCCTTTCGCAAAAAGAAACAAGAAAATGTCATTAAATAATTTCGATACGTTCGCATACACTAGCTCTAAGTTTGTATTCGTTGAGCGCTATATTAGAAACCAAATAAGTAGTCTGTACAGCGATGTGGTAGTACAAAGATGTAGGCAAGAATGGTAAATTATAAAAAATGCCCTCGCCCTAGCCGCGCACAATCCCCAGATCAATTCGCGTATAATATAATAAAAGAACCTGGTTATATGGCATTAACTGCTGGAGAGGTAGTGCACGTAATAAAATGCACAGTAATAGACGTTAACGTGACCCCAGACAATATTTGTTACTCAGAGCTGAAAGTCGTACACAATAACCAGACCAAATTCTTGACCCCAAACTCCATATGCTAAAGAATCATGGAACTATAGTAGATTACAATGGACTCTTACCCACCTACTTCTATTTTCACGAAGATTGGTACAGATTCTTGCCCCGAGCCGTGGAAGCCAAAGCTCCTACTATCTTACGACCATTTTCCGAATTGACCTGGGAGTATCAGGATATACCAACTCTGGCTACTAGCGGAATTTATTCCGAAAATGATTTACAGGATCTCTTAAATAGAATCATGTTCCCTATGGAACAGACCGCAGTAGTTAATGATGTCATCCGTGAAATTCATGGAAAATCCGTCCAAGATAATGACGGCACTATAGGTCGTTTGTTAAACGACAACATGCTGGAACGATTTGTAAACAATACTTGGGACAGAATGTGGGAGAAGTTCATGACCTTCGGTACATTTAGTGCCGGAGTAATCGCCATATTGCTCATCGTCCAAGGGATCAAGGAGTTGGTTGAAGTCTTTATCAATAGAGTAGCCCTACACAGTATCTATGGATGGTCTTACCACCTAATCGCTGCTATATGGAATAGTTTAACTGTCTTGTTGCTACATCTAGGACCAAAAAAGACTACTCCCCTGTCAGAAGAAGCCGACAAATTCATAAATAAACCAAAGAAACAAATAGAACAAGTAATAATACACTCGAAGCAAAATGAGAAATCGGAACAACACCAGCCTGCACTACCACTCGAGACATTATCCCAGAACCAGTCCGTCGGATTTTTACCGAATTAGTAAACACATAATACTCTGCCTCTTTGTACTAAAACCTACTCTTAATTAATAATTGCGATTACTCTTCCTCGTTACACTCCTCTAGTAATCGCTTAAGCGTGGGGGTGTGACGACAGAAGAGACATAACATATAAATAAGAATAAAAGAAAAAAATATCTATTGAAATCTTGATGATAAGAACAATGTAGAACACCTGTTTAACGTGTTGAGATTAGAAATCTCGGTTAGACACATGTAATACAATGACCCTGGTTAGAACGCAATCTGATTATGATAAGTTTCCCGAAGTGTCTTTCAAAATCAAAGCATGTGTACTGTATAGGTAACTCTTTCAACACGATAGGCAGTCATAGAGTAAACGTAAAAAAACCGTATGGTGAGTTTTCTACATGACGAAATGGGATAACTTATCAGAACAAAGAAGCGCGCGCTTAAGATTATTTCCCGCCAAATCTTACTCGTGATCTATAATAACCATAGTTCACGGGATGTATATAAAGGCTACGAATTGGTCTTGGAGTCAGTAGTACCTACACAAGTAGTACCTGCCTAAATCTGCTAAAGGCTACGCCTACTACTAAACGTTCCTGGCGATTGCTAGAGGAGTGTATCGAGGAAGAGTGATCGCAACTATTAACTAAGGGTAGGTTGTAGTACAAAGAGGCAGGGTATTATTTTTTTACTAATTCGGTAAAAATCCAACAGACTGGTTAGTACACCAGGACTGACCTACTAAAGGCTACGAATTGGTCTTGGAGTCAGTACTACTTACACAAGTAGTACCTGCCACAAGCCACTTCGAAGTCAGGAAGCGATCGAGTCTACTTGTAAATGAGTAAATTTAAACAATAAATATAACTAAAAATAATGTTCCTCTTAGCTCGTGACCTTATCAAAACCCATTTCTTAGTTCCAGACTGCAGAGTCTGCCCTTGTGTGTCAGTCTCAGTTAACCTTGAAAATATTTAGCCGCTTTCCCACAAGTGTTGGAAAAGTAGAGTGAATGTTGCGCTGTCAATGGGTCAGTGCAACATAAAAATTTACTAAGGTATAAAATAATCGTGCCAACGAAGTTTCCATAAAAGACGTTTATGCGTCCCAGTCAAGAAGACGAAAGTCTTAAGCTAGAAAGCATAATCAAAAATAGTGATTGTATCCCGACGTCACACTACTGACTTATAGAACTGAATTCCTAAAAAAGTTTAAGGAGAATATCGACGCATTTATTGGTCCCATAATCCAGCTTAGTGTCTTAAGTTGCGCTTTGTTTGGAAGATCATCACTCTGTCTCTATAAAAAGTCAATAAAATTTAATACGGATTTTATATGCAAAATTGATTGCAACACAAATTTTTTAAACAGAATAAATCTTAGTTCAACGAAAATCACAAAAATTTATTTTAATTGTTAATAATTTTGTTATTAACAAATATATATATATATATATATACATTATATCTTTCTTGTGTATTTTGAAAACAAATCATGCGTATCCGATTGATAGTTTTCGAGTTAGTATTTAAATATTGTTATTGGCAAGAAAAAAAGACAAGTTCGTTTATAACCTCTATTGAAAAAATACTATTACAGTGACGTTTTCGTACTGGAATAGTAGACGCTACCAGCTATTCAATGCTGCATTCTTCCCCCCTCCCTTCCCTCTAGCACGCCTTCTGCACGTATGCAGTTTCGTTATTTAATAGCCAGACCTCGTATACAAAAATGGGTATAGGAAGGATATGGAACTAGAAAGTTTCGACGCTTAATCAGGTATAACAACAACATTTTATGAAACAGTTTCGTTCGCTCATTTACAAAGTCGGAATGATATGTGATGTTCACTGTCAAAATACTCGCAATTGAAGTTATCCGTAAAATTAAATAGAAATTTAGTATATCGAATTTCTATGTCAAGGTCATCATTAATGTCAATTAATTAAAAAGTTATAAATATTTGAAACAAAATATTTTTTTCTTGTAAAATACCATAACTCCAACATTCACAGGTGATTCGATTTTATAACTCATTATTGTAGGCCATAAATCATAAGGAACTAATTGTAAAGACAATATCAAATTTTTCATAGTACACTATAGCAAAACTATAAGAATAAAATTGTAAATAAATATCTGAATGACAATTGTAAATTTATAAAATTAAATGCCATTTTTATGAAATAGTTGAGTATTTTAATTTCATTTTCCCAATTTATTCTGAGCAAATACAATCAAATCTATAAATATATAATATTAACTTAACTTGATATATCTCATAATAAATAATTTTTTATGAATATATATCAGCTAAACATCTTTTACTGTAATTAAAACTGGAAAATTAACTTTTTGTAAAGCATGAATATTTCCTACAATAATTCAATTTCCGTCAGACTATCACTATTTAGATAAATTAGACATTCATTATACTAATGCAAACCTATAAAATATATGGCCCATGGTACTGAGTTATAAAACTAAACCACCTACAAAAATTTCGGAGCGAAATTTGCTTTTCTATCTATTGTGTTACCCGATTGAATGCTATGCAAAGCGCTTTCTTTGCATAATCATTACAGAACTCCTAATAAACCTTAACAAAGTTTTATTATGAATTATTATATAAAATTGACCAAGGCATTGATTGCAACTCAAATTATTTAAACACATCTCCTTTCGAAGAAAATTGCTAAAATTTATCTTAAATGATTATAATTTGTTTTCTGATAATTTATAGTTTTATACATAAAGAATAATTTATATAATAATTTATATTAAAAATGTATTTTTATGGTATGTATTGATTCTTAAAATATAATTTTTTCCATGTATTTTGAAAAGAAAAATAACGCAGATCCGATTAATAATTTTCAGTTATGACATTTAAAACAGATTCCCTTTTTTTAAATTGTTTTTAATTAACCAATATTTTAAAGTCTAAAATTCGAGACTATTTTCCTATATTATTGATAATTAATATGTTTTCTGTCATAATTTTTATCAGATCTACAAATAATTCTATCATAATCTATTATTACATTTTTTCACAAATATATTTGATATGTTATTTAATTTACAGGGACGAAAATACTGTTTCATTTCTAATATTGATAATTTAGGAGCAACTGTTGATATGAGGATACTGAGATTACTTCTGGGGCCTGAAAATCCCGCGGAGATAGAATTTTTAATGGAAGTTACCGATAAAACTAGAGCTGACGTGAAGGTACGTATAAATTACTTTCTTTAGTATGATAATTGTTTAATTTATTATTTAAAATAATTAAATTACTATCTTTCTCAAACATAGGGCGGCACCCTAATTCAGTACGAAAACAAACTCAGATTACTTGAGCTTGCACAAGTCCCAAAAGAACATATAGAAGATTTCAAGTCTGTTAAAACCTTTAAATACTTTAATACGAATAATTTATGGATAAAAATTGATGGTAAGATTTATAATACACATAAAATTCGCATTCATTTTAGATTTTACCATGAAATAATAATAGTAATTATTATCTGACAGCAATTGATAGGGTATTGAATGAACAGACACTCGATTTGGAAATAATTGTAAATAGTAAAACATTTGATAATGGTTTGAACGTTATTCAACTTGAGACTGCCGTTGGTGCTGCAATGAAGAACTTTAATGGAAGTTGCGGTTAGTATGAATATAATGACTTACATGTATCATTACTTTTTACAGTAACATAGTTTCATATCCATCTGGAAAATTAAAATTGAACAAATAATTTTTTAAAGTATCTTTTACCATATTGATATATTTTTTTCGGAATATCGATTGGCTGATTTATTAGCTAGTCCTTTTGGTTTCGTAAACAAAAATTCATATTCTATTTACGCAGGATGTTGAACTTTTCTTATGTTTGAAAATCATAAATATCTACCGAAAACATATGATGTGGGGAAATGGGCACAGGCGATAGTGGTACATGACTTTATAAAGTTTAAATTTATTTAGTCGTGTGGCACATTTTTGTGCAAAACAATTTTGCTTTCTCAAAAATAAATGAAAATGTCCGATTGCATAATTTTAAGCATTATTTATGATTACGAAAATTATGTTTTTAGATAATATCTGGATTTCCACAAAAATGTGGCATACGATTAAATAAATTTAAACTTTATAAAGTCACGTACTACTATCGCCTGTATCCATTTTCCCACATCATATGTTTTCAATAGATGTTTATGATTTTCAAATATGAGAAAAGTTCAAACTAAACCACTTCACTTACAAGAAGTCTCACGGATAAGTCATACCTACCAATAAGTAAGTTAGTCATCTTTGAAAACTCATAAAATGGTAAAACGGACACTCTTGAATATACCCTATGACCCCGTATTAACGAAATTTTTCAGATGCGTAAGGTCGTAAAAATGATCTTTTCCAGCCGTTGCCAAGATCCCACAATGCATATTAATGTAAGACATCCGCCAGTCATCTGCATACAATAATTCAAATAACAATATCGGTTGTTAACGCATCTGACTTATTTACTACAACTATCGGATAACTAATTAAATAGTTAACTTTGATTAACAATTTTATAAAACCGCATAAAACGATACGTGTGACATCTCTTAAAGGAAAAATGCAACATTAATTCATCTGTCTATGCTTGGTTTCATCAAATTATGCTAAGGAAGGAAATCTGCTCTCTCCTCAGTGGCCTAATCATCTAGAGCCCGCCACAAAAGGGACCCGGAAAAATCAAAGAGTAGGAAGCCGCGACGGAGGTTATGAGTTGAAACACACGTAATAGTAAGTTCAGTGCCAATCCAGATCTTAAAATTGAACTTAAAAAATATCTAATCAAGAGAGAGAGAGAGAGAGAGAGAGAGAGATCACCTAAAAATAAGTAAGTCCAATAACAGCGATTTAACTTCAAATTTATAGAAAATATACTTAATAAATTCATCGAATATTGACCAGGTGTTTGTTAATTCGAGTACTGTCTACTCTCAAATATTCCTTTTAATATCCTAGATAAGATAACTCTGACATGCGTCTTCTTATAGACCTGTATGAGAGAATTGCCTTTCTCTCTGCAATCCATCCTGTGTAGGATACCTTCAAAATAAATTGATCGACTTTCCTGTTTATTAGTAGTAAAACTACGATCAAAAAGACACTCTTTAATAAATAAACCGTGCGATATCTGTTGGATATTACAATATGTATGGTCATATCTATTCTACACTCTTCTCAATTATATAAATTGGTTCAAACTATGACTATGAAAATTTGTAATGATATTGGACATTACTGTATTTATATATATATCTGTTTTTATTTCGAAGACAATTAGTATATTTTAGTAAAAGTTATTGTAATTTTTAATTTTGAAAATGCTATCTCATTTTCAGCAAAATGGATAGTGCCTGAATGAATACGAACCGCCATGATTGCGAAATTTTGTAATTATATTTCTCTTTATTGATCTTTTATCGATTCAATAACAATGTCAAGTATTAAAGACAATAAGAAAACATTTATATTGTTTGAAATGACTCAATTTTTAAATTCGCATTTCAATGATGATGTATAATAATTTGCTATAAGATATAATTTTAAAATTCTGATAGTTTATTTTTGCAAATAAATGAGACTTTAAATGAGACTTCACATTGTAACATTGATGGCTATATACAACAATTTTCAATCTTTATTTATTTCTTGAATTTTGTAGATATTTTTATATGTTTAGAGTAATATAATATCTGACGACAAGAAAATATCATTGATTTAAAATAAAACCGTTTTTTCTTTCTTACATAAGCAAGCGACTGAATATTCCTTGTTTTTTTATATTTATTTCCAAATAAGAAAAGGAACGTTCGAAAGTTCAACCGACAATTTTTACCGTGAAATATAGCATTTAAAGGCGCCATATACGGTCGAGATCGTTTGAAAATTTAAGATATATGATAAGAATCTTCGAAAAATCATAAAAATAGGTCACGAAAACATCGTGCTTGCCTTTAAAATATGTACGTAAATAGGAAAAGAAAACGATATTTCAATGTCATGTTCAGATGAAAATTAAAATTTTTTTAAATTTCACTATTGGATATATAAAAAAATATAATGAGTATTTAGATTACTGCCAATATTCAGCAAAATCGAATGAGACAAACCGTTCTCGACATAATCGAAACAAACTATTTGATAAAACTAGTGATTTTTGTTGTTTTAAGTTTTTTTTATATAAAAAAAATCAATAAATAAGACAATAGGAATAATTTTTCTGTTATATACGAAAAAGATGGATTAACAATCCCGGAGCTAATCGTATTCATGCAAATCGCACGCGATTACAATATTTAACCCACTTACTTCGAGAAAGGCATAATTGCAGTATATAACAATTCTTAGAAAAGCCTGTAGGTTGAGAAAAGTATGTCCGAAGATCTTCGTTAATGACACTAGCGATTGTTATAATCGTTGACTACATGTGATGATTTGTCCCTTTTACACAAAACATGTACTTTTTTCTACTTCGGAAGTAACTCCTCACTAACTCACTTGAGCATTTAGTTAGACTCTCACTCTATTAACTCTTTTTGCAGCTCGTATGCGACTGTGTATCTTTTTTTTTCTTCGTTCCCTACTCGTACCCTCTTATTGTTTCGCGTTCGCCTTATCTCATTCGCATTTGTGTTTGCTGTCTCTGTCTCCGCCCTGGTTTGCTTCCCTTAATATCAGCGAGTGGCTCTCCTCAGGCTCTGTTTGTGCTAGAGATATAACGAAATACAAGGTAGTAGTTTTCTGTATATTAATCTCATTTTTTAATTTTCTTTAAATTATTTAATAAGTTTTCAAAATACTAAATTAAATCTAATAATTACACCGATATTATACATTATTTTCAAAATTGAAAACATAGAAACTTGAATAAGAATAAAGCTACAGTCATAAAGGCTATACGTGTTTTTCAAATTTATCATTAAATTTTATGGTATATAAATTATAAATAAAAGCGCGTATGAGTAATAATATTTTTTATGCTTTTATTGGTATTATCATCAAATCACAGAGTTAAATTTAAACACCTATTATTATTTTTTAATTTTAAGCAATTTTGTTAGATATCAAATAGAAAATAAAATCCAACGAAAAAACTCAACTACATGGCAATAAAATAAGTATCATAGACTAGACAACAAAGGAAGTCGAAGATTGTGTCATGGAGCTACGGACTGATCAGCTAACATAGAGTCTCATTGAGCTAGACTTGTGCACAAATTGTATTAAATCTTATAAAATTGCCAGATTGAGCAACTACATGTTGGCTAATTGTACTGTGCAGGCATATTACAGACTATGTAATGAGCTCCTGGCCCTTTATCGAGGTCCGTCGCCCATTCTGTCCGCAGATTAGCCGCTCATAGGTGCGAATTCAATGAACTTAGAAAATTCGTTAAAAATTTTCGGCAAGCAGGGGGAGGAAGAGGTAAGGCGCACTCACCGATTCAGTTATAGTTTCGAGGTTAAGAAGTAAGTTTGTTTTGTGTACGAGAGTCAGTTGATGGTTAGTGATTTTCTCTCTTTTGGATTTAGTCGTACTCCTGAGACGGTGAGTGCTCTTATTTTCTGCCTCCTTCACCCTCCGTGTGTTGTTTTTATTCTATATATTTTGTTATTATTGTTTCTCGGATCTCGCTCAGTCCTCCAAGTTGTACCATAATGTTAAATTTTATTTTCATTTTTAGTTTCTTTTTTTTGTATTTTTAATTAATTCGTTTCTTTTATTTCGTTGCTTTAATTATCGGGGTTGGTTGTAATTTTCTTTTGTTTTTTTATCAATAAATTTAGTTTATTTTCATAAATACCGACCCTTTATTTATGCGTCCTATTGACTTACTTCCTTGTGACCTCTCAAGATCACCGTTTTCCAGCGCGCATAAGACCGATTTGCGTCTCTTACCTTTAGATATAAGGTTAATGCACCATTATAAGCCTTTCTGCGTTGCAACTAATACGTGCAGCTCCACAGGAGTAGGTAACCGATTTTCATTAAATTTAGTATAAATATTTCCTATATAGTAATGAACTTTTGTAGAAATTTTTAGGTCATTATAAAAGCTGGATTAAAAGTTATAAACAATATAAACATTTTGTTGAAAATTTTTCAAAAATTGATATCTTTGTAACCTTAAGAGCTATGGAATCGATTTTTTTTAACATAGGTAAAAATATAAACTCTGAAATTAATAAATCAAAAGTCATTTTTAATAAATTCTAGAAATGCTATTAACTTTGCAAGGCGAAAACTATGATAATGAGAGGAAGACGGGAATTTCCCTTAGGAAGGCTCCCTTAGCCGCGTTGAATTTATAAAAAAACGAGAAAGCGCGAACAAAAGTTAATATAGGGGAAGGTAGAAGGCGCGAAACGGCCTAACGTGCGCCAGGAAGCGAATGGCCTTGAAAGGTCAAGGGAAAGTCAGTTGGTAAGGTGTCAATAAACAACGACGGCAGTAAAAAAAAACGAAAATTCAAAATGTATTAATAAAAGAAAAGAATGAAAGAAATACAAATGTCGGAAAAAATTAGTAAAACAATAACAAAAGAAAAAAAGAAAATCAAAATTTAATCGGCGGCGACAGTTGCGCACAAAACTCAAATGGTGGTCGCCAGGCTCCAGCTGTACACTCAGGAGAACCGAGCGAGGCCTAAACACGATAAATAAAATTAAAAAAAAAACAATTTAATCAGCGCACGGAGGGTGAGGGACAGAATGAAAAGGGACTCGCCGACTCAGGAACAGCAATTCACAAAAGAAAAAAGAAACCATCACTTCATTTAGCACAGCACTCGTCCAAAATCAAAAACAAACAAACTAACTCTCCCATGGCTCAAGTCTTACTGAGACGGCGAGTGTTCCTTACCTCCCCTCCTCTCCGTGCCGAAGATTTGCAAAGAATTTTCCGAGGTTAGTGACTAATCTGCCGACACGATTTTCAATAAATGACTATGTAACATTCAGCAGATATTATACGGTTAATTTATTAAAGAGTGTCTTTTTTCATAGAGTCTTATCTATAACAACCGAGAAACCAATCAATTTATTATAAATTATCCTACTGAGGATAGTTTGGTGAGAGAAGGAAATGATAAGGTGGTTCTCTAGTACAGCTTCATGAGAAGGGACACGCTAGAGAGACCTTATTTAAAATAAGAATTGAAAGGAATGTTTGAGGACAAATAGTACTCGGTATCTCAAGCACCTCGTCAACATACGCTGAATTTATGAAGTATTTTTTTTATAAGCGATAAGAGAAAATAAAATGAAAGAATAATGTCTGATGTTACATTATTTTTATTAAACCTACTTGTTCTCTAGGCACCCCCCTCTCTCTCTCTTTCTTTCTATTAGGTGGTTTAAACTTTATTTTAAGAGTTGGATTAGAATGATCTAATTATTACATGCTTGTCAACTTATATCTTCGAGCGTCACTACTCTTAAGTTTTTCTTTAACCTTAAGAGAGACCTTAACCTGGATTGAAATGAGAGAAAAAGATTGAGTGTAGGGCCCTTTTCCAATTAGGCCAATGGTAGGAAAGAAGATTTCCTTTATTAATTCAATTGGGGAAAATCTAGCGTGGGCGGACAGAAAGTGGTTCGTTTTGATTTCACGCTCTGTATAGTTTGTTATTTCATTAGTTAATAATAAGTAATAATTTAATTAGTTATTATTAACGACCATTTAAATATAGGGAGAGAGGGTTCGAGATGTTTGAATAATTTTACAATAATTATTTTTATTTATAACATCGGCGTCATAATTTAACATCACTTTTAAATGGAGCTAGTTATTTTTATTACTGGGTTATTTCGCCTATTCTATCTTTAGTATTAGTTACTGTCAGTATTTATAAATTAACAATAAATAAAATAAACATTGGCGGTTTAATAATAGATTGATTGTTATTAACGAATATCTGGTTTATATTTGTATGCGCTATGAGATTTTCGAACGGAGCCAGAAAAGATCATTTTTACGACTTTGTGCATTTGAGAAATTTTGTTAACGCGGGCCATATAGTGTTCCCAAAGAGGTCGGTTTTATGACTTTTTAAGAGGAAATAAACTTACTTATCGATAGTTGCATGGCTTATCCGTGAGACTTTTTAGAAATAGAAGTGTGTATTTTAAAAGTTTCTTATGCTTAAAAATTCTGGAAGATTATCAGAACTAGATTATAAAAAAATCAACCACATACGATAGCAGTATGTGACTTCATAAAAAACATTTTAATTATTTAGCAATCTGCTCGGTGGTGACAGACGTTACACCCCCAACGTAAAGCAGTTAGTAAGCAGTTAGTTGAGGATAGAATTGACGAAAGTAACTGTTAGTCTCAGTTATGATGGTGTAGTGACAGTTGGTGAAGCATAAACGATAAATTTTATTTGCATAAAAATGAGCTTTCAAAGCGAAATATTGTAGTAGATTATAATTAGTTATGGAGGCCATTGTTAGCCGTATAATTCTAAAAATTATTGCGCTTCCTTTTTGGTACCGCTGGGCTTTCATTTTGCTGCTGGTTTGGTTATCGTAGGTATGACGTCTTCTAATGATTCCAGTTCGACATCTGATTTTGGAGCAGTCGTAGGATTTCCACCCAGATTGATCAGCAGGTGTGCTACGGAAACCTGAAGTGCTCCTAGTAGCTTTGTTGACCATTCATAAGTGAGTGAAGCGTATATTAACGAATGAAGATATCTATAATTATTTTGATAATTTGGACAATCACTATAATGGTTATTATTTTGGTGATGAAGGTTCCAAAGGTAACCATACGTCACTGAGGATCGAAGGACATTCTACTAGGAAAATTATTCTATCCCGTAATTGAACTAAGTCCTTTTTCGTATAGATCCCACTGGTAGCTAGATCTGAGGGATTTATTTAATTCCAGGTAGGCTTCGTTAACGGCTTCAGGGTAGTGGGTGTATACACTTCAATAACCGTGTTATAATCCTATACCAATTGTTACCTAAGAAGTAGTAGGAAGGCATTAAGGCATTGCATTCTATTAAGGTCCTTTAGTATGTGCGTTCTGGGTGTAATAAAGTAGGTTCGGTTAAGTTTAAATACTTCGAGCTCTACATAGCAATAATCTCCATGCTGGACTATAACCTTAAGAGGAATACATTTAATAATATGGACGACTTGACCTGCCGTCGCTGCCATGTAACGAGAACCTTTCATAATGTTATATGCAAACTCATCCAGAGCTTCTGTGATTATTGTCAGAGGATTTTTTAGTATTTCTTGTTCTAGCTTACATCTCTGAAAAACTACATCGCGGTATAAGGGCTTCATCAGTGAATAGATCCTTTTTTCCGTATACGAATTTGGGATTTACGTAGGCAAAAATATCTAGGTTAGTAATAGCTATTCATTTTGCTATTGCGAATCTTTCGCCTTTAATTGTTTCAAAAACTACTATTTTTGGATGTTCGATACGTATAATCGTGTAACCACAAACAGATTCGTATCCTTTGGCTGACAGCGCGAAAGTAATGTTATTGGATGTAAGATAATATATAGTTTGCATGTGGTTCTAGTGCATATCCTTTAATTTTTGAAGAACTCTTCATAGAGGATCTTATATTTGTTTAAGTTGTTAAAACAACGGAAATCATTCTCCAGAAAATGTGTCCTCCAACAGAATCTATACACGGTGTAGAAGGTAATGAGCATATGATGTCTGAATTAAGGTGGGTTTTATCAGAATCTAGGTTCACACGTGCTTAGTGACTACTCAACATAATCGTAATGGTCCCCTATATTCACCATTTGATTTTATAGACTGTGGTGTTATTGACCCGTAGTCCTTGAATGACCTTGTTTCCGCAGTTGAAGATTCCGTTTTCGTGGGTATTCATGCACGCGGATTCATTGATCTCGTGAATGAATTTCATTTCTCCGTTTTGCACGTGGTAATTCCTAGACCATATTACGCAACAGATAGCCATGCGATGGATTTCTACCTTACATTGGAAAACAATTGTTTTCAAATATTCCACTACTTGTAGTAATTGTATATACTCTCTCATTATATTCACACTTTCTTGCGGGATGTTGCATTCTCCGACGTTGAGCAGGGAGACGGTGATCATGGTCATATGACGAGAACCACAATCGTATTCAATTATATCCATTACTACAGGGAACAAATACCTCTAACTTTAAACATGATTAAATTTTAACTGGTAGTTGATTCTGTAACAGATCAACACATTAATGACGAAAGACCTCTTTTATTGGACAAGTTTTTGCTCGCAAAATTCATTTGTAAAACGAAGCAATAAATTCATCCAAGGCATCGTCCCTTATGATTCTGGGTATGTTGATGCCGAATTCGGGCTCAAAATTAAAAAATATAGTGGTTTTGGCAAGATAATTGTTTGAATATTTTTTTAAATGAATTGAAAAAGTATATTATCGATGCATGTCAGGAAAATGGTTTTGATTTATCATTAGTCGATCTAAATACATTTAATGGAATCGTTAAAATAATCTCATTCAATAAAAGAAAATCTCAGAGAGATTATTGGTCAACTAACCTTTTTTTATATTATGAAAAAAATTTCTTCAGCAATGTCACGATCTACATTTGATTTGATCAAGTCCAAATTGAAATACTCGACGGTCAGAGATAAAGATTCAAATGATTAAGTTGGGGGAATTCGCGCTTTTTTAAAACTGTTTTAAAAGAATATTCTGTAGTTTGGCTTCTGGAAATCAGGTTTATCAGTGGATGAAATAATGGCTAAATCGTATAGTATAACTTGCTTGAAACAGTTCATACGTGAAAAAGCTACGCGATTCGGCCTTAAATTTTGGGGATTGAGCACTGCTGATGGATATTTATTGAATTTAAACTTATACTATGAAAAAAACCCTGTAATAGGAGATAAGTTATCTAAATATAAATTAGGATCTCGTGTGGTTTTATATTTATTGAAACCTTTTTTTGAATTGACATATGATTTTCTTTATTTTGACAATTATATTACAAATTTGGATCTTGTTGCGTATTTAAAATGGTTAAAATTGAAATGTACTGAGACTGTTAGAGACAACCGTGTCAAAGAAAAAAATGTCATCAATAAAAAGTCTCCACGTGGAATATATGCATTAAAGCACGAGCTAAACTCTAGAATAAATTACATCACTATAATGGGTGCAAAGCCGGTGTCAATATTATCTACAGCTATAGGGTCACTCCATGATCATCAGCAAAGAGATACAGATCGATCTTAACAAACAATCAATATACCGCTTCCGCAAGCTTTTAACCTTTACAATCATGGGTGGAATAGATGTGCACGATGGGCACTATAATAACTTGTTGCCAACTATTCATTCAAAGAAATGGTTGGATATCGGTGGTTTTCATTAGTCTTATTCAAGCAGCAATTACAAATGCAGTTGTAATATTCAATGCTGCTGATGATAGTGGAAATAAAGTTGGAACTAAAGAATTTGTAATGTCATTAGCTAAAATTTACATTCATAATGCTCAAAAAAGTCAGGAAAAACATACATTTCACATACATTTTACAATTCGATAAAATAAACAAAAGAAGTGTTCCATTTGCCCAATAAGAACAGATATGTACTGTGAGAGTTGCATTTTGGAAAAAAACTCAAATATAAAAATTTCCTGTTAAAGTTTAAAAATTTTGTGCACTGATGGTTGAAGAAAGATTTCATTATTGACGCGAAAAAAAATTTTGAATTTTTCACTATTTTTTTGTAAACAAAATTTTTCAATTTTATGCCCGGATTCGGCTTTAGCATACCCAGAAACATAAGGAGCGTTACCTTGGATAAATTTATTGTTTCGTTTTACAAATGAATTTTACGATCGAAAACATATCCGATAAATGAGGTCTTTGATCGCTAATGGGTTAAAAGGTACGATTATCAACTTTATAATAAATGGAGTTAGAATTCGGATTCGATAAATTAAAAAAAAAATTTTTTTTAACGGGAGTTTTTTGTTGATATGTGAAATTGTTAATATGCGTGGATAATTTTAACAAATTTTTTAACGCGGCGAGTATACTCACCTTGTGGATGAATATCCACGTTATTATTTTTATCGTATGTTTTCTTTAATCGTGGAGCAAACGTCGCTCTCGTGAGCACTGGTGTTACAAAGGAAAAAAGGAAGGCAATAACAAATGAATAATACGATTCGTTTGCTAAGACACTTTAGTATATGATATCACGGCACGGTTCAAATTACTTGATGCCGGCGGATACGCGCCTCGGCACAATTGCGACACGTATACTTGCTCTCCCACGCACGCATGCACGCAGCCCGCGCCTACTTCTCGCGAACGACATTCGCTTGGCTGATACGGATTGGAACCCTTTCACCAGATCACGCATCGTGCCAACCTGGTGAGAGTATCCGTAGCCGTGTGTATCGCACCTAAGGAGTTCATGCGGATTTACTTGATAACTGCAGCCCCAACGGAATGCTGCACACTAGCACGCGGGTAGCGGACCTCCACGTGCTCGGTTACTTTGACGGAGTCCTCCTGCCATCGCTGCTGTCCCGGTGTCTTCACTGTCCCATGTCCTTGAGACGTTCTTCTTTGCGACCTATCACACTTCACGGCTCACTGATACACTCGCGAATTGCCTCCTTTGTACTGGCCCTCACGCCTTACAACTCATTCCTATTCCGGTGCTTCCTCACGTCGAGTTCCTTCTCTCTGCCTTCTTCGACGATGGTTCCTCAAGATCACTCTCTGCGACGATCCTCACGAACAATGTCACTGCACGGTAATTTCTCTACAAGACCTCTTACGTGACTCTCTCTAGCGATCACCAAAGCGAGACACTCCTTTTCGGCGACCGAAACGAGACTCTCCTATAGCGCAATCGTTACCGCTTATAATCGGCGCGAACACGCCTAATCTAGCAACTAATTAGTCTTATACCATAATCGACGGGCAAAGACAAGCAACTCGGCTGGTAGGGCAAATATCTTGTCACAATTTATTTATTTGTATTTTCACATTATTTTTTTTTATACTTTCGAATACTTTGTAAGGACCAGTGTTCCCGAATTTTTCGGGCTTAGTAGCAAATAGCAGGAAGATATAATTTCCTACTTGAATCCTTTTAGGGATGATTGATCTGTCATAGTATTTCTCTGAGCGAAATTTTGATTTGACAAGGTTTTCAAAAGCGAGCTTTTCGGTGTCGATGATACGGATGACTAAGTCCATTATGTGTCCCTTCAAAAGAGAGACTAGATGGAAGACTCCTTTAGCCATGTGGAATTTATTAATAAAACGACGAACAACAACAATAGATTAAGGGGAAAGGCAGGAAACGCCAAACGGTCTAACGTACGCCAAGAAACGAATGACTTTAAAAAATCAAGGGAAATGGCAGGGCATCGATCAGCTAACGGCAATTACAAAAAAAAACAAATTTATTATTAATACTACAAAAAAAATTAACAAAAGAAAAGAAATATAATTAAATGGGAGTCGCGGCGACAGTTATGCAAAAATTAAATGGCCGTCACCAGGCTCCAGGAAACCAGTCAGAAGAGCCGAGCGAGGCCTAAAGACGATAAATAAAATTTTTTTAAAATCCAAACAGCGCACAGAGGAGAAGAAGTGACAATCATACGTGTCTCACCAGCTCAGCGAAACAGCAATCTCACGAAGAAAAAGAAAAGAAAAACTAGCACCAAACTCGTCACAGCACTCCTAATAAAAACAAAATAACTAAACTATCCCGTGGCTCGAGTCTTACTGAGTTGGTGAGTATCACCCACCTCTTCCTCACCTCTCCGTGCCGAAGATTTGCAATGAATTTTCCTAGGTCAGTGACCTCGGAATAACGAGCCACTAATCTGCCTACACGAGCCCCGACAGGCTCCGGCCAATGGCCAGGAGCTCCGTCACAAGCTTACCAATTGTTGGTTTTGCCTTGATCATTACATCACCACCCAGAAAATAAAAAAGAAAACTCGGGAAACAGCAAAAATGTCAAAGTTTCGACGCACCCTTACCAAAAGAAAGCTACGTACTGAACTCACAAACTCGCGATATTCAAAATATTTTTCAATATGAAAGATGGAAGAGAAATATTTGTAGCTGTCTATTACACTTGACCCAATAAAATAATGCAGAAAATGCCTATATTTTAAAATAAAAAGTTACAGTGAAAGAGGTTTTAACGTATTTGGTGACAATTGATATCAAATGCACTTAATCTTAACAGAACATCTTAATGTCAGCTTTGCATCAGGCAAGTTATGTAAGAATTATTACAATTATTACAATTATTAAAAAGTAAACTATTTTTCTTATAGATATTTTGTAAATATTTAAGAACCTTTAGAGACGAACACAATCAGACTTGCGTATTTATCAAGTATGATACCGGCGTAACTTGGAAAGAATATATCTTAACTTACTTAATTCCTTTTTCAATCGTATCTCTACAAAACACACGTACACGTAGAAATAGAGAAAGAGATAGAGGATCTATTACTTACCATATTTAACTAAAAATTATACATGACTTGATTATTTCATCGCAGATTAACAATAACGTAATGTAGTTTGAGGTAATCATTACATCGAAGTTAAAAGTTATTTCTAATAGTGTTCTTAGTTGAAATTATTTATTTCCTATTTACGTTACGACTTTACGTTAAATAAGTTGAGTATATTTTAAAACACTGTGGTTATTATAAGAAAATAGTGGAGACATACTTTAAACAGAAGATGTTATTAACTACATGTATGGTAAAATTACTATCAGTCAACATAAAGTTAGAATGCACTATGTAAACTCAACTGCAATTAAAAGAAATAATTTTTATTAAACTACTGGTCTGGAAAATGTCGTCAAAGAAAGGAGACTGGATATCACTAAGAGGGTCAATTTTGTGATTTCTTTAGAGAAAAATAATTCGCGTATCGAAGATAGAATGTTTTATTTATACAAAATAAAAGATCAATGAAATAAAATAAAATGATTATATTTACAATTATTCTATATATATATATATTTAATAAATCAGCAGATATCCATGGCAGATATTACATTATATGATAGTGTACATTAAGAATCTATACTCTGTACTTGCCCTGCATATTTTATCAATAAGTACAGAGAATGTTTTGATTTAATCTGAAAATGATTTATTATTAATAGGACCATCGATAAATATCACACGTATTTACAAAAACTATATTTAATAGTGCTGCGAGTAATCGTTAGTTTTTATCAATTTCAGGTATTCATGTGCCTCGAAGTCGATTTTTGCCGGTTAAAAAAACTTCAGACTTATTCCTTGTAATGAGCAATTTGTACATATTGCGTAATGGATCACTATCCATGTCGCCGCAACGAATGTTTCCGACTACGCCACTAGTAAAACTGGGAGACAATCACTTTTCAAAGGTAATTTTCAAAACACTTTGTATCTATTTTATATCGTGAGTCGCGTGTGCGAGTTGCAAACAAATGGGCACAAGGTAGTCACGATTATCCTTACCGCACAAGACATTATACTAGTATTTAGTAAGAGGGCGTTCCGATTTTATCTAAAAGTCTTCATAATTTATTTATAATTCTAAGCTTTACTTACTAATATTCAAATTAGCAATATTGATCGTCTGTTTTCATCTTTCATAACAAAAATAAAAAATAAATTTTGCAATTGATAGTTTATAAATAAAATTATTCCAAGATAATATATTAGTATATTGTTAGTTTTCTATTAGACCAAATTATGTCATATCTTTAATCATTTATAAGATAATTTTATCTGGATCTTGTTACAGTTACATGCAAGAGGGTCGGACGAAAGACAATTTTGTGATTTCGTAACATAGAATCGATGCAAAACAAAAATCCAAATATATCATCTTATAGTATTTGTTATATAATTAAAATATGTCATTCAAAAATTTAGTTTAATGACGTAACCAGATAGACTAGAGATTGTGGACATAGCTTAACCCATTAACGACCAAAAGGCCTGATTTTTTTGTTGACTTTCCACGCAATTTTTTCTGTAGTTATAGGCCGTAGAAAAATTTTGCAAATACGTGTTTCGACATAAAATTTAATTCCCTTTCAGAATCTGGATTTAAAATTGTGATTCACTGCATAATAAAAAAAGTTATAGCCAAAAACATGAAAAAAATGCATTTCTTGTTACCATTGTTTTTCTCACAAACTAAGAGGTTTAGGAAAGATTTATAGAGCAAAAATATCTTAAAATTTGTCAAAGAACACTTCAATTTTTTCATATTTTTTGAGGACATTTTTGATTTTTCAAAAAACCACCAAATTAAAATTTCCAAAATAGTTTTCAAAAAAATCTGACTCAAATTCTCTTGGCTCAGATTTTATAATTTTTTCCATTGTAGATCTAGGAAATAATATTTTATTTTCAATTATATCAGAATACATCCTCTCACCATTTACCCATTCAAATTTGTGAGCTTTTTCAAGCTTAGCTTGATATGCTTGATAATTTTGGTAATGATTTTTTACGAGAAAAGATGGGTTCCGCTGAGAGTATAATCTCAATATATATTTTATAGGCACTCAGGTATCTCTATTTATGGCCTTTTGGAGATTGAAAATGCCATAAGTTTAGACTCCAACCTATATTGTGAAATCGGAAACTTGAAACGGTTGAATAGAATTTGCACAATGATATATCATTTTTTTTTCGAAAACTATAGGCTTTGGAAATAATTTTGTAGGAATAAAAAAGTCTTAAAATTAGCCAAAGAATGCTATCAAAATTTTCCAGTTTTTTTTTAAAACTTGTTTGAAAATTTCAATTTGGTGATTTTTTGAAAATTCAAAAATGTTTTCAAAAAGCTGATCAAATTTGAGTGTTCCTTGACAAATTTTAAGATATTTTTGTTCTATAAAACTTTCCTAAACCTCGTAGTTTTTGAGAAAAACAATGGTAACAAGAAATGCATTTTTTTCATGTTTTTGTGTGACGTCCGCTGATACTAAGCACGTGGTAGAAATAAAATTTAATTTTTATGAGGTCATAGACCTCTATCGTTTACGTCTATTTTCGGGTATCACATGTTTACTGTGACTGTTTATAATTTCTGAGCGTGAGAAAAGTCTAAATAGAACCACTCACTTATGAAAAGTCTCACAGAAAAACCATACCCTCCGATAAGCAAGTTAGTTTTCTCCGAAAACTAATAAAACGGACCCTCTTGATGATACGCCATGGTCCCGCGCTAACGAAATTTCCCAGACGCATAGAGTCGTAAAAATTATCTTTCCAGCTGCGACTAAAATTACGCAACGAATATTGATGCAACATCCGCTAGACATTTGTATGAACTAATAATATTAATAATAATCACTATTGTTTATCAACATTGTAAACCATCGTTATATTTGTAATAGCCATAAACTAAATCTCTTAAAGTCCATAGACAAAACAAGAAATTACGACTAAACAAGCCAACATTTGTCATAGTCTCACTACTATTTTTATAATAAACTTAAGTCGATAGATTGAAAACAATGGAAATCTCTCTCTCCTGTCAAATTCGCCCGTTAGAATTATTCAATTAATTAGTTGAACAATTAAATACAATTAATATTTTCTCCAAACGATACTGTACGCGACATCTCTTAAAAGAAGAATGTATCATTTTTCTATCCGCCCACGCCAAGGTTCTTCCAATTAGGCTAACGAAGGAAATCATCTTTTCCCTCATTGGCCTAATCGGAAAAGGGCCCGCCTCAAAGGGACCCGAAAAACACTAAGAGTAGGGCAGCGTACGAGGGCTATAAAATGGCCCGCGCGCAGTTGTACAGACAGTTCGAATCTAGCCTCAAAATTAAATCCAACTCTGACTTGTAAGGGAGAGAGATCATCTAAAAAGTAGTAAGTCAAAACAATAAAATATCATACTTTGAACTCATTCTATTTCTTCTCTATCGCTTTGTAGTAACATAATTAGATTCTCCAGCGAATCTAGATCGAGTACTTGTCAAACCGAGTACTATCTACATTCAAAATAATTCCTGTTTATCCAATCCTGGCTAAGGTCTCTCTGGCGTGCGCCTATTATAGTGCAGTATGAGAGAATCGCCTTACCATTCGGTTCTATCCATAACCTATCCCGAGTAGAATAATTTACGTAACTAGATAAATTGATTTCCCGGTTATTAGAGGTAAAACTCTACGACCAAAAATACACTCTTTAATAAAACTAGTTTGTAATATCCATTGGACGTTACAATTGCATTTAATCTTCGAGTTTGGAAAAAAAGCTCAAATATAACAATTTCCTGTTAAAGTTCAATAATTTTGTGCACCGATGATTGAAGAAAGATTTCATTGTTGACGCGTTTTATTCTGGAAAAAAATTTATGAAAAAAATGTTGAATTTTTCAGTATTTTTTTCTAAAAAACCCGCCATTTTTTATTTTGAGCCCGAATTCAAGTTTAACACACCCAGAAACATAAGGGATGGTACCTTGGATGAATTTATTGTTTCGTTTTACAAATGAATTTTGCATACAAAAACTTGTCCAATAAATGAGGTGTTTAGTCGATAGGTTAAGCTATATCTGTAATGTCTAGTCTATCTAATTACGTCCATAAACTACCTAGTTTCGACTCTAAGGTTACCTCAATGTAATCCGGGTAGAAGAGAATCTATTAGTAATCGAATGCTTCTACAGAGGAGATAAAGAAAGCATTGTGAAAAGTGAGAAATAAAGAAATTAGTGAATATTATGAGATTGGAAACTGTCTCGAGTCAATCTAAAAGAATAGAAATAATAAAATATTATTTAGGGTCGTTTACTTTATTGCCATACAGATACACGTATGGGAATAGTCAAAGTATTTATTTCTGAAAAATTCTCTGCGTACGCTTATTTTGGTTTATATATCTCACATAAATAGCATCGATACATTTTTAATTATAACTAATTATTTGGAATTTATGTGTTCACCTTGACTCAGCTCTATCTCTAACTGATGATGCTTTATTTTAAGTGAATCAATCCCAAGAAATTTTCAATAGTAAGTTTGAGTATGTAACTTGTTTACCATTTTGATATTATTACGTATCAAATACGTAGAATTATTTGAGTTAGTCAGCGTTAACCCTTTTCAGTCACGCGATTCACTTTTTTTAACATAGAAGTGCAAATATACATTTCTAATGTATTTTTGAATGCTGAATCCGTATTTAATATCGAAAACACAATAAATTAAAAAAACCTCAATAATGGGCTAAAAACGACCTCTTTTGTCATAATATCAAATGATTTTCAATATATTAGATCAAATATATATTTTCAATGTTTTTTTTTCCTTTTTTTTATCTCAAATTCCATCTAAAGTACCTAGCCTAACATTTACCGGAGTCTCATTGTTATTTTCATATTGAATACATTTTGGATTCACATTAGGAAAATGGTTTTCTAATGAGTCTATCGATTGAATAATTGATTCATTCATTTCAATTTCATCAATACTACCTTGAAAATCATCATCTTGTTAATATTTATTATCTACATTGTTATCACTTAGAATTGCAGTATATTGTATTGTGAAAAAATAAAAAAAAACTAAAAAGATACCGAATTGTGCATTAGTCCAATTAGCGACAGCTATATTCAGCGAGATATGTCACTAGTAAATACTCGCAAGAAAACGAAATTTACACCGAAGAAACCGGATGAACTTTTTATATTTTTATCCGCTATTTTATCGTAATCTATTTCACACGACTGATTGATAAATTTGTTATTATAATGATGTAATTTAAAAAAAAACATTTTCGGAATAAGAACAAAGAGAGAGGACAGAGAGAGAAGAACAGGCAGAATGTGAAGGATGCAGAGAAAATGAAGAATGGCTGGAAAGAAAAGAGACAGAAGAGATATTTGAGCGGCAGTGATATATGGTTGAGCAAGCAGGAAAGTACACGCGAAAGAATCTACTGCAAGATTATAAAAGGAGAACAAGTGCCTAAGAGAAGCAAGGTGCGTCCGCTATTTTTGTACATACAACAAAAGATAAGAAGTAGGAGCTGGGTTGCTCCCAGATGTCGGACAGTACCACCATCAACAACTGTCTATGGTAACAACATCAGCTGCGGGAGTCTCTCTCTATTTTACACAGGAAATTGGCGTACCACCAAATTAGTGCGACTAGCCTGCGCGTGGACTTCCGACATTAGGACATCCTTTCTGAGAGCTTGTGTGGTAGCGGTATACTTAGTGTACGTTACTACAACGTTGCTCAGATGATCATGATCGCTTCGATAAGAGCTGTACGCAGATTAGAGTCCAACAAGTTCTGCTCATAATATATAGTCTTAAGTAGTGTTTCATTAAATATAGTACCATTGCAATTTGACGTAATATTTTGTTCACCCACTTGCCCATCACTCTTTTCTCGTACATGCGCTCGTTGAATGGACCATCCTAGCAGACATTATAATTGTTCGGGAGCTTATCGCATAAACCTCGCATAATATTGTTAACGTTATATATCGCAATTAATAACGGCACATTTTATCAAATAGAAATAGCAAAGAAAGAGCTTTTATGTCAACGTTACCAGGATGAATTCAGTGTGCAGTATTTTCTTCTTTTAGTTCATAAATTCTTGTTTATTTCTTTATTTTTTGTCTGTTTTAATTATACTAATCACAATTAATCAATCAAAGATTGATTGCCCTTTGAACATACCGCATTTCTGGTACACATTTCTCTTTTGAAAATCAGTCACTATTAATTCGCCTTAATGACTTTTCTTACTGAACAAACCGTTCCATCTTTGTGGTTTCTTATAATACCATTTAGGCATCAAACTAAATTTTCTTCCATATTTTCTTTTAATATGTACATAAAGTTATGAAATTCACTGTTCTGTTTTATTATCTGACATATATTATGCGACACATGCATCGACACTTATTCAGACATTACTTTTTTATTGTTTATAGAGATAACAACTACTGTTGAGGGTAATGTAAGCAGGAAAATTATTTACTAAATATGCTTGCATTAATCGTTATTGCACAGACAAAATGTTGTTTTTTGTTTTTCTAAAGCAATTTACTTGTTTGAATGATGGTGTTCGAATGACGAAGGTATTCACTCGCCTCCAAGAAAGTTAATTTTCTCTTTCCACAGTTGGAAGTGTGGCCATTAAGGCTCAAAGGCGTATCATGCTCTCACACATCATTTTCTATTCCGATCTACTCGTAGGATACCAAAGATATGTAACCCATCGAAATATTCGAGGTCAAAGCAGCCTCGGAGAAGATGTCCGCATTGTAAGGCTCACGGCCTTGGTCGATCAATGCCACTATATTCGTGATGACAAGCAAATTTACAAAGAGTGTAATGCACAATAAATACGTCAAATATTCATGACTCCCACCAAATGGCTTCTCCAACTCAGTATCTCGAACACGCAAACGCCCTACCATAATCACACATGCAAGCAGCTTTTTCGCACGCGTTATAATAGTTTTACACATTCGTGCTTACAATTATCCAAAAGAATTTTAAACACCTCGTTCAGACGTATCGACCGATCCGTTTTTTCAACACAATAACTAATAGGTAGAGTATACGAAACATGTGTTTGGTGTGTGCGAGCTATAAGGCCGAGGATAATCGAAACATAGATTCCCTTTTCGGGATTTCCTCAAGCTGGAATCTTTTTTGATCAATTATGAGTCGTGATTGCTTATAACATGCATGACAGTGAATATTACTTAGCCGTCGAGTACCCATTTTCCATTCAATATTTATACTTTAAAATGTGTCGGAGCCGTTTTTCAGTGTTTTCAGGCTTCATATTAATTTAAAAGTATAGAATTCTAGCATGTATAATAAATACATTTAAACAATGTAAGACTCGTTCATCGAAAAACCTTGATTAATATTTATGTGGAATATAGTGTTCAGATTTAGATATTTATTTTTGCGATTGAAATACATAAATTACTAACTAGTGTTAGTAGCTTGTCTCAATATTCTTTTGGCATATTTTTCTTTTTCCTTTTGATAATTCCGACCGACCTGTATTTTAATATATTTTTCTTATATAAGTATTTTTTATATAACCTTATATAATCTTTTCTTTCAAAATAGGTTATTTTCATTATAAAAATTGTGTTAGTCATTAAATTAAATGCTTTTCTTTTATAATATTTTCTTATGTAATCTTTCTTATATAACCCGTATTTTAATATATTTTTCTTATCCGCAAGGCAAAATTTTGTTTTTTCTTTTTCTTTTTCGCTAAATGAGAGCTATATTTGAATGAAAAGATATTTAGAGCGCCTTTGGCTAATTTTAAGTATCAACGTCCAAACGACATTGTAATATGTGCAATAAAAAAGAATAACAGAAAACTTATAACACTAGTAAGAAAATCATTTCAGTCACAAAACCGTAAGGATATTAAAATCAAAGTTTGAAGTCATGTTAGTCGTTTTTTTCAACATCGACGACATCGTAATAACTGGATGGGTTCCAAAGGGTGAAATTGTAAATCAAACTTGCTATTTAAAAGTTTTGAAAACACTGCAGGAACGAGTTCATAAGAAACGTCCGGAATTGTGGAGAAATAAGTCATAGATTTTGCAACATGACAATGCACCTGCCTATAATACGCTATCTGTGAAGCGTTATTTAGCCGCTACAGGCATTCCAGTTCTCGAATACGCGTCGTACTCACCTGTTTTAGTACCCTGCGACTTTTTCCTGTTTCCGAAGATAAAGTCTGCCTTAACAAGAACCCGGTTCGAGTCGAGAGAAAAGGTGAAGCGAAAATTGGCGGAGCTCCTAAATTTTCTTACAAAGAAGACTTCAAGCATTGCTTTGACCAATGGAAAAAACGAATGAAACAATGTGTAGCGAGCAGAGGGGAGTGCGTTGAAAGGAGGCATTCAATTGTAGAAGAATTTTTAAAATAACACTCTTTTTCATAACCAATCTCGTTATTTAAAAGCCAGACTTTGTATTCCTTCCATTCATACCGACATTCACGCCGACGCGAAAGAGTTAGTATTCGCGATATCGCGGATCACATTCAGAATAGCGCAACAAAAAAGCAACAGAGTTAGCTCATTGAAAGAAGGTAAACTAACTCTTCGGAAATAAATCAAGACCGCGGTAAGTCCTTTAACAGTGATACTTTAATGGATTGTAGAGAATAAAATACTAAAAAATGAACGAATTATACGATTACATTCCATTTATGATATTTTCAAAGAGAGAAGCTGGATGTGAACATGTAATATAATTGCGAATTTACATACAAAAAGCGTAAATATGTTTTTATTGAATGTCAAGGAATATTAAAAAAATATATAGATTAATGTTATAGCTTCCAAGTATTATTCTAACACTAGATCGTAACAATTTATTTTGTAAGTTTTATTGCTTCTATCTCAATAATAGCTCTTAATTTGCTGGAAAAAGTACATAATTATTTCAAATAGTTTTATATTCTTTTAGAAAAATATTCCCATCCTCCTAAATAATGTATCTATTTCATGTATAGGTAAAAGAGTTCCTGAATAGATTTCCTACAATACCAGATATCTTGGAACTAGACCACCTCACAGTTTCTGGTGATGTTACATTTGGCAAAAAAGTCACTCTAAAAGGAACCGTAATTATTATTGCAAACCAAGGTGAAAGAATAGACCTTCCGTCTGGCACAATCTTAGAGAATAAAATAGTCTCCGGTAATTTACGAATATTAGATCATTAATTTTCTTTTAATCTACATTATTTGTGTTTCTAGTTCAATTCTATAAAAATATTACAGTTAATATAACTTTAAAGATGTAAATTTTGATAATTATATATTTCTATAATATGAACGATGTATTGGAAATAAGTTATTTAAGGTTTCGTTACACTTCCAAATGATTGTTACCAACAATATAAGTATAAAAGTATTTTTAAATTAAGTCTTCGTCGTAATTAGAACAAAAGAGTTATAAATCTTGCTTTAAGTTATAAATTGTATACATTTCTTGTTCAAAAAATATTAAAACTATTATTTGTATATTTTGCTTATTTTTGTATTTATTAATATAAAATATAAATACTTTATGTGGTTATTACATGAATATATTGAATCCGATTAGAAAAACTGTTGAATTATTTACATTTTTCAATATAAATCTACGTTTAATTATTAAAAAATGGCTATTTATCGTGATATTTGACATTAAACTTTGGAAAATAATTACATTTGTTTACTATACATATCTGAAATATGTCTTATTAATAATGATTTTCGAAACACTAAGTGGTTATTATCATTGCGAGTGTGTCTTATAAATAAACAAGGTTTGACTCAATAAGCTTATACACGTAGCGTCTTTACATTGATTTATTACTAAGTTTATTGCATTCGAACATAAAATAAATAATAGCGTGTGCAATAAAAAAGTTATGCATTCCTTAACCTAATTTTTCCTGCATATATATGTGTTTGTTTAAGGTTTATCTTTATTTGTTTGTTGCTCGAGCCTTCGTTCAGTCCTACAGGCTGTACAACCAAAGCTCTACGATGGTCGTTGCGCGTAACCGTCGCAAAGCGTTTAAATTAGTTATATAGTTGTCTTTTTTTTTATTTATTTTTCGGTTGGTAGTCGGAGTTCTTTTGTATTTTTATTTTGTTTTTTTTTATCATAAATTTAGTTTATCTCTTTAAAGACCGCCTCTTTATCTAAACGCCTAGCCGATTTACGTCCTTGTGACATTTCAAGGTTAGAACTTCCTAGCGTGTTCGCCCGATTTGCGCTTTCTACCTTCCTTTTTCTAGATACATTTTTTTTACATTTCAACATGGCGAGTGGAGCCTTCCCTCTTAAAAATGAGGTAAGTGCGCCCTATAGAAATACTCATGTCATGACATCCCTGTCGGACAAGAGTGTGCGCAGGGATGGGTGAGTTGTGGTGGCATGCAGTAATCGCGTTATTTATGTTTCGTTTGTTTTGCCACTTACGCGCGTTTGTTTTTGGTGACGTATAGCGCCAATAAACGGAGCGCGAATTTAATGTTTGTGTTCTGTCTCTCTCTTTCTCTCTCTCTCTCTCTCTCTCTCTCGTTAGTCTTGTGAGGACCGCTGGTGGTGTTGTGGTTAACTAGCCCAACTATAACGTTTGCCGGCTGGTGGAGGTGTAAATGCGCACCGACACCTGAGAAAAGTAAAGGTGGGTCAACACCTAGTTCAAGATAAAGGCGAGTCTACACCTGAGAACTGGGTGTAAGGGCCGAAGGTATTCCTGAAGAAATGAAAAACTGGCTTTTAAGAGTAATGATATATATAAATAGACCTGAGTTTAACCCGTCCATTGCTCCTAGCGATTTCGTAGCCGGAGAGGTACCCTACCCTTAATCCCACGCAGCGCAGAGCATGCTGCATGAGGAGTCAAGGAAGGTTGACCACACTTTTAGCATGGATGCGGAGACTCCAGGGCATTCACGCGAGAGTTGTGGTACACTCGATTTCTCCCTGGCGACGGTGAGGTCATGCATATGGGCGGCATGACAGTAGACGGACAAGGGATAGTCACCGGCTAGAGTGACGCTTCTTCCGGACAAGACCATTATGGCAGAAATCGATGACCACTAAGTGGCCAAGCACGTAGCTTCCATATTACTACTGCTACCTGTGTATGCGTAGTTGGATGCGCAACCGTCGCTTCGGTCGAGAGAGGATCATGAAGCGATGGTTCTCTTGGGGAAAATTGTAGGTACGTTTACCCGAAGATCGAATGCGCAGGAGTATGTGAGTGTATCATCGGTCTATACCTCAAGTACACGTTTGATGTTAGATCCACCCTCGAATCACGAGACGCATACGCGCAGGTATCCGTGACGAAAAATGGACGCGCGAGAAGAAACTTCAAGCCATTAGCGAAGTCGTTCGGAGTTTGATTGCGAGAAGTGGCGTGTCCAGGACTTACGTAATCGTGGCTGCGATTAGGCTGTCCTCGAATGATAGATGTCGGGGTTGTGAGGCCAACAGGTACAAAACGACGCTATTGGCACATAACTCGTCGTCTTCAAGGTCGGAGGATTCCTGGTCACGAAGCTCGCCAATAAGCTTAAGAAGTAGATCCTTTAGAAAGAAGCCGCCTTCACGAGAAGGTAGCGATGTGGTCTCCGGACATAGTAAGATTTCGCACCAAATGAGGAGATACAGATGCCGAAATACATACGGAGTAGAGTATGATGGCGTCAGAGTCCTCCAAGTCTTTCACCTGCAATTTACAGGGGAAGGTGGTTTTAGCTCGGAAAGGTTTTTGAAGTGAGTCAGGAAATGTCAGGAGTTTTATAACATTCCTGACGTAGAGATGCTCGCCGCTTTACCGACGGAATTTGGTGGTGAAGCTATAGCTTGGTTCGAGAACGACGAGCTAGGTTGGCGGTTCATGAATGATTTCATGGCTGATTTTCGCTTCCACTTTTGCCGCCGATTCTCTGACGTGGACTTGAATCGAGAGCTGATCCGTCGCACGCAGGGCAAGAATGAGCGCCTAAGCGACTATATAATAGCCTGCAGACGCATGTAAAGAGATTTACCGACAATTAGCATTTCAAGTATTGAAGATTATTAGGCGTCAATTCCATTAGGGATTTTTCCGACCTCAAGTACTATCGTCGAAAAATTTGAACACAGGCGGAATATAGTTGACGTATGTACCTCCCCTGCCCAAGGATAAAATGTTGGTGTCTGGTGCAACATATTTAATTTCCAAAGCCCAACCGCAAAAAGTCACAGTAATAACCACGGTTATGGTGAGGGAGAGATCTCCAAAGGTAAAGAACTCCTCTGATAAGAAGAAGTCAGAAAGACGCAATAAATCTCAAGTCAGAAACTGTCAGAAGTGTGACATTTCGAATCGCTGGGGTTTTGACCTGCCCAAACTGTGCCGGTCTGGTGGATCAATGGGTAATAGAGCGAGCGGAGGCGACAAGCCGCTCTACGATCTCTGCGGGTGTGAATGTATTACCATATGCCCATGATTTTTACAGGGATATGGAGCCCTGCTACCTTTTGGTATGGTCGAACCGTGTGGAAGGGGAGAATAAGAGGATCCTCCATCAACAACAATCAATACCAGATCCCTCCTCTCCGTGCTTCCCGGCGCACCAAACGAAGGAAGTTGGATTCTGCGACGACGGCGAAAAGAGGCTATCAGGCGATATGAGGGGCCCACCCCTGTTCAACAGACGGCTATGAGTCTCATCAGGGCGGCAGGCATGAAGACGACGCTGTTACTGATAATAGAGACTAGAACAGCGGAGACCTGGACCCGCTATCTTCTTGTGGATGGGACCCGGTTTCGCGTAGAGCAGGTTGACACGCTAATCCTTATCAAACGAGCCGGTCGAAGAACGATACGCGCGGTAAGGAGACGCGAAGACGAAGCGTTCAGTCTTTTCATTTATTTTTCTTGAGAGCCAAATCAAGTATGATATGTATGCGACAGCAATTCATAGCGTATTTTCTATCTCTTTTAATATCTCATCGAATTAGTCCAGTAAAGTACCGTAGTATTTCCTCGTAACCGTGCTACTAAGTACTCCTATTGAATATCAAATTACATAACTTACAATTACATTGAATACCAAAAAATCGTAGCTATGACCTTTCCGGTAGTAGATATGGCTGGAAAAATCCACTATTTAGATTATTTCTATATCTCTGTATAGCAATGAATTCAGGTTTTATCGACGTTTGAATATCTCTATAGATTTTACTTAGAAGGGTCCAAATACTACTTCGCAGTAGACAACCATATTCGCTTATGGTCCATCACAATCATTCGTGGCACTCATCGGAACAATAGCTTTCTTATTTCTAACTTTTTATTTAAAATGTTTATTGTCGTTTTATACGACATGCTTATGGACTCTGATACTTTTTGCACTTTCGTTCGGCAATCAGCAAAAATTGTATTTTGTTACATTCTCTCTCTCTCCTTCTCTACTCCATGACTACATTGGTGTATAACCAGTGGCAGGTTTATTGACATTAATTTCGTCTTTCACTAGATGCGCAAAAATATGTCTCTTATTTTTGAAATATTAAAACCTTTTAATGCTGATAAATAATTCAGATGTAAGAACAATCTTTATATTTTATATTTCTCACTAGCTTCTTTAATGGATGCATAAAATTTTGTCAAAGATGTTTTCTCTTTAAGAATAAAAAAAAATGATTTATTTGAAACATTGCATCTCTCGCGAACTTCTTACTTTAGATTCTGAGCAATATGATCGTTTATTTCTTTTCTCAAATTCATGCTTTATCAACAAAACTCTGTAAATTATGCTTGCTTATTTCCATAGCGAATTCCCTTATCACGTGAATTTTTATTAGATTGTTGAATAGTGTTATATAAAACAATTGAATTTGTAATATGCTTGAATTATTCGCATTAGAATGTTTCATGTTCAATTTTGAGATCGACAAACGAGTAAAACATTGTTGCAATAGTGATCATGGATGTCAACCCCGTCTATGAATTGCTTATATATTGTAAAATCATTCAGAAATATTATTTTTGTCTTCTGTTTTAAACTTTTATTTTATCTTTTCTTATCACCAAAGGGATTGACACCTGCTGCAGTAGACAGAGTTGAAACAGGCTTCGAATCTTGTACAGTAATAAAATTCATTCCACTACTTTCGTCATGTTGTAATTTTTTACGTATACCCGATTTTCTCTAAGTATCCCTATGCCTTGTAGCCCAACTTTGTTCAATTGAATCAGCAAATCTGGGCTGCAGAAAAGATTTTCGAAACAAATATGATTCAGACTCAGTTTAGGAGAAGATAAAGATTTCACTACAATTCAGTATTATCTAAGCGCTAGTAAGCGCAATTTGCTAATCTATCAATTATTTCATTCTGTCCGTAGTAGATATCAAAATGAAAAAGGTAACTAAAACTGCTACATACAGCCGAAAGCTTTATACAAAATAAAGTTGGGTCCCCCCTCATAAATTTTTTACGGATGATCTAAATACTTTATCATAGTTTCATTTATGGAAAATGCAGCACAAAAATAACCAAACTTCTTGATATTTCTGTTGAATATTTCTGTTATTGCTCAAAAACTCATTTTTTAAAATTTTTTAAAACCTGTTGCGACTCTTGGAGTTATAAAC